>JASDDO010000008.1:296873626-297473626 GCA_030015575.1 Agapanthus africanus
TAGACTAGGTCATATCAATACGACAAGACTAGCTAAGTTGCATAAGGATGGATATTTGAATCCGTTCAAATTTACATCTTATGAAACTTTCCGGTCATGTCTCAAAGGCAAGATGACCAAAAACTCCGTTTACCAGACACGGAGAAAGTTCTAATGATCTCTTGGGATAGATATATAGTGATGTATGCGGTCCTATGTCTATACATGATGGGAATGGTTCCTCATACTTTATGATCCTTCAATATTCGGACATGTGTTTCTGTTGAAACACAAATCTGAATGTTTTGAGAAATTCAAGGAATATAAGTACGAAGTTGAGAACCAGATAAGCAAAAGTATTAATATCCAGATCAGGGAGGAGAATACTTGAGCACGGAATTCAGAGACTACTTAAAAGAGAATGGGATTCTCTCTCATCTTACTCCTCCATATACACCATAGCACAATGGAGTTTCGGAGCGGAGGAATCGCACCCTATTAGATATGGTGCGCTCTATGATGAGTAATGCTGAGTTACCTATTTTCTTTTAGGGTAATGCACTTAAGATAGCTGCATTCTTATTGAATAGAGTTCCGACCAAATTCGTGCCTACCATTCAATATGAGATACAGAACGGGAAGAGACCATCTTTTAAACGAGTTAAGATATGGGGTTGTCCGGCCTATAGAAAAATCTGGACAAGCTCAAGGAAAGGTCAGTTCTGTGCAAGTTTGTAGGATATCCCAAACATTCGAGAGGGTATATCTTCTACTACACCGATGAACAAAAGGTATTTGTTTCTCAACATGACACCTTTTTAGAAAAAAATTTCTTGAGAAAGAAATTAGTAGTGATGTGGTAGAACTGGAAGAAGTTCCAGCAACACAAACTATTACTGATGATTTGGTAGAACCGGAGGATTCAATAGTCCCTGACGAACCGCAGCCAATCCGCAGAACTAGTAGGGTTCTTCATCCACTTGAGAGATACTACGGTTTTGTCATAGACGGTGGGAGCGAGAATTGCATCATGGAAGATGATGACTCAACTAGTTTCAAGCAGGCCATCACAAGTGGAGACTCTGTGAAATGGCTGGATGCTATGCGATCTGAGATGGAATCCATGTACACCAACAAAGTATGGACTTTGAAAGTTTCTCCTGAAGGGGTAAAACCCATCGGGAGCAAGTGGATCTTGAGAAGATATTTGGTGTAGATAGAAAAGTTAAGACTTTCAAAGCTAGACTTGTAGCAAAATATTTTCTTCAACGACCATGTGTCGACTCTGATGAAACATTTTCTCCTGTGGCTATGCTTAAGTCTATCAGGATCCTACTTGCCATTGTTGCATACCATGACTATGAAATCTGGCTGATGGACTTCAAGACTGCTTTTCTAAATGGTGATTTTGAAGAGAGCGTGTACATGACACAGCCAGAGGGCTTTGTAGACAGTGGGAGCAGCGGAAGCATGTGCAAGATGCTTAAATCAATCTACGGATTAAAGCAGGCATCGCAGAGCTGGAATTTCTGTTTTGATGAAGTTTTCAAAGAGTTTGACTTCATCAAAAATGTAGATGAACCATGTATATATAAGAAGGTTGTAGGGAGTAAGGTTGCATTCCTCGTATTGTATGTGGATGACATACTCTTCATAAGAAACGATGTTCCTATGCTACACTCGGTCAAGATCTTCTTATCACACAAGTTCTCCATAAAAGATCTAGCTGATGCCTCCTACATCCTGGAGATTAAGATCTATAGAGATAGATCTAAACAGATGTTGGGATTGTCCCAATCCAGGTACATAGACACCATACTAAAGAGGTTTAGTATGGAAGATTCTAAGCATGGTAATGTACCCGCTTGTTCAGGAATCACTCTCTCCAAAGATATGTCTCCCAAGACTAATTTGGAGAGGGCTTGCATACAAGAGATACCCTATGCTTCGGCAGTCGGGACTATCATATATGCGATGTTATGTACCATACCAGATGTAGCTTACTCACTAGGTGTAGTGAGTAGGTATCAAACAGATCCTGGGGAGAAATACTGGACAACTGTGAAGAACATTCTTAAGTACTTGAGAAGGAATAAAGAGATGTTCTTGGTGTATGTTAATGGTGAACTCCAGGTGGAATCCTTTACCGATTCGAGCTTCCAGAGTGATAAGGATGACATTAAGTCGGTCTCGGGTTTTGTCTTCACCGTCAGTAGAGGGAAGGAATATTGGAAGAGTTCCAACCTAGATACCATAGCAGAATCTACGATGAAGGCTGAATACATTGCTACCAACGATGCTGCCAAAGAGGCTGTTTGGATGAAGAAGTTCATAAGAAGAACTTGGCGAGGTTCCATCCATTGAGCATCCAATACTTGTGTATTGTGATAACAATGGAGTTGTGGCTTTGGCCAAGGAATCCCGGTCCTATCAGTGATCCAGACATATTCTTAGACGGTATCACCTGATCAGGATGATAGTAGATCACCGAGAGATAGAGGTCAGGAGAGTTAACTGTAACACCTTAGGATAAGGGTTAGTGAATAATTATAATTAAATAATGGTTTTTAATAAAAAGTTTACCAAATTGGGTTTTAAATATTTTTCCTAATTTAATAAATATTTTTCCAAAATTTTATTAGGCTTGCACAAACATGTGCATGTAAACTAGGGTTTTTAAATTAAGTTAATTCCATAATTATTAACCATGGTGGGTTAATCTTGAGGGTTAAAGTGTTATGGTTTCTTAAATGAGTTTAATTAGCTAATTAGGGGGTTACTTTAATTTGAATTGGTTTTCTTTTGTGTGTTGACTTGTGAGAGAGAGGGAGTAGGCATCATGGCTCAAGCCATGCTTGCATTAATGAGGAGATTGAGAGAGAGGGGTTGACCCTTGAGTGATGATTGTTTTCCTCTCTCATTTTTGTTTGTTCTCTCAAAACACTCACAAACACACAGACACACTTACCTCTTCACACCCCAGCAGCAGCAGCAGGAGAAGAAGCAACAGCAGCAGCAGGAGAAGCCAGAAGCAGCAGCAGCAGGAGAAGAAGCAGCAGCAGCAGCATTCAGCAACAGCACCAGCAAGCATTTCAGTGAGCAGCAGCAGCCTCATCACCCAGTGCAGCCCCTTCTCTTCACTTCTTCTGCTTCCTCCAGCTTCCTAGGGTTAAGTATGGGTATATTTTCAAAACTTATTCCCTAGTTAGCTTGGTTGGTGTAGTTTTGCATCGGTTATTGGATTTGAGTGTGTTTTAGTGCGATATGGGGTGTCTAGTGAGAACTTTGTGCTAATGAGGTGAGAATTGGTTTCAGTAGGTCATTAGTGAGTTGTTGAGGCCATAGTAACCTAGTTTAACCCCAATTACACTAAAATACCACCAGTTTTCCCTATTAGATACAAAATGTCGTATTTGTGCACAATTTGAGCTTTCTGGATCTGCTATTGACCCGAGGTGATTTTAATGAAATTGAGGGGACTGTGGTATAGTGGAGTAGTGCTGATACCCCAGGAGAAACCCGACCCCCTGACTCCCAACCCCGGCCGCCAAAACCGCCATTCTGGCCGCAAATTGCGGCCAGACAGGGGGTGTTTTGGTGTTTTTTGGGTTCTGTAGGTGTATTTTTGTGGGTAGGGTCTTTTGGTATATATATATTTTTAAGATTAGTTCTGTAGAAAAATCTGGGACCAATTACCTTTTTTGCCGTTTTTCTAAACCTTCGCGCCACGCGTGATACGTGAGTAGGTTTGGGTTCCTGCGTATCGCGGCGCGTCGGGGTAGTTTCGTGGCGCGTGATTACACGTTTTAGCGTATCGCGCACACGCGCGACTAGTTTGCGACACGAGTTTCTAGCTTGACCGTAATGTCGCGTTTTTGGTAAAATTGAGCTCATATGTGTGATATGTTATGTGATTTTAGGTTCGCAGGCCAGTGAGACGGACGCTGCGAAGAAGGGAAAGCAAGTCGTCGGCTACACTTAGCGTGAGACACGGTGAGTAGATTTCACATCTATGGGGATATCGCCCGCATGGCGTTATGCGTCAGGGCTGATAGGACTTTGTTATTATATGTTTCATGCACCCCATAGACTGTCATTGCATATTGCATTCCCTGCTATACATATATACATATTGCTTAGAACTGATAGAACTGCCATGATCATACTATTGTATATTGTTGTAACTCATCTATACTTGATACCTATATCACAGTGGATCATTGCATTGTAGTTCATTCTCATGTGACATGACTTGATATACACATTGATGCACCTATCACATCGCAGTTACTTGTATTATTGTTGGGATTTCATATGATTTATGGGTTTGGGAACCGTGGCCTTTTCAAATAAGTAACCATTTAAAAACCCGGTTCCCTTGATATGATAATTTGGGGCGTCGCCCCATGTTTTCTCGGTGCTTGAGGCACGGATTGATAGAGGGCTGACCCGGACTGACGGATGCCCGATGGATTGATATAGGGCTGACCCGGACTGACGGATGCCCGAGGGATTGATATAGGGCTGACCCGGACAGACGGATGCCCGATGGATTGATATAGGGCTGACCCGGACTGACGGATGCCCGAGGGATTGATATAGGGCTGACCCGGACTGACGGATGCCCGATGTATTGATATAGGGCTGACCCGGACTGACGGATGCCCGAGGGATTGATATAGGGCTGACCCGGACTGACGGATGCCCGATGGATTGATATAGGGCTGACCCGGACTGACGGATGCCCGAGGGATTGATATAGGGCTGACCCGGACTGACGGATGCCCGATGGGTTGATATAGGGCTGACCCGGACTGACGGACGCCCGATATATTGATAGAGGGATGACCCGGACTGACGGATTCCCGGTATATACTTGAGAGAGGGCTGACCCGGATTGACGGAGGCCGATACAGGATGTTTTGCGTGTCGATGCTAGACACGAGTATTTATGATATTTGGGTGCCGATGTTGGGCACTCGGGATTTTCAGGAATATACAGGATATGAGGGCCGATGGAGTACCGGCGTTTTGAGATGTTGGGATTTGTGGTGCATACATACTTATGTAGTCCACCTCGATACTTCACGTAGATACTATATCCCCATGCTCAGCATTCATTATCACATCTCATCCTGTAGTATATCACCTGATAGAGGACTGGCATTATTATTATCCATACTGCCACATCGCATTGATATTATCTGCTGGCATTGGTAGAGCCACGCTATATGTGCATGCTTGCGATTACCTTTATATGTTATCTCTATTCACGAGTTGGCAACTCACCCCCGTTGTGCCACAGTGTTTGCAGGTTGCCCTTGGGAGTAGTCGCGGCTGGCTATTACCGCATCTTTTGGCACAGATACCCCTTTTGAGCAGAGATAGTCTTTTGCTGATAGGTGGGTTTTGTACGGTATCTGTTATTTTTCAGTTGTATATTGATGTATCTAGTATTCTCCATCTACCTTTCTGTATTGACTTAGAGACAGTTGTGAGGGCGATATGTATGATTTTATATTCTGGTGTCGAGCTCGCATGTGAGCCGACTTTACTTTATGCAGTCTTATCTTTATGATATTGTCCTTGTTTTACTGTGTATTCTTCGCTACGGCGTCGTATATCATATTGTGATGCTTCATTCTTGTCACTTGTTATTTCTGCTACACCTTGTTTTTACCCGACTTTCGGGGCTAATATTTTAAAAGGGAAATGTTACCAAAATTATAAAACTTATAACTTTTGAACTTAAAAAGGATTTCTACTAAATAAATAGAAGTTTTTTTTGGACATGTACGATTGTTTTTACAAAATGTTTTAAAATCACTCTATATTTATTGGTTTTGATTTCTGGGTTCGGCTTACTTAGTCGCGTTACGCCTGTAGACGTTGCGTGGTTAAGTGCCGGTCACGAGTCGAATTCTCGGGTCGTGACAAAGTTGGTATCAGAGCGTAGGTTTTACCTTCGGAGTGTAGGATGACCCTGGTATGATGGAGTAGGTAGCTGCAGCAGGGTAGCGTAGCGTGCATATGTTCCGCGGCATACTCACGACACGGTACTCCGCTTACGCGACCTTAGGACTTATTGATTTGATCCCTCCTTATATTCTTGCGATTCGATTTCCGTGTTCTTATCGAATCCATATTTTCTTTCAGCCATTATGCCGCCTAAGACTACGAGGGCACAGAGAGCGGCCGCGAGGGCCGAAATTCGAGTTGACTCGTCCGAGACGAGGACTGATCCGGGCAGTGCACCCGTTGTACCCGAGCAGGCTGTTCCTGCCGTGACAGAGCAGATCGCCACGCTAGGGGCTGGTATGCAGGAGATGCGCCAGACGGTGGGATCTAGCATGCAGGAGATGCGCCAGATGATAGGATCGCTTGTTGAGACGCTTCGAGCGCAGCGGCCAGAGGTAGCTCCACCAGTTCCAGAGACCGCTATGGTACCTACCGCACAGCCAGTTGCTCCTACAGCCACGGAGGTGATTACAGTGTCGCTATCAGAGTTCATGAGGCTGAAGCCTCCGGTTTTCACAGGCACCGATATAGCCGAGGACCCACAGTCTTTCATCGACAGGATGGCCAGGATATGCCGTTCCCTCAGATGCGCAGATGCGAGATGGGTCGAGTTCGCGAGCTTTCGCCTGGAAGGTCTTGTGCAGAAATGGTGTGATTCAGTGGAGAAGGGCAGAGCGGCAGGTCTTCCTCCTATGACCTGGACGGAGTTCGTGACTATATTTCTAGCCCGTTTCCTTCCCCGGAGTGTTAGAGATGCCCGAGCACGCAGGTTTGAGTCTTTGCGCCAGACGCCAGGGATGACAGTGGCAGAGTATGACGTACTGTTTATAGAGCTAGCAGTCTACGCCCCACATTTAGTGGCCACCGAGGAGTTGCGAGTCCGGAGATTTGTTCGAGGCTTGATTTCACCAGTGTTCCTCGCGATCAGCGCGCAGCACTACGAGACCTACGCAGCCGCGGCAGACGCAGCCCTAGTGGTCGAGGAGCACCTTGTTGAGACTTCGGCACTCCTAGAGCCGAAGAGAGCTCGTGCGGATACTTCAGCACAGAGACAGCCTTTTCGGCGCCGTGATAAACGTATTGCAGGCAGCAGAGATTCAGGGCGGGGCCGGTTATTCAGTTCTTATTCCCAGGATGGTCAGCGGCCGTCGTCGGGATGTTTTCGCTGTGGGAGTTCTTACCACCGTGTACGGGATTGTCCTGAGTTACCCCGGACCGAGGCGACAGCACCGCATGTCACATTACCACTTTCACCACCCCAGAGAGCGTTGCCTATCGTACCTACCATTGCTCCGCGCCAGACTCATACCCAGCGAGGTCGTGGGCGTGGAGGAGTTGCTCAGAGAGGGCGAGGTGACCGAGGCAGAGGGCAGCCAGTCGCAGGTGGTGGGCAGGCGAGGGTTTTTGCTTTGACACATCAGGACGCGTAGGCGTCCAATGCAGTGGTTTCAGGTATCCTCTCTGTATGTTCAGTTGATGCACATGTACTGTTCGACCCCGGATCCACACACTCGTACGTATCAACGCACTTTGTGCCGAGTTTGGGTAGAGAGTCCGGCTTGCTTGATCAGCCGCTTGTGGTGACTACTCCTGTGGGAGAGTCGTTTGTTGCTAGGCACGTGTTCCGATCCTGCATCGTCTGTATTGGCGAGAGAGAGTTGCCTGTCGACTTGATCCTTCTGGAGATGTTGGACTTCGACGTTCTTTTGGGCATGGATTGGTTAGCCACGTGCTATGCTTCTGTGGACTGCCGCGAGAAGACAGTTAGATTCTGTTTCCCCGGCGAGTCGGTTTTTGTTATGTTGGGGGACCGTGGTGCCGCCCCTCACAGTGTGATTTCTTCTTTTCGCGCTGGACAGCTTTTGAGGAAGGGATGTCAGGGAATTCTCGCTTATGTTCGCGATGCTCGCGCTACAGAGGTTCCATTGGATCAGGTTCCGGTTGTTAGCGAGTTTCCTGATGTGTTCCCTGACGAGCTTCCTGGGTTGCCGCCCGAGCGCGACATTTCATTCTGTATTGATTTGGTTCCTGGTTCGGGGCCTATTTCTATACCGCCCTATCGGATGGCCCCGGCGGAACTTCGTGAGCTGAAGGGTCAGTTACAGGATTTGCTGGACAAAGGACTTATTCGACCTAGTGTTTCTCCTTGGGGTGCTCCAGTCCTGTTCGTCAGGAAAAAGGACGGCAGCTTACGTCTTTGTATCGACTACCGCCAGCTGAACAGGGTGACAGTGCGGAACAGGTATCCTTTGCCGCGTATCGACGATTTGTTCGACCACCTTCAGGGGGCAGGGTACTTTTCGAGGATCGATTTACGATCGGGCTATCATCAGCTGCGGGTTCGACAGGAGGACATTCCCCGGACAGCCTTCCGTACGCGCTACGGCCATTACGAGTTTTTGGTGATGTCGTTCGGACTCACCAATGCGCCAGCAGCCTTCATGGATTTGATGAACCGTATTTTCCGGCCTTATTTGGATCTGTTCATCATAGTCTTCATTGACGATATCTTGGTGTATTCCCGGAGTAGTGACGAGCACGAGCAGCACCTGCGGATTACATTGCAGACATTGAGGGAGCACCAGCTTTATGCGAAATTCTCCAAGTGTGCTTTTTGGCTGGACAGCGTGGACTTCTTAGGTCACGTGATTTCGCAAGACGGTATATGTGTGGACCCGAGGAAGATCGAGGCCATTCAGCGTTGGCCCAGACCCACATCGGTGACGGAGATTCGCAGCTTTTTGGGATTGGCCGGTTATTACAGGCGTTTTGTGCAGGACTTCTCACGTATTGCTACACCGTTGACCGGGTTGACCCGGAAAGGAGTTCCCTTCGATTGGACGGAGGAGTGCGAGCACAGTTTTCAGCAGTTACGGACACGGTTGACGACGGCACCGGTGTTATCCTTACCTTCCGGATCGGGCGGATTTGTGGTCTTTTGTGATGCTTCTCGAGTGGGATTGGGATGCGTTCTGATGCAGCATGATAGGGTGATCGCGTATGCCTCGCGACAATTGAAGAAGCACGAGAAGAACTACCCCACTCATGATTTGGAGATGGCAGCAGTGGTCTTCGTACTTAAGATCTGGCGACACTACCTATACGGCGAGTCGTGCCAGATATTTACGGATCACAAGAGTCTGAAATACATATTCCAGCAGCGGGACCTGAACCTTCGACAGCGTCGATGGATGGAGTTAGTGAAGGATTATGACTGCGAGATCTTATATCACCCGGGCAAGGCAAATGTGGTGGCGGATGCTTTGAGTAGGAGGCCCGGGAGTAGTTTATCTTGTTTGAGCGCAGTACAGGAGCAGTCATCCGTAGATTGGCAGATATTATGCGACAGTCGAGTACAGTTCGAGTTCACGCCGATTGGAGGACAGATAGCGCATGTCCGTGCACACCCACTGTTGATTGATCGTATACGTGAGGCACAGCTCAGTGATGACCGATGTTCGGAGATCATGGCACAGATGGGACAGGGCAGATTTTCCGAGTTCGTGATCGATGATCAGGGGATACTACGGTTTGGAGTCAGACTGTGCGTACCTGATGCTGAGGGACTGAGGCGTGAGATTCTTGAGGAGGTACATCGATCGATATATAGCGTCCATCCCGGTTCCACCAAGATGTATCATGATATGCGAGATGTTTACTGGTGGGACGGAATGAAGAGGGACATTGCAGATTTTGTATCGAGATGCCTGACTTGTCAGCAAGTCAAGGCTGAGCACCAGAGGCCCGCGGGAGAGCTACAGCCGTTACCCATTCCGGAGTGGAAATGGGAACAGATTTCGATGGATTTCATGGTGGGTCTACCCAGGACTAGTCGGGGGTATGACTCCATCTGGGTGATCGTGGATCGTTTGACGAAAGCGGCTCACTTCCTACCGGTGAAGACGACTTTCAGATTCACTCAGTATGCCCAGATCTATATTGACGAGGTAGTGCGACTACACGGAGTACCGACGTGCATTGTGTCCGACAGAGGCACCCAGTTTACCAGTAGACTATGGCAGAGGCTTCAGGAGGCTTTGGGCACTCGCTTGAGTTTCAGCACGGCATTTCATCCGCAGACCGACGGACAGTCAGAGCGGACCATTCAGACTCTCGAGGACATGCTCAGAGCTTGTGTACTAGATTTTGGAGGTAGCTGGGATCATCATTTGCCCTTGGTAGAGTTCTCCTACAATAACAGCTACCAGGAGACCATTCAGATGGCACCATTTGAGGCTCTTTATGGGAGGAGATGCAGGTCGCCTACTTGTTGGACAGAGCTCAGAGAGGGCAGTGTCTTAGGGCCACAGATCGTTGAGGAGACGACCGCGAAGATCCAGTTGATTCGCGATAGGATGAGAGCAACGCAGAGTAGGCAGAGAGCTTATGCAGACCGTCGACGACGCAGACTTGAGTTTTCCGTTGGTGATCATGTTTTCTTGAGGGTCTCCCCAATGAAAGGTGTGATGAGGTTTGGGAAGAAGGGGAAGCTCAGTCCCAGATTTGTGGGCCCCTTCGAGATCCTCGAGCGTGTTGGTGCAGTAGCTTACCGATTAGCCCTTCCGCCCAGCTTTCCAGACGTGCACCCCGTATTCCATGTCTCGATGCTCCGCAGATATCTTCATGATCCTTCGCATGCGATTCAGCATCCGACGATCCAGCTTGAGCGTGATCTTTCCTATATAGAGCAGCCGGTGATGATCTTGGATCGACAAGTGAAGAAGTTGAGATCGAAGGACATTCCATCAGTTAAAGTACTTTGGCGTGGTCAGAACCGTGAGGAGGTCACTTGGGAGACCGAAAGCGAGATGAGGAAGACGTATCCCCATCTTTTTGAAGGTAACCTTAGTTAGATTTTTTAAATTCGGGGACGAATTTCTTTAAGAGGGAGAGATTGTAACACCTTAGGATAAGGGTTAGTGAATAATTATAATTAAATAATGGTTTTTTAATAAAAAGTTTACCAAATTGGGTTTTAAATATTTTTCCTAATTTAATAAATATTTTTCCAAAATTTTATTAGGCTTGCACAAACATGTGCATGTAAACTAGGGTTTTTAAATTAAGTTAATTCCATAATTATTAACCATGGTGGGTTAATCTTGAGGGTTAAAGTGTTATGGTTTCTTAAATGAGTTTAATTAGCTAATTAGGGGGTTACTTTAATTTGAATTGGTTTTCTTTTGTGTGTTGACTTGTGAGAGAGAGGGAGTAGGCATCATGGCTCAAGCCATGCTTGCATTAATGAGGAGAGAGAGAGGGGTTGACCCTTGAGTGATGATTGTTTTCCTCTCTCATTTTTGTTTGTTCTCTCAAAACACTCACAAACACACACACACACACTTACCTCTTCACACCCCAGCAGCAGCAGCAGGAGAAGAAGCAACAGCAGCAGCAGGAGAAGCCAGAAGCAGCAGCAGGAGGAGAAGAAGCAGCAGCAGCAGCATTCAGCAACAGCACCAGCAAGCATTTCAGTGAGCAGCAGCAGCCTCATCACCCAGTGCAGCACCTTCTCTTCACTTCTTCTGCTTCCTCCAGCTTCCTAGGGTTAAGTATGGGTATATTTTCAAAACTTATTCCCTAGTTAGCTTGGTTGGTGTAGTTTTGCATCGGTTATTGGATTTGAGTGTGTTTTAGTGCGATATGGGGTGTCTAGTGAGAACTTTGTGCTAATGAGGTGAGAATTGGTTTCAGTAGGTCATTAGTGAGTTGTTGAGGCCATAGTAACCTAGTTTAACCCCAATTACACTAAAATAACACCAGTTTTCCCTATTAGATGCAAAATGTCGTATTTGTGCACAATTTGAGCTTTCTGGATCTGCTATTGACCCGAGGTGATTTTAATGAAATTGAGGGGACTGTGGTATAGTGGAGTAGTGCTGATACCCCAGGAGAAACCCGACCCCCTGACTCCCAACCCCGGCCGCCAAAACCGCCATTCTGGCCGCAAATTACGGCCAGACAGGGGGTGTTTTGGTGTTTTTTGGGTTCTGTAGGTGTATTTTTGTGTGTAGGGTCTTTTGGTATATATATATTTTTAAGATTAGTTCTGTAGCAAAATCTGGGACCAATTACCTGTTTTGCCGTTTTTCTAAACCTTCGCGACACGCGTGATACGTGAGTAGGTTTGGGTTCCTGCGTATCGCGGCGCGTCGGGGTAGTTTCGTGGCGCGTGATTACACGTTTTAGCGTATCGCGCACACGCGCGACTAGTTTGCGACACGAGTTTCTAGCTTGACCGTAATGTCGCGTTTTTGGTAAAATTGAGCTCATATGTGTGATATGTTATGTGATTTTAGGTTCGCAGGCCAGTGAGACGGACGCTGCGAAGAAGGGAAAGCAAGTCGTCGGCTACACTTAGCGCGAGACACGGTGAGTAGATTTCACATCTATGGGGATATCGCCCGCATGGCGTTATGCGTCAGGGCTGATAGGACTTTGTTATTATATGTTTCATGCACCCCATAGACTGTCATTGCATATTGCATTCCCTGCTATACATATATACATATTGCTTAGAACTGATAGAACTGCCATGATCATACTATTGTATATTGTTGTAACACATCTATACTTGATACCTATATCACAGTGGATCATTGCATTGTAGTTCATTCTCATGTGACATGACTTGATATACACATTGATGCACCTATCACATCGCAGTTACTTGTATTATTGTTGGGATTTCATATGATTTATGGGTTTGGGAACCGTGGCCTTTTCAAATAAGTAACCATTTAAAAACCCGGTTCCCTTGATATGATAATTTGGGGCGTCGCCCCGTGTTTTCTCGGTGCTTGAGGCACGGATTGATAGAGGGCTGACCCGGACTGACGGATGCCCGATGGATTGATATAGGGCTGACCCGGACTGACGGATGCCCGAGGGATTGATATAGGGCTGACCCGGACTGACGTTTGCCCGATGGATTGATATAGGGCTGACCCGGACTGACGGATGCCCGAGGGATTGATATAGGGCTGACCCGGACTGACGGATGCCCGATGGATTGATATAGGGCTAACCCGGACTGACGGATGCCCGAGGGATTGATATAGGGCTGACCCGGACTGACGGATGCCCGATGGATTGATATAGGGCTGACCCGGACTGACGGATGCCCGAGGGATTGATATAGGGCTGACCCGGACTGACGGATGCCCGATGAGTTGATATAGGGCTGACCCGGACTAACGGACGCCCGATATATTGATAGAGGGATGACCCGGACTGACGGATTCCCGGTATATACTTGAGAGAGGGCTGACCCGGATTGACGGAGGCCGATACAGGATGTTTTGCGTGTCGATGCTAGACACGAGTATTTATGATATTTGGGTGCCGATGTTGGGCACTCGGGATTTTCAGGAATATACAGGATATGAGGGCCGATGGAGTACCGGCGTTTTGAGATGTTGGGATTTGTGGTGCATAAATACTTATGTAGTCCACCTCGATACTTCACGTAGATACTATATCCCCATGCTCAGCATTCATTATCACATCTCATCCTGTAGTATATCACCTGATAGAGGACTGGCATTATTATTATGCATACTGCCACATCGCATTGATATTATCTGCTGGCATTGGTAGAGCCACGCTATATGTGCATGCTTGCGATTACCTTTATATGTTATCTCTATTCACGAGTTGGCAACTCACCCCCGTTGTGCCACAGTGTTTGCAGGTTGCCCTTGGGAGTAGTCGCGGCTGGCTGTTACCGCATCTTTTGGCACAGATACCCTTTTTGAGCAGAGATAGTCTTTTGCTGATAGGTGGGTTTTGTACGGTATCTGTTATTTTTCAGTTGTATATTGATGTATCTAGTATTCTCCATCTACCTTTCTGTATTGACTTAGAGACAGTTGTGAGGGCGATATGTATGATTTTATATTCTGGTGTCGAGCTCGCATGTGAGCCGACTTTACTTTATGCAGTCTTATCTTTATGATATTGTCCTTGTTTTACTGTGTATTCTTCGCTACGGCGTCGTATATCATATTGTGATGCTTCATTCTTGTCACTTGTTATTTCTGCTACACCTTGTTTTTACCCGACTTTCGGGGCTAATATTTTAAAAGGGAAATGTTACCAAAATTATAAAACTTATAACTTTTAAACTTAAAAAGGATTTCTACTAAATAAATGGAAGTTTTTTTTGGACATGTACGATTGTTTTTACAAAATGTTTTAAAATCACTCTATATTTATTGGTTTTGATTTCTGGGTTCGGCTTACTTAGCCGCGTTACGCCTGTAGACGTTGCGTGGTTAAGTGCCGGTCACGAGTCGAATTCTCGGGTCGTGACATTAACATAGAGGATAACACAGCGGATCCACTTACGAAGGCCCTTTCCTAGATGCTAATCGAGAGACTTTTTGGGATGTTGGGTATGAGATACTACAACTGGCCTTAGTGCAAGTGGAAGATTGTTAGTGATATGTATGCCTTAGATGATATTATTGTATGATATAGTGGATGCTTGGACATATATATGGAGGACTTTTTTGCTCGACATGATAGTATGTTATCCGGTTGCCTTTATCTTAATATGTTCACTGGTATTATTATACTGTCTCTCATATACATTTTGATAAATCCCTTAGGATGTAGGCTTGACTACCAGGACTATGACGCGGATCATATTACTGGGACTTGGGTAGTCCATAAGAAAATCCTTCAATTGTTCCTAGTCGAGAGAATATCGATACAGGGATTCGATATACCAGAGTAGACTAGTGTGTACATTTCTTGACCCTATATGAGGAGATGGTTGATCCCATATCCATTGGTGTTTGACATCAAAGATTGTACACAGGTGCTCATTAGAGAATGGGTATATCGAACAGGACTCGCCGAAAACTCCTAGATGGTAATATACTAATCGTCAGATAGCAGTTCTCTGGTGACACTAGTACAGGTTAGTCTATAGACCTGAGATCGTCATAGAGTCTTGTGTAGTTCCAACTGTGCTTTGATTTCCTCCCTACCACGGCTCAAAGGAGTCGTGCAAACAGGTGGATTTTGGGTACAGTCCCGAGTCATATGGAAGCAATGAGCGATAGGAGAGGTTTCGTCTCTCCCAATATAGGGAGTTGATGTTGCGCTATGCTCGATTGGCTATAACAAGAAGTCCCTGGCCAGGGCTGTTGATGAGATTTACTGGTAAGTGTTATCGGTAGTTTCTCGTACCGTTATAGGTGTCACGACCCATGTTTTGGATGTGACCGGCACCTAGATTGTATCATATCTAAAGATATGCACACAGTCCAAATAAGCCGAAAACCAAGATTAAAATCCTTTTTGCGGAATTCTTTATATAGAAAATTTAGTTTTTTAGTAAAAATCACATGTTATGAAGTTTAAAGTATTAAACAAGTATAAGATGTTAATTTTGGTTGTATCCCTAGTTGGGATCAACAATATCAACAGCGGAAAATAAAATCTCATTATATAGGACATCAACACGAATCTCAGACATAAAGAAAAGAAACCACAATTTAGAGAACTAACGATCTCAATTGTCAATAATATACATATCAACTCTCACTCTAATGCCATATACAGGTCTGATGGAGATTTTTCTAGATACAAAATACAATACCAAAAGAGAAGGTTACTACATATGTAACCTACCTATCAAAAGATGTAATAAAGCTGCAAAAAGTATATCTGCGCCGCTGCTAACCGTCCACTCTACCCCTGTAAGGAACTGTGGGACAACGGGGGTGAGCTGCCAACTCAGTGAATATAACTAACATATAACGGTTAATTATGTAAATATGACGATCATACTAACTGAAATGTGAACAAGTATAATGTATGATTATATGTGAAAATCATGAATCTCATAGTCCAAACTGAAATCTCATCTTGTATTCCCAATAAAATTCAATTCCCCGTGTCCATCATCGACACAAAACTTCCATTTCTCACAGGCATCATTCCTCGAATGATCCTGAAATCAACAATACCGGTCGTTATCATCTAGATATACGCCGTATTTTACCACTCTATCCGGTATCAAGTAACCTCGCTAGGCTCCCCCGCCTCAATGCGGCTATCCTGCCCATCGGTCTCGACCGGGTCCACCATGTATCCAACTGTATATCTCCCCCACTCAGTATGAATAACGTAAAATCCGCGACCGTATATCTCCCCCACTCGGTCCGGAATAAAATCAAACCATAAAACATCTCATGGTGGACATGACACATCAATCATGAAAAATCACTGGATTTATGTAATAGTATTCAAAACTTAAAACCATAAATCCTCAATAATACGTTTACCTCTTATATCAACATGAAGTACTAAAACATGATATTAATGATGCAATTTACTACTATTTATCGGTGTGTATGATACGATATGAATCATTTTAATAAGAATTTTGCTAAGTGTAAAAGTGACATGGTAATATCGACGAGGTGTGTGTAACATATAAGATGTGCACGTGGCATAACTCGTCGATAATTGTGTAGTGTTCTAGCAACTAAGCAAGGTATGTGTGAATTATGAATACATATTGTTAATTTAGCATATAAATTAATTCATTTATTTAAATAAAACTACGGGCGTAAAACGCCATCTTTACAAAATTCCCCGGTAGATATTTAATCTACTCACCGGAAAACGTCGAATCTATTCAGGAATTGCCAATCCTTTCCCTTTACTCGCTGCCTCCGCAAATCCCATATTCGAATCTAATATCACAATTTAATTTATATAAGTAAACGGCTACTCCGACATGACGGAAATGAAAAACACCCGTTCTCACGTACTACTTATATTGTATATGACTATATCGAGCTATTAAACACTTAACCTTACTGGATTTTAACCCTAACCTGCATCGCTACAGAATTTAAATCGCGTTGCGTTTTAATCGTGTCGTATTTTGTGTTTTAAGATATCATTTCCGATATACGCTTCCAGATTGTATCTGCAGTGAACTAATTTAATTAAACAACACCACAATAGCCAAAATTATACACTGAAACATACCCAATAAGACAAACCCACCTAGCTTCCTATATAGCCGGCGACGCCGGAATTTCCCTATTGGCCGCCGGCCAAAAACCGGCCCCCTGGGTTCGTGGTCCTATGGTTTTCTCTAGGTGTTTCATACATCATTTTAACACTGTTTTGTTAAGTTAATTATCTTCCAAACAATAGCATATTTCAACAGAGCTTATAATTAACTAAAATACGATATTATATCACTTTGTTCAATTTAAATTAACTAAGCTACAGAACTTAAATTTCCTACCGTGCTTAAGAATTTTACCCTCTAAATAGTTGTTGGAATAACCCTCCAAGATGCTATGTCCCTCCTAGCTTGATGGTGATGAAAACCAAGAACATAGCTTCCTTCTTCTTCCTCTTGTTCTTTCCTTTTTTTCCCTTTTAATTTTACTTTTCCTTTAACATTTTGAGTTTTAATCTGAGCTACTAAACTGAATAGGTGTTATATATATGAGAGAAGGAAGGGATAAGGTGAAGGGGGAGGTGTCAAGGGTTAAAGGGTGCTCATTTCATGTAAGGAGGAGGTGTGAGATGAGTGTGTGCATGCAAGCATGAGGTGTGCTAGCCTTATCCTTAAATTTTGTTTTAATTTGAAAATAAATTCTGAACAAAAATGATTTCTATTCCACTTTCATTTATACCCTTAACAATTTCCTATTTGCATAAAATCCTAAACTTTACTTAGAAACCCTTCACAACCTAGCTTATTATAAAACACACATTTTATTAAAATGAAGCTAAATTTGTCATTAAAACCCTTATAACTTATTTATGTTGCATACTAAAATTTTAATTTAAATTATTTTATATACAACTTCTGAAAATTGACTTATTTGTTTTTAACAACTTTGTGATTTATCATATTATTAATTAATTTTATTTATTTCTAAATTTTCAAATTGCTACAATATTCCCCCTTAAGAAAATTCGGTCCCCGAATTTAAAATAATTAACTAGACATACCTTCGAAAAGATGTCGAAATTTCTTTCGCATCGCATCTTCGGTCTCCCAAGTAATCTCCTCGCGATTCTTTCCTTGCCAAAGAACCTTTACAGACAGAAGTACCCTCGATCGTAGTTTCTTTGCCTGCCTGTCAAGAATAGTGACTGGCTGCACTGTGTAGGATAAATCCGGCTCAAGCTGTAAGGTCTGATGCTGGATCGCTTGAGATGGATCGTGAAGATACCTGCGAAGCATCGAAATGTGGAACACCGGATGCACATCGGGAAAACTCGGCGGAAGTGCTAAGCGATAAGCTACAGCACCCACTCTCTCCAGAATCTCATAAGGTCCAACATATCTGGGGCTGAGCTTCCCCTTCTTCCCGAAACGCATCATGCCTTTCATTGGAGATACACGAAGGAACACATGATCTCCCACTCCAATCTTGAGTCTATGACGTCGTCGATCTGCATACGATTTCTGTCTGCATTGGGCCGCCTTCATTCTATCCCGTATCAACTGAATCTTCTCTGTAGTCTCCTGTACTATCTGCGGTCCCAAGATGCAGCTCTCGCTCAGTTCGTCCAGCAAACAGGTGATCGACATTTCCTCCCATACAAAGCTTCAAAGGGTGCCATCTGGATCGTCTCTTGAAAATTGTTGTTGTACGAGAATTCTATCAAAGGTAGGTGACGATCCCAACTACCACCGAAATCAAGGCTACAAGCCCGAAGCATATCCTCTAGTGTCTGAATGGTCCGCTCCGACTGACCATCTGTCTGTGGGTGGAAAGCTGTACTAAAACTCAACCATGTATCCAAAGCTTTCTGAAGTTTCTGCCATAGCCTGCTAGTAAACTAGGTACCCCTATCTGAAACTATGCACGTCGGAACTCCATGCAGACGTACAATCTCATCGATATAAATCTGAGCATACTGTGCAAAACCATACGTCGTCTTCACTGGGAGAAAATGAGCTGCCTTTATCAATCTATCAACAATCACCCAAATAGAATCATACCCTCTACTAGTCCTGGGTAGACCCACCACGAAATCCATGGAAATCTGTTCCCATTTCCACTCTGGAATGGGTAAGGGCTGCAACTCTCCGGCTGGCCTCTAGTGTTCTGCCTTGACTTGCTGACAAGTCAAACATCTCGAAACATATTCCGCAACATCCCTCTTCATTCCTTCCCACCAGTAAACATCCTTCAGATCATGATACATCTTGGTGGAACCAGGATGAATACTGTATGCTGATCTATGGGCCTCCTCTAAAATCTCACGCCTCAATCTGTCAGAATCTGACACACAGAGACGAGTCCTAAAACATAATACTCCATGATCATCAATCACAAACTCCATCTCCCTGCCCTGCCTAACTTGATCCATAATCTCCACCGTACACGTATCTACGGGCTGTGCCTCTCGAATGCGATCGAATAACTGAGGTCGGGTGCGAACATGTGCTAGCTGCTCTCCTGCCGATGTGAACTCAAACTGTATATGACTATCACATAAGATCTGCCAGTTTGTAGAAGACTGTCTCTGCAAGATGCGTAAATGAGATAAGCTACCTCCAGGTCTCTGACTCAAAGCATCTGCTACAACATTCACCTTTCCTGGATGGTACAAGATCTCACAATCATAATCTTTCACCAATTCCGTCCATCTACACTGCCTTAGGTTTAGATCTCTCTGCTGAAAAATATACTTTAAGCTCTTATGATCTGTGAAGATTTGACACGACTCTCGATACAAGTAATGTCTCCAAATCTTCAATGCGAATACCACAGCAGCCATCTCTAGATCATGAATGGGGTAGTTTTGTTCGTGCCTCTTCAAATGTCGAGAAGCATAAGCTACAACCCTCCCGCGCTGCATCAACACACAGCCTAAACCCACTCTAGAAGCATCACAATACACAACAAAACCTCCTGACCCGGAAGGTAAAGATAATACAGGTGCAGTCGTCAAGCGTGTCTTCAACTGCTGGAAACTCTGCTCACACGCATCTGTCCACTGAAATGGAACCTCCTTCCTAGTCAATCCGGTCAAAGGTGCAGCTATCCGTGAAAAATCCTGCACGAAGCGTCGGTAATAACCTGCCAGACCTAAGAAACTCCGAACCTCTGTAACTGACATAGGTCTGGGCCAGTGCTATACCGCTTCAATCTTCTTTGGGTCCACACATATACCCTCTCTCGTAACTATGTGACCCAAGAACTCCACACTATCGAGCCAAAAAGCACACTTAGAGAATTTTGCAAACAGCTGATGCTCCTTCAAGGTCTGCAACGTAATACGCAAACGCTGCTCGTGCTCCGTCCGACTCCGAGAATAAACAAGAATGTCATCTATGAACACTGTAATAAACCGATCAATGAAGGGTCTAAAGATACGGTTCATCATATCCATAAAAGCTGCTGGAGCGTTGGTGAGTCCGAACGACACCACCAAAAATTCACAGTGCCTATATCTCGTACGAAACGCCGTCTTCGGAATATCGTCCTTCCGAACCCTCAACTGGTGATACCCCGACCTTAAATCAATCTTCGAGAAAAACCCAGCTCCCTGCAACTGATCGAACAAGTCATTTATACGTGGTAGTGGATACCTGTTTCGCACAGTGACGCGATTCAGCTGTCGGTAGTCGATGCATAGTCTCATACTACCGTCATTCTTCTTTACAAATAAGGCAGGATCTCCCCACGGTGATACACTGGGAAGAACAAGCCCTCTATCTAACAACTCTTGCAACTGGCTTTGGAGTTCCTTCAATTCCGTCGGTGCCATTCGATAGGGTGGTATAGAAATAGGCCCCGCACCCGGAATCAAGTCAATGCAAAATTCAATGTCACGATCGGGTGGCAATCCTGGTAACTCAGCAGGAAACACCTCAGGAAATTCTCGTGCGATCGGAACCTGGTCCAGTGGAATCTCAGCGACTCCTAAGTCCTGAACAAAAGCCAAGAACCCATGACAACCCTTCTTCAAGAGTCGCCCAGCATAAAGAGCAGAAATCATGTTGGCAGGAGTTATTTTACAATCCCCCTGCACAACAAACATCGGTTCACCTGGAAAACAAAATCTAACCGCCTTTCCCCGACAATCTACATAGGCATGACAGGCGGCTAACCAATCTATACCAAGAAGTATATCGAAATCTAGCATATCCAGGAGAATCAGATCAACTAGCGAATCTCCATCACCAATACGCACCGAACATGACCTGAATACGTGCTGGGCTATAAAAGAATCTCCCACTGGGTAATTACCACTAATGGTAACTCTAACAACGACGAATCTTTCCCCAGAGAAAGTGCAAATCGTGAAGATACATAAGAATGTGTAGAACCGGGATTAAATAAAACATGTGCCTCTAATGAGCATACTGTAAGAGTACCTGTCACGACTGCATTTGATGCTTGGGCATCCTGTGGAGTCAGCGCAAATACCTGTACCTGGCCTCTGCCCGCATCCTTTCGTCCTCTACCTCTATCTCCTCGACCTCTAACGTCCTGCAAAGCCTCGACCTCGTGGTGCAACTGCTTGGCGTATAGCGCCAACAGGGGGAGGAAGTAAAGCCATTGGCGTAGAAGGTAGAAGGGGTAAAGCAGCCTGTGGAACAACGGTCCCTCCCTGGGATCTACAATCCCACGCAAAGTGTCCGGGAAGTCCACAACTAAAACATGTAGATGGAGGCCTCTGATCATCGGGATAAGAACTGAACATCTATCCCTGGGTCCAACCTCGTCTGACACTGCGACCTGGAGTATATCTTTCTCTACCTTTGCCAAACTGTCTAGTCACTGGCCCGATCGGTCTACTCCTCTTTGGCTCTGGAACAACCACTGACTCGCTCAAACGCTCCTCCACTCGTATTGCTGCATCCATGGCCTGCGTATACGTATCAAAATGCTGGGAGCCTATAGCCAGATACAACTGTGTGTCTAGACTCCTTAGGAACCTCTTCACCCGAAGCTCCTCCGTAGGTACTAAGTATGGGGCATAGCGCGACAGCTGGGTGAATCGTAAATCATAATTTGCCACCGACATACTTGCCGATTTCCACAATGCTTCAAAACTACTAGCTCTAGCGTCCCTCACACTCTGTGGAAGAAATCTGGCAAGAAAGACCTCGGAAAACTCGTTCCACGACATCGGAGGAAGCCCCGTAGCTCTCCCTCTCTCCATCGACTCACACCACTCCTGTGCAAGTCCCTCGAAACGGAAGATAGTCAGCTCAACTGAGCTCGTATCAGAACATCGCAATGATCTGCCAATCCTCACCATTCTATCAAGAAACGACTGAGGATCTTCCGCTACATCGGTCCCCGTAAATACCGGAGGCCTCAATCTCATAAACTCTGCAAGTGATACCTCCATCACTCTCGTATCTACCAGTGCCACCGTCTGGGTAGGCTGTACCTCGAACTCTGCTACGGTCGGTGCCGGATCCTGTCTCAGTACTCGAGTGGCCTCAGCTAACTGTCCTACCACTCGCTGCCATCCCAACATGCCCTCCTCAATCCTAGTCATACGATCTGGAGGAGGAGGATCAACATGCTCATGCACCGCCGGAACGTCCGGTGTACCAGTCGTCGTCACAGGCGGACTCGCCCTAGCTGCATTTCTGGCTGCGGCTCGCCTAGCCCGCGTAGCCATAGCAACTGGAATAAGAAACGAGAGTTGATAAGGCGTAGCAATAGGAGCAATCAATAACGGAGAATCAATGGAAGAATAGATCAAGATATACATCCTAAGGTTAGTTAGGCTGAATACGATAACGTAAATATGCCGCGGAACATACGTACGGTACGACATTTATCCTAATTCACCTACTCCATCAAACCAAAGTGTTAGGCCATGGCGGCGCCCCGGCCGTCAAACCGACGCCAAATGCGGAACAAAAACTTTTTACTGAACCGACGCCTCCGCGACCAAAATACCCGGATCGTTCCATTAACCGTAAACTAGCAATATGTAAAAGGAGTTGAAAAGATTATACCGATCGATCCGTGTCCTTCGGTCTTTAATCTCCGCACCAAGCTCCCTGCTGCTGCGCCGACGAAGTCCGCTTCCCGATCACGCCCGTAGAAATGGCACCACGTCGATGAATCTGTATACGGGCTCCCGCCTCAAAACCGAGGCAACTCGGACATGAAGTTTGCTAGCCGACATGTCCAAGAATGAAGTAGAGAAGGTGTAGAATCTTTTGTCTCAAGTCACCCAAATGATTGGGTGGAGGTAATTGGAGTTGCCAAGGTGTGAGAATGTGAACACAATATTTTGCAAGTGAGGAAATCCATGAAATGGGCTTGGCCAGAATGAATGGGGAGCATAAAAAAGCTTTGCTGGAAAAAATGGAGCTCTCTCATCAACGAAGTGAAGTGGTGGGATTAATATATATGCAACCAAGAAGAATAATCATCACTCCATATCAATTCCATTCCCCCCGAATGGCCAGCCCCCGACCACGGAAAACACCCTGCAAGTTAAAAGCTTGCTTGCGAATTTGCAAGGAGCCCCCTGCAGGCAAAAAGAAGCCCCACGGTTCATCCCCACTCAAAGCATAAAACAAAAGCCAATGAAAACCCATGCTTCCCATATCAGCACATGCTTCCCCCTTACCAAGCAAGCCCACATCAGCCCATGCTCACCAACAGTGCTCGGCCGGAAAACAGTGGGAAGAAAATGTTAAAGGGAAAATGGTCAATGCTCACATATAAATAATGGATCAAAGTGTTTTGGAACCGGAAAAGAAAACTGCCAACTCCAAAAATAATCCCGTAACGAATTACGAGATCACACCACAACTGTAAATACATAACCGCATTTGTATGCCGACCGAATACAAATGCAATGGGACAAAAATATTTCTGAACTATAATACTAGGATCCGGCTTAACCTAAAGCCCGCTAGTATTATCCGTCCGATCCTGATCCATGCACAAGTGCACGAATATGGTCGAACCCCGCCATATATCCATACGACCTCTACAACGTTTAGCCCGAACTTGGGAAACTGTCTATGGGGGACTCTAATGACTCATCAATACACTGACACTGGGTATAACCACTAGCACGTCAGAGGTACTAGCTGTACGTAACGGTTGCCGATGTATTGATCGGAAGGGAAGCTGATGAGTGAACTCATCCAGAAACCCTACTGAGTCTGACAGTGACAATATCCGTACAGTCCGATCCGTTCGTCTATGAGTATCACATATAGGGCCTAGGGGGCTGGTAAACGTCAGACCCCCAATAGCGGTATAATTCGTGTTGGAGAGAAGCCCAGAACACCCTGAGATACTACTGGAATACCTACCAGTAAATCTCTATTACCCTAGCCAGGGATTTCGTATAATGGCTCTCCTAAACACAGTGCGATCTCACCCCCAATACCGGGAGAGACCAATCCCTGACGATCCTCTCACTGCCTCCATGTGGCTCGGGACTGTACCCAACTAAAACCTGTTTGCATGACTCCTTTGAGCCGTGGTAGGGTAGTAATCAAAGCACAGTGGGAACTCATACGAGACAAATGACGATCTCAAGTCGACAGACTAACCTGTACACATGTCACCTGGGAACTGCTATCTGACGATATGTATAATACCAACTAGCATGTTCCCGGCGAGTTCTGTCGGTGTACTCATAACCCAATGAGTACCTGTATACATCTTAGGTGAACCAACAGACACCAATGGCTTGTGAGACCAGCCACCGCCCCTCGTCGGGGTCTCGACTGCATAAACTAGTCTACTCTGGAGTATCGATGCCCTGTCTCAAAACTCCCACGACTAGGGACACTTTAAGGAAATGCTTATAGACCCCAGCTCCCACGTATATGATCGCCATCATACTGTTGGCAGTCAAGCAAGAATCCTATGGGCTCTATCGACATGCAATAGTGAACTAAAGCATGTATACGATGATAAAGACAAACAAGATAGCATACTATCATCTCGAGCAAGACTGTCCTATCGGTATAGGTCCTCCCTCAATTATTGCAATCATGTACCTGTGATCCAATAATTGACTTTGAGGGCACTATATCCCACAATCTCCCACTTGCACTTAAGACTAATTATTGCGATGTCGCGTACTCACAGCTCGTGTGATACCGAACATCCAACTCCTCTACTAATTAGTTTCACAAATCTCTTTTGTAAAACTATTGTGTTTGAGAAATAGCCTCAGTGAGTGGATCCGCCCTGATGTTTCTTTCCATGTCTTTCTTTTTCTTAAGTTCGCGGAGAAAGTCATCTCCCGAAATGAGCAATACCTGTCTTAGAATATGTCTGGATATCTGATGGGACCCAGTTCATAAATGAACTCCAAATCCTGCAAACTTCTTAGACTGTACCGTCAACT
Organism: Agapanthus africanus; assembly: GCA_030015575.1. Taxonomy (NCBI): domain Eukaryota; kingdom Viridiplantae; phylum Streptophyta; class Magnoliopsida; order Asparagales; family Amaryllidaceae; genus Agapanthus; species Agapanthus africanus. The sequence goes on from JASDDO010000008.1 coordinate 296,898,980, forward strand.
GAATTTAATCAGTATCCTACACCATGCTTCCCTCAGTGTCCGCTTGGACTACCTGTCCAAACTTCTTCCCCTCGTCAGAGGGAAAACTATAACTCTGACAGTCACTCTGTCATCCGGATCACCTTGGAAGCCTGGAATGATAACTGTCTACCGAAGGAGGCTGTCGTTATCAAATCCCTAGAACAACCACTTATGTTCATAAGCTGCTTCCGAACATTTCTCCAGGATTGGAATAATATATCAACCTATTACATCTAGTGCAAAAAAAACATATGATATTATATCCATATCCTATGTGGAGAAACTACTGTGTGACAACCACGGTATAACCGATCGTAGTGTAGGAATTTCACTTCCTACTATGTGTATGTCATCCAAGTACTAGGACATCACACCCTACTACCTTCTTAACGGATCCATCTCCTATTCTGATGAAGTCAAAACCTATGACTGTCACATCAAAAATAGATGATCTATCTCCGCTATATCTGCTTTAGACTATAAATAGACATAAGCTACTTATCCACTACGCTTCCGCTACTCCCACTGACTACGACAACCCTCTGACAAAATAATATATACGTGCACTTCTAAAGCAAACTTCAGAACGACGCTATACTCATCTCCTGGCGGGTTTCATAGTTTGGAACGACAGTAGTGTCAAGTCTGGGTAAACAAGAACCTCCCTGTCACCATCCTTGAGGCTACCAGAGTACCTCTCGGGTGCCTGAGGTTACCCACCATATATGCGGAGTGGCTAATGGAATGTCAATCCTGATTGAATCTTTAGGTCTTATTAAATTTTCCGTAATCGTTTGTGGTTCTGGAATCTCTTCCAGTTCTACCATACTCCCACTACTGTTTTCTGAAAAAATCCATTTTACTAAAAATGTGCCGAGTCAAGAACAATATCACTATTGATCTTCCAGATGGTAGAAAGTCAACCCTCGTCAAAGCCCGGGTTAACCCACAAACTGCCATTATAGAAACGTGCCTTGAGTTTTTCAGAGTCTGGTTTTAAGCATAAGCGGGACAACTCCCCATACCTTAACATCGTTAAGATACGAACCATTCTATATACAATATAGAAATAGAGGCACTGATTTAATTGGAACCAGATTCAAATCACGCAGCTGTCTCCAGTGCATGTCAACTAAATGGAGAGAAGAGGATCAGCATTACTCAACTTAGGAGTGCATCCAATTATGAGTAACCTGAAAGAGAAACAAGTTCTCAAAAACCATTACTATCAACTGAATACCAACCACAAGTATCTATATCTTCGATCACCTTGAAGAATCCCGATACTTGCAACACGTGGTTCTCTACTTTATTCTTGTACCTATAACATCTCAAAACTTAGGCATTGTATTTCTACGAAACACTTGTCTAAAAATTGAGAAGTCACAAGTAAACAGAAAACAGTGTGAGGACCAACCCCTTTGTCCTAATGGACACTGGACAACATACAATACTTTGTATAAGTCTTCTGAGTTGAATAACTCAAACTCTATGCGTCGTAGGTTGAAAAACTGTACCCAGGCGATTTCCTCAAACATCACCAATTACAATGAATTCCGATATAATAAGGATGATCACCTAATTCCCAATAACTTACTCCCACTCATCATCTGTAAAACCATACAGACGTGAGAATCATGCCTGGTAAATACATACCCTGGAGCAAGGGTCTAATTGGGAAATCAGTTTTCTATTAACAATGCACAGTGAAACTGAAACATGAAAATGTTTCGAAGGAGTATCCGGGTATTTGTAGTAATGCCTCTTCCATTATCAGATTCACGTCTATAACCGTATATTTCTTTGCCATCTCACCAAATCTCTTTATTTATCTTTGGTCGTTACCTTCTGCACACCATCGTCAGGCTTAATGGTTTTCTTCCTTCCCTACCGTTCGGCACTAGCCTATGGTTTGGAAGAAGACTATCCAATAAGCGTAATAGGTGTACTCTCCTAATCCTAGGAGTACTCGCAACCTGAGAGAAGGTAAGGATAAAAGACAACTGAATTAACCTTATTCCTATTTCTCCTGAACCAGAATCCATCCTCGAAAAAGTTCCTTCGAGTTCGTATATAACCATACGATGGATTTATCCAATGGAAGTGGATGTTCGTAGTGATACGAGGTGTTCTGGAGAAATGCAAAGGGTAAGAGAAGGAGTGGCAATGATGTATGCAACTCAGACAATCCAAAAGCCGGTGTTATAAGAAAGTTCGGTTAACTTGGTTACTGAGTTATAGTCTAGGTCGGGTCATGGTCGCAGTCAAAGAGAGAAAAAGTAGAAACACTCTGCGTGCACTCTAACCTAGATCAGAATGGTTAATCACTTTATCTAATCAGGAAACCTCCCACTGTTTTCTCAAATTCTCCTCCAAACCTGAAAGAAGAATTAGCCGGAATCACCCGAGGAGTAATACAACTCATCAGTAGGAATCGGGATCCAACTATCATCGCATGATAACGTGATTGAAGACACTCATGTTATCACACTCCAGAAGGTATGCGGAAGCTTGGAAAGTTTCCTGTATGTTTGAAACCCCCGATATGATTTTTACCCCAAGTGGCTTATGACCTTGACTAGGTCAACATATCATAAGTCGCAAGTCAAGTTCAACCCATTATTATCCTGGATTAATTAGACACACCCGTACGAGTCCTTGACTAAGTCAACATTGTTAGTGTATATGCCCTAGAGGCCATTACTGTATCATACTAGCTTGTATATTACTTGATGGAAGCTTGGGATATTCACAGTTGTATAGACAATCTTGCTCAAAATGGTAGTATGCTACTTGGTTTGTCTCTACTTCAATATGTGCATGTGTTTCTTTTAGCATATCGCTTATATACATATTAGTAGAGCCCTTAAGATCTTTGCTTGATTACCAGCGTTGTGATGGCGCTCACACTCGTGGGGGCTGGGTAATCCATAAGCACATCCTTATACAGGTCCCTAGTCGTTGGACTATCGAGACAGGGCATCGTTACTCCGGAGTAGACTAGCGTATGCGCTTCTCATCCCAGCGGGGGAGACGGTCTGTCCCACAGCCGTCAGTACGTCGTACTTGAGATAGTATGCGGGTGCTCGTTAGGTTACGAGTACACTGGACAGGACTCGTCGGGAACTGTTGGTTGGTATTATACCTATCGTCAGTTATCAGTTCCCAGGTGACATGAGTGCAGCTTAGTCCGCTGACTTGACACTGTCACTTCGCCTCAAGTGTGTTCCCACTGTACTTAGATTACTACCCTACCATGGCTCAAAGGAGTCGTGCAAACAGATAGTAGTTGGGTGCATTCCCGAAGCACTTGGAGGCAGTGACGGTTAGACAGGATTCGTCTCTCCCGGTATTGGGGGTTGACATCGCGCTGTGTCTAGGAGAGCCATTACACAAGTAGTCCCTGGCCAGGGCAAGCGAAATATACTGGTAGGTTTCCAGTGTTATCTAAGGGTGTTCTGGGCTACACTCCGACACGACTTGTACCGCTATTAGGGGACTGACGTTCACCGCCCTCCTAGGCCCGCCATGCGATGTATCAGACGAACAGACCGGACTGTACGGAGATTGTCACATACAGGCTCAGTAGGAGTTCGGATGGGTTTACCTCATCAGCCTTCTTATCGACATCTACCTGGGGACCGTTACGTACAGCTAGTGCCGCTTGCGGTCTGTGGTTAAACCAACTGCCAGCGTAGTGTCGAGTTTTTAGAGTCCCATACAGAGAGTTTCCCTGCATTGAGCGAAACGTGTAGAGGCCGTATGGTTTTACGGCAGGGCTACGATCACTTACGTGCACTTGTGTGCGTATGCTGTTCGGGCAGGCAATACTAGTGGGCTTTGGTTTAAGCCAGATCCTAGTATTGCACATATGGATTTGATTTGTCTTCTGTGCATTCGCATTCTACGGAATGCGGATGCGGGTGTGTATGCACAGTTTTGAGGAGCGATGAAGGAGGAGGTGCCCCATTAGGGTTTTGGCAGTTGGTTCGGCCAAAACCGTAATGTGGCACACACATTAGGGTTTTGACAGTTCGTTTGGTCAAAACCGTTATGAGCCGGAGACATTGTTTACTAATCCTTTTAGTGATAGATTAGTGATGGCTAATTGCATTGACCATTTGACCACTTAGACCTCTCTTGACTTTGTTGACCCGTTGACCGTGTTGACCATTGACCTTCAAGAGGGATCTACACTCTTCTTTCATTTTCTTTATAATTCTTGAGTTATGATAATGGTCAATTCAATATGCCATCAACTTTATCATGATAGGATTAGTAATGATGAGATTAGTGTATTATTGCAACCATGGTTCATTTTCTTTTGGTTTAATCTTTTCATTATTCTCTTCTCATTCTCTCTCTTGAAATGAGAAGAAAAGAAAAGCACCATGGTTGCAAAACTTTCTCCTTCTTCTTCCTCCTCTTGATCTCATCTTTTGATCTCATGTGTTGAGAAAAAAAGATCGTACAAAGACAAATACATCCATACATCTCCTCTACACATCCTAGGGCTTCTTGACTAGCAATCTCTTTGCCCTAGTTGCCTCGGCTCGAGGTGGAGCTTGGTGTACATCTCTCGGGTGGATCGTCTTCGACTCAAGAAGGCCGTGGAGGTGCCCAAGGTCCGGATCGACGCTTAGAGCTTGGATGGACGAGCGGGACAGCGGAAAGAAGACCCGAAGGACCGGTTCCGTGAGGTATACTTTCTAAAAGCATAGTAGTTAAAACCTCTAAGTGTTTACTAGTTTCTAGTTTAGCCAAGATCCTTGCTTTAAGTCCATGTTGCCTTGCACCAAATCATTGTTTTTCGCCGTTTCCGCCTCCCCGTAAGAACCGGGGTGAGAAACATGGACTTACAAACATGACCGTACGACTGTCCTAACCAATCGCATATCCATGCAACAGAAAAGTACTACAGAGCTACCGAACACTACGCCTTGATTAGGTCAACATACGTAGCACGAATACTAAGCAATACCCGTCTGAAATGACGGAGGGCTACGGCTTGTTTTTGGCGAAAAACCTTTAGCGTAATGAACTTGATATCGTTGAAGGAATCCAAGTGATTTTATAAATATATAGTGGCGAAAACTTTTGCTAAAGAGGTCACTCCCGGTGAAGGGATCTCGGCTCTTTCCTCGTCGAATGAGGTGCAGGATATTCCAAACTGAATACCACGATGCAAAGCAAAAAGTAATCGACTATAGTGAACTTATTACCCTGACGCAAACCTCTGTCCAAGGGGTCACTCCCGGTGAAGGGATCTCAGCCCTTGCCTCGTCGAATGAGGTGCTGGATATTCATAACCGAATACCACTGTGCAAAACAAAAGAGAACGCCCTTGTAATTACAGCTTTTTGAAAAATTGGTTCCAACAACATCATATATAGGTTTGTTTTCCTTGCATTGATAAAAATCAACGCAGTCCCATCAATTGATCACACCACAAAAGAACGAAAATAAAATGTACGTATATGCCATCCACATTCGCCACTGGGTCCCGTCATCACCCGTTATGTTACTTAACTAACGACAGAGCGGGGACTGGACTAGCGCGGGTGCAAAACATATACAACATCTACTAGTATATATATCAATATATAATAATCGCTCCAGGTATGATAAATGCAACATCACAGAAAAGTAATAAGCATCACAGAACAATACAGATAATCTGGGATCCCCGGGTTTCATAGAGCCGCAAATGAAACCCGACGTTCCCTCTAGTCGTGTGGATAGCCTGTGCAATGAAACTTAGATACCAACGAGCGCGACAAGTTACCCGCCAAAACCTGAAGGGAGGCAGCCCCCTTCAACAAAGTGAATGGACCACCCAGCACTTCACGGAATCCGGTAACTTGAGCACCCCTCCTTGGGTCAACCTGTACCCCCTACGAGTGCGGCGAATAGCCCACCAATTCTAAAGTGAAGCCCCCTTCGTCACAACGCCATGAGATGCGGGCCCGTTGCCCTCTAGAACCCGGCTATCCGTGCACCCCACCGTGGGGTAATCCTAGTACAGAAAAGAAAATATATACAACGGATACATCGACCTCATCCCGGTCGTTCCCCAAAAGAATAATATACAAACAGGCAGTGACGGGAGTCTACATGTCGGGCGCTCTCCCCGCAATATCAAATTTACAAATAAATCCAAACTGCACTACCATTGCACAGGAGCTATCCACCACGACAAATCCGCAATATCACAGCACAACACAAAACATCAACGTGAATGTCACGTTCGCAAAACCCGTCTGAAAGGACTATAGCAATCAGACAAGTTTTACCGATCAAATGACATTCACGGTCGCAGATATAATGTAAGCACTGTAAACTAACACATTTAAAATTCCGATTGACAAAACTTTCCGAAGTGGGCCCCAAGCACAAAACCAGTACTCAAAATAATCTGGGACAAAACTAAATTTTCCAGAAACCCCAATTCCAAGTTAAAGACCCAAGGAAAAAATTTAGTGCACTGAAACCCCCACACTGCGGCAGAACCGCGGCCAAAACGTGGGTAAGGCCGTGGTTTCGCGGCGTAATAGAGGGAACATGCAACAAAATTTTTACAGTTGTCATATAAAAGCCTGCCTGTTTTTCTGAAACACTCAAAATAATTTTTCGACCAGTTTAAAATTCGACAGAAACTTTATTATTGAAATTGCGGTTTCAGAAATTTTGTTCGATCGGGATTTTAAACATGTTAGAACAAGCTAATTAACGGTTAATGAGTGGCTCTGATACCATGTTGGGCCATGGCGGCGCCCCGGCTGTCAAACCGACGCTAAATGCGGAACAAAAACTTTTTACTGAACCGGCGCCTCCACGACCCAAATACCCGGATCGTTCCATTAACCGTAAACTAGCAATATGTAAAAGGAGTTGAAAAGATTATACCGATCGATCTGTGTCCTTCGGTCTTTAATCTCCGCACCAAGCTCCCCGCTGCTGCGCCGATGAAGTCCGCTTCCCGATCACGCCCGTCGAAGTGGCACCACGTCGATGAATCTGTATACGGGCTCCCACCTCAAAACCGAGGCAACTCGGACATGAAGTTTGCTAGCCGACATGTCCAAGAATGAAGTAGAGAAGGTGTAGAATGTTTTGTCTCAAGTCACCCAAACGATTGGGTAGAGGTAATTGGAGTTGCCAAGGTGTGAGAATGTGAACACAATATTTTGCAAGTGAGGAAATCCTTGAAATGGGCTCGGCCAGAATGAATGGGGAGCATAAAAAAAGCTTTGCTGGAAAAAATGGAGCTCTCTCATCAAAGAAGTGAAGTGGTGGGATTAATATATATGCAACCAAGATGAATAATCATCGCTCCATATCAATTCCATTCCCCTAAAATGGCCAGCCCCCGACCACACAAAACACCCTGCAGGCAAGTTAAAAGCTTGCTTGCGAATTTGCAAGGAGCCCCCTGCAGGCAGAAAGCATCCCCGGGGTTCAGCCGCCAATTAAAACCCATGCTTCCCCCTTACCAATCAAGCCCACGTCAGCCCATGCTCACCAACAGTGCTCGGCCGGAAAAAATGGGAAGAAAATGCCAAAGGGAAAATGGTCAATGCTCACATATAAATAATGGATCAAAGTGTTTTGGAACCGGAAAAGAAAACTGGCAACTCCAAAAATAATCCCGTAACGAATTACGAGATCACACCACAACTGTAAATACATAACCGCATTTGTATGCCGACCGAATACAAATGCAATGGGACAAAAATATTTCTGAACTATAATACTAGGATCCGGCTTAACCTAAAGCCCGCTAGTATTATCCGTCCGATCCTGATCCATGCACAAGTGCACGAATATGATCGAACCCCGCCATATATACATACGGCCTCTACAACGTTTAGCCCGAACTTGGGAAACTTTCTGTGGGGGACTCTAATGACTCATCAATACACTGGCACTGGGTATAACCACTAGCACGTCAGAGGTACTAGCTGTATGTAACGGTTGCCGATGTATAGATCGGAAGGGAAGCTGATGAGTGAACTCATCCAGAAACCCTACTGAGCCTGACAGTGACAATATCCGTACAGTCCGGTCTGTTCATCTATGAGTATCGCATATAGGGACTAGGGGGCGGGTAAACGTCAGACCCCCAATAGCGGTATAAGTCGTGTTGGAGAGAAGCCCAGAACACCCTGAGATACTACTGGAATACCTACCAGTAAATCTCTATTACCCTGGCCAGGGATTTTGTGTAATGCCTCTCCTAAACACAGCGCGATCACACCCCCAATACCGGGATAGACGAATTCCTGACGATCCGCTCACTGCCTCCATGTGGCTCGGGACTGTACCCAACTAAAACCTGTTTGCATGACTCCTTTGAGCCGTGGTAGGGTAGTAATCAAAGCACAGTGGGAACTCACACGAGACAAATGACGATCTCAGGTCGACAGACTAACCTGTACACATGTCACCTGGGAACTGCTATATTACGATATGTATAATACCAACTAGAATGTTTCCGGCGAGTCCTGTCCGGTGTACTCATAACCCAATGAGCACATGTATACATCTTGGGTGAACCAACAGACACCAATGGCTTATGAGACCGGCCACCGCCCCTCGTCGGGGTCTCGATTGCATAAACTAGTCTACTCTGGAGTATCGATGCCATGTCTCGAAACTCCCACGACTAGAGACACTTTAAGGAAATGCTTATAGACCCCATCTCCCACGTATATGATCGCCATCATACTGCTGGCAGACAAGCAAGAATCCTATGGGCTCTATCAACATGCAATAGTGAACTAAAGCATGTATACGATGATAAAGACAAACCAGATAGCATACTATCATCTCGAGCAAGACTGTCCCATCGGTATAGGTCCTCCCTCAATCATTGCCATCACGTACCTGCGATCCAATAATTGACTTTGAGGGCACAATATCCAACACAAAGGTCATCCTAACTCACAGACTCACATCAACCTATTGAAATCCCTTACTCAATTCCGTAAGGTTACTCCTAAGCTCTGATACCAACTTTGTCACGACCCAAGTTTTGGATGTGACCGGCACCTAGATTGTATCATATCTAAAGATATGCACACAGTCCAAGTAAGCCGAAAACCAAGATCAAAATCCTTTTTGCGGAATTCTTTATATAGAAAATTTAGTTTTTTTAGTAAAAATCACATGTTATGAAGTTTAAAGTATTAAACAAGTATAAGATGTTAAGTTTGGTTGTATCCCTAGTTGGGATCAACAATATCAACATTGGAAAATAAAATCTCAGTATATAGGACATCAACACGAATCTCAGACATAAAGAAAAGAAACCACAATTTAGAGAACTAACGATCTCAACTGTCAATAATATACATATCAACTCTCATTCTAATTCCATATACAGGTCTGATGGAGATTTTTCTAGATACAAAAAACAATACCAAAAGAGAAGGTTACTACATATGTAACCTACCTATCAAAAGATGTAATAAAGCTGCAAAAAGTAGATCTGCGCCGCTGCTAACCGTCCACTCTACCCCTGCAAGGAACTGTGGCACAACGGGGGTGAGTTGCCAACTCAGTGAATATAACTAACATATAACGGTTAATTATGTAAATATGACGATCATACTAACTGAAATGTGAACAAGTATAATGTATGATTATATGTGAAAATCATGAATCTATAATACGAATCTCATAGTCCAAACTGAAATCTCATCATGTATTCCTAATAAAATTCAATTCCCCGTGTCCATCAACGCCACAAAACTTCCATTTCTCACAGGCATCATTCCTCGAATGATCCTGAAATCAACAATACCGGTCGTTATCATCTAGATATACACCGTATTTTACCACTCTATCCGGTATCGAGTAACCTCGCTAGGCTCCCCCGCCTCAATGCGGCTATCCTGCCCTTCGGTCTCGACCGGGTCCACCATGTATCCAATTGTATATCTCCCCCACTCTGTATGGATAACGTAAAATCCGCGACCGTATATCTCCCCCACTCGGTCCGGAATAAAATCAAACCATAAAACATCTCATGGTGGACAAGACACATCAATCATGAAAAATCACAGAATTTATGTAATAGTATTCAAAACTCAAAACCATAAATCCTCAATAATACGTTTACCTCTTATATCAACATGAAATACTAAAACATGATATTAATGATGCAATTTACTACTATTTATCGGTGTGTATGATACGATATGAATCATTTTAATAAGAATTTTGCTAAGTGTAAAAGTGACATGGTAATATCGACGAGGTGTGTGTAACATATAAGATGTGCACATGGCATGACTCGTCGATAATTGTGTAGTGTTTTAGCAACTAAGCAAGGTATGTGTGAATTATGAATACATATTGTTAATTTAGCATATAAATTAATTCATTTATTTAAATAAAACTACGGACGTAAAACGCCATCTTTACAAAATTCCCCGGTAGTTGTTTAATCTACTCACCGGAAAACGTCGAATCTATTCAGAAATTGCCAATCCTTTCCCTTTTCTCGCTGCCTCCGCAAATCCCGTATTCGAATCTAATATCACAATTTAATTTATATAAGTAAACGGCTACTCCGACATGACGGAAATGAAAAACACCCATTCACACATACTAGTTATATTGTATATGACTATATCGAGTTATTAAACACTTAACCTTACTGGATTTTAACCCTAACCTGCATCGCTACAGAATTTAAATCCCGATGCGTTTTAATCGTGTCGTATTTGGTGTTTTAAGATATCCTTTCCGATATACGGTTCCAGATTCTATTTGCAGTGAAACTAATTTAATTAAACAACACCAAAATAGCCAAAATTATACACTGAAACTTACCCAATAAGACAAACCCACCTAGCTTCCTATATAGCCGGCGAAGCCGGAATTTCCCTATTGGCCGCCGGCCAAAAACCGGCCCCCTGGGTTCGTGGTCCTATGGTTTTCTCTAGGTGTTTCATACATCATTTTAACATTGTTTTGTTAAGTTAATTATCATCCAAAAAATAGCAGATTTAAACAGAGCTTATATTTAACTAAAATACGATATTATGTAACTTTGTTCAATTTAAATTAACTAAGCTACAGAACTTAAATTTCCTACTGTGCTTAAGAATTTTACCCTCCAAATAGTTGTTGGAATAACCCTCCAAGATGCTATGTCTCTCCTAGCTTGATGGTGATGAAAACCAAGAACATAGCTTCCTTCTTCTTCTTCTTCCTCTTGTTCTTTCCTTCTTCTTATTTTCCCTTTTAATTTTTCTTTTCCTTTAACATTTTGAGTTTTAATCTGAGCTACAAAACTGAATAGGTGTTATATATATGAGAGAAGGAAGGGTTAAGGTGAAGGGGGAGGTGTCAAGGGTTAAAGGGTGCTTATTTCATGCAAGGAGGAAGTGTGAGATGAGTGTGTGCATGCAAGCATGAGGTGTGCTAGCCTTATCCTTAAATTTTGTTTTAATTTAAAAATAAATTCTGAACTAAAATGATTTCTATTCCACTTTCATTTATACCCTTAACAATTTCCTATTTGCATAAAATCCTAAACTTTACTTAGAAACCCTTCACAACCTAGCTTATTATAAAACACACATTTTATTAAAATGAGCTAAATTTGTCATTAAAACCCTTATAACTTATTTATGTTGCATACTAAAATTTTAATTTAAATTATTTTACATACAACTTCTGAAAATTGACTTATTTGTTTTTAACAACTTTGTGATTTATCATATTATTAATTAATTTTATTTATTTCTAAATTTTCAAAATGCTACAATAGGCCTTACATCGGCATGACTTATCAAGTTATTAGGGTCTGACGATTCCAACCCCAGACTCGATATGCGACATATCAGACGAAAAGACCGGACTGTACAATAAATGTTACCTATAGGCTTCATGGGAGTTTGGACATGCTTGCTTGTTGATCTTCTATTCGCTCAATACTTGGGTAGTCATTATGTCCAGCTAGTACCATTGAAGGCTTGTGGGTGACTGATGTGATCATTACCTACTGCCGGCGTATTGACGAGTCTTTAGAGTCCCACATAGAAGTTTTCATGTTCAAGTGAAACGAAGTAGGGCTCATATGCTGATATTGTTAGTTGTATGTATACCCTTGAGGCCATTTTTGTACATGATTGTCTATTATAATGGATGCTTGGACATATATAGAAAGAACTTTCTTGCTCGACATGATAGTATGCTATCTGGTTGCTCTTTATCTTAACATGTAGACTTGTATTGTGATACTGTCTTGCTCTCACATGTTGGTAAAGCCCTTAAGATGTACTTGACTACCAGGATTATGATGCAGATCATACTAGTGGGGCCAGGGTAGTCCACAAGTTCATCCTTTAATTGTTCCTAGTCGTAGGTGTATCGAGACGGGGCATCGATATTCTAGAGTAGACTAGCGTATACGTTTCTTGACCCATTTGATGGGCGATGAATGATCCCACATCCATTGGTGTTTGATATCAAAGATTGTATACGGGTGCTTAGTGGAGATTGGGTACACTGAACAGGGCTGGCCGAGAACTCCTAGATGGTATTATACCTATCGTTAGATAGCAGTTCTCTGGTGACACTGGTAAAGGTTAGTCTGTAGACCCGAGATCGTCATAGAGTCTTGTGTGATTCCCACTGTGCTTTGATCTCCACCCTACCATGTTTAAGGGAGCGTGCAAATAGGTGGTTTTTGGGTATAGTCCCGAGTCACATGGAGGCAATGAGTGATAGGAGGGGTTTCGTCTCTCCCGGTATTGGGGGTTGATGTTGCGTTGTGCTCGATTGGCCATAACAGGAAGTCCCTGGCCAGGGATGATACAGAGATTTACTGGTAAGTGTTATCAGCGGTTTCTCGACCCGTTTTGAGCCTCATATCGGCATGACTTATCAAGTTATTGGAGTCTGACGTTTACCACCCCCAGACTCGATATGCGACATATCAGACGAAGAGACCGGACTGTACGGTAGTGTTACTTATTGGATTCACGGGAGTATGGACAAGCTTGCTTGTTGATCTTCTTATCGCTCAATACCCGGGTAGCTGTTATGTCCAGCTAGTACCGCTGACGGCTTGTAGGTGACTGATATGATCATCACCTGCTGCCGGCATATTGACGAGTCTTTAGAGTTCTACACAACGGTTTCCTAGATTATGCGAAACAAAGTAGGGCACATATGTGATATGTGCGGGGCCAATATTGATACTTGTATTCTAATCTCGCGATATAGGATGTATATGATATAACCGGATTATTGAATGAAGTGTTGATTCAAAAATTTATTAAATGATATTAGTCGGTTGTATGCGATACAGCCCGGTTATTAAATCAAGTGTTGATTTAATAATTTAATGTATAATTATATATATTTGATATATTAATATACATTAACAAATATTAGCTCACTTAAGAAAATGTTTTCTCAAAATACATACAAATATATATATGATATATATTAATGTATTTATTTTGTATCATGCTAGATGATACATTAGACTTGGGTGTATGAGACTCATCCCTAACTTAAGATAATATAGGTGTTTAAATATTAAGGGAAAAATCAAAATTAGATGGAAATTAGCATAGCTAAGATGCTTGTGGAAGCATGTAGAATCCTTGACTTTAGTCCACTAATTTTTTTTACTCTAGATATTTATTAACCTAACCATTATCTTTAGCCATGGTTTAGTCTCTACATGAGTTTATATGAGATATTTTCTTACCTATGGTTCACACTTGATCACTTCTTCATATCCTTCATTTGCTCTCTAGCTCTCAAGTGAGAAGAAAACGAACAAGAAAAAAATTATTCTAAAGTAAGCAAAATTCCTACTTCATCAATGTATACCAAATCATCCATTTAGTATAGGTTGTTTGCTTCACTAATACACCAATTAGTGAATAGTTATCTTGAGTTAGAGATTCTTCGACGTAGATCATCTTCGGCCTCGAAGATCCTTGAGCAAGCTCGTTCTTTTCGCCTAGTGGAGCCAAAGGAGAGTCCGGGATATCACTACTTGGAGCAAAGGGACTACTACACGGAGCTTTAGAAGTGAAGGACCGGTCTACAAAGGTTGTATTCCTATATCACTTATTGTAAAGATGTTTGCATGTTTTAAAAACCCTAATTCTCTAGTTAGATCCTTGGTTTGGGTTTCTTTGCTCACTATTTTTTTTTAAAATTGCATACCCGATACCTTATAAAACCTAGTGAGAGTGCTAATAAACACTACACTAGTATCAGAGCCAAGCTAGAGAATTATACGATGTGTTAGAATTACGAAACCGAAACAACTCCGAAAACTGGAATCCGAAACCCAAGTTTCTGTCGAATTTTTTAAAGTCCTATAAATTTTTTTTAAACAAGTGAAGAAAGCTAGTTATGATGTATCTAGAACACCGGAAAAATTTGAGGCAAAACACCAAAATTTTGGCCGGCCACATTGTCTGAAAAACCGGCCTCACCTTTTGTTCTGTAGCAAAAAACCTTGAAATTTTTCTGGTGTTCTGATCTCATGGTTTTAGGGTTTCAGGTTATGTTTGTTGTTGATAAGATTGCATGTGATGTTATCTTTCTGCAGTGGAAATACGGAGTGTTTCGTAGTCCTATTTTAACATCGTTTCGTGTTTCATATTGATATGTGATACAATATTTAGAATCCACAATAATTAGTTTTGTGAAAACTAGTTAGTGTTATGTAAATCTAGTAATTTAGTCTCTTTTGATCGGTTGCCATGGGGTTTTGATTCGGATCAAAACTCCGTCGCAATCTCGTATAGTACGCAAACGCTCGTCGGGTAAAACTACTAGATAGCCACGCCCCATAGCCCCGACCAAGTGACTGTAGGAGAACCCCGTAGCCAAAAGCATCTGTTCGGGTGCTCGCGGCCGTGGTGTTCCGCCTAAGTGCACTTCGTTGACGGCATCGGGGGTGCGGCCGTCTACTAAAGTTTCCAACGAGCATTCGATCATTAGTCGGGAATCTTGTTGAATTACCCGACTGGTTATTGAAAAGTGTTTTCAATTCGAGACAAAAATGCGAGGTTTATAGTGTTAGGCATGAAATCCGGAGTATGTGATATTCCGGGTTTATGATGTCTAAGGACGTTGCAGATTCTAATTATTGTAGTTTTCATTTCTTTTCTGCGACCGTAAGTGTAACATGTGGTGTATCGCCAGTTTCATTGCTATACGTCAACGACAATTGGGATACGCATATTTACTTACGTTGATGACATGTGATGTTATGTGTTGCTGTGATATGTTATATTGGATCGTCGTGTTTGAATAGCCGGGGGTTTTTGCATGAGATGAGAGTTTTTTATTTTCATTCATGTAAAAACTTATATGTAATATTCTTTTATTGGGACACTTCCGGATTGAGGATGATGCCACCATTGATATATATTATTTACTTTTCCGCTTTAGGATAGACCCAAGGCGGGGAGCACAAGTAACCGGGTTCTAGAGTCCAATAGGAGAACATCTCGAGGAGTCGAGAATGGGTCTCCTAACGCTAGAATTGGCAGGGTTGCTTGCCGCTCTCGTAGGGATCTAGGGATGTGGGTTTGGCTATTCATCACGACCGTGGAATCCGTGTTTTTTACTGGCTTAATTTAAAACACGGACCTCCTAATATATCCAATATTTCATATGTTGACTTCTGCTGCAATGTTTTTTGATGGGATCATACAACTGCGTGTGACGAATGCTTTATATTATATATATGATATATAATAAACGTTGCTTATGTTTTGCATCCGCGCTAGTCCCGCCCCCGCTCTGCCGTTAGTTATCTAACCTAACGGTGCATGACAGGACCCCGTGGCGAATGCGGATGGCATAAGCGTACGTTGTATTTTCGTTTCTTCTGTGATGCTTAGGAAGTATAAATGATGGTACTTCATTAATGAGATTAATGAAAAGGAAAGAAACCTAAAAATGTTGTAGAATCGAATTTCAAAAAGGTAGCTCTAGTTCTTGCTTTGAATAGCGGTATTTTTATGAATATCCAGCACCTCATTCGATGAGGAAAAGCCGAGATCCCTTCACCGGGAATGACCTCTTTAGCAAAAAGCTAGCAAATGCTACAACCCACTCGGTTTGTTTTGAAAACAATTCAATTTTATAAAGCGGAGCTTAAACCACACCTTTTCAAAATCACTCGATTCTACAACGATATCAAGTTCATTACGCAAAAGGTTTTCTTAAAAACCGGTCGTAGCCCTCCGCCATTTTAGATAAGTACTATTTAGTATTCGTTCTACGTTTGTTGGCCTGCGTCAAGGCGTAGTGTGCGGTAGCTAATTAGTGCTTATTTGCTGCATATGATGCGATTGGATTAAGGTAGTCGTGTGACTTTGTTGGCCTGCGTCAAGGGTCGTGCGGATGGGTTTAATTCAATCACGAAATGTACGGGTTGAACATGACTAGCGGACTATAGTTTGTTGGCTTGCGTCAAGGTCATAGGACGCTAGGGGCAAAACATTATCGGGAATTTCAAGTGTTGAAATTTGCAATGAGATTGCATACCTTCTATGAGATAGTTAGATCCCGATACCCATTGCGAGTAAGAGTTACTCCTGGGAGAGTTTTGCACTTGACAATTAGCCGATCAAGTAGGTGACTAGAAAGGTGTCAACGGGGTTATGTCTCTAGAAAAATGAGGTTTATTTTAATTAGGTCCGTGCGAAATCACGGGGAACCTCCCTCAAAGTACTGACACTGGTTTGGATGAAAAATTGGCGAACTTGTTGGGTGTAATTAATCCCGGCTAGTCTTACGTTTTAGGGTTTGAAGGAATATTTGATAAAAACAGTGGGAGCTATCCTGATTAGATAAGATATTAACCAATCTAATATTTCAAGAGCATACGCTAAAATGTTTTCTTCTCTCTCTCTCCAGGTAGCGACCATGTCATGCCTTAATCGAGATAATAATATGGATGTATTGACTGAACCCGCTTGTTATACTAAGCTGGAGAACGTTGGTTCCGCTCTAACTTATAATTTTTATAAGTCTGAGCAGGAAATATGGGATTACTAGGATTCCCATGTCACCCAAACGAAGAATGAGCATGTTGGTGCGTCTTCTTCGGGTGTGTTCGTTACCGAGAACTGTTTCTTAGTACACTCTACGTCCTTGGTATTAGATACTGGATCGGGATCCCACATATGTAATATGTTACATGGGCTAAAGAAAGGTAGAGAACTGGGAAAATGTGATCATTCTCTAAAGGTAGGGAATAGTGCAAACGTTACAGCCAAAGCAGTTGGTGAATATCACATTGTACTACCAAATAGGAATACATTGATCTTGAACAACTGTTATTATGCATCTTCTATGATATGCAATTTAATATCAATTTCTTTATTAAATAAATAAGGATATAACTTTGTAGTAGAGAATAATGTTATGAACATTTTCCTAAATCAAGTGTTGATTGGGTTTGGTACATTAAGTAACGGTTTATACGTCCTAAATCAAACCACAGTTCTTAACGTACAAAACACACACAAGAGGAAGAGTTCAGAAATGAACGAATCCTTCTTGTGGCATTGTATACTAGGTCATATTAATGCGACACGACTAGTTAAGTTACATAAAGATGGATATTTGAATCAGTTTGAATTTACATCTTATGAAACTTGCCAGTCATGTCTCAAAGGCAAAATGACCAAAACTCCGTTTACCTGACACGGAGAAAGAGCCACTGAACTCTTGGGACTGATACATAGTGATGTATGCGGTCCTATGTCTACACATTCCAGAAATGATTCCTCATACTTCATTACATTCACCGATGATCTCTCAATATTCAGACATGTATTCCTGTTAAACACAAGTCTGAAACTTTTGGGAAATTCAAGGAATATAAATGCGAAGTAAAGAACCAAACGGGTAAAAGTATTAAAATCTAACGATCTGATAGGGGAGGAGAATACTTGTGCATGGAATTCCATGACTATCTAAAAGAGAATGAGATTCTCTCTCAGCTTACTCCTCCATATACATTACATCACAACGGTGTATCGGAGCGGAAGAATAGCATCCTATTAGATATGAGTACCGCCGAGTTGCCTATATCCTTTTGGGGTTATGCACCAGAGACAGCTGCAGACCTATTGAATATGGTTCCTACCAAATCTGTGCCTACCACTCCATATGAGATATGGAAGGGGAAGAGACCATGTCTTAATTATGTTAAGATGTGGGATTTTTCGACATATGTGAAAACACAAAATCCGGACAAGCTCGAGGCAAGGTCTGTTATGTGTAAGTTTATTGGATATCCTAAACATTCGCGAGGGTATATCTTCTACCATACCAAGGAACAAAAGGTGTTTGTTTCTCGGCATGCCACCTTTTTAGAAAAGGAATTTCTTGAAAAAGAAATTAGTGGCAAAGAGGTAGAACTGGAAGAAGTTCCAGTTACACAAAATATAACAGAAGATTTGGTGGAACCAGAGGATTCGATAGTTCCCGATGAACCTCAGCCTCTCCGCCGATCTAATAGGGTTCCTCATCCACCTAAGAGATACTACGATTTTCTCATTGATGGTGGGAGCGAGGATTGCATCATGGAAGATGATGACCTAACTAGCTTCGAGCAGGCCATCACGAGTGGGGACTCTGTGAAATGGCTGGATGCAATGCGGTTTGAGATGGAATACATGTACACCAACAAAGTATGGACTTTGGAAGTTGCTCCTAAAGGGGTAAAACCCATTGGGAGCAAGTGGATCTTTAAGAAAAAACTTGGTGTAGATGGAAAAGTTGAGATTTTCAAAGCTAGACTTGTATCAAAAGGTTTTCGTCAACGACCAGGTATGGATTATGATGAAACCTTTTCTCCTGTGGCTATGCTTAAGTCCATCCGGATCCTACTTGCCATCGCTGCATACCATGACTATGAAATCTGGCAGATGGACGTGAAGACCGCTTTTCTAAATAATGATTTAGAAGAGAGCGTGTACATGACACAGCCAGAGAGCTTCGTGGACAGTGGGAGAAACGAAAAGGTGTGCAAGCTGCTTAAATCAATCTACGGGTTAAAGCAGGCATCGCGGAGTTGGAACAACTATTTTGATGTGGCAGTCAAAGAGTTTGACTTCATCAAAAACGTAGATGAACCTTGTGTATACAAGAAGGTTGCAGTGAGCAAGGTCGTCTTCCTCGTATTGTACGTGGATGTCATACTCTTGATACGAAATGATGTTCCTATGCTGCACTCGGTCAAGCTCTTCTTATAACAAAGATTCTCTATGAAGGATCTGGGTGATGCCTTCTACATCCTGGGGATTAAGATTTATAGAGATAGATCTAAAGGGATGTTGGGATTGTCTACATTGAAACCATATTAAAGAGGTTTAGTATGAAAGATTCCAAGCATGGGAATTTACCCACGATCTCAGAAATCACTCTCTCCAAAGAGATGTCTCCCAAGACTGATTTGGAGAGGGCTCGCATGCAAGGGATACCCTATGCTTCGGCAGTCGGGTATATCATATATGAGATGTTATGTACCCGAACGGATGTAGCATAGCACTTAGTGTTGTAAACAGGAATCAATCAGATCCTGGGGAGAATCACTGGACAGCTGTGAAGAACATTCTTAAGTACTTGAGAAGGACTAAAGATATGTTCTTGGTGTATGGTAACGGTGAACTCCAATTGGAGTCCTTTGCCGATTCAAGCTTCCAGAGTGATAAGGACGACTCTAAGTCGGTCTCGGGTTTTGTCTTCACCCTCAATGGAGGGGTGTTATGTTGGAAGAGTTCCAAGCAAGATACCGTGGCAGACTCGACGATGGAGGCTGAATGCATCGCCGCCAACAACGCCGCCAAAGAGGCCGTCTGGATGAAAAAGTTCATAACTGAACTTGGAATGGTTCCATCCATCGAGCATCCAATACCTTTGTATTGTGATAACAATGGAGCTGTGGCTTTGTCCAAGGAACCCAGGCCCCATCAGCGATCCAGGCATATTCTGAGGCGGTATCACCTGATCCGGGAGATAGTTGATCGCCAGGAGATCGAGATCAGGAGAGTTGACACGAAGAATAACACGGCGGATCCACTCACAAAGGCCATTTCCCAGATACAATTTGAGAGACTCTTCGGGATGTTGGGTGTGAGATACTACAACAACTGGTCTTAGTGCAAGTGGGAGATTGTTCGTTGTATGTATGCCCTAGAGGCCATTGTTATACATGATTATATATTATAATGGATGCTTAGACATATATAGAGAGGTCTTTCATGCTCGACATAATAGTATGCTATCTCGTTGCTCTTTATCTTAATATGTAGACTTGTATTGTGATACTGTCTTGCTCTCACTTGTTGGTAAAGCCCTTAGGATGTACTTGACTACCGGGACTATGATGCAGATCATACTAGTAGGGCCAGGGTAGTCCACAAGTTTATCCTTTAATTGTTCCTAGTTGTGGGTGTATCGAGATGGGGCGATATTCCATAGAAGACTAGCGTATACGTTTCTTGACCCATTTGATGGGCGATGGATGATCCCACATCCATTGGTGTTTGACATCAAAGATTCTATACGGGTGCTCAGTGGAGACTGGGTACACTGAACATGACTCACCGAGAACTCCTAGATGGTATTATATCTAACGTTAGATAGCAGTTCTCTGGTGACACTGGTACATGTTAGTCTGTAGACTCGAGATCTTCATAGAGTCTTGTGTGATTCCCACTGTGGTTTGATTTCCACCCTACCACGTTCAAGAGAGCGTGCAAATATATGGTTTTTGGGTACAGTCCCAAGTCACATGGAGGTAATGATCGATAGGAGGGGTTTTGTCTCTCCCGGTATTGGGGGTTGATGTTGCGCTGTGCTCAATTGGTCATAACAGAAAGTCCCTGGCCAGGGATGATACAAAGATTTACTGGGAAGTGTTATCAGTAGTTTCTCGACCCGTTATGAGCCTCATATCGGCATGACTTATCAAGTTATTGGTGTCTGACATTTACCACCCACAGACTCGATATGCCACATATCAGACGAAAAGACCGGACCGTACGATAGTGTTACTTATTGGATTCATAGGAGTATGGACAAGCTTTCTTGTTGATCTTATGATCGCTCAATACCCGCGTAGCCGTTACGTCCATCTAGTACCGCTGACGGCTTGTAGGTGACTGATATGATCATCACATGCTGCCGGTGTATTGACGAGTCTTAAGAGTCCTACACAGAGGTTTCCTAGCTCATGCGAAATGAAGTAGGGCACATATATGATATGTGCAGGACCGAGATTGATACTTGTATATGATACTGTATTCTAATCTCGCGATATAGGTTATATATAACCGGATTATTGAATCAAGTGTTGATTCAATAATTTATTAAATGATATTAGTCGGTTGTATGCGATACAGCCGGGTTATTAAATCAAGTGTTGATTTAATAATTTAATATATAATTATATATATTTGATATATTAATATACATTAACTAATATTAGCTCACTTAAGAAAATGTTTTCTCAAAATACATACAAATATATATATGATATATATTAACGTATTTATTTTATGTCATTCTAGATGATACATTGGACTTGGGTGTATGAGACTCATACCTAACTTAAGATAATTTTTGTGTTTAAATATTAAGGGAAAAATCAAAATTAGGTGGAAATTAGCTTGGCTAAGATGCTTGTGGAAGCATTTAGAAACCTTGACTTTAGTCCTATAATTTTTTTTACTCTACATATTTATTAACCTAACCATTATCTTTAACCATGGTTTAGTTTTTACATGAGTTTATATGAGATATTTTCTCACCCATGATTCACACTTGATCACTTCTTCATCTCCTTCATTTACTCTCTAGCTCTCAAGTGAGAAGAAAAAGAAAAAGAAAAAGAGAAAAAATATTCTAAAGTGAGCAAAATTCTTACTTCATCAATGTATACCAAACTAGCCATTTAGTATAAGTTGTTTTCTTCACTAATACACCAATTAGTGAAGAGGTTGCTTGAGTTAGAGATTCTTCGATATAGATCATCTTCGGTCTAGAAGATCCTTGAGCAAGCTCGTTCCTTTCGCCTAGTGGAGCCAAAGGAGAGTCCGGGACATCACTACTTAGAGCAAAAGGACTATTACACGGAGCTCTAGAAGTGATGGACCGGTCTACAAAGGTTGTATTCCTATATCACTTAGTGTAAAGATGTTTATATGTTTTAAAAATCCTAATTCTCTAGTTAGATCCTTGGTTTGGGTTGCTTTGCTCTCTAGTTTTTTAAAAATTGCATACCCGATGCCTTATAAAACCTTGCGAGAGTGTTAAGGAACCCTACAGATATGTGTGGAAGCCTGATTAAATACGAGTATGAGATACCGTATTGTAATCTGGCGGCTATTTGTTATTAGTTAGGTTATATGTGATATAACTGGATCATTGAATCTAGTGTTGATTTGATAATATAATATACAGATAAATGATATTAGTCGGTAGTTAGATCCTTGGTTTGGGTTGCTTTGCTCTCTAGTTTTTTAAAAATTGCATACCCGATGCCTTATAAAACCTTGCGAGAGTGTTAAGGAACCCTACAGATATGTGTGGAAGCCTGATTAAATACGAGTATGAGATACCGTATTGTAATATGGCGGCTATTTGTTATTAGTTAGGTTATATGTGATATAACTGGATCATTGAATCTAGTGTTGATTTGATAATATAATATACAGATAAATGATATTAGTCGGTTATATGTGATATAACCGGATTATTAAATCAAGTGTTGATTTAATAATATGATATATATTTATATTTGATATAATTTTATATTGACTAATATTATTGCTCACTAATTATATGCTTATCTTTATATATATATATATATATATATATATATATATATATTATATGAAGCATGGAAAGGATTTTCTATATTTAGAAAATAGAAAAAGAGATGATAAATGGGGAGACTTTGGAGGGATGGGCAAAGCATGACTTATATCTTTTGTTTATTAGTCTTGACTCACTATTCAAGCATGGTTTCAATTTATTATTGCAAAGAATTCCATGCTTAAATAAGTGAGATCAAGAGAGAGCCATTCTAGATTTCATTCCACACTTAGCCATTTTCTTGAGTTGAGCTCATGTGATGAGTTGCTCTCTAGCTCTCTCCATTTTCCTCATCTCCACCTCCAAGCTCAATCCCTCACATGAGTTGTGAAACCTTGAGCTTGTGAGAACTCAAGTGAGCAAACATAACCCCTACTTCACCATCCTACATTAGATTAGCGATTTGGTGTAATGTGTTTCCTTCACTAAAGAGTTTAGTGAAGAGTTAACTTGGATTAGTGGACTTCGGATGGATCATCTTTGGCACGAATTTCATCGAAGCAAGTTTGTTCAACCTTCAAGTAGAGCCTAGTGGAGTCGCATGGACTATAACCCGGAGCTTTAGAAGAGAAGGACACGGTCTACAAAAGTTGTAACCAAGGACACGGTCTACAAAAGTTGTAGCCATCCATCTCTTAGTATAGTTTATGATATCATAGTTAAAACCCTAATAATCTAGTTTGATCCTTGTTTATTGTTGATTAGCACCTAGAAAATTTTAAAATTGCATGTGTGATGCCCGTTTAAATCCTATCATGGTGCTAGTATACACTTTCAATATTGACTTCCGCTCAACAGCCCGAACCTTTTCTGAAGTGTCAGATCCTTCTTTTCAAGCGTCCGAGCATGGCCCGTAAGGAGAATATTCTCGCATGCTCAATATGATTGCTGACTCTACCGGCTTTATAACTCCTATCAATAATGACTAGTATAGAGATCAAATTTATATAGGTGAAGGTACATCAAGCGGAACACTAGTGAATTGGCAGTTTGTTAAATATGTATTACCTATTAGAAGTGATTATCCTTTCTACAAAAATTAGCAAGCATGCAAATATAGAGTTTCAAAAAATCTAAAGAGATAATAACTTCATACTAGGATCATTACCAAAAAATAGACTTGTAACAACTACGCAAGGAAAAAAGGAGTTCCATACAAGGTTAGGATTTCCTTATATCCTTAAGAGCTAGCTAAGAAGAGATTGAAGGAAGTAGAGAGCTTGTAGGCCTTCTCTAGATCAAAGATGATTCACCTTGAGCTCCTCCAAGACTTGGCTTCAAGCTTTACCCTAAAACTAACTAGAAGAAGATTGTTGCTAAAGATCTTCTCCTAGGTTGTAGTTTTAATTAACTAAAAGAATTATACTCTTTTACCAACTATTTCTTTCTTTATTTCTTTTTATCTCTTTTAGGAGAGAGTTTGAGAGAAAACTAGGGGAGAGGGTGAGAATTTTTCAAGAGAATAAAGAATGGAAAAATAAAGAGAAAAACAAATATATAGAAGAGTGTCATCCAATGGATTAATCTCATCCATTGGATCCCACCAACCATACACATGTCCACGCTCTCCTCTAGATTATATGTGTCAAGCTCCTACAAAGAGATAAGCATATGCTACGCCTAAGGTTTATTATAAACCTAAAAGAGAAACTAAGGAGAAAAAGAAAATAGAAATTAAATGCATTTTCAAATGTTTATGCAAAAGCAAAATTATATTCATAAATATTTCTTTTGCAATTAATTTCTAATCCATAAAGAGATATAATTAATTAGTTATAAAATACTAGAAACTACATACAACAATTTTACGCATTAAATATCAAATCGAAAACCCAATTTAATATTCTCTTTCCCTCAAAAAGCGGCTAGTACTTCTGGACATCCGATTGCTGTCAGTGTAACAATACTAGTTTCAATCGGACTCCCACACGTACCCGGTACGACAACTACAACATTTCGCCAATGCGGGAAAAGCTCTGTGTGGGACTCTAAAGACTCGACAATATGCTGGCAGTGAATCGTGGATCACATTCATGATTCACAAACACGGTACTAGCTGTACGTAACGGTTACCTAGGTATTGAACGAAAGAAATGCCGACAAGTAAACTTGTCCAAACCCCTACTTAGCTGTAGGGTTAGCTTAGCACCTTAGCAAGGTTTTGGCAAGTATCAATCATGCTACTTTAAAATTTTGGGGTGCCAAAAAAAACCCTAACAAAGATCTTAACTAGAGAATTAGTAGTCCCTTCACTGCGATCATGAACTTCCGGACTCTAGAAAGGCTCCTATGAAGAAACGAATAAGCTTGCTTCGAAGTCTTCGAGACCAAAGATGATCTACGTCGAGGAGACACTAGCTCATGCTATCTCTTCACTAATTGTGTAGATTAGTGAAGCAAACACCCTAAACTAAATAGCTAATAGTATAGGATGATGAAGTAGGAAGTGGGCTCACTTTAGATATATTTTTCTCACAAGTTATCATCACTTTGAAAAATCTAGCAAGCTTTTTCAAGTGAGGAAGAAGAAGAAGTGATGAAGAGATCAATGAACTTATGAGGTTAGAAATGCAACCATGGTTTGTGTATGTCATCCACTAACCATTGTAGAGACTTAACCATAGCTATGAGTTAAGGGTTGGGTTGAAAAATATCTTAAGCTAGACAAACAAGTGGACTAAGTCAATGTTTTTCATAAGCTTCTCCAAGCTTCTACCATAACTCATTATCCAAGTGTTTGAATTACTTAAAACAAATAAAACCCTAACTTAACCCTAGCATGGTGTGAGTCTCATACATACATGTTGCATGTGTAACCTAGCATGACACAACAATATATATCAAATATATATTTTGTGCAAAAAGAAAACTATACATTTAACATATATCCCATATATATCAATGTATCATAAAGTGAGAAAATAAATCTTAAGTGAGCTAATATTAGTCAATGTAATTTAATATATCAAATATATAATTATAGATTAAATTATTAAATCAACTCTTGATTCAATAATCCGGCTATAATACATATAACTGACTAATATCAAATGAATCAACTTATCGAATCAACACTTGATCTAATAACCTGGCTATATCATATATACCCGACCGATATCACATATCACGATAATAGAATACGGTATCACATACTCGTATTAATCTCGGTCCCGCACATATCACATATGTGCTCCTACTCTGTTTCGCATGAACCGGGAAACCTCTGTGTAGGACTCTAATGACTCGTCAATACGCCGGCAGTAGGTGATGATCATATCAAACACCCATAGGCCGTAAGGGTTCTGCTAAACATAACGGACACCCGGGTATTGAGCGATCAGAAGATCAACAAGCAAGCCTGCTATAACTCCTGCGAATCCAATCAGTAACATTACCGTACAGTCCGGTCTCTTCGTCTGATATGTCGCATATCACAGCCTGGGGGTGGTATAACGTCAGACCCCAATAGTCTGATAAGTCATATCGATACAAGGTCCATAACAGTTTGAGAAACTACTGATAAAACTTATCAGTAAATCCCAGCAACCCTGGCCAGGGATTTCCTGTTATGGCCAATCGAGTATAGCGCAACATCAACTCCCAATACCGGGAGAGACGAAACCCCTCCTATCGCTCATTGCCTCCATGTGAATCGGGACTGTACCCAAAAGCCACCGTTTTTCACGATCTCTTGACGGTGGTAAGGTGGAAATCAAAGCACAGTGGGAATCACACAAGACTCTATGACGATCTCGGGTCTACAGACTAACTTGCACCAGTGGCACCAGAGAACTGCTATCCAACGATAGGTGATTGATATAGAATTGATTTCCGATTGTGTGTAGTATGGAAATGTATAGAAATCACAACCAAAAATATTTGACCGCAATCAATAACGGTGTCGGATATATCGCGTTAGTAAGTGCGGATCGTCCACAGGGATTGTGTGATTCGTTCGTATTTTGTTTTATTTGAATCAAAACTTTAATAGAAAGAAAACAAACAATTCATGATTTATCGTTGAAATTCAAGAATTAGAAAATCTAGATCTAATAACAAGAAAACGATAAAATCAAGAAATGAGAGTTTGATGATTTTTCCAAACCAAATATCAAGAATAAAAATGAGGCTCATAGGAATCGATCGGATCTATAGATGTGATGTAATCTTACGATAACGTATTCTTATCCTTCGATGAATTGATACTATATCGATGATGATCGACGAGAATTACGGATTTCTAGTGAAACTAGGGTTTCATCATTTATCCCTTATTCCTTCTTCGATATCATTCACATTCTAGCCTCTAGTAAATTCAAGAAACGATCGTAGATCCCTAATTTCGAGCGATAACAATCAAGAAAGCATCGCAACGAAACCAGGTCATCGATTCTTGAACTTGCTAGGGTTTACAAAACTCGTAGGACTTATGAATCGTATTAAGATTTGTTACATCATCATTCTATTGATCGTCTCGACTCCTTTACGAGCGGAGTTTTACTCAAACATCACAATAAGAAGCACAATTACAAATTGAGATCGAATCATGATGCAAGAATTTAAAGAAAGCAAGATTCAAGAATTTCACCTTTTATTTATATCAACAATTTTGTTACAATCACTCAAGAACTACAAGAGGAAGAACTCGATCGTCGATTTGGCTTCGCTCGTCTCCGTGAGTCGCGGATCGGCTTGGATCACTTGCTCGATTGAAGATCGGCTCCGCTCCTAAAAGGTTGAAGGCTTCTTGCTTGATTTATTACTCGGGATCTTGAATTTGGATTGGAATTAGGGTTAGGGTTTCACACAAGTCGTGTCACTCAATTTGTGGATGGAGAGGGAGAGATGAAGAATTAATGAACTAAAGATTGAGGACGTATTTTAACCCTAGACCTAGGCTCCTATTTATAGACCATCAAAACCCTAGATCTAGGATTTGAATTTTGAATTTCCCTCCAAAAGTTAGTTAGAGGAGAATTGAATTTCCCTACAAAAGTTTGTTGAGGAGAAGCTTCTAGATGAAGTTTGTTAAGCCGAGCCTTCTAGATGTGCCACGTGGACTTTCTACAATGTTCTGGAAGCTTGGGCCGTTAGCTGAGACACGTGTAGGAAATCTGGGCATCTGAAGCCATCATAGAGCCGCGGAACCGTGGCGCAAGCGCGCTCCCGCCGTGGAACCACGGCGGCTCTGAAGCTTGGGAGCTTGGGATTTCTGGTAAATGTTTGGGCTGACATTTGGGCCTGCTTCTGATATGTTGAATTTTGTTTGGCTTTCTGTATCACTACCAGATCTTACATCTTGGAGTTGGCTTATCTTTTATCAGCTTCCTTTGGCTTTGTTCCTGCAATTTCCTGCACAAATCTCGAAACAAGTGTTGCGCAATACAGGGATGATGCGATGCCATGATAAACACACAATTTCCCTCATAAATGTCGGTTTTAGAGTATAACACATGAAATCTGATATTTCAGGACTGTTTTGCTAATATGTGTAATATGAATGCCGAACTGTTCTAGATGAGTGCAAAAGATAGGGAAATTGCCGTGTTAAAAATGCAGTATTTTCGACTGATCAAATTCCCCCAAACTTATTTTCGGTCGTCTCGAGCAAACTTTTTTATTAAAAAGAGAAGGCGAAAATAAAGAAAGAGAAAAACTAACTAGCACACTTTCGTAGGCAACACGATTGCACTTAGCACGTGCAACAAGCCTTTAAACCTCTAGGTGTCCCTAGTAGGAGGAGTGCTGTCTCCTGAGGGTTTTCAGCGGATTGCACCCACAAAATCCAATAATAAAAGGAAGATCATGAAATTTACATTTAAAGAAAAGAATTGTAAAAGAAAAGCCTTGAAAATTAGGGTTTCCAACTAAACTAGCTTTTCGGTTGTCATGAGCCCTATCTTAATAGTCATGAAAAGATGTCAGAAATCACGTCCTCCCTCAATAAAACATCGTCTTATTCTTCATTCCTATCTTTCTTCCAAACATCGATCATATCACCCTGCGTGTGTGTAAAGGACATCCCTACACCCGGAGAATTCAATTCAAGCTATCATACTCTTGCCCATCAGCCTTAGTACTTTTTAATTAATGAATATTTAGATGTGCTCACACACTTTCATGCGACCGTTAATACTTCTTGAGGTACTAACCGACCGATTACTCATGTGCTTGCTTAGTTGGTGTTTTTCCTCGTCTTGCACCGCCTAAGACATAGCAGTGACTCCCAGACCAGTTGGCCTTAGGGCACTAGGTGAAGAGGCACCCTCGCTATATATTTTTTATTGCCCTTGGTGATAACAAAACAAGTGTCCATTTTTCTCACCACTTTATATTTTCTTCAATTTTTTTTTATTTCCTTCATACATCGGCTTTAAGACGAGAGCATTTCAAGGTATCCTCTACTATCCCGGGCTTCAAGACGTGTGTAAGTGCGAATAGCAGGGTATCAACGTTCAAAATGTTTGGCTTTCCAGAATAGAAACTATTTTTCAGACTTATTTTTATCCTCAGATTAGTGACTTCCTTCATCTTACTAACCCTTGGGACAACGGCTCATAACTACTTATTACTAGTTCGTATAAGAAAACTTCTAATTTTCTTAGTTTTCTTAAATTTTTCTAATCTCATGGATGTAATTTTTCACTATCTAAACTTTTATTATCTTATTTATGTACAAAAATATTTATATATTTTGAAAAATTTTAAATTTTTATGGGTTTTGAATTTTTTTTTAAATTTTTATAGGTTTTCGAAAATGTTTTGTGCTTATGAAAATGATATGCAAATGATGCAAAAATAAACACAAACCTCCCCCAAACATGTTTTCAACAGTGTCCTCACTGTTGCCATCTGCTAAATCTCAAAAACCTGTAAGCCTGGATGGAATTTATTAGTGGGGGCAAAATATTTAAGTGAAGAACCTCCCCCAAACTTATTTTTGGCTCATCATTTTGTAAAAATTTTCTTTTCAAGAGCCTGATTATACCCCCCCAAACTTGAGTTATGCAATGTTAAGCTTTGAAAATCACATGAGGGGGTCAAAATCATTCGTCGATGCCAAGCTTTGCAAAGACCGAAAGTTAACACCAACTACTCGAAAATTTTATCAATGCAGTGCTCTGGTTGGTGGAAGAAGAAGTGGGGAAAGGGTAAGGGGTGGAATAGAATGTGTGTGCGTCTCATTTTGGAGAGATGATGCAATGAATGTGATGGATTACTCGCATTCTTTTTACAGTCCAGAAGAAGGGGTGGAGGTTCAATTTCATTGATTGGGACATGATTCATCTCAACACCCGTGTCATTCAAAAATGCGAGTTCATTAGTGAAGATCTCCTCAAAAGTTCCATCAATACCCCGATGAATAATGTCATCACAAAGTGCGGGATGATCTTCAGACTCTAAGAACAGTTCATAATCAGTGTTAATTGTCGACCCGGACAACTCGGTGGAAGAGTCCGTATGTGTATGATACATAGTTGGGTCAAACAATAAC
Source organism: Agapanthus africanus (assembly GCA_030015575.1). Lineage (NCBI taxonomy): Eukaryota > Viridiplantae > Streptophyta > Magnoliopsida > Asparagales > Amaryllidaceae > Agapanthus > Agapanthus africanus. The sequence continues at coordinate 296,929,386 of JASDDO010000008.1, forward strand.
GTATGAAAAGAGTCAAGATCAGTATCAAGAGGATCATCAAATTCGCTGCTGTCGACATCCATTAAGTCGACAGAACAGACATGAGCAGTAGGTTCGGAGGGTACACTTCCCAACTTGTAAATGTTCAGCTCAATTGACCTATTCCCGAAGGATAGGGTCATAGAACCATTTCTACAGTTGATGATAGCATTGGAAGTGGCCAAAAAGGGGCGACCTAAAATCACCGGAATTTGGTTCCGTGGGTTCACTACAGGCTGTGTATCAATTACAATAAAGTCCACAGGGAATATGAATTCCCCGATTTTTATTAACACATCCTCCAGTTCACCCCTAGGTTTTATGATTGATCGGTCAGCCATCTGGAGAGTGCAATAGGCTGGTTTCAATTCTCCGATCCCTAGTTGCTCATAAACAGAGTATGGAAGAAAGTTAACACTAGCGCCAAGGTCTAGTAGAGTACGGTTGATGTGTTTTTCCCTAATAGAAATGGAAATAGTAGGACAACCAGGGTCCTTACATTTCCTTGGTACTTGTTGGGGGAAAGCCGTGTCTACTGTCTTTGCCATAAAAATCTTCTTGGGCACTTGAGTCTTTCTCTTCCTAGTGCACAAGTTCTTAAGAGTTTTCGCATAGGACGGAACTTGTTGGATGGCATCTAGGAGAGATATGTTGATGTTAAATTGCTTTAAAATGTCCATAATCTTCTCCATATGTGGACTCGATGTGTTAGCCCTTAACTGATTAGGATAAGGTGTTTTAGCAATAAGCGTTGGGTCCATCATAGGAGAAGGAAGTGTGTGTGGACCCGATCCCAAAATAGAAGTGGGGATCGTCCGTGGAGGAGTAGAAGAGGTGGGCTGAGGTGGCGGGCCTTGTGGGAAACGAAGAATAGGCTCGCAAGAAGGTGGTGGGGTAGAAGAACTGGGGTCAGAATTAGAAGTAGAAGTGGAAGGAAAAGTCTCAGCCGGGGTATCATCGATAGATTTTTCAGTGTCATCAATCTCTTCCCCAAGGTTATTGTCAAGCACTCTTCCAGATCTCAACGTGATTTCATTCACATGATGTGAATAGCCAGGATTGGGCAAAGATTGAGCTGGAAGTTTCCCTTTCTCTCTTGCACTTATTTCGGCTTTTAATCGTGCAATTTCTTCTTCCATCGATTTAATACTCTCTCTTTGGGACGCAGAGTTTTTCTCAATTTTATCGACAGAAGACTTCATTTCAGCCGAAACTTGCATGATATTTGTTAAGACAAAATTCATGTATTGTGCAAATGAAGAGGATTCATCGGTCCCGGTCAACTGTAAAGGACTAGACAGTGCAGGTGTGTTGACCGGATTTTGAAAGTTTTGTGCTTGGAAGTGGTGCTGACTCAATTGTGGTTACTGTTGTGGTGGAGGGACCCTTTGAAAATTGTGTTGGTTTGAAACCGTATTTTGATTTTGTGATTGGTTCCACGCAAAATTTGGGTGATTCCTCCAACCCTGATTATATGTGGAAGAAAATGGATCGTTTCTAGGTCTTTGAAATACGACATTGGTATGCACGTGACCTTGAAACGGAGAATTTCGTGGACATTCTTCCGTTAAATGAGAAGGATCAGAACAGAAGCCACATACAGTTTTGGAGAGTGATATTTGACTTAGGGCGGCTAAAAATTTGTTTTCCATAGTATCAAGTTTCTTTTGCATAGCTGAAATGTCAGCTCTAACTCCTATGGAAATATTATTGCCATCCCTAGACGATTGACTCACACCCTCCCACTGTAAAGATTTTTCAGCGAAATTTTCTATAAAATTCCAGGCTTCCCCATCATCTTTGGTCATGAAGTTGCCTTGACACATGGATTCAAGGGTCTGTCTTGTGTTAGGATTAATGCCCTCATAAATGATTCGGCATAGTTCCCATCTCGGGATGCCGTGATGTGGACATTGGACTAACAGATCCTTGAAGCGTTCAAGACATTTTGAAAATGGTTCATTTGGAAGCTGGGTGAATTGATTTATTTCGCTGAGGACTCGAGCTCTTTTGTGATGTGGGTAAAATTTCTTATGGAATCTTTGACGAATTCTTCCTAATTTGAAATGGAATGTGCGGTAGTGTTATATAGCCACTTCTTGGCTAAATCGCACAAGGTAAATGGGAGAAGACAAAGACGCATAGCATCCACAGAAAGCTGTGAAGTACCCATCATTGCGCATACATTTTCAAATTTCGTGATAAACACGTATGCGTCCTCAGACTCGAGACCGTGGAATTTGGGTAGAAGGTTGCTGTATTGGGGTTTTATTTGAAAATTTTCCCCGTTGGCTGGTGGAATGGAAAGACAGGTGGAAAGGGGACCTCGTGTTGGATAGCACCTCTCTTGGAGAGAGATGCGAGGTGGATTCTGCGCACCAACGGACGGCGGCAGGGTAGTGGAAAAGAAATTCGATGGAGACGGATCCATCGATGTGGGTGTGGTGGTGGGTAAAGAAGAGGTAAATGTAGAAATACTGACTTTTGGGTCGATCGAAGGGACGCAGACTAAACAGGCACTAGAATCCCATTGTCCAGCCTATCTTGCACTAAAAAGAGTTAGTACAAGTGGCAGCGTGAATTTATAATTAGGGGAAATGAAGTGTTGGTGTTTGTTTTGAAAAATGATACGGGTTTATGAAAAAATGATGCGATCACAACAAATGCAACAAGAAAAACCCTAATTCTAGGTGTCACCTAGGTCAAATCTCTAGACCGCTCCTAACTGCCAAAAGACAAGTCGCAGGATAAATCCTCCACTGCCTCTTTGTCTCTCCTGTGGCCAGGTAAGTGCCAGGTAAGTGGGAAGTTCTCCACTACGTAAGTAGTGGGCTTAATTAAGTAACCACTAGCCTTCGACACACTTGCCTTAGACACCACAAAAGAAACGCGGATAAGCAATGAATTACCCACGGCCTTCTTCTGTCCTAAGTGAGCGCGACGGTCCTTAGAGTCATCTCTAGATCTTTTTTAGTTAATGAGGGTAAATGCGGATGCAAGTTTGTGATTTTTGGGGCTTAGGAAGGGTAATGAACTCCCCACATAATCTGGATTTGGTCATGCCCCTTAAATTCCGTATTAATATGCAAACAACCAAGAATCAAAAACACGCACAATTTATTTTGCTTTTTGCGGCGCTGCGATTTATTTACAAAGAAACCTGCACAAAATGTTAATCGGAGCAGATTTAGAGAGAGATAAGAAAGTGTAGAAGTATACCTGAAATTTTGGTACAGAGAAGACCCTAACCCACCGCGGATCCGCCGCGTTAGCTGCTTATTGTCGTGGAAACGCGGTACTGTAGCAAGATCACTACACTAAATTTCTTGAGGATGTCAATGTTTACCTTCTAGGCTCTCTGGAATTTTCAGAATAATTTTTCCGCAGCTCCAAAAGTTTCAGATTTCCTCGCAACAAATCACAATAACACGTATTAGTGTTTTGCGCAAGTTTTGATCTAAAAATATTGATGGAATAAACTTTTCAACTCAAATTTCAAAAAAAATGAACAAATTAGCACACGATCCCCGGCAACGGCGCCATTTGATTGATATAAAATTGATTTCCGATTGTGTGTAGTATGGAAATGTATAGAAATCACAACCAAAAATATTTGACCGCAATCAATAACGGTGTCGGATGTAGCGCGTTAGTAAGTGCGGATCGTCCACAGGGATTGTGCGATTCGTTCGTATTTTGTTTTATTTGAATCGAAACTTTAATAGAAAGAAAACAAACAATTCATGATTTATAGTTGAAGTTCAAGAATTAGAAAATATAGATCTAATAACAAGAAAACGATAAAATCAAGAATTGAGAGTTTGATGATTTTTCCAAACCAAATATCAAGAATAAAAATGTGGCTCGTAGGAATCGATCGGATCTATAGATGTGATGTAATCTTACGATGACGTATTCTTATCCTTCGATGAATTGATACTAGATCGATGATGATCGACGAGAATTAGGGATTTCTAGTGAAACTAGGGTTTCATCATTTATCCCTTGTTCCTTCGTCGATATCATTCACATTCTAGCCTCTAGTAAATTCAAGAAACGATCGTAGATCCCTAATTTCGAGCGATAACAATCAAGAAAGCATCGCAACGAAACTAGGTCATCGATTCTTGAACTAGCTAGGGTTTACAAAACTCGTAGGACTTAAGAATCGTATTAAGATTTGTTACATCATCATTCTATTGATCGTCTCGACTCCTTTACGAGCGGAGTTTTACTCAAACATCACAATAAGAACCACAATTACAAATTGAGATCGAATCATGATGCAAGAATTTAAAGAAAGCAAGATTCAAGAATTTCACCTTTTATTTATATCAACAATTTTGTTACAATCGCTCAAGAACTACAAGAGGAAGAACTCGATTGTCGATTTGGCTTCGCTCGTCTCCGTGAGTCGCGGATCGGCTTAGATCACTTGCTCGATTGAAGATCAGCTCCGCTCCTGAAAGGTTGAAGGCTTCTTGCTTGATTTGGTACTCGGGATCTTGAATTTGGATTGGAATTAGGGTTAGGGTTTCGCACAAGTCGTGTCACTCAACTTGTAGATGAAGAGGGAGAGATGAAGAATTAATGAACTAAAGATTGAGGAGGTATTTTAATCCTAGACCTAGGCTCATATTTATAGACCATCAAAACCCTAGATCTAGGATTTGAATTTTGAATTTCCCTCCAAAAGTTAGTTAGAGGAGATTTGAATTTCCCTCCAAAAGTTTGTTGAGGAGAAACTTCTAGATGAAGTTTGTTAAGCCGTGCCTTCTAGATGTGCCATGTGGAGTTTCTACAATGTTCTGGAAGCTTGGGCCGTTAGCTGAGACACATGTAGGAAATCTGGGCGTCTGAAGCCATCATAGTGCCGCGGAACCGCGGCGCAAGCGCGCTCCCGCCGCGGAACCCCGGCGGCTCTGATGCTTTGGAGCTTGGGATTTCTGGTAAATGTTTGGGCTGACATTTGGGCCTGCTTCTGATATGTTGAATTTTGTTTGGCCTTCTGTATCACTACCATATCTTACATCTTGGAGTTGGCGTATCTTTTATCAGCTTCCTTTGGCTTTGTTCCTGCAATTTCCTGCACAAATCTCGAAACAAGTGTTGCGCAATACAGGGATGAGGCGATGCCATGATAAACACACAATTTCCCTCATAAATGTCGGTTTTAGAGTATAACACATGTAATCTGATATTTCAGGACTGTTTTGCTAATATGTGTAATATGAATGCTGAACACTTCTAGATGAGTGCAAAAGATAGGGAAATTGCCGTGTTAAAAATGCAGTATTTTCGACCGATCAATAGGTATAATACCATCTAGGAGTTCTCGGCGATACCGTCCAGTGTACCCAGTCTTAACTGAGCATCCGTATGCCTTCTCTGATGTCAAACACAAATGGATATGGGATCATCCATCGCCCATCATATGGGTCAAGAAGTGCATACGCTAGTCTACTCTGGAGTACCGATGCCCTGTCTCGATACTCCCACGACTAGGAATATTTAAAGGATGTACTTATCGACTACCCTGTCCCCACTAGTATGATCTGCATCATAATCCTGGTAGTCAAGTAATCATCCTATGGGCTTTATCAACGTGTGATCACAAAACAGTATTTGTTAACATGTTAAGATAAAGTGCAACCAGATAGCATACTATCATGTCGAGCAAAAAAGTCCTCCCTATATATGTCCAAGCATCCACTACAATATACATCGCATGTAAAGTAATGGCCTCTAGGGCATACATATAAGTAACATTAGCCAACAAGCAACACTTACCATACAGTCCGGTCTTTTTGTCTGATATATTGCATATCGGGCCTAGGGGTGGAACCGTCAGACCCTGATGACCCGATAAGTAATGCCGATGTCCGGCCTATAACCAACTGAGAAATTACTGATAACACTTAATAGTAAATCTTACATGCCCTGGCCAGGGACTTGTGGTTATAACCGATCGAGCACGGCGCAACATCAACTCCTTATACCGGAAGAGACGAAACCCTTCTTATTGCTCACTATCTCCATATGATCCGGGACTGTTGTCACGACTCGAAAGTACAGAACGTGATTGGCACTTAAATTACGAAACGTCTAAAGGCGTAACATAATCTAAGTAAGCCAAAGCCCAGAAATCTAAACCGTCTAAAAGCAATAGAGTGAAGGAAAACTTAGCTTAAAAGGGTGGTTTTAGTAAAATGAAGTCACATTAAAACACTTTAAAATATCAAATTTTCCCGAAAATTTCGGCAGAGTCTCCTTAGTAAAAATTGGCCCCAAACGGGTACAAAACAAGAATGCATATAAGTAATGAATAAAGGCATTACCAAGCGGGAGCTAGCTCTTCGCCAATGGAGGAATCACAACCACACGCAATATATATCATAATAGAGCAAATAAGCATAAAAAAGCATGAGGAAAAGAAAACGTCACGTCGGCTCAAGTGAGCTCGACACCAGAGAACAACACATAAACTAATCTCACTGTCACTTCTCTAGGTCATATATACAATGGTAGAAGCAGTAGATGGAGAATACTAGATACAAATAATAATATAAGGCGGAAACAAAAGTATCCTCGCAACCCACCCACGAGCAAAACCGCAAGTCCAAGCAAAAGAAGAAGTACGCCCGTCGCTACTATGCTGACGGGTCGGACCTGCAAGATACTGTGGCACAACGGGGGTGAGTTGCCAACTCGTGAGTAGTAAGTAACATCTAATAAGGCTATCGTAAGCATGCACGCAAATGCGTCACAGCCTACATATACTAATATGATGCGATGTACAAGTATGAATGCAACATGGATGTATAATCAACACGAAATCATGATATATCTGATATGAGAAGATCTGTATCTTTAACTTAGTAAAACCTTTTGTAAAATAAAAACTGGATTATCATCAGTGAAATCGGTAGAAATCCGTGTCAAATATCGACACAAAATATGTACATCTCAATATCTCAATATCTCAATATCTCGGGCTCCGTCAATCCGGATCGACCCATATCATCAAATCTCACGACTACGTTGGTATCCTCCGGATATCTGCCGCATTAGACATCACTGGTAGGTAGTCTGCCCCTGCCAGGCTCATCGTCTACAACTTGAGCTTCTTGCCCTGGGATACCTTACCCGGCCCACCATGTACCCGAGACGGTTCATCCCACTCCTCGAATCGGATCTCGAAAACCAACAGAAATCAGGAAAACTCATGGTGTACGACACATACATCATATCATGAGAAAACCGCAACTTACATTTTTAAAATGGTAATAAGTTCTTAAAATCCTTGCGGTTTTCCCCAAAATCTAGAAATCTCATATATACTGAAATTCTCGAGAAGAATCATAATATGTAAACATGTCGGTGATGATGAATGTCTATGATACGATAGTATATACCATGAGAAGTACGGTGTAACATTCCAGAAAATATAAAATATTATTTTTGGAATTTAATATTAAAATAATATATTTCGCGAAAACTACCCGATTTGCGAAATTGGGGTTTTCGTAAAATGGTATAAATATATACCAATAATTGTGAAATAATTGGAGATTAAAATGATTTATTAATTTAAAAATATATTTATTGGATTTGGCATTTTTATAATTAATTATATGCAGTTTAAATAAAAACTTGATTAGTGCACTACTAATCGCAATTAGGCCAAATCCGTATTTTTATCATTTTCCATGGCTAGTGCATCATGGCATGAAGCATTTTGTTGCATGTTGCTTTAAGTGTGTTTGTGGTATTAGTTTTATTTGGTTTAGATGAGAAAAAGAAAAGAAAAAGAAAAGAGTGTGCATTATTGAGGAAAGAGAGAGAGGGGGGACCACATCATGGCATGGGAGCATGCCATGAGAGAGAGTGAGAGTGAGAAAGAGAGAGAGAGGGGGAGGGCTTCCCCCATTCATTTCCCCCATTGTTTCTTCATCTCCTTCAACTTCAAACTCCCTCCATCTTCTACACTGAAGAATCATCTCCATTTCTTAACCAAAACCCTACATCCTCTTTATTAAAAATGACCCCCACTTCATCCTCAACACATTGCACCTTTCAAGTTTTGAGTTTGGAGACTTTGGGAAGCTAGGGTTTTCCTTGAGTTGGATCCATGAGGTATATCTCTTTTCATTAGTTTAGTTTTAAGTTTCTTAGCATTCTAGTTTAGTTTAGAGTTAAACTTGTTTAGATTAGCGATGGTTGGAAATTCCAAGAGAGGGTTTGGATGATTGTGTGGATTTGTGACACGTAGTGGCTGTTTAGAAGACCCTAGTGTTGAATTATGGCCAAGAACAGAGATTAGAACCCAAAATACAGACTTAGGAATTTCCTCGTGTCTGTTTTGTGAAGTATTGTGTGCCTACAGGGAATCTGGAGAAACCTGGGGAAATTCTTGTTGGATATAGTGTCCTCAAAGTCAATTATTGGATCGCAGGCACGTGATTGCAATGATTGAGGGATGACCTATACCGGTAGGACAGTCTTACTCGAGATGATAGTATGCTATCTGGTTTGTCTTTATCATCATGTACATGCTTCAGGTGACATTACTGATCACTATTACATGTTGATAGAGCCCATAGGATTCTTGCTTGACTGCCAGCAGTATGATGGCGATCATATACGTGGGAGCTGGGGTCTATAAGTAATCTTTAAATGGTCCCTAATCGAGGGAGTTTCGAGACAGGGCATTGATACTCCAGAGTAGACTAGTGTATACAGATCGAGACCCCAACGAGGGGTGATGGCCGGTCTCACAAGCCATTGGTGTCAGTTGGTTCACCTAAGATGTATACAGGTGTTCATTGGGTTATGAGTACACCAGACGGACTCGTCGGGAAGATGCTAGTTGGTATTATACCTGTAGTCAGATAACAATTCCCTGGTGATATATGTACAGGTTAGTCTATCGACCTGAGATCGTCATTTGTCTCGTGTGAGTTCCCACTGTGCTTTGACTACTACCCTACCACGGCTCAAAGGAGTCGTGCAAATAGGTTTTAGTTGGGTACAATCCCAAGCCACATGGAGGCAGTGAGCGGATCGTCAGGGGATTCGTCTCTCTCGGTATTGGGGATTGATATCGCGCTGTGTTTTGAGAGCCATTACACAAGTCCTTGGCTAAGGCAAGTGAGATTTACTGGTAGGTATTCCAGTAGTTTCTCAGGGTGTTCTGGGCTACACTCCGACATGACTTATACCGCTATTAGGGGTCTGACGTTTTCCATCCCCCTAGGCCCGATATGCGATACTCATAGACGAACGGACCGGACTGTACGGATATTGTCACTGACAGGCTCAACAGGGTTTCAGGATGAGTTTGCTCGTCGGCTTCCCTTTCGCTTAATACCTGGGTAGCCATTACGTACAGCTAGTGCCACTGACGTGCTTGTGGTTAAACCCACTGCCAGCGTATTGACGGATCTTTAGAGTCCCACATCGAGGATTTCCCTAGTTCGGGTGAAACATTGTTGAGGCCGTATGGTTTTATGGCAGGGTTCAATCATATACGTGCACTTGTGCATGGATCAAGATCGGACGGATCAAACTAGTAGGCTTTGGTTTAAGCCGGATCCTAATATTAGATTGTTGGAATATTTTCGTCTCGTTGTATTCGTATTCAGTCAGAATACGGATGCAGGTATGTATATACGGATGAGGGGGTTTCTACTGATCCGTTATAAGATTACTTTTGAAGTTGCCATTTTTTTCCTTCCGTTTTAAATATTTAGTTTAATATTTAAATGTGTTATATGAAAATGTGAGTATTTTAGTTTGCATGGAAATTTTAGTTTGCATGGAAAATTTTGGGCTAGGCAAAAATTTCGAAATTCATGTGCTGGAAATTTCATTTGGCAGTGAACTTATTCGTGGCCAATTTTTTGGGGCTGGGCATTTCGTGGTCATTTGGGTGACTCATGATTTGTGATTGGATTGGCATTAATGGGTTTTTGTTTGAGAGAATATATTTTGTGAGGATATTTTGGGAGGGGGCTGTTGATAATTTTGTGAGGGTTTTTCTTATGTTGCTTAATTGATACACCCCCACCAAAAATCCAGAGCACTACTTCTTCATGGTCGAGCCCAATTTTCTGCAAGTTCATTTTTTCCTCCAAGCAAAATCGTGTGCTCACATTTTTCCCTCACTTGGCAACTTCATTCACCTCCACCCAAATCCTTGGGTGTTTTGATACAAAGTATTCATACACTATCTCTACTTCATCTTGGGTATCTAGGCTAGCAAACTGGATGTCCGAGTTGCCTCGGTTTTGAGGCGGGAGTCCGTATTGCTAATCCTCAACGTGGATCATCTTCGACGAGGGTGACCGGAGAGCGAACTTGATCAAGAAAGCCGTGATGAGCTTAGGACATAGATTGAAGACCGAAGGACACGGATCGATCGGTATAATCTCTTAAACTCTATTTTACAGTTTACTAGTATAGAGTTAATGGCACGATCCGGGTTTTAGGGTTATGTTAGTGCCAATTTATAAAAGTTTTTGTTCCGCGTTTGGCCTCGGATTGATGGCCGGGGCGCTGGTGTAGCCTTACATGGTATCAGAGCCCCGCCATTAACCCCATACTAATTAGTTCTAACATATTTAAAATATCGATCGACACAATTTTCAAAACCGAATTTCCCTTATTCTAAGTTTCTGCCAATTTTTAAAAGTTGTCTAAAAATCATTTTCTGTATATGCAGGTTTTTTTAAGACCCAAGAAGAAATTTGGTAGCATGATCTCACTATAGCGCCGCGGAACCGCGGCTTAACTATCTTGTTTGCTACGGTTGCGCGGTGGTATTGTGGCTTCAGTGCACAAATTTTCTTCTGAGTGTCTTATATACGGAAATGTGATTTCTGAGATATTGTGTTGTGAGGCCCAGATTCATTTGAGTGCTGGATTTGCACTTGGGGCCATTTTGGGAAATTTTGTCGATTGAAATTTTAAATACGTTAGTTTACAGTACATGCATTTCTATCTGCGACAGTGAATGTTATTAGAGCGGTACAACTCGTCTAATTGCTATTTGTTTCTTTCAGACGGCTTTGCGAACGTGACATTCACGTTGATATTCTGTGTTGTGCTGTGATGTTGCGGATTTTTCATGATTGATAGCTTGGATGCAATATTAGTACATTTTAGTTTTATTTGTACATTTGATATCGCGGGGCGAGCGTCCGACATGTGGAATGCCGTCATTGCCTGTTTGTATATTATTTGTTTGGGGCACGACCGGGTTGAGGTCGATGTCACCATTGTACATTTTTTATTTTCTGTACTAAGATTACCCCGCGATGGAGTGCACGGATAGCCAGGTTCTGTAGGGCAACGGGTCCGCATCTCATGGCGTTAAGAAGGAGGGGGCCTTATGAAGGGTTACGGCAGCGTCCCGGCCACCGAAACGCGGCCAAAATGTGGAACAAAAATTTCTAACACCGGCGCTACCGTTACCCAATTTACGGATCGACCTTAAACCCTAAAATAGCAAACTAAGAAGTGGTTAGAATCGTTATACCGAGTTGATCCGTGTCCTTCGGTCTTCATTCCAAGTTCCTAGTGGTCCTTTGACGATGTTTGGTTGCCGGTGTTAGTGTATATGCCCTAGGGGCCATTATTGTATCATACTTGTATGTATATTACTTAATGGAAGCTTGGGACATTCACAGTTGTATATACAGTCTTGCTAAAAATGTAGTATGCTACTTGGTTTGTGTTTACTTTAATATGTGCATATGTTTCTTGTAACGTATCACTTATATATATTAGTAGAGCCCATAGGATCTTTTGCTTGATTACCAGCGTTGTGATGGCAGTCACACTAGTGGGGGCTGGGTAGTCTACAAGCAACATCCTATACTTGTCCCTAGTCGTAGGATTATCGAGACTGGGCATCGATACTCCAGAGTAGACTAGTGTGTACGCTTCTCATCCCAGTTGGGGAGATGGTCTGTCCCACAGCCATCAGTACGTCGTACTGGAGATAGTATACAGGTGCTCGTTAGGTTACGGGTACACCGGACAGGACTCGCAAGGGGCCTGTTGGTTGGTATTATACCAATCGTCAGTTAACAGTTCCCAGGTGACATGAGTACAGCATAGTCCGCAGACTTGACACTGCTACTTCGCCTCGAGTGTGTCCCACTGTTCTTAGATTGCTACCCTACCACGGCTCAAAGTAGTCATGCAAACAGGTAGCAGTTGGGTGCAGTCCCGAGCACTTAGAGGTAGTGGCGGTTAGAAAGGATTCGTCTCTCACGATATTGGGAGTTGATATCGCGCTGTGTCAGAGAGCCATTACGCAAAGTCCCTGGCCAGGGCAAGCGAGATTTACTGGTAGGTTCCAGTAGTTTCTCAGGGTGTAATGGGCTACGCTCCGACACGACTTATACCGCTATTAGGGGTCTGACGCTTGCCGCCTCCTAGGCTAGATATGCGATAGTCTTAGACGAACAGACCGGACTGTACGGAGATTGTCACATCAGGCTCAGTAGGAGTTCGGATGGGTTTCCTCATCGGCCTTCTTATAGACATCTACCTGGGGACCGTTACGTACAGCTAGTGCCGTTTGCGGTATGTGGTTAAACCCACTGCCACCGTAGTGTCGAGTGTTTAGAGTCCCACACAGAGAGTTTCCCTGCTCCAGACGAAACGATATAGAGGTCGTATGGTTTTACGACAGGGGTTTGGACGCATACGTGTTTAAACGCACGTGCGACGTTCGGAAAGTTTTTACTAGCCGGCTTTGGTTTAAGCCAGATTCTAGTAACGGGTTATTGGATTTATACAGTCTAAATATTTTCCGTGTTTTCACGGATTGGAGGGGCGTTCTCGTAATTTTCCGGGAAGCTTCTAGAAGCATGGTGACTTGGGGGTTAAGGTGGCATATGCATTAATTGGATTAATGAGTCATGTAGTGATTCATACATTGAGTTAATGATTCATTTAATGTTTTATATGACTCATGTGATGAATCACTTAGTGTATTAATGAAACATGGTGATAATTCATTATTTGTTATTTACTTAATATTATCATATGTTTCATATATACACAAATGAATTCATTCATCCAAAAGGATTCTTATCATCACCTTCTCTCTCCTCAAGCTCTCTCATTCTTGAAACCCTAACCCTTACCTCTCATGTGTTGAGATCAAGGGTTAGCTAGATTAATACATCCATAACCTTACTCTATATCCCCTAGGTTGCTTATATTAGCACTTTGAGCAACCTAGTTATCTTAAGTTAGAGATCAAGCTTGGCGTAGGAGCTCTCGGGTGGATCGTCTTTGACTCGAGGAGGCCGTTGAGGTGCCGATGTTCCAAGGAGCCTACGAGGAGTGGAGGACAGCGATGAAGACCCGAAGGACAAGTAACGTGAGGTATAACTTCGAATCCGAGTAGTTAAACCTCTCGTAGTTTGCTAGTTACGGTTTAGATACGATTCATGCGCTCAAGTCCGTGTTACGAAGCTTTGATAATCGCTTTTCATTTATTCCGCCTCCCCGCATGTTCGTGGGGTGCGTGACATGGACTTACAGTTGTATCAGAGCCAACTAAACCATTACTAGCTTGTTAGCAACTAATTAGAACTTGGATCGACGGATAAACGTGAAAACAAAACCCTAACCCTTACAGTTTCTGTAAATTTTAAACGTGTCGAATTTTTTTTTGATATGCCTTAAAATTCACAGCAGGGGAATATAAGAATTCTGGGAAAATACGAGACTTCAACTCGGTTATACGGCCGCGGATCCGCAGCAAGATAGTGCTTTTGGTCGCGGATCCACCACCGAGTCAACTCCGAGTTGACTAGGATTTACTCAGTAATTCATATTTTTTGGTTTTCTGTTTTCCAGAATGTTCTGTTTCTACCCAGGTTACTTCAGTGCAGGTTTGCTTTTGGGGTAGACACGGATAAAGGTTGTCGATCGATATTCTAAATTATTTGCTAATTGGGTTTTTATCTGTAATGTTTAATGTGTTCGTAAACCTCCCCTAACTGCTAGTATGTCGGTTGGCAGGAGGTTGCACATTTCTGTAATGTTTACTGTTTTTGTATATGGACTTGATTGGAGTGTTGTGATGATTAGCCGGGGTTTGAGATGGGTTTAATATTCATTCATTCGATGTAAATGTAATATTCTTTTGCGGGGCACATCCAGGTTGCGGTTGTAGCCACCGTTGTATTATTTCTTTTTACTGTTTTTTTTTTGCTCCTAGGATAGACCCAAGGTGGGGTGCACAAACTACCGGGTACTTTGAAGTGTTTAGTGGCCTACTCACTTTGTTGAGGGAGACCGCTTCACTTTGGGTACTTGGCGGGTAGTTTGCCGTACCCGTAGGGGTCTAGGGTGGGGTAAAGGCTATTCATCACAACCGTGTAATCCGTCTTTTATTGCAGGCTCAAAGCAAATGCGGATTGCTAGTATATCCAATAAAGTTCATCTGTGATCTGGAATGCTTATTATTGCGTCTGACGAATGTACAATATCTATATATGATAGCTATTAGACGTCACTTATGTTTTACACCCGCGCTAGCCCAGCCCCCGCTCTGTCGTTAGTTAAGTAACCTAACGGGTGATGACGGGACCCTATGGCAAATGCGGATGGCATAAGAGGACGTGGTATTTTCGTTGTTTTCTGCAATGATAGGATAAATGATGGGACGCATTATTATAATGCAAAGAAAATAAACCATAGTTTAATCGTTGGAACAAATTTAAAAGAAACCACTCGGTTATTTTAAAAGATCAGAATTTTTAATTGCGGAGCTTTAACCACTCCTTTTAAAAAGTATCAGGTTCCTTCGATTATATCAAGTTCACTACGTTCCCGGTTTTTGCCAAAACCATTCATAGCCCTCCGTCATTTCATTTGGGTATTCAGTAGTATTCAAGCTATGTATTTTGACCAACGCCAAGACTTAGTGTTTGGTAGCTGCTGGATATTCATTTGTTTCATAAATAGATGAGTTAGTTTGGGACAGTCGTATTATCATTTTGGCCAACGTCAAGGATATGTACGGGTGGGTTCAAATTAACAAGGATAATGATGGGTAGAACTTGACATGTGACTTATGATATTTTGACCAACGCCAAGGTCATAAGAGCATGAGTCAAAAATTTATATCGGGAATTTCTAAAGAGACAGAAATTTGCAGAGAGAGCATACCATTTTGGAGTTTGATGAATGTTGGTAGGATTCCTTCAACATTATCATAGGATGATATTTTGGATCCCGATCCTACTATGAGTATATACTACTTATCAGGAGATTCTTCACTTAACGATCAATGCTATAAACCAAGTAGGTGCCAAGAAAGTTGTCAGCGGGGCTACGCCCCCAGAGAAAAGAGGTTCTTTAATTAAGGAACTTCGCAAAAGCGTTGGAAAACCTCCCTCGAAGTATCGACACTGACCTGGCTGAACGGTTAAGCAAGTATTGTACGGTGAGAATAGTCCTGGCTAATTCTTCTATTATGGTTTGAGGAAGGATTCGAGAAACAGTGGGAGCCATCCTGTTTAGATAAATTAAAAACCACTCTAAACTTGCAAGAGCATCATGCTAAAAGTGTTTTCTTCTCTCTCTCTTAATTGCAGCAACCTTGTGACCACGACTAGGTTACATCTAGATAACAAATTGGCTGAATCTGACTTATATGACTGGCAAAGGTCTGTCCAGATGTCCATTGCCTATAACAAGCTGGACCACCCTATTACTACTCAAGATCCCGCCGTCCCAAGTCCAGTTTCCACTGTCACGGATATGAACATCTGTCAGACAAAGGAAAAGGATAAAGCGAAAGCCAAGTGCCTCGTGTTAGCTTCAGTTGATGGTGTATACCAGAAGCAGCACGAGAAGATGGACTCAGTTTCCATCTTTCTCCATAACAAAGATTTATATGGAGATCAATCTCATATCGCAAGATATGAGACCTCGACCGAATTAATTCAAGCGAGGTTGGCCGTCGGGTCATTTATAGGGGACAACGTCCTTACAAAGACTAGCTATATTAATGAGCTCCAGGACCTGGAGACCACGTTGGGAAACGAGTCAAATACTGACTTGATTCTACAGTCTTTGCCTTCTACCTTGAAGGAAACCAGGGAAGAAGAAAGAAAGAGAAGGGCAAAAGTTTCGGGATTGAATGTAGTAAAAGAGGAACGTTCCTATTGTTATGGGACTGAGCATTGGCAGAAAGATTGCAGGGCTTTAGAAGCCAGTAGCCAGCATACGAAGCATGTTGTGGCTTCAGCCTCAAGGGTATTTGTAATTGAGAACTGTTTGTCAATTAACTCTACTTCCTGGGTACTAGATACCGGAGCAGGATCTCATATCTGTAATTCATTACATGCTTTGAGAAACCGTAGAGTTATGAAAGTAGGTGATTTGTCTCTCAGAGTTGCAAACGGAATAAGCGTGGACGCTAAATCCGTGGGAGAATATCGCCTAGGTTTGACAAGTGGGCATATATTGATTTTACGTAACTGTTTATATATACCTAGTATGACTTGTAATATCATATCAGTGTCCTCACTTTAGAGAGAGGGATATGATTTTACATTCGTAAGCGATGTAGTTAACATCCACCTAAATCAAGTTCTGATTGGGTCAGGTACATTAGATAACGGTATATACGTATTAAGTCAAGCTCAGGTTTTCAATATCCAGAATACACTTAAAAGAAAGTCTCCGGAATTAAATCAGGCTTTCTTATGGCATTGTAGACTAGGTCACATCAATGAAAGAAGGTTGACTAAGTTACATAGAGAAGGATATTTAAATCCATTCGAATATCAATCTTATGCTACTTGTGAATCTTGTCTCATAGGAAAGATGACAAAGACTCCGTTTACTGGACATGGAGTAAGAGCAAGCGAGCTCTTGGGACTCATACACAGTGGCATGTGCGGTCCAATGTCTACACATGTGCGAAGTGGTTATTCCTACTTCATTACTTTTACAGATGATTTCTCTAGGTATGGATATGTCTTCTTAATGAAATATAAATCCGAGGCCTTTGAGAAATTCCAAGAATACAAGAATGAAGTGGAAAAACAAACAGGCAAGGGTATAAAGACACTGAAATCTGATCGAGGTGGTGAATACTTCAGTGTCGAGTTCCTGGGTTACATAAAAGAGAATGGAATTCTCTCTCAGCTTACTCCTCCATACACACCACAACACAATGGTGTATCGGAAAGGAGGAATCGAACCCTATTGGATATGGTTCGTTCCATGATGAGTAACGCTGAGTTACCGCGATCATTCTGGGGATATGCACTAGAATCAGCTGCATATCTTTTGAACCTAGTTCCTACCAAGACTGTGCCTACCACACCATATCAGATGTGGAGTGGGAAGAAACCCTATCTTCAGTATCTGAAGATTTGGGGATGTCCGGCTTTTGTTAAAAAGCAGCATGCGGACAAGCTCGAGGCACGATCAGTACATTGTAAGTTTGTGGGATATCCAAAGAACTCCAAGGGTTATCTATTCTATTACGCAGAGGAACAAAAAGTTTTTGTTTCTCGTAATGCCCATTTTCTAGAATATCAGTTTTTGGAAAAGGAAACAAGTGGGAGCGAAATAGAACTGGAAGAAATTCCAGAACCACAAACTGCTACTGAAAGTATGGAAGAACCTGAGGCTTCAGAAGAAAGGGACATCCCGACGCCACTCCGCAGGAGTAGTAGGCAGTCTTATTCGCCCGAGAGATACTATGGTTTTCTCATAGACGGGGATAGAGAGGATTGCACTATTGACTATGATGAGCCTATTAGCTTCCAGCAAGCCATTCAGAGTGGTGACTCAGTAAAATGGCTGGATGCAATGCGGACCGAAATGGAGTCTATGTACACTAACAAAGTATGGACTTTGGACATTGCTCCAGATGGGGTAAAACCCGTAGGATGCAAATGGATCTTCAAAAAGAAGATTGGTGTAGATAGACAGGTTGAAACTTATAAGGCTAGACTTGTTGCAAAGGGTTTCCGTCAAAGACCTGGTTTGGACTATGACGAAACCTTTTCTCCAGTGGCTATGCTCAAATCCATTCGGGTCCTTCTTGCTATTGTTGCCTTCCACGATTATGAGATCTGGCAGATGGACGTAAAGACGGCCTTTCTAAAGGGAAATTTGGAAGAGAGCGTCTATATGGATCAGCCAGAGGGATTCATTCAGAGTGAGAGCAGCGGTAAAGTATGCAAGCTTCTTAAGTCCATTTATGGACTAAAGAAGGCATCGCGGAGTTGGAACATCTATTTTGATGATGCTGTCAAAGAATTCGACTTTATCAAAAATCCAGATGAACCTTGCATATACAGTAAGATTGTAGGGAGAGCTGTAGTATTCCTCGTCTTGTACGTGGATGACATTCTCCTAATAGGAAATGATATTCCTATGTTACAGTCAGTCAAACGATTCTTATCACAGAAATTCTCCATGAAAGACCTGAGTGATGCCACCTACATTCTGGGGATTCAGATAAAAAAGGATGTTGGGACTTTCATAGTCCAGGTACATAGACACCATAGTGAAGAGATTCAGTATGGATGATTCTAAGCGCGGGAACCTACCGGCTTGTCACGGAATCACCCTCTCCAAAGAGATGTCTCCCAAGACTGATTTGGAAAGGGATCGCATGTCGATTATACGCTACGCTTCTGCAGTAGGCTCAATAATGTATGCGATGTTATGTACCAGACCAGATGTAGCATACGCATTAAGTGTTGTAAGCCGGTATCAGGAAAACCCAGGGGAGAAGCACTTGATAGCAGTAAAGAACATTCTCAAGTACCTGAGGAGGACTAAGGAGATGTTCTTAGTGTATGGCGGAAAAGACCTCCAGATGGAGGCCTTTGCCGATTCCGGCTTCCAGAGTGACAAGGATGACTGCAAATCCATGTCGGGTTATGTCTTTACCCTCAATGGAGGGGCGGTCTGTTGGAAGAGTTCCAAGAAGGAGACCGTTGCTGACTCAACAATGGAAGCGGAGTACATAGCTGCTTGCGATGCCGCAAAAGAAGCTGTCTGGATGAAGAAGTTCTTCACAGAACTTCAGGTGGTTCCTACCAGTGTTGATCCAATATCTTTGTATTGTGACAACAACGGCGCTATAGCTTTAGCGAAGGAACCCAGGTCCCATCAGAAGTCCAGACACATCTTAAGGCGGTATCACCTGATCAGGGAGATCGAGGTGAAAAGAGTAGAGACAGAGAATAACATTGCTGATCCATTCACAAAGGTCATTCCTCAGACGCAGTTCGAGAGGCTATTCGAGATAATAGGTCTATGATATGCCAGCTCATGGCCCTAGTGAAAGTGGGAGATTGTTAGTGTATATGCCCTAGGGGCCATTATTGTATCATACTTGTATGTATATTACTTAATGGAAGCTTGGGATATTCACAGTTGTATATACAGTCTTGTTGGGGCAAAAATTTACACCCCGGTTGACCAAGTCAAAATCAAAGTCAACCCCAAGCCAAGTGGGCCCAAGCCCAGATCCAGTGGGCCCATGCCCGGGTCGAGCCCGAACATGAAGCGGCCGGCCTCCCCCCATGCCAAGATAAAAATTTGTAATAAACAATTTTGTTGTATTTCTTTTATTTTTATTTTTATTTTATGGACAAATGTAAGAAAAATAGGCATAAAGCCAAATTTTTGTAAAGCCCATGGCTTATGTGCAAAAAGAAATGGCACATGAGCCATGGGATAGGCAAAATGCCATTTTGTGAAGCCCAAGGGGCTATGTGTAAAGTGTATAGCATATAAAGGCAAGGATAATCAAATATCCCACCAACTTTTTTCTCTCTCTAAAAAATTTTCCAGATCTGGGATCTTTCTCCTTCTTCAAGGTTCCAAAACCTTCTTCTTTCTCTTGAATTAAATCAAGAGTTTTACTCTTCTTTTTATAAAACAAAATAGTTTTTCACCACAAAACCCATAAAGGGGAACTCAGATCTTCCATCAGATCTCAAAAAGAAGAGATTTTTTAAAAAAAAATCCCTCATCCCTTGATCTTCAAGATCCAGCAAACAGAGGAGGAAGAAGAAGAACATCTATCAGTAAACCCCCAAAAAAGAAGAAAAACACACTCAGTAGTCTAACTCCTCTCTGATTTCTCTTCTGAGAAATTTTTTCAGGCTAAAAGCCTCTTTTTCTCGCCAGCACTCAAGCGCAGAGCGCCCGCGTGCCGACACGTGGCGGCTTGCGCTCAAGCACAAGCGCTCGAGCTCAAGTCGCCCCCGTGCCGACACGTGGCGCTCTTGCGCTCCAGCGCAAGCGCTCGAGCGCAAGTCGCCCCCGTGACGACACGTGGCGCTCTTGTGCTCCAGCGCAAGCGCTTGAGCGCAAGTCGCCCTCGTGCCGACGTGTGGAGCTCTTGCGCTCGAGCGCAAGCGCTCGAGCGCAAGTCTCCCCCGTGCCGACACGTGGCGCTCTTGCGCTCCAGCTCAAGCGCTCGAGCGCAAGTCGCCCTCGTGCCGACGCGTGGCGCTCTTGCGCTCAAGCGCAAGCGCTCGAGCGCAAGTCGCCCACGTGGCGCACTTGCGCCCAAGCGCTCAGCGTCTGAGCGCAAAGCGCCCACGTGCCGATACGTGGCGCGTTGCGTTCCAGCACTCTGCGCTCGAGCGCAAAGCGCCCACGTGCCGACACGTGGCGCGCTTGCGCTCAAACGCCTAGGCGCTGGCCCCACGCATCCTTTGGATGTCTTTTTCCCCTTTATTTATATATGCATGCATATATATACATATGTATACAAATGTACACATACACATACTCCATGACACTGTCCCTGTTAGAAAAAATTTCTAACGGGGCGCTGCTCGCCCCCTTGACCCCCAGCCCACTATCCGGGTAGCGGGACCCCCGTAAAAACTCTGCGTGGCTCCCGATATATTCAAACCCCCTCTCCTAAACAACAACACACGTACACTGCACATTGAGTTTGCATGACCAGTTTGACCCGTCAATCGGAGGTTCCCTCGCCCCAAAGGCGGGGGGTAATTAACGGCAGCTTAGTTCGCGGCTGCCGGAGATTCGGATCCCCACTATCATTAAACCCCGGCCTACCCTAGGCAGGGGGGATCTATAGTACGCCTGACAAGAGCGCGCGTATTCCCATCTCAATGGGGTGACGAAAAACACCCTACAGATTCTGGCACGCCCGGTGGGACCAATCTCTCCTCCCATATTTCGGGTTAAACGTTCATGCGAACTCAATCAATACACATATCGATTGCCTATACTGAAATGATGTTTTTTTTCCGTGCAGCAATCAACCTTCGACGACAATGTCTCCCCAGACAAAGTCAGCTTCCAACGTGACCCCGATTCCGTACGTGGTCAAGATCAACGCTCGTGTGGTTCTCCCCGCAAGCCTCAGTCGACAATGGGAGGAACCGCCCCGCCAGTTTGGCTCTGTCATCATCTACCCTGCCGGAAGCGCTCATCTGGCAGAGATCCCGGCGGAACAGGTGGCCAAGCCGGTCTCAAGGGGTAAGAGGCCGAATGTCGTGATCGCTAAGGCACCACAACCGAAACTTAAGATGGTGTCTGAACGAGTCCCTGGCGCTCTAGCTGGGGGCAAGACTTCCGATGCGAAGGGCAACATTAAATGTTGCGTACGAGCTCAGGCGATGACTCCAACAAATGCACAATCGGGCGTATCTCCAAGGCCCTCCATCAACCGGTCTGCGGCGTCTTCCCAAAGAGCCGAAGTCCGCCAGGTGCTTAGAACAGAAAAGTTAAGGCAGAAGCGGCTCAGGTATCGAGCCAACAAAAGGGCCAAGGCTTCGGCCAAATGGAATCGTGTGAAGTTCCAAGTACAGGGTTTCCCCGCGACGACGGCTGAGTCGGACGTAAGAATCAGCAATTCCTTCGAGCCTCTGAAGTGGGTTCAGAAAAACGCCATGACCGCCAGAATCAAGAAGACAGCGGTCCGAACAGTGCCACAAAGAGACGTGTCCCGGCCCCAACAGAAAAAGTATGACACTATCTCTTCAAGGGTCTATCAGGCGCTCTGTGCCGCACGAAAGCAGCGGGGCAAACCCAGGAAAGAAGCGCTAGCACCATTTAAGAACCTGGTTAGGCCAGCCGCCTTCAATCGACTACCAGCTACCGAAACAAAGGGGTCAAGACAGCGATCCGTGAAATCAGCTGCCAATGATAGAAAGACGTCCGGATATACCATCCATACGGTCTATATGGCGGGCGGGCGCCCTAGCGACAACCTTCGCAGCAAAAGCAAGGACGGGGCCACCACATCCCAAGCCCAATCTAGCCTGAATGTGGTTGCCGCCGCCCAAGAACAGCCGCCCCCCGCTGGATGAAGAAAACCCTCTCGATGAGGATGATAAGCAGATAGACCCCTCGGTCCATGTAGAGTCAAGCTCGGACAGCGAGGAAGAGCCGACTTTCCGCCCCAGGACTGCGGAGCAGGAGCTGCTTCAAGAGCTTCGAAAACAGCTCAGGAGCAAAGATAAAGAGACGGCCAAGCTCTATTCAAAGATTGACGACTTAACGAATGTGGTGATGCAGCTTACGGCTCAAATTGCTCGAGCGCCTCCCAATCAGACACAAGCCGCTACTAATCAGCCGGGTGATGACAATCCGAGGCAGCCAATGCCTATTCCTTTGGGACCAAGACTGGTCGAGCCGAATGAAAGCCGGCCACATTCCGCTTTGGGGGACGCCTTGGCCCCAGATAGCACTATCCCGCTAACACAGGATCGGATAATGGATTTGGTCACCAGCAAGGTTAAAACATTGGTGGCCGAAGCTGAAGCTTAGAAAGAAATCGACAGTAGTGGCCGGCCATATCCCGCGCAGTACGATCTGATTGAGTTCCCAAGCGGCTACGTCATTCCTAAGTTCGGAAGATTTGATGGAACGGGGAATGCAAATCAACACGTCGCCCACTTCAAAGCATCGTGCGGAAATACAAGGGGGCAATGACGCGCTCCTTCTTCGTCAGTTTGTCAACAGCCTTACCAGCGTCGCCTTCGACTGGTATGCGAGTATACCGGATGGGTCCGTCATTACCTTTGTCCAAATGGAGTCCCTGTTTCGGCAAAGGTTCATGAGTGTCAGTGATAAAATCTCCATTGCCGACCTTGTGAGGACCAAGCCGGGAAAGAATGAAAGCAACACCGACTTTATCGCCCGATGGCGTAATCTCACAGTTAAGTGCGAACCGCCGCTGGAGCAGGACCAGTCCGTCAGCCTTTTCATTGGAAACCTCAGCAATTGGATGGTCCCATTCTTGTGTACAGCGGGCCTCAAGACATTTCAGGAGCTAACCAAGAAAGTCCAAATGCTGGAACGCTCGAAGCAAAAGTCCCCGCCGGACTCTCAGAGAGACAAAACCTGGAAAAGCAAGCGGGACGACAACCGTAGAAGCGGGAGTTCCAGCAGTACCAATGTCTTCAATGCCTCCGACAATGAAGAAAAGCGAAGGGCGGGCGAATCCAAAACCAACCGGTCTCGAAAGCCATTGCTGGGAGGAGATGGGCCTTCCCTAGAGGAGAAAAAGAACAAGGTTTACTCTTTCAGAAGGGACAAGGTCCGCAAGATATTTAAAGATGCCTTGAACAACGGCCTACAATTGCCGGAGTCGAAAAGAACCCAAGAAGCAAAAATGACCGACAATCCTCTGTATTGCCCGTACCACCGAGTAGTGAGCCACGCGATCGAGGATTGCTATATCTTCAAGGACTGGGTCGAGAAGCAGTACAAGGCTGGAGAGATCGAGCTGTCCAAAAGCGTGTTGGTGAAAAATCAAGTTGCAACCACCAACTTTATACAGACGGAAGCTGAAGCCTTCTGGGAGCAGAGAGCCGAACCCGCTGCCCTGAGAAATGAAACGGACTCATCGCGGCCTCCGTGGAGTACGCACATATCTAATAAGACGAAGAAGATGCTAAAGCTACTTCAGAAAGAGCCCAGGATGGAATGGGAAGGACAGAAGAAGCCTACCAGTCCAGCTGCCAATGCGGCTCCATCAGGCTCAAAATCCAAGAAGCTCAAGAAGAAGAAAAGTGCAGCTCGGCGTGAAAAAGAGTCTGCAGGGAGGTCGACCATTCAAAAATATATCGATTACCTCGAAGAATATGAACAAAAGGAAAGAACATTGATTCAATTGAAGGAGTTCTTCCCTGTACAAGCGGCTGAAATTCTGGAGGAGTTAGAAGAAGACTCCAATGAAGAGATCCCAGTAGTGACCTGCTACGCCATCCATCTTAGCAGCGACTCCGAGGATGATCTCTGTTTTCCGGAAGAGGACGAAGAGCTCACCACAAAGGCCAATCAAATCCAGCTCAGAAGCGGCAAGGCTCTACCGCAAAATCAGGGCAACGCCCCAAAAAGGAAGGAAAAACAAGTCGCTAATGAAGAAGATGGCAGAGAACCGGCCGATGAAAACATAAGTCCTTCCTCGGTGGACTATAATGTTTTGGCACATCTCCGAAAGCTTCCATCTCTCCTGAGCATCTACGACGCCTTGGTCCTATCTAAGGAGCTTAGAGATGTTCTCATTCACGCTCTACAAAACCCCGAGCGGTATCAGGCTCACTTTGCGGAAATTAATATGAAAGAAGCCCAGCACGCTTTGCATGCCGCCGTAGTTACATTTAAGGATGAAGACTTGCTACTGGGAACGACTGAGCATAATCGGCCGCTTTACGTGACCGGGTACAGCGACGGAGATCGCATTAATCGCATATTGATTAATCCGGGGTCCTCAGTGAACATCATGAACTTGCGAACTCTGAAGAGTTTGTCAATGGACGTCCGACACCTGTCAAGGGAAAGGATTGTCATTCAAGGCTTCAACCAAAATTGCCAGCAAGTTCTGGGGTCTATAGCTTTGCCAATCAAATTTGGGGATCTGCAAACTGAAGCTAAGACATACGTGATCGACTCCGACACATCTTATAAGATTCTCTTGGGGCGGTCGTGGCTCCACGATTACGGCATCATTCCGTCAACTCTCCATCAATGCATGAAGTATACTAAAAATGGCGAAGAAATACGTATTGACGGAGATATCCAGCCGTTCGGTGTGCATGAAGTCCGATATGAAGATTCTCGGTACTTTACGAACCACCAAAATGCTAAGCCACAACTGACTGAGGATAGAACGGCCCCAAGACTCAAAAGCAAATCTGCGCCGGCTATCACTTTCAAAAGCAAAAATACCCAAGTACGCCCGCATTTCGGCAGCGACACTGATGAGTCCGACGCTGGAAGCCCGTCCTTCCACAAAACTCGCCCTCATTTTGGCAGCGATACAGACGAATCTGTTACTGAAGGCCCATCTAGCAGCAAAGTCCGCCCTCATCTTGGCAGTGACACTGAAGAGTCTGAAGAAGAGGACCTGCCGTGCAACAGCTGTGCAGATCGGCCCCCCATGCAGCAAGCGAAACTAATAGAGACATTCGAAGTCGCGGAAGGGTCCCTGGCCATCACAAGGGTGCCGGAACGGATGTGCAAAGAGCTCGACACATTTTCAGTCTCTACCGTGGACCAGTTGAAAACTTTCTACGTGCCCGGGAGGAAAAATGGATAGAAGGGCATCCTGTTTTACAGGTCAAACCCCGTTGTGCACTCGGACGACCTTTCTGTCGTGTGCCTTCCTTATGAGAGAGGCATAAGAGCCGTCCTCAATCCCAGATACTATGCGCCCGAGATGCGGGAATACTTTAAGAAGTGCGGATGCCGGTTATATCAAACGGAGTCCGAAGGAAAGTTTTACGAAGGGCTATGGTATCCGCCCCAGGTCCGAGCACTCATCGATGGAAGAATTCCAGATAGACGGGGCATAGGCTACATTCAACCTGATTCCAAAGCGTGCTACATGATCCATGTTGGTGAGGCCAGCGAAAGATCAAATGATGATGACGAGATAGCCGAGCCAGAAGAAGCTCCTCAAGAGCTCGAAGATGGCGGACAAGCAACCTTTGATGAGCTAACCGAGATTGACTTAGGAACGCCCGATAATCCAAGGCCGACCTACATCAGCTCACTCTTGTCGGAGGAAATGAAAGAGCAGATAATTGCCCTGCTGCGTGAGTTCGTCGACTGCTTCGCGTGGACGTACAAAGAAATGCCTGGCCTTTCCCCTGAGGTAGCCGTGCATAAGCTGGCTATATCTCCTGATGCTAAGCCAGTCAAACAAGCTCCTCGAAGAATGAGAAGGGAGTTGGAAGAAAAGGTCATCGAGGAAACCAAGAAACTCATCGAGGCCGGCTTCATCAGGGAAGAGAAATATGCAGACTGGATCGCATGCATAGTCCCAGTGAAGAAGAAAAATGGGCAGATCCGAGTTTGTGTCGATTTCAGGGACCTCAACAAGGCATGTCCTAAAGACGACTTTCCGCTACCGGTCATGGAAATGATGGTCGATGACACCTCAAATTACGAACTGTTCACCTTTATGGACGGCTCGTCTGGATATAATCAGATCAAGATGTCGCCTGAGGATGAGAAGCACACAGTATTTCGAACCCCGATCGGAATATATTGCTACAAGGTAATGCCATTCGGACTGAAGAACGCAGGTGCTACATATCAAAGAGCAATGACTAATATCTTTGATGACCTAATCCATAAAGTCGTCGAATGTTATGTTGATGATCTGGTCGTCAAGACTAAAGCCAAGGCCGATCATATCCAAGATCTCAGGACCGTTCTCACCAGACTGAGGGAATACGATCTGAAGATGAATCCTCTGAAGTGCGCTTTTGGCATGTCATCGGGAAAATTCCTGGGCTTCATAGTCCGACATCGAGGGATCGAAGTTGACCCATCAAAGATAAAGGCTATCATGGAGATGCCCCCTCCGAAGAGTCTGACGCAGCTAAGATCTTTTCAAGGCAAGCTTGCTTATATACGGAGGTTTATCTCAAATTTATCAGGGAGATGTAGGCCCTTCTCAAAGCTCATGAAAAAAGGAGCTCCTTTTATCTGGGATGCCGAATGTCAAGCAGCGTTCGAAAGCATCAAACAATACTTGTTGTACCCTCCAGTGCTGGCCGCTCCCATTCTAAATAAACCGCTGATTCTCTACACTGCCGCGCTGGACGAGTCACTCGGTGCGCTCCTTGCCCAGAATAACGAGGAAGGAAAACAAAATGCCCTCTACTACCTCAGTCGAACTCTAGTCGGGGCGGAACACAACTACTCCCCAATCGAAAAGCAATGCCTGGCTCTAATATTTGCTGTGAAGAAGCCGAGGCACTATTTGCTCGCTCATCGGGTTATGCTGATCTCCAAGGTCGATCCGCTCAAACACTTGATGACCAAAGCAAGCCTAGCCGGCAGAATGGCAAGATGGGCTGTCATGCTACTTGAGTTTGACATAGTTTATACCCCTCAGAAAGCAGTAAAAGGGCAAGCTATTGCAGACTTTCTCGCCGCTCATCCCATACCAGAAGGGTCGCCGCTAAATTGTGAGTTACCCGATGAACAAGTGCTGCACCTCGAGGAAGATGAGCCATGTTGGGAGCTCTACTTCGATGGAGCCTCGTCAATAAGGACATCCAGTAAATCAAGCGTCCCGGAGATAAAAGCAGGGATAGGATTAGTGTTCATCACACCATCAATGGGAACCCTACGGCTTTCTTTTGCTCTCACTGAGCCT
The DNA here is from genome assembly GCA_030015575.1 of Agapanthus africanus. Lineage (NCBI taxonomy): Eukaryota > Viridiplantae > Streptophyta > Magnoliopsida > Asparagales > Amaryllidaceae > Agapanthus > Agapanthus africanus. Next base: position 296,957,074 of record JASDDO010000008.1, read on the forward strand.
CGGACAAACAATGAAGCTGAGTATGAAGCTCTGATAGCCGGTTTGGAGCTTGCCGTAGAAATGGAAATCCATCGGCTATGAGTCTACGGTGACTCCCAGCTCGTCGTCAACCAAGTAAGCGGCGACTATAAGATTTCCAAACCCGAGTTAGCTCGGTACAGAGGTCGAGTGGTGGAACTCATGAAACGGTTCACTCATATTGAACTAACGAGAGTCCCTAGAGCGTTGAACGGAAAGGCTGATGTACTCGTTCGCTTGGCCAAGGAGCTGGCTGATCCTGACATGGAAGAAATTCTGATCACAGTCAGGAGCCGGCAAATTCTACCCCCAGTCTCTCTACGAGAAGAGGAAAGCGCGGAACAGAAGAGCAGTCCTGCGGAAGAAGCTTCGATCATCCAAGACGAGCCCGATTGGAGAGAACCCTTCATAGAGTACCTCCGATACGACAAGCTGCCCGAAGAAAAATCTGCGAGGATTCAGCTGAAGAAAAGAGCTCTCCGATACGTGTTTGTAAATGACACGTTATACCGCAGGTCATATGACCAACTCTGGCTCAGTTGTCTGTCATTGGCCGAAGCCCAAAAGGTCATGAAAGATGTCCACTCGGGCGTTTGCGGTGCTCACCAATCTGGCCCCAAGATGCGACTTCAAATCAAACGGCTTGGGTATTACTGGCCCACCATGAAACGGGATTGCGGAGAGCATGCAAAGAAATGTTATATCTGCCAAATTCACGGTGATTTTATTCACAAGCATCCCAACCCATTGCATCCTACAGTGGCGTCGTGGCCCTTCGAAGTTTGGGGCACCGACATTGTTGGCTGAATTGATCCTCCGTCATCTAAAGGCCACCAGTTCATACTTGCCGCGACAGACTACTTCTCCAGGTGGGCTGAAGCTGTCCCGCTAAAAGAAGTCAAGACAAAGGATATTCTGACATTCTTCCAGCATAATATTCTATACCGCTTCGGTACACCAAGAAGAATCATTTCTGACAACGGGCCTTCTTTCAAGAGCTTCAATGTCTCAAGGTTCGCTACTCAGCACAAGATAGACTGGAGATATTCCTCCATCTATAATCCAAGAGCCAATGGGCTAGCCGAAGCCTTCAATAAGACTCTATGCAAGCTCCTGAGGAAAAATGCTTCAGCCAACAAGAGAGACTGGAATCTCAAGCTTCACGAGGCATTGTGGGCATATCGTACCACGCACCGTACTCCAACTCAGTCCACTCCATACTCATTGCTCTTCGGAGTGGAGGCGGTCCGCCCCCTCGAAGTCGAAGTTCCAAGCTTAAGAATGGCCGTTCAACATGAGTTGACAGAAGAGGAAAACGTGCTCCTTCGACTTGAAGAACTCGATGCCCTCGAAGAAAAGAGGCTCGCGGTGCAGCAAAATCTGGAGCTATACCGAGCCCAAATGTCACGGGCCTATGACAAGATAACCCGTCTCCGCGCTTTCAAGAAAGGTGAATTGGTGTTGGTCCTCAAAAGACCGATCATCCTCAATTGACATGCCAAGGGAAAATTCAAGCCAAACTGGGAAGGACCATACGTCATTGAGAAAGTGTTCGACGGAGGATCCTACCAACTAATAAGTGCAGAGGGAGAAAGGCCCATGCCACCCATCAATGGACGATATCTCAAGAAATACTACACATGAATGCTCCAAGTCGCAGGCGAATTGAGCACATCAGCCCTACGGTCTGGATCAGACATCCTGCAAAACCGTATACAATCCACGGGCGTAAATGACCCCTATTTCTCCCAAATCCTGCCGGTGAGACTACTTTAAAGTCCCACCAGCGGCAAAAAAAGAAAAAAAAAGAAAAAGAAAAACAGAAGAAGAAGAAATAAACGGTATGTCCACAAGCAAAATGGGCACGGATGAAAACCCGAAAGGGCTCCGTGAGTAAAAACAGCAGGACTACCGGCGAGTCTGTGAAAACCCGAAAGGGCGCAAACTCGTGAAAAGAGATGAAATACACTCGTAAAGTCCTCTCGACCTTGTAAGGAGAAACCCCCTGCGTGAGATCCTTACGACTCACAAAGGAGCAACACACTTAGGAATCCTCACGATTCCTAAGGAGAAAATACACCTGCGGGATCCTCACGACTCGTAGGGAGAAAATGCTTTTATGGGACCCTCACGGCCCATAAAATTGAAAAGCCTTAGGTGATAGGGACCCAAACCTGTCTCCTAAGACATCGTTCGCCAACGGGCAATGGCAAATGATGAGTCGCTCCTGGCATTTCGCTTCAGTGTTAGCGGTGCTGATGCCGACCAAAAACCCAATTCCCAAGTCCTCCCAAGGCAAATGATGAGTTGCTCCTGGCATTATTCCAGTGCAGCAATGCTGATGCCTAACAAGATTCAAATTCCAAGTCCCCAAACGGCAAATGATGAGTCGCTCCTGGTACCACATTCCAGTACATCGATGCAGACGCCAACAAAAATCCAATTTCTCAAAATTCTCCCAGCCCTACGGTTAGTCCCCAAATTGACTACCGCATACAATCCACGGGCTCAAATAATTCTCGTCATACCCATGCCCCACCACAATTACCAGTTACGCGGCTGGTCTCCGCCTTTGGAATTATGCTCCATTGAGAAGACCCACTCATGTGTCCTCACGATACATGAGGAGAACAAACCTTTGTGGGATCCTTACGACTCATAAAGGAAAAACACACTTAGGAGTCCTCACGACTCTTAAGGAGAAAATACACCTGCGGGATCCTTACGACTCGTAGGGAGAAAATGCTTTTATGGGACCCTCACGGCCCATAAAATTGAAAAGCCTTAGGCGATAGGGATCTAAACCTGTCTCCTAAGCCATCGCTCCCCAATCCCCAAATGGCGAATGATGAGTCGCTCCTGGTACCATATTCTAGTGCAGCGATGCAGACGCCAACCAAATTCCAAATCCCATACCCCAACGGCGAATGATGAGTCGCTCCTGGTACCATGTTCCAGTGCAGCGATGCAGACGCCGAAAAAGTCCCGAAATTTTTCCGGCCCTACGGTCTGGATCATACATCCTGCAAAACCGTATACAATCCACGGGCGTAAAACAATCCCAAACTCTCCCAAATCCTCTCGGGGCAAATGATGAGTTGCTCCTGGCATTATTCCAGTGCAGCAATGCAGATGCCAAACAAAAAAAAAACAACAACCAATCCCCAAATCCTCTCGGGGCAAATGATGAGTTGCTCCTGGCATTATTCTAGTGCAGCAATGCAGATGCCAAACAAAAACCAAAATCCCAAAATCCTCTCCATGACAGATGATGATTCGCTCCTGGTACCATATTCCAGCATAGCGATGCTGATGTCAACCCAAATCAAAATCAACAAGTCAACTTCCACTCCGACGCCACAGAAAGCGGAGCAAGTTAGAATCCAATCTCGACACCGCAAGAAGCGGAGCAAGTCAAGTCTACCCCTGACATTGCAAGAAGCAGAGCAAGTCAAATCAAGCACCGACCTTCCACGTCGCTAAAAGGGCAGCATCGACCGTCCAAGTCGCAAAAAGGGCAGACCCGACCGTCCACGTCGCTAAAAGGGCAGCACCGACCGTCCAAGTCACTAAAAGGGCAGCATCGACCGTCCAAGTCGCAAAAAGGGCAGAACCGACCGTCCACGTCGCTAAAAGGGCAGCACCGACCGTCCAAGTCGCTAAAAGGGCAGCATCGACCGTCCAAGTCGCTAAAATGGCAGAACCGACCGTCCAAGTCGCTAAAATGGCAGAACCGACCGTCCACGTCGCTAAAATGGCAGCACTGACCGTCCATGTCGCTAAAAGGGCAGCAACGACCGTCCACGTCGCTAAAATGGCAGCATCGACCGTCCACGTCGCTAAAAGGGCAGCATCGACCGTCCACATCGCTAAAAGGGCAGCATCGACCGTCTACATCGCAAAAGGGGCAGAACCGACCGTCCAAGTCGTTAAAATGGCAGCATCGACCGTCCAAGTCGCAAAAAGGGCAGCATCGACCATCCACGTCGAAAAAAGGGCAGCATCGACCGTCCATGTCGCAAAAAGGGCAGGACCGACCGTCCAAGTCGCTAAAATGGCAGCACCGACCGTCCACGTCGCTAAAATAGCAGCAACGACCGTCCATGTCGTAAAAAGGGCAGTGCCAGCTTCCAAAAAAGCGGGAACCAAATCAAGTCACCTCCACGTGAAAGAAGATCCATCAATTTCATGCACACGACCCACATATGTGGTGTGCATTTATTGATGGGGGCAATTTGTTGGGGCAAAAATTTACACCCCGGTTGACCAAGTCAAAATCAAAGTCAACCCCAAGCCAAGTGGGCCCAAGCCCAGATTCAGTGGGCCCATGCCCGGGTCGAGCCCGAACATGAAGCGGCCGGCCTCCCCCCATGCCAAGATAAAAATTTGTAATAAACAATTTTGTTGTATTTCTTTTATTTTTATTTTTATTTTATGGACAAATGTAAGAAAAATAGGCATAAAGCCAAATTTTTGTAAAGCCCATGGCTTATGTGCAAAAAGAAATGGTACATGAGCCATGGGATAGGCAAAATGCCATTTTGTGAAGCCCAACGGGCTATGTGTAAAGTGTATAGCCTATAAAGGCAAGGATAATGAAATATCCCACCAACTTTTTTCTCTCTCTAAAAAATTTTCCAGATCTGGGATCTTTCTCCTTCTTCAAGGTTCCAAAACCTTCTTCTTTCTCTTGAATTAAATCAAGAGTTTTACTCTTCTTTTTATAAAACAAAATAGTTTTTCACCACAAAACCCATAAAGGGGAACTCAGATCTTCCATCAGATCTCAAAAAGAAGAGATTTTTTTAAAAAAAATCCCACATCTCTTGATCTTCAAGATCCAGCAAACAGAGGAGGAAGAAGAAGAACATCTTTCACTAAACCCCCAAAAAAGAAAAAAAACACACTCAGGAGTCTAACTCCTCTCTGATTTCTCTTCTGAGAAATTTTTTCAGGCTAAAAGCCTCTTTTTATCGCCAGCACTCAAGCGCAGAGCGCCCGCGTGCCGACACGTGGCGCGCTTGCGCTCCAGCGCTTGCGCTCCAGCGCAAGCGCTCCAGCGCAAGTCGCCCCCGTGACGACACGTGGCGCTCTTGTGCTCCAGCGCAAGCGCTCGAGCGCAAGTCGCCCTCGTGCCGATGTGTGGCGCTCTTGCGCTCCAGCGCAAGCCCTCGAGCGCAAGTCGCCCTCGTGCCGACGCGTGGCGCTCTTGCGCCCAAGCGCTCAGCGTCTGAGCGCACAGCGCCCACGTGCCGACACGTGGCGCGTTGCGTTCCAGCACTCTGCGCTCGAGCGCAAAGCGCCCACGTGGCGCGCTTGCGCTCAAACGCCTAGGCGCTGGCCCCACGCATCCTTTGGATGTCTTTTTCCCCTTTATTTATATATGCATGCATATATATACATATGTATACAAATGTACACATACACATACTCCACGACACTGTCCCTGTTAGAAAAAATTTCTAACGGGGCGCTGCTCCGCACCCTTGACCCCCAGCCCACTATCCGGGTAGCGGGACCCCCGTAAAAACTCTGCGTAGCTCCCGATATATTCAAACCCCCTCTCCTAAACAACATCACACGTACACCACACATTGAGTTCGCATGACCAGTTTGACCCGTCAATCGGAGGTTCCCTCGCCCCAAAGGCGGGGGGTAATTAACGGCAGCTTAGTTCGCGGCTGCCGGAGATTCGGATCCCCACTATCATTAAACCCTGGCCTACCCTAGGCAGGGGGGATCTATTGTACGCCTGACAAGCGCGCGCGTATTCCCATCTCAATGGGGTGACGAAAAACACCCTACAAGTCTTGCTAAAACTGGTAGTATGCTACTTGGTTTGTGTCTACTTTAATATGTGCATATGTTTCTTGTAACGTATCACTTATATATATTAGTAGAGCCCATAGGATCTTTGCTTGATTACCAGCGTTGTGATGGCAGTCACACTAGTGGGGGCTGGGTAGTCTACAAGCAACATCCTATACTTGTCCCTAGTCGTAGGATTATCGAGACTGGGCATCGATACTCCAGAGTAGACTAGTGTGTACGCTTATCATCCCAGTTGGGGAGATGGTCTGTCCCACAGCCATCAGTACGTCGTACTGGAGATAGTATACAGGTGCTCGTTAGGTTACGGGTACACCGGACAGGACTCGCAGGGGGACTGTTGGTTGGTATTATACCAATCGTCAGTTAACAGTTCCCAGGTGACATGAGTACAGCATAGTCCACAGACTTGACACTGCTACTGCGCCTCGAGTGTGTCCCACTGTTCTTAGATTGCTACCCTACCACGGCTCAAAGGAGTCATGAAAACAGGTAGCAGTTGGGTGCAGTCCCGAGCACTTGGAGGCAGTGGTGGTTAGAAAGGATTCGTCTCTCACGGTATTGGGAGTTGATATCGCGCTGTGCCAGAGAGCCATTACGCAAAGTCCCTGGCCAGGGCAAGCGAGATTTACTAGTAGGTTCCAGTAGTTTCTCAGGGTGTAATGGGCTACGCTCCGACACGACTTATACCGCTATTAGGGGACTGACGCTTGCCGCCCCCTAGGCTAGATATGCAATAGTCTTAGATGAACAGACCGTACTGTACGGAGATTGTCACATCAGGCTCAGTAGGAGTTCGGATGGGTTTCCTCATCGGCCTTCTTATCGACATCTACCTGGGGACCGTTACGTACAGCTAGTTCCGCTTGCGGTCTGTGGTTAAACCCACTGCCAGCGTAGTGTCGAGTCTTTAGAGTCCCACACAGAGAGTTTCCCGGCTCCAGGCGAAACGATATAGAGGTCGTAAGGTTTTACGACAAGGGTTTGGACGCATACGTGTTTAAACGCATGTGCGACGTTCGAACAGTTTTTACTAGCCGGCTTTGGTTTAAGCCAGATTCTAGTATCGGGTTATTGGATTTATACAGTCTAAAGTTTTTCCTTGTTTTCACGGAATGGAGGGGCGTTCTCATAATTTTCCGGGAAGCTTCTAGCAGCATGGTGACTTGGGGGTTAAGGTGGCATATGCATTAATTGGATTAATGAGTCATGTAGTGATTCATACATTGAGTTAATGATTCATTTAATGTTTTATATGACTCATGTGATGAATCACTTAGTGTATTAATGAAACATGGTGATAATTCATTATTTGTTATTTACTTAATATTATCATATGTTTCATATATACACAAATGAATTCATTCATCCAAAAGGATTCTTATCATCACCTTCTCTCTCCTCAAGCTCTCTCATTATTGAAACCCTAACCCTAACCTCTCATGTGTTGAGATCAAGGGTTAGCTAGACTAATACATCCATAACCTCACTCTATATCCCCTAGGTAGCTTAGATTAGCACTTTGAGCAACCTAGTTAACTCAAGTTAGAGATCAAGCTTGGCGTAGGAGCTCTCGGGTGGATCGTCTTTGACACGAGGAGGCCGTTGAGGTGCCGATGTTCCAAGGAGCCTACGAGGAGTGGAGGAAAGCGATGAAGACCCGAAGGACAAGTAACGTGAGGTATAACTTCGAATCCGAGTAGTTAAACCTCTCGTAGTTTGCTAGTAACGGTTTAGATACGATTCATGCGCTCAAGTCCGTGTTACGAAGCTTTGATAATCGTTTTTCATATTGTCACGACCCGAAAGAGCACGTGACTGGCACTTGAACCATATGAAGTCTATAGGACTCCATCTGATCCAAGTAAGCCAAAAGTCCAGCAATCTAAAACCATTTTAAGAGTAAATAAAGAAAACTGGTTTAAAGAAGTGAAGAAAAACATGTTTGAAGTCAAGGTTTTTAAATAACTAAGCCGAATATGCATTTTAAAAATGTACGGTCTTTTCTAAAAATTTCGGCAGAGTTTCTTTTGTAAATACTGGCCGCGAACGGGGTACAACAAGAACAATATATATATGCAATGATAAAAGGCATCCCCAAGCGGGAGCTAGCTCTTCGTCAATCGACGGTCACAACCACGCAAGCAATATAATATACAACGCCGAATGGCGAGGATCAAAACTGAACAGAATGTATCCTCATACGGCCTCGACGCCTCCTTGTAGGGGTATATAAGTCAAAACCGATAAAACTCATGGTGGAAGCTGAAATATCATATCAAGGGTAACCGGGTTTTAAAACATTTACATAATCTCTTGAAATACCCGCGGTTCCCCAAATCCAGAAATATCATGAAAACAAATATCCCAATGCGCACAATCAGAAAGCATGATGTATGTGACATATAGATGAAATGCAAGTATAACAGCATATCCTGCAATCATAGAATAATGGTATGCACATACAAGGTCATATCCTGATACAATAATACTACTGTGTAGTGACATGGCAATTATCGATGATGAAGTGTGTGAGCCGGCAAGCAGTGTACGTGGAACATATGCATCATCGATAATGGTGCTGGTGTCCTAACAGCATGATGGTAATATAGCAATAAACACATGCAAAGCGATGTGAATAGCATGAATATGCGGAAATCGAATAATCAACGCAACAGTAAGAATCTACATCCATGTGTATATGTCATGCAGTTATGCCATTTGAAATAAGACGAATCGGGGTTTTTGTAAAATAAGGGTTACGGTGTTTTTAAGAATAGATACGTCTTTTGAAAATACCCGTAGAATCCCTTTACTTATCCATAAGATATTCCTGATTCGTTAGTTTTGAAATAGGTATGACTCGGGTCTAGTCTAACATCTACTATGCAACTACTGACCTAAGTATCAAGTAAACCGGGAGGGGTATGGAAACCACCTAAATCTGAGTCGATATGTATATATATATAGTAGTCGGTGATCCCGCCTCAGTAGTATCGCGTACGATACAGTAAATCATATGACATCCTCAAGTCATGAGTGCGGATCTATCATCAATATAAAGCTTGTACGGTAAATCGTCGTACGGCATCCCAACAGCTGGGTACGGGTCAGTATCACAATCAGCTCATCAAATATCAGGTATCATTATCATCATATCACATAATCTGGGGTACTGATCTAAGTCTAGTACAACTGATACCATCTATAAAGTATGAATGCGGGGGTAAACACACATCCAAGGCCCGCAAGAATCACATGTCGTATCCCCAAGTACAAATCATATCAAATCACCGATCTCGCGGCACAAAGCCCAATATCAACGACTCATCTCCAATGTCATCCAATATCATCAAACATGGTGCAAGTATAATTAATATGCAATGGTGTGCGTGTAGGTGTAAATCTATTCTAGGGTTCGCGACTATGAACTACACTAGTCACTTCTAACCCTACACTATCCATAATACACCTAACTATCATATATATAATATAACAACTACGGACTGCGGGGGTGCTATACGCCATCCACCCGACTTCCCCTTGTAGATATAATCTACTCACCTTGCGTCTTTATTTGTGGACGTCGCCACGCGCTTCCTTGTCGTCCCGAAGTCTTCATGGGTACCTACATATCAAAATATCGTATATGCGCATTAAAACCAAATCAAAGCTAAAACGGCACGCGAAACCCAAAATGATACGATAAGGGGCCTATAGGTAAGAACCTATGGGCACGCCTTCAAAACCATCAATCAATCCTCGATATCGTCGTATAAACGCCAATTAGTCGAGGTAAAACACAATACACAATTTCAGAATTAAAAATACGGAATACGGAAACACGAATCCAAAACAGCAACTTAGGAAATAGGCTCCATATTTCACCCTAGGTCAAACTAGACAAATCTATATATACTAGGGGTCTAATCTATGCATGTAGGGGCTACAGAACCAAAACGAGCAAGTTTGGTGCAGGTATGGCCGCAAATTGCGGCCAATGGGAATAAATTGGCGGCCTGGAAATAGAAGTGGGGGCTGGGGTCTTGTGTGGTGGTTCCTGGGTGCCTGCACATCTCACTGTCCAATCAATTTTATTTTAGGATGTCTCGGGTGATAGCAGATTCCCAAATACAATCCCAGAATTACAATTTTTCCCGACATCGTCTCATAAGTCCCTATTCTGGTTTAAAGCTTCAGGTTAGGGTCCAATATAACATCACACCAAGATTCTAAGGTCACAACAAGTCTATTCTGGTTTAAAGCTTCAGGTTAGGGTCCAATATAACATCACACCAAGATTCTAAGATCACAACAAGTCTTAGTTTCACTTCACAACTCAATTTTTCCTCAAACCCTAACTAGGTTATCCTCAAATCCACAAAAACACACAACATCGATATGAAACTTGAATCGAAGCTTAAGCACAAGAAATACCACTCTAATTGTGACGGAATTACCTCATGAGACCCACATGAATCCTCAACAACGCCAAAATGAAAACTTTCTTGGTCCATCCTATAGCTTGCAAGCTTGAGCACATTTTTTGTGAAATGAGAGTGGGGTTTTAGTGAAGTTTTAGAGGTGAAATGAGGGCTTGAAGGTGGAGGATGGGGGAGGAAGCAGCAGTCGCAGGAGATGAAGGAGGAGAGGGAGAGAAATGAGTGTGGGGATCTAGGAAATGGGCTAAGTCATTGGTCAAAAGGGACCATACCTCTCTCTCTCTCACCATACCTCATTCTTTATTCTCTTTTCCATTTTCTTTTCCTTATCTTTTTTTCCCTTTTCTCCAAAACCTTCTCACTAGAATAGTAACCCCAAATAACATGATAGATAATGCACAAGTGTGAAAAAAGTGATATATGCATATTTTGCACAAAAATGCCAAAAAAACATATTAGCGATTTTTAATCGCGATTAACAATAAATTAGCATATAATTAATCATAAAAACATAAAAATGGTATAATTCAATAAATTACCCTATTTTAGAATTTTCCATAATTTTTCTAAAATTTTTCCCATTTATTTGTATTTAATAATACCAAAATATTAAAATATTCAATAAAATAATATTAAATTATAAAAATTCCCAAAAATAATATTTTATTTTTTTGAAATGTTACAATCTATCCCCCTTAAATAAATTCGGTCCCCGAATTTAAATTCAAACCCCCAAATACCAAAACATTTCAGTAAAAATCCAAATTGTCGGGGTTCCGAGAACATCAATACATAGCGAATATCATAAAAAATGTACTGCTCTATAAGAAATCAATCCCCACAAATGTATATAAGAATATCCGTTTCGTCTGGTGCGCACGGAAATCAAAATCCATATATGTGTCCTACAGGTGTACAAAACAACATCTAGGTGCAACTGGTGTGCACGAAACATCTGTCATAGGCAACGTGTGTGCCTGACAGCAAAATCAGGCGTATTTGACATGTACGAAGAATTTCGATTTAGTGCATCTGGCGTGCACCAAAATCGTATATCAAAACACTAAAGGTGCATGAAAGCTATGCTGGAAGTGTAAATCAAATCACTGCATAAGATAGGCGTGAAATCACAATCAATACCTCAAATGTAATAACTATGCGCAAAATATAAATACCCAGTGGGTGCATAAAACAAATATCATGAAACTCAGTCATCAAAACTAAATCATGCAATAGAATGCCCAAAATACCAAAATCCAAGATGACGGATACGTGATAATCGAATCACAAAATCACAAATCATAAATACCGTCGTTGGTAGTTCCTGCTTCAAAGTCGAGAAGGAGTCGGTGCATCCAATGCTAGCAGCGCAAGATATCTACTTGCCTCTTGCTCACGGTCTGGCGTCCTCTGCCTCTGGGTCCTTATCTTCTCTGCGGATTACCTATCTCGCAATCAATCGGCTCATCGGCCCTGTCAGGTGTGCTAACGGGGACAATTCCGTTCTGGTACTTCTCTGGTCATCTCTTGGTCAATCATCACGACCACTCATAAAGCAGCATATCACTGACGTCGGCCTCTGGCTCTACGAATGCACATCACACATCTGATCCTGGGTGCAAACATCTTTGCAGCAATGTCCTGGAAGGAATCCTGTTCAAGGTCTCTGCTGATCTTGCCTATGTCGATCTGTACGGAAGCTGGTACTCTTGCATAATCTCTTCTCGCTCAATGGACATCTGCGTCCTCAGCACAGCATTTCTCGGAAATCGGTCGCATCCCAACGCCTCTGTACGCATATCAGGGCTCTGGTCTCGACGGAAAGTAATGACAGCTCGTCAGCATCTCGCACGAACCTCTGGTTCCACTTGTCTGTATCATCGTCCACTTCAACGTCACGTCTCTATCTGCGCACTGCAACATTCTCGGCTATGGTCTATCCAAAGTCTCTCGCATATCTCTTTTCTGCCGAATTGTCCGTAAGTCATCATCCTTTACTGAAGCTAATTCTTGTTCCGGAATGGCTGCATACTCATTGTGCCTCTTTCTGGAAGCTATGTCCATATACCATGCCTCTGCGTGCGTATCGCATCACTGATGTCGGCGGAGTGGGACGTCATCCCGTCGAAATCTCTAGAGAACTCTTTACTTCACTCTGCTCCAATGTCGACTGATTCGGACTCGTCTCATCGTGGCTGCATGGACTGTGCTCCAACGGCTATACTCGTATCTGTAGTCTCCCAAGCAAAGCATCCCATCACATGATATCCGAATGATTTCGAAACATTCGATCGACTCGTCAGAACCTCATAATCCCCCAAGAGATCAACATCTTGAGTACAGTTTAATAGTATCGAGTACATGCAACAGCGTCGGTGGTCGAGCCGTAGAAGGGCAAACCCAAGTCTCACTAATGGCACCGCGGAACTGCCGCAAACCCTAAGGTTAAAAGGCTTTCACACGGTCATTAAGTTGAGTTAGGGTTTCATTCTTCTAGAGGGTCCATGGAATCGCCTGCATGTCTTCTCCGTATACTTTAAACTTGGAAAATGGGCTCCTGACATTCGATCGTCTCTGTCGACTCTCAACGTCTCCGAGTGAAGTCGTCTCTAGCTGGAAGCAATCTATCTGATGACCCTGCATCGGTAAGCGAACGAACCACACGCCCTAGTCATCCACCCTCGGTGACTAGCGACCGTCTATCATATCTCCAAGTATGTACTCATGCTGCAGTAGCTCCAATCGTCTGGGCAATATCTCGTTATTAGCGACAACAACTGGCTCATTCATCTGTACGACGAACAACGCCTCAATCATTCTGAATAAGCGGTATATCAATGGCCATCACATCCTGGCTGGCCTCTAGCAGTAGCCTTCTCCTCTGGTACCCATCGGCACGTCCGAGAAATCTCGTGAAAGCGATCTGTCAAACGCTCATGGCACGAAAACACAAAAAGACGATGCCTCTCAATGCGATCGTAAGTCTCTGGAATCACATCCTGGTCAGTCCTCGTCCACGACGAGCTCATGTTGACGCAACTCGAGCCGTAGCTCTCTCTGCCCGTGTGATCGCGGCAGCAAAATCATAACCAGTATCGATGAAGATAGATCAGGAATGAATATAATACTGTGCAAGGAAATGTACATCCTAAGGCTCTTTAAGCAGGGTAGCGTATCATTAGTATGCCGCGGAACATACACACGGTACGTCACTCTACTGCAGTCACCTACTCCATCAACCAAGGGTCATCCTACGCGACGAAAGTTCCGGTCTAATACCCCCTCGACTAAGTCTAAGTTCCGTAAGGTCAAGCCTAAGTTCCGTATATATATAGACGCCCTAGGCACCACATAGTCAAACTTAGACTCGAACCAAGGTCAACCTAACGCTCTGATACCAACTTTGTCACGACCCGAAAGGGCACGTGACTGGCCCTTGAACCATATGAAGTCTATAGGACTCCATCTGATCCAAGTAAGCCAAAAGCCCAGCAATCTAAAACCATTTTAAGAGTAAATAAAAAAAACTGGTTTAAAGAAGTGAAGAAAAACATGTTTGAAGTCAAGGTTTTTAAATAACTAAGCCGAATATGCATTTTAAAAATGTACGGCCTTTTCTAAAAATTTCAGCAGAGTTTCTTTTGTAAATACTTGCCCCGAACGGGGTACAACAAGAACAATATATATATGAAATGATAAAAGGCATCCCCAAGCGGGAGCTAGCTCTTCGTCAATCGACGGTCACAACCACGCAAGAAATATAATATACAATGCCGAATGGCGAGGATCAAAACTCAACAGAAACCCAATAAGCATGAAAACCGTAATATTGCTAAGCGCGACTCTAAGGTCGAATAATACATCACTAGTGTCTAAGTCTGAAACAATATACAAGTTTTGGTTGATGTAATTCTAGATACAATGAATAATACAAGTACAATGGTGGTTCTTGATGCAAAAGAACCCACCTACCAAATGCAATTCACCCGCAAGAAAGCAGTGTGCCAGAAATGCCGCAATGGAACCTGTACGGCAAAACCATCAAGAACTGTGGCACAACGGGGGTGAGTTGCCAAATCGTGAATAGAAATATCTACAAGCAGAAACCGAATGCAAGACATAATCCTAGGTCAATACGATCAGTAAAATATAAACCACAAGAGTACGTCTGAAGCATGATAAGGTGGCAATGTAACATCTAAGCATGTATGTAGGGCCAAGTACTCAGGTAATAACATGTCATCAGTATAAGGTATGTCTGCATGAAGTAAATATGAAGAAGTATCAAATGGATATCAATACACATATATTAGCATCCCATTCCACTAATATTGGTGTAAGGGTATATATAACAGCGCCCTCATACCCTGTTATATATACAAATGAAGTATGATCAATGTAAATCCAGTCTATATGTGATCAAGTCTGTATAAACGTGGAACCCGTCCACCCATCACCCAATGACAATAAACGTGGAACCCGTCCACCCGTCACCCAATGACAATAAACATCATGTATGTAAATATGAGGATATAAACAAAATCGTGGAAAATATCACGAAACCTGTGCCTAGCATCGGCACGAAAATCCTCATCTATCTGGCACTGTTACCAAGACTAGCCCTGATAGGTACGTAACATACGCTATATCGAAACCGAGTGCCCAGCTTCGACCCTCGAATTGCGACGTATGCATACGTACAAGCTCCGGTCGGTATCCCCAAGATAACCGCCGAGTAAAAGGTAATATCACCGGACAGTATGGTTCCCCAGCCGGGCTCATCGGCTCATAGCACATCGACATCCCTTTCTTTCCCCGGGGTACTCCGGGCCCCACCATGTATCCTCATACGGCCTCGACGCCTCCTCATAGGGGTATATAAATCAGAACCGATAAAACTCATGGTGGAAGCTGAAATATCATATCAAGGGTAATCGGGTTTTAAAACATTTACATAATCTCTTGAAATACCCACGGTTCCCCAAATCCAGAAATATCATGAAAACAAATATCCCAATGCGCATAATCAGAAAGCATGATGTATGTGACATATAGATGAAATGAAAGTATAACAGCATATCCTGCAATCATAGAATAATGGTATGCACATATAGGGTCATATCCTGATGCAATAATACTACTGTGTAGTGACATGGCAATTATCGATGATGAAGTGTGTGAGCCGGCAAGCAGTGTACGTGGAACATATGCATCATCGATAATGGTGCTGGGGTCCTAACAGCATGATGGTAATATAGCAATAAACACATGCAAAGCGATGTGAATAGCATGAATGTGCGGAAATCGAATAATCAACGCAATAGTAAGAATCGACATCCATGTGATATGTTATGCAGTTATGCCATTTGAAATAAGACGAATTGGGGTTTTGGTAAAATAAGGGTTACGGTGTTTTTAAGAATAGATACGTCTTTTGAAAATACCCGTAGAATCCCTTTACTTATCCTTAAGATATTCCCGATTCGTTAGTTTTGAAATAGGCATGACTCGGGTCTAGTCTAACATCTTCTATGCAACTACAGACCTAAGTATCAAGTAAACCGGGAGTGGTATGGAAACCACCTAAATCTGAATCGATATGTATATATATAGTAGTCGGTGATCCCGCCTCAGTAGTATCGCGTAAGATACAGTAAATCATATGACATCCTCAAGTCATGAGTGCGGATCTACCATCAAAATAAAGCTAATACGGTAAATCCTCGTACGGCATCCCAACAGCTGGGTACGGGTCAGTATCACAATCAGCTCATCAAATATTTGGTATTATTATCATCATATCACATAATCTGGGGTACTGATCTAAGTCTAGTACAACTGATACCATCTATAAAGTATAAATGCGGGGGTAAACACACATCCAAGGCTCGCAAGAATCACATGCCGTATCCCCAAGTACGAATCATATCAAATCACCGATCTCGCGGCACAAAGCCCAATATCAACGACTCATCTCCAATGTCATCCAATATCATCATACATGGTGCAAGTATAATGAATATGCAAGGGTGTGCGTGTAGGTTTAAATCTATTCTAGGGTTCGCGACTATGAACTACACTTGTCACTTCTATCCCTACACTATCCATAATACACCTAACTATCATATATATAATATAACAACTACGGACTGCGGGGGTGCTATACGCCATCCACCCGACTTCCCCCTGTAGATATAATCTACTCACGTTGTGTCTTTATTTGTGGACGTCTCCACGCGCTTCCTTGTCGTCCTGAAGTCTTCATGGGTACCAACATATCAAAATATCGTATATGCGCATTTAAACCAAATCAAAGCTAAAACGGCACGTGAAACCCAAAACGATACGATAAGGGGCCTATAGGTTAGAACCTATGGGCGCGCCTTCAAAACCATCAATCAATCCTCGATATCGTCGTATAAACGCCAATTAGTCGAGGTAAAACACAATACACAATTTTAGAATTAAAAATACGGAATACGGAAACACGAATCCAAACAACAACTTAGGAAATAGGCTCCATATTTCACCCTAGGTCAAACTAGACAAATCTATATATACCAGGGGTCTAATCTATGCATGTAGGGGCTACAAAACCAAAACGAGCAAGTTTTGTGCAGGTGTGGCCGCAAATTGCGGCCAATGAGAATAAATTGGCGGCTTGGAAATAGAAGTGGGGGCTGGGGTCTTGTGTGGTGGTTCCTGGGTGCCTGCACATCTCACTGTCCAATCAATTTTATTTTAGGATGTCTCGGGTGATAGCAGATTCCCAAATACAATCCCAAAATTGCAGTTTTTCCCGACATCGTCTCATAAATCTGTATTCTGGTTTAAAGCTTCTGTTAGGGTCCAATATAATATCACACCAAGATTCTAAGGTCACAAAAAGTCTTAGTTTCACTTCGCAACTCAATTTTTCCTCAAACCCTAACTAGGTTATCCTCAAATCCACAAAAACACACAATATCGATATGAAACTTGAATCGAAGCTTAAGCACAAGAAATACCACTCTAATTGTGAAGGAATTACCTCATAAGACCCATATGAATCCTTAACAGCGCCAAAATAAAAACTTTCTTGGTCCATCCTATAGCTTGCAAGCTTGAGCACATTTTTTGTGAAATGAGAGTGGGGTTTTAGTGAAGTTTTAGAGGTGAAATGAGGGCTTGAAGGTGGAGGAAGGGGAAGGAAGCACCAGCCACAGGAGATGAAGGAGGAGAGGGAGAGAAATGAGTGTGGGGATCTAGGAAATGGGCTAAGTCATTGGTCAAAAGGGACCATACCTCTCTCTCTCTCACCATACCTCATTCTTTATTCTCTTTTCCATTTTCTTTTCCTTATCTTTTTTTCCCTTTTCTCCAAAACTTTCTCACTAGAATAGTAACCCCAAATAACATGATAGATAATGCACAAGTGTGAAAAAAGTGATATGTGCATATTTTGCACAAAAATGCCAAAAAAACCGATTAGCGATTTTTAATCGCGATTAACACTAAATTAGCATATAATTAATCATAAAAACTTAAAAATGGAATAATTCTATAAATTACCATATTTTAGAATTTTCCATAATTTTTCTAAAATTTTTCTCCTTTATTTGTATTTAATAATACCAAAATATTAAAATATTCAATAAAATAATATTAAATTATAAAAATTCCCAAAAATAATATTTTATTTTTTTGAAATGTTACACATATATTCCGCCTCCCCGCATGTTCGTCGGGTGCGTGACATAGACTTACAGCCGGTCTTCCTCCATCTCCGATGATCCACCTGAGGGAAACGGCGCAAGCTCCAACCTCGTCGCACGAGGCAACCGACGCTCCAAAATCGCTAGCGATGGAGAGTGGGGGTGTATGAAAGTATTACTGCAATTTTCTCTCAACCCATTAGCTCAATGAGAAACTCAAGAAAGATGAAGAAGGAGGTGAACTTTGGCATGAGTAAAAATGGCTAAGTGTCTTTTTCTTTTCTTTTTGTGTGAATGAGAGAGTGAGTGTGTAATCAATCAAAATGAAATTGAGCCCCCATCAAAGAGTAGTCGGCCCCCCTCTCTCCTCCACATAAAAAAACATTTTCTTTTTCAATTTCATTAAACAAATGAGACCATACCTCAAAAGACCATACCATGGTCCATGCCTCATGCCACCTCACACCCTCCACCTCATTATAAAACAAATGATTTTTCCATAAATGGAAAATCAATAATGAGGTGGCAAAACATCTAGAAGCCATTCCGTATAAAATACGGATTACCTCCCGGTACATGTACCGAAATACATATACGCGTATTCGTACAAAAATACGAATAACCAAGAGAGAAAAGAAGTAGCGAACAATAATACTGGAATACGTATATACAAACATATATAAATTATTAAATCAAAACCCGATTTAATAATCCGGCTTAATCCTAAGCCGCTAGTATTATCAAACGTCTGATTAAAGTCTGTGCAGCATGTGCACATATTTAATCGGACACCTGTATGTATCAACATACCTCATGTACACCATATCGCCTGAACCGTGAAAACCCTCTGTGTGGGACTCTAAAGACTCTTCAATACGCTGGCAGTGGGTTTAACCACAAGCACCTCAGCGGCACTAGCTGTACGTAATGTCTACCCAGGTATTGAGCGAAAAGGAGGCCGACGAGCAAACTCATGCAGAACCCCTACTGAGCCTGACAGTGACAATATTCGTACAGTCCGGTCTATTCGTCTAAGAGTATCGCATATCTAGTCTAAGGGGGTGGATAAAGTCAGACCCCTAACAACGTGACATTTAGTGTCGGTTTGAAACCCCATCACCACCTGAGAAACTATCGATCCTGGATCGATAATTCTCGTCCACCGTGGCCATGGATTTTTGGTGATGGCCATCCTTACACAACGCGACATCAACCCCCAATACCGGGAGAGACGAATCCCCGACGATCCAATCACTGCCTCCATGTGCCTCGGGACTGTACCCAACTAAAACCTGTTTGCACGACTCCTTTGAGCCGTGGTAGGGTAGTAATCAAAGCACAGTGGGAACTCACACGAGACAAATGATGATCTCAGGGCAACAGACTAACCTGTACACATGTCACCAGGGAACTGCTATCTGACAATAGGTATAATACCAACTAGCAGGTTCCCCGCGAGTCTGTCCAGTGTACTCATAACCCAATGAGCACCTGTATACTATCTTAGGTGAACAAACTAACACCAATGGCTTGTGAGACCTGGCCATCGCCCCTCGTCGGGGTCTCGATCAGTATACACTAGTCTACACTGGAGTATCGATGCCCGGTCTCGATACTTCTACGACTAGGGACATTTAAGGATGTGCTTATAGACCCCAGCTCCCACATATATGATCGCCATCATAATGCTGGCAGTCAAGCAAGAATCCTATGGGCTCTATCAACACGTATATGATGATAAAGACAAACCAGATAGCATACTATCATCTTGAGTAAGACTGTTTTATCGGTATAGGTCCTCACTCAATCATCATAATCACAAGTCTGCGACTATGATAATTACCTTGAGAGCACTATAGCCAACACCTCACTCTAGAATTGGCGGGCTATTCGCCGCACTCGTAGGGGGTACAGGTTGACCCAAGGAGGAGTGCTCAAGTTACCGGATTCCGTGAAGTGTCGGGTGGCCCATTCACTTTGCTGAAGGAGGCCGCCTCGCTTCTAGTTTTGGCTGGTAACTTGCCACACTCGTAGGGGTCTAGATTTTCATTGCACAGGCTATCCACATGACCAGAGGAACGTCGGATTTCACTTGCGTCTCAAAGGAAACCCGGGGCTCCCAGATTATCTGTATTGTTCTGTGATGCTTATTAATTTTCTGTGATGTTGCATTTATCACGCCTGGAGCGATTATTATATATTGATATATATACTAGTAGATGTTGTATATATTTTACACCCGCGCTAGTCCAGTCCCTGCTCTGTCGTTAGTTATGTGACCTAACGGATGTTGACGGGACCTAGTGGCGAATGCGGATGGCATATACGTACATCATATTTTCGTTCTTTTCTGGTGTGATCAAATGATGGGACTGCGTTGATTCAGATCAATGCAAGGAAAACAGACCTATTCGATGTTGTTGGAACAATTTTAAAAAAAGCTGTTATTACAAGAACGTTCTTTTTTGTTTTTCACAGTGGTATTCGGTTATGAATATCCAGCACCTCTTTCGACGAGGCAAGGGCCGAGATCCCTTCATCGGGAGTGAACCCTTGGGCAGAGGTTTGCATCAGGGTAATAACTTCACTATAGTCGATTACTTTTTTCTTTTCATCACGGTATTCAATGGGAATATCCTGCACCTCATTCCATGAGGAAAGATCCGAGATCCCTTCACTGGGAGTAAGCTCTTTAGCAATGGTTTTCGTCACTATATATTTGTAAAAAGCTATCCGGTTCCTTCAACGATATCAAGTTCATTACGTTAAAGTTTTTTCGCCAAAAACCATTCATAGCCCTCCGTCATTTCAGACAGGTAGCATTTAGTATTCTTGCTATGTATGTTGGCCTTCGTCAAGGCATAGTGTATGGTAGATATTTGTTACTTTTCTGTTGCATAGATAGATGCGTTGGTTTGGGACAGGCGTACTACTATTTTGGCCTTCGTCAAGGGTATGTACGGGTGGGTTCAAATTAACCTGGATGACGATGGGGTAGAACTTAACATGTGACTTATGATATGTTGGCCTTCGTCAAGGTCATAAGAGCATGGGGTAAAAATCATATCGGGAGTTTCAAACATACAGGAAACTTGCCAGGCATCCACATACCTTCTGGAGTGTGATAACTTGAGTGGATTCCATCAGGTTATCATGCGATGATAGTTGGATCCCGATCCCTCTGATGGGTTGGTTTACTCCTTGGGCGATCCCGACTAATTCTTTTTTCAGGTTTGGAGGAGAATTTGAGGTTACAGTGGGAGATATCCTGATTAGATAAAGTGATTAACCATTCTGATCTAGGTTAGAGTGCACACAGAGTGTTTCTTTTCTCTCTCTCTTTGGCATCGACCATGGCCCGACCCTAGACTATAACTCAGTGACCAAGTTAACTGAACATTCTTAAAACACCGGCCTTTGGATTGTTAGAGTTGCATACTTCATTGCCACTCCTACTTTTACCCTTTGCTTTTCTCCAGAACATTCTGTATCACTATGAACATCCACTCCTATTGGATAAATCCATCGTATAGTTACATACGAACTCGAAAGAACTTGTTCCAGATTCGAGGATGGATTCTAGTTCGGGAGAAAATGAATATGACTATTCAGTTGTATTTTCCTTTTACCTTCTCTCAGGTTGTGAGGGCTCCTAGGATTAGGAGTGGGTACACCTATTGCTCTTATTGGATAGTCTTCTTCCAAACCATAGGCAGGTGCCGAAATGTGGGGAATGAAGAAAACCAATTAGCCTAAGTGTGGTGTACAGAAAGTAATAAGTAAAGACAAATAAAGGGATTAGAAAGAGGGCAAAGTAAATTACTACTGCTATCATTCACGACCAAACTGTGTATATACGGTTATAGTCATGAATCTGGATAATGAAAGAGACATTACTAGGAATACCCGGATACCCCTTCGAAACATTTTCATGTTTCGGTTTCACTATACGTTGTTAATTGAAAACCGATTTCCCAATTAGATCCTTACTCCAGGGTATGTATTTACTAGGTTTGATTCTCACATCTGTATGGTTTTACAGATGATGAGTATGAGTAAATTATTGGGAATTAGGTGATCATCCTCATTATATCGGGATTCGTTGTAATTAGTGATATTTGAGAAAATCGCCTGGGTTTTTGCCGGACGACAAATATTTGGTTTTGAATATCCATCGTTATGCACCAATTTCAAACTGATATATTTTTACGTTTATTTCATAAAGTGAGATATAACTTTTTGAAATTATGTCCATGACATTTACCTATATCAGTTGATGGTTAGGTAAGGAGCATTAAACAACGGTGTAATTCTTCATAACCATAGTACAGTTTTCAACCTACGACGCACAGGGTTTGAGTTATTCAACTTATGGGACTTATACAAAGTATTGTATGTTGTCCAGTGTCCATTAGGACAGAGGGGTTGGTCCTCGTACTATATTCTGTTTACTTGTGACTTCTCAAGTTTTAGACACGTGTTTTGTAGAAATACAAAGTCTAAGTTTTGAGAAGTTATAGGTACAAGAATAAAGTAGAGAACCAGGTGTTGCAAGTATTGGGATTCTTCAAGGTAATCGAAGATGTAGATACTTGTGTTTGGTATTCAGTTGATAGTAATGGTTTTGAGAAACTTGTTTCTCTTTCAGGTTACTCATGTTTGGATGCACTCCTAAGTTGAGTAATGCTGATCGGCCTCTCTCCATTTAGTTGACATGCACTGGAGACAGCTGCATGATTTGAATCCGGTTCCAATTAAATTAGTGCTTCTGTTTCTATATTGTATATAGAATGACTCATATTTTAACGATGTTAAGGTATATGGAGTTGTCCGGCTTATTCTTAAAACCAGACTCTGGATAACTCAAGGCACGTTTCAGTAATGGTAGTTTGTGGGTTAACCCGGGATTTGACGAGGGTTAACTTTCTACCATCTGAAGATCAATAGTGATATTGTTCTTGACTCGCCACAGTTTTAGTAAAATGGACTTTTTCAGAAAATAGTAGTGGGAGTATGGTAGAACTGGAAGTGATTCCAAAACAACAGACGATTACTAAAAATTTAATAAGAACCTAAAGATTCAATCAGGTTAAACATTCCATTAGCCACTCCACAGGTATGGTGGGTAACCTCAGGCACCCGAGAGGTACTCCGGTATCCTCAAGGACGGTGACAGGGAGGTTCTTGTTTACACAGACTTGTCATTACTGCTGTTCTAGACTATGAGACTCGGTAGGAGGATGAGTATAGCGTCGTTCTAAACTAGCTTTAGAAGTGCATGTGTATATGACTCTGCCAGAGGGTTGTCCTAGTCAGTGGGAGCAGCGGAAGCATGGTGGACAAGTAGCCTGTGTCTATTTATAGACTAAAGCATATATAGCGGACAAAGATCATCTATTTTTGATGTGACAGTCATAGGCTTTGACTTCATCAAAATAAGAGATGGATCTGTTAAGAAAGTAGTAGGGTGTGATGTCCTGGTATTTGGATGACATGCACTTTATAGGAAGTAACATTCCTATCCTACAATCGGTTACACTTTGGTTGTCATATAGTGGTTTCTCCACATAGGATATGGATACAATATCAGGATTCTGGTTACTAGATCTATGGTTTTAGATCTAGATTTGGGTAGTGTTCTAATCTGGGTACTTAGAAAGTATTCTAAAGGTATTTTAGAATGGACAACTCCTGGCACGCTAGTATACCTGCAGGTGATGGACTCACCCACTCTGAAGGTGTCTTACAGACTAAAGGGGAGAGGGATGTGCATGATTAGCATATCACTTGCTTAGGCAATTGAGTCAATCATGGGATGTCAAGTACCAAACCAGATGTTGTTTTTGCACTAGCTGCAATAAGTTGATATTAATCCAATCCTGGAGAAACGTTCGGAAGCAGTTTTAGAACATAAGTGGATGTTCTAGGGATTTGGTAACGATAGCCTCCTTTAGGAGACGGTTATCATTCCAGGCTTCCAAGGTGACATGGATGACAGAGTGACTGTCAGAGTTATTGTTTTCCCTCTGATGAGGGGCAGTAGTTTGGACAGGTGGTCCAAGCGGATACTGAGGGAGGCGTGGCGCAGGATATTGATTAAATTCAGTTGACGATACAGTCTAAGAAGTTTACTGGATTTGGAGTTCATTTGTGAACTAGTTCCCATCAGATATCCAGACATATTCTAAGACAGGTATTACTCATTTCGGGAGATGGGTTTCTCCGCGAACTTGAGATAAAGAGAGACATAGAAAGAAACATCAGAGCGGATCCACTCACTGAGGCTATTTATCGAACACAATAGTTTTACAAACGAGCTTTGTGAAACTGATTACTAGAGGAGTTGGATGTTCCGTATCACACGGGCTGTGAGTATGCGACATTGCAATAATTAGCCTTAAGTGCAAGTGGGAGATTATTGGATATAGTGCCCTCAAAGTCAATTATTGGATCGCAGGCACGTGATTGCAATGATTGAGGGAGGACCTATACCTGTAGGACAGTCTTACTCGAGATGATAGTATGCTATCTGGTTTGTCTTTATCATCATGTACATGCTTCAGGTGAAATTACAGATCACTATTACATGTTGATAGAGCCCATATGATTCTTGCTTGACTGCCATCAGTATGATGGCGATCATATACATTGGAGCTGGGGTCTATAAGCACATCCTTAAATGGTCCCTAGTCGAGGGAGTTTCGAGACAGGGCATCGATACTCCAGAGTAGACTAGTGTATACAGATCGAGACCCCAACGAGGGGCGATGTCCGGTCTCACAAGACATTGGTTTCAGTTGGTTCACATAAGATGTATACAGGTGCTTATTGGGTTATGAGTACACCGTACGGACTCTCCGGGAACATGATAGTTGGTATTATACCTGTCGTCAGATAGCAGTTCCATGATGACATGTGTACAGGTTAGTCTATCGACCTGAGATCGTCATTTGTCTCGTGTGATTTCCCACTGTGCTTTGACTACTACCTTACCATGGCTCAAAAGAGTCGTGCAAACAGGTTTTAGTTGGGTACAGTCCCGAGCCACATGGAGGCAGTGAGCAGATCGTCAGGAGATTCGTCTCTCCCGGTATTGGGGTTGATATCGCGCTGTGTTTGGAGAGCCATTACACAAAGTCTTTGGCCAAGGCAAGTGAGATTTAATGGTAGGTATTCCAGTAGTTTCTCAGGGTGTTCTGGGCTACACTCTGACACCACTTATACTGTTATTAGGGGTCTGACGTTTTCCATCCCCTAGGCCCGATATGCGATACTCATAGACGAACGGAACGGACTGTATGAATATTGTCACTGACAGGCTCAATAGGGTTTCAGGATGAGTTCGCTCGTCGGCCTCCCTTTCGCTCAATACCTGGGTAGCTGTTACGTACAGCTAGTGCCACTGACGTGCTTGTGGTTAAACCTACTGCCAGCGTATTGACGAGTCTTTAGAGTCCCACACAGAGGGTTTCCCTAGTTCGGGTGAAACGTTGTAGAGGCCGTATGGTTTTATGGAAGGGTTCGATCATATACGTGCACTTATGCACGGATCATGATCGGACGGATCATACTACTGGGCTTTGGTATAAGCCAGATCCTAGTATTAGATTGTTGGAATATTTTAGTCTCGTTGTATTCGTATTCAGTCGGAATACGAATGCAGGTATGTATATACGGATGAGGGGTTTTCTTGTGATCTGTTATAAGATTACTTTTGATGTTGCCATTTTCTTTTCTTCCGTTTTAAATATTTAGTTTAATGTTCAAATGTGTTATGTGAAAATGTGAGTATTTTAGTTTGCATGGAAATTTTAGTTTGCATGGAAAATTTTGGGCTAGGTAAAATTTTCGAAATTCATGTGCTGGAAATTTCTATTGACAGTGAACTTATTCGTGGCCAATTTTTTTGGGCTGGGCATTTCGTGGTCATTTTGGTGACTCATGATTTGTGATTGGATTGGCATTAATCGGTTATTGTTTGAGAGAAGATATTTTGTGAGGATATTTTGGGAGGGGGTTGTTGATAATTTTGTGAGGGTTTTTCTTATGTTGCTTAATTGATACAGCACCACCAAAAATCCAGAGCACCACTTCTTTATGGCCGAGTCCAATTTTCTGCAAGTTCATTTTTTCCTCCAAGCAAAATCTAGTGCTCACATTTTTCCCTCACCTGGCAACTTCATTCACCCCCCCAAATCTTTGGGTGCTTTGAGACAAAGTATTCACACACTATCTCTACTTCATCTTGGGTATCTAGGCTAGCAAACTGGATTCCTGAGTTGCCTCAGTTTTGAGGTGGGAGCCCGTATTACTAATCCTCGACGTAGATCGTCTTCGACGAGGGAGACCGGAGAGCGAACTTGATGGAGAAAGCCGTGACGAGCTTGGGACAGAGATTGAAGACCGACGGAAACGAATCGATCGGTATAATCTCTTAAACTCCATTGTATAGTTTACTAGTATAGGATTAATGGCACTATCTGTGTTTTAGGGTTACGTTAGCGCCAGTTTATAAAAAAAATTGTTCCGCGTTTGGCCTCGGATTGATGGTCGCGGCGCAGGCGTAGCCTTACAATTCTGAGATAAACAAACAATACCAGTGACCTAGATATACCATTAGGAACCCACCACCAAAATACGAGACCATTCCAACCTAACTAGGCCGGCGAGCTCGGAAATATGGGAAGTGTCGCCGGATTTGTTTTGGAGTCTGGGGTTGAGGTTTTGACTGAAGCTTTATTACCCTGTAACCTATCACCTATACTTGCTAGTTTACTCCCAATTGACCTGAGCCAAAATCTGGGAGCATATTAGGGTGTTTTTGGTTATGTTTTCCGAGGTTTGAATGCTTGATTTTGATGTTCGGATTTGTATTTCGTTGTTGGGCGTTTATACGTCAACAACAACGGTTGTTTGATTGTTTTTGCATGCGTAGGCTATGGGTTCTAACCTATAGGCAATTCGTGTGCCGTATCGGTTTCCGGAGTTGATTTTAATGGTATTGCGATATGTGTTGATTTGTTGGTACCCTCGCGTGGATTCCGAGACGACGAAGCACATCGACTACGGCTGAACAATGAGTTCCGCAGGTGAGTAGATTTATATCTACGAGGGAAGTCGGGTGGATGGCGTATAGTACCCTCGCAAGTTTTGATGGAAACCGATATATAGAATATGGTTAAGGAAACCTATATTAGAAAACTACGGATATGGTTTAAAAGGTAGTTAGAGATGATATGAATGATTGAATATATATATCGAGATATGAGATGAAAGTTATAGGGATATGACTTTTGATATGATATGATAGAAATGATGTCTCGAATTAATATATAAGGATATGAAAAGTGAATGTGAATCGCGTCATATAGATATGTAGTTGCAAGAGAATAAGTGTGAGATTTAGAGTAGCATGACATGAGGTTTATAATATAGAAGGTATATGTAAGATGACTTGATGTGATGTATCGTTATATGGATGCGAGTCGATATGAGATAATTAATACCTTTGTCGGTCCAAGATACGAGATTGATACGGATGTATCCTGGGATATAGGTATATATATATATAATGTTGTGAATCATGAGTGATATGTCGTATGAGACGTTAGGTCCGTAACCTCATTGTCATATAGGTTGATAGGATCTCTAATGGTTTAATGCCACCGTACGATGATTTACCGTACGTGATGAGTTTTATCTGATGATTGTTCTATACCCTTGACTAGAGGATGCCGTACGATATATTATACCGTACGTGATGTTGTGAGGCTGGATGCCGATTGATAGATTCACAGACTCGGATATATTGTAGATACGTATACCTATTAGCATTTCGTGTACGATGTACCCTATGTTACGTTCATGATATTCTCATTGCATTATATATACCTGTGCTAATACACCTACACCATTATCGATGATGCGTATGTTACACTTACACAGATTTGCCGGCTCACACACTTTCATCATCGATAATTGCTATGTCACTTACACAGTAGAATTGCTAAATCATGCTATGATATATTGCTATGCTCACATCACTATACCATGTCGCATGATATACTTGATATGCTCACACTTCTGTTCTATGTTTGCATATATCATGCTTTACGATTTTACGCATTGAGATGTTGTTTTCATGAGATTCTAGATTTGAGAACCGTGGTTATATTTCAAAGGAAATCATGTATTGTTTTAAAAACCCGGTTTCTCTTAATATGATATTTCAAGACGTCCACCATGTGTTTTCTCGGTTCTGAGATTGGTATGTGAAACCCGATTCGAGGAGCGGGAGGCACCGTCTGCGGGTACATGGTAGACCCGGTATGGTGCCTCGGGGCAAGAAATGATTCTCGTGGTGTAGACGATGAGCCTGGCAGAAGGACTACTACCTACCAGTGATAGTATTTGGACTCGGCGGTTATCCGGAGGATACTGACCGGAGTCGTGAGATGATATGGGCCGATCCGGACTGACGGAGCCCGTGGGCCAATCCGGACTGACGGAGCCCGAGATATTAATGTGGGCCGATCCGGACTGACGGAGCCCGAGATGTGAGGATTTACATGTCGATGTTGGACACGGGTTTCATGATGTTTCGAGTGTCGATGTTGGACACTCAGGTTCCATGATTTTGATGTGTCGTTGATGGACACACGTTGATTGATATCCTCATATTTACATGTATATGCTTTCATGATATTTATATGCATGATGTTGTTGTGTCATTGATGGACACGTAGATGTTATCCACATGTTGATAGGCATTGATTATGTTGTTGGCACATATGCAGATACGATCACCCTAGATATCATAGTATTACCTTTGTGATATAGTTGACCCAGGAAATCATTGTTTTATTCGATTTCTACCCGATGATGTTTTCTACTCACGAGTTGGCAACTCATCCCCGTTGTGCCACAGTTCTTGCAGGTTTACCGCATGGATCAGTAGCGGCATCGCTGGCACACAACTTGCCTTCGGGTGATTTGCTTTGGTAGGTGGCACATATTGGATCGTGCCACTGTTGTATTATTATTCCTATTGTATCTAGTCAAATCCATCAATCAAAAATTAGTATTTGTATAAGTAGTATGACTTAGCAAGACTTGTAGTTGAGAGACTTAGAGCGATGAGTTATATGTTCGCTTGCTGGGTTGATGTCTTGCTTATTTAATCATTCCTTGTGTTGATCTTCGCCGTTGGGCGTCGTATACCTATATTCTGTCTTGCGTGGTTGTGATTCCGCCGATTGGCGAAGAGCTAGCCCTCGCTTGGGGATGCCTTTATTGTTGTTATGTATATGTGCTTTTGGATCAAAATATACAAAGGAGGTGCTGCCCAAATTTTTAAAAGACGAAACATGTTTTCCAACTAATAGAATCCACTTGCATTTTTCATGTTCCATTATCTATGCATTTAATAAAACGTTTGATTTCATCATACTTTTATTTCAAAATTTCACCTCTTGTATTTTTTAAAAAAGGTTTAGATTTCTGGGCTTCGGCTTACTTGAATTACGTTACGCCTTTAGACGTTGTATGATTTAAGTGTCGGTCGCGAACAAAATTTTCGGGTCGTGACATATGGCCAGAAGCTAGGCATGAATCATGATGCAATGAGCTATGTATATATGACTAACAATTCTACGCATCCATCCTGATGAAATGAATATACAAGTACAAGTCTACAGATCATATATGATGCAAATGCACAGATACCGATTCTAAGCAAGTTCTATAGTGTTCGTGACATAGCAATTACCAATGGCATGTGTGTTCACATAAATTAGTGCACGTGCGTCATGGACCAATGGTAATGGTGCAAGTGTTATATAAGATAATATCATATATATATAAGATGATGCAATACAATGAGATAAATGACTAGTAGACTACGCATATAAATACAAGCACTACTAGTAATCCTAAATATCGGGCACCTCACGCCATCCAGACGACCCCCCCATAAATGTGTACATCTACTCACCGGGATGCCTCGGCTAATCTGATCCGATCACAGCCTTGCCTTTCCACGCCGCGTCCGACGTCTCTGCACCTAATCCTAGAATCACACACAAGTAAATAAGAGGATATATATATATAAATAGTCGCGGACATAAACGATACAAGGCAACCAATGCGCACTAAATATACGCACACGTACTTGGTGCACAAAACGTGCTCACGACAACGCCACAAACCACAACTAAGGGTCGCTATGCGTAGTAATCCCCTAACCTAGAACCCAATCGTACCAATCGTGCATTCACAATACTCTAAATATCATAGGAAAGAGGTTGTAGATCATCAAAACTTCAAACTTAATTAAAATCTATTTATTCTAAAAACCTAATAAGCAACACTTAACCATTTTAGTGCAAACTATATGTTTTAGCAAATCCAGTAGCTAAAAATTTCACTTAATATCTTAATTAAGCCACACAAACCTTAATTAAATTTTAATCTCACCTATTTACACACTAATCATGAAATTAGGTTGCAAGAACACTTAATATGGATAATTAGAAACCACTTTAACAAGGTAATCATCTAGATTAGGTTTGTAAACCCACAAGATAGCAAACTACACTTAACTAACTTAGTAATGATGTGTAAAACCCTAACTTTAACTCAAACCCTTTTCTTTAAAATTTCAAACTTGCAATTACAAACAACAACAACAACTGGGCCTTTTATCCCAAGCATATGGGGTAGGCTACATGAACCAACATGAGAATCATGCCGGGTCCAGCACATGAATCCTCCGCCCCCACTCACTCCTATCGAACAACATACTTTCATTGAGTCCTTTGGCAACCATATCGTTTCGTATCACCTCCATCCATGTTTTCTTCGGTCTCCCTTTTGCCCTTTTGCCATTGCCCATATCGAGAGTATCTATTCGTTGAACCGGTGCTTCCATAGGTCTGCGTCGCACATGACCAAACCATCTTAGCCGGTTTTCCCACATCTTCTCCTCCACAGGTACTATACCAACCTTTGCACGAATATCCTCATTCCACACCTTATCTTTTCTAGTGTTACCATATATCCAATGAAGCATGCGCATCTCCGCTACGTGCATCTTCTATGTATGATGCTTCTTAGGAGCCCAGCATTCTGTGCCATATAATAAGGCAGGCCGAATAGCGCTCCGATAAAACTTCCCTTTCAATTTTAACGGAAAGTTACGATCACACAAAATCCCTGTTGCACTCCTCCATTTCAACCAACCAGCTTGGATCCTTTGATTAACATCACTATCGATCTCCCCATTCTTTTGGATGATGTAACCTAGATATCTAAACTGGTCGCTCGGTGATATATCTTGCTCTTCCAATGTTATACCAATATTGTTTTGACTTCTCTGGTTACTAAATTTGCAATGCATATCTGCTGTCTTGGACTTGCTCAATCTGAATCCCCGAGATTCTAATGTTTGCCTCCATAATTCCAATTTGGCATTAACCCCTGCTTTCGTCTCATTTACTAGAACAATATCATCAGCGAATAGCATACACCAAGGTACCTCATCTTGGATAGTTCTAGTAAGCTCATCCATCACGATGGTAAACAGGAATGGACTTAATGCAGATCCTTGATGTAAACCAATTGTAATCGAAAAATCACTCATTAAGCCGCCGCAAGTTCTGACATTTGCCACTACATCGTACATATCCTTTATTATGTCAATATACTTGACGGAGACCCCTTCTTCATCATTGTCCCCCATAATACCTCTCTAGGTACCTTGTCGTACGCTTTTTCTAAATCAATAAATATCATATGCAAATCTCTTCTCCTCTCTCGAAAACGCTCGACAAGTTGACGAAGCAAATGAATACCTTTTGTCGTCGATCGTTCAGGAATGAACCCAAACTGATTCTCTGTTATCTTAATATCCTTCCTTAGCCTGTGTTCAATCACTTTCTCCCAAAGTTTCATTGTGTGACACATAAGTTTTATTCCACGGTAGTTTGAGCAACTTTGAATGTCACCCTTGTTCTTGTAGATAGGTACAATGATACTTTTCCTCCATTCATTTGGCATCTTTTTTGTCTACCAAATCTTATTAAATAGATCTGTCAGCCATTTAACGCCTATTTCTCCTAAGCATCTCCAAATCTCGATAGGAATCCCGTCAGGACCAACCGTTTTTCTTAAACTCATTATGTTTAAAGCTTCTTTAACCTCAGGTAGTCTTATTTTACGCATGAAATCATGGTTTATATCTTGAGATTGAATAACAAGTCCATCCGTAGGTATTAATATGGTTCAAACTTGCAATTAGAACCATATTAATACCTAAATAAGTTAGATTAAAGTAATTAACTAAAAAATTAACCATAGGGTTAAGATTTATACCTCAACAAATTTGAGATCTAACTTGTAAACTTGGCCTCCCAAAATGCCACCTTGCTTCAAGATCCAAGCTAGTTTAGGCCAAGAAAAATTGGGTGAAGATTTAACTATGAATTTGAGAGAATTTGTGTGGATTTTGGATGAAAATTTAACAATTTTTGAAGTGAAAAGGAGGTGGAGAAAATGGGGAGGGGGCTGCATTATTTTCGGCCAGTTTTTTGAGGGAGAGAGAGATGAGTGAGTGTGTGTGTGTCATGTCAAAATTCCCCTATTTCACATCTAATAATTCTTTTCTTAAATAATTTATTTTCCTAGTTAGCCCTAGAATTATCTAGAACCGTAGAGACAATTTGAGAAGGGAAGAGCATGTTACAAACTTGATTTTTAAGTTATCATGGTGCACTAATGTATACTTAACCCATTGCAATTGTAATTATTACTAACTAAATGTATAAGTGAAAGCTTAAAATAATATTTAAAAATAATTAATTAAGGAAAATATTTAAGTAAACTAGCAATTAATAAATGACTAATTAAATACCAAATACTAGCAATTACATAGTAAAAATGGGTATATTTAAGTCTATGTGGAAAAATAATTATATCTTGGTTTTTACCGAAAACACGTATTGTATTTCTAATTATCGGGCAATTAACCTAAACGAATTTTCAAAACGTTACAATCTTCTCCCTTAAAGAAATTCGGTCCCTGAATTTAAAATCCAACTACACGTACATCCAAAGAGATTGGGATATTTCTTCCTCATCTCGTCCTCGGCTTCCCACGTGACCTTTTCACTGTTCGGCCACGTCAAAGAACCTTTACGGACGGTATGACCTCGGACCTCAGTTTCTTCACCTGCCGATCTAGAATGACTACCAGCTGCTTGGTGAAAGAAAGATCGCGCTCCAGCTGGATCGTCTGGTGCAGAATCACATTAGAGGGGTCATGAACGTACTTACAGAGTATCGATACATGGAACACGGGGTGAACATCTGGGAAGCTGGGCGGAAGAGACAAACGATAAGCAACTGTGCCGATGCGCTCGAGAATCTCAAAAGGACCTATATATCTGGGCTAAGCTTCCTTTTCCTCCCGAATCTTAACACTCCCTTCATTGGAGAAACCCTCAAGAAAACATGATCTCTAACAGCGAACTCTTATCTGCGACGGTGCCTATCAGTATAAGACTTCTGCCTGCTCTGGGTCGCTCTCATCCTATTCCGAATCAACTGGATCTTCTATGTCGTCTCCTGCACAAGCTATGGTCCCAAAACACTGCTCTCACTAAGCCCCGTCCAACAAACTGGTGATCAACATTTCCTCCCCATATAATGCCTTGAAGGGTGCCATCTGAATCTTCTCCTGGAAGCTGTTATTTTTGGGAAAACTCTATCAAGGGCAAGTGGCGATCCCAACTTCCACGAAATCTAGAACGCAATCCCGGAGCATATCCTCAAGAGTCTGAATGGTCCGCTCTGACTGACCATCGGTCTGCGGATAGAAGCTATACTGAAACTCAATCGGGGTGTCCAAAGCCTCCTGAAGTTTCTGCCATAGTCGGCTGGTGAACTGGGTGCCTCTTTCGGACACAATACATGTCGGAATGCCGTGTAGTCGCACCATCTCATCAACATATATCTGAGCATACTGAACGAATCCGAAAGTGGTCTTGACTGTTAGAAAATGAACTGCTTTCATCAACCGGTCTACGATCACTCAAATAAAGTCATACTCTCGACTGTTCTTTGTAGACCCACAATGAATTCCATAGAAATCTGCTCCTATTTCCACTCCGGAATGGGAAAAGGCTGTAACTCTCCTACTGGCCTCTGATGCTCGGCCTTGACTTGCTGACAAGTCAGCATCCTAAAACAAAATCTGTGACATCTCTCTTCATCCTTTCATACCAGTAGACACCTCTCAAGTCATGACACATTTTGGTGGAACCCGGATGAACACTATATATCGACTTGTATGCCTCCTCGAAAATCTCGCGTCTCAGTTTCTCGGAATCTGGCATACATTGTCGAGTCCTAAATCGTAGTACTCCCTGATCATCAATCATAAACTCTGAATCTCTGCCTTGTCGAACCTGCTCCATGATCTCTGACAAACGAACGTAATCGGGCTATGACTCACGACTATGATCAAATAACTGTGGATGTGCATGGACACGGGCAAGCTGTCCCCCGGTCGAAGTAAACTCGAACTGTACTCTGCTGTCATATAGAATCTGCCAATCTGCCGTCGACTGTCTCTGAACTGTGCTCAAACAACAAAAGCTACCTCCAAGCCTCCGACTCAAAGCATCTGCCATAACATTCACCTTGCCCGGATGGTAAGGAGTCTCCCAGTCATAGTCCTTTACTAGCTCCATCCAATAGCGTTGTCTCAAATTTTTATCTTGCTGCTGAAAGATATACTTTAAGCTCTTGTGGTCCGTGAATATCTAGCATGACTCTTCGTATAAGTAGCGTCTCCATATCTTGAGTGCAAAAACCACCGCAGCCATCTCTAAATCATGAGTGGGATAGTTCTGCTCGTGCTTCTTTAACTGCCGAGAAGCATAAGTGATGACCTTGCCATGCTGCATCAACACACGGCCTAGCCCCACTCGAGAAGCATCACAATAAACGACAAAACCGCCTGATCCAAAAGGTAAAGATAATACTGGCGTCGTAGTCAAAACAAGTCTTCAACCGTTGAAATCTCTGCTCGCATACCTCGGTCCAAAGAAAAGAAACTCCCTTCCGGGTCAACCCGGTCAACGGTGCAGCTATACTAGAAAAATCCTGTACGAAACGTCGATAGAATCCGGCCAAACCGAAAGAGCTACAAACCTTCATCACTGATACAGGTCTGGGCCAGTGCTGAACGGACTCGATCTTCTTCGGTTCCATACATATACTATCTCTTGTAACTACGTGACCCAAGAAGTCAACACTATCCAACCAGAAAACACACTTGGATAATTTAGCGAATAGCCGGTACTCCCTCAAAGTCTGCAACGAAATCCTCAAATGCTGCCTAGGCTCCTCCCGACTCCAATAGTATACTAGGATGTCATCAATGAACACGATGATAAACTGATCAAGAAACGGCCTGAATATGCGGTTCATCCAATCCATAAATACTGCTGGGGCATTGGTGAGTCCGAACGACATCACCAAAAACTCATAATACCCGCAACGTGAAAAGAAGTCTTCGGAATATTATCCTTCCAAACCCGCAACTGATGATAGTCTGATCGCAAGTCAATCTTCGAGAAATGTCCCGCACCCTGGAGCTGATCAAATAAATCGTCAATGCGAGTTAAGGGATATTTGTTCCGCACAGTAATCCGATTCAACTGAAGATAATCGATGCACAAATGCAAACTACCGTCTTTCCTCTTTACGAACAGGACAGGAGCTCCCCAAGGTGACGCACTCGGACGAACAAGCCCTCTATCCAACAAATCTTGCAACTGATCCTTCAGCCCTTTAAGCTCCGCCGGGGCCATCCGATAAGGTGGTATAGAAATAGGCTCCGTGCCAGGAATCAAGTCAAAGCAGAGCTCAAAATCGCGCTCTGGTGCCAATCCAAGCAACTCGTCGGGAAAACATCTGGAAACTCTCTCCCAATCGGGACCTGGTCCAACGGGACCTCCGTGTTTCTAACATCACAAACTTACGCCAAGAATTCCTGACATCCTTTCCTCAAAAGCTGACTAGCACGAAGAGAAGAAATCAAATTGGGAAGGGTGGCGCTACAGTCTTCCAAAATAACAAGAACTGGCTCACCCAGAAAGCTAAATCTAACTGCCTTCTCACGGCAGTCCACGGATGCATAACAAGTGGCTAATTAATCCAGGCCCAGAAGAACGTCAAAGTCAAACATATTGAGAAGAATCAAATTGACAGAAGAATCCCTATCTCTGATGTGAATAATACAAACAAGAACGAAAAACATATCGAGCGACAAAAGACTCTCCAGTGGAGTAATAACAATCAGCGACAGATCAAGCAAAGATGACTCTCGGTCCAAACTCGGTACAAAGTGAGTAAATACAGGTTCAAACAACAAAAGAAATATGCACATCGAAAGAAAATACTGAAATAATACCTATCATGACGTCTACCTAACCGCCTCTGAGCTGGCATACTGGTACAAATCCGCTTCGGTCCAGAAACGACCGAAGTCTTAGAAATGTGCTCCTCCAACAGTAAGGTCGCATCCATAGCAGCAGCGTAAGTGTCAAAATGCTGGGTGCCGATAGTAATAAATGACTGCATGTCCAATCCCCGCACAAACCTTTTTATCTGTTTCTCTTCAGTGTCCACCAGGTAAGGAGCATATCGGGACAGCTGAGTACCTGAATGTTGTACTCGGACTTTGGCATCCCTGGAGTCTTGCACAATGACTCGAAACTACGAGCTTGAGCATCTCGAACGCTCTCCAGAAGGAATCGAGCAAGAAATATAGCGGTAAACTCATCCCAAGTCATAGGAAGTAGATCTGCAGCTCGACCTCTCTCAACCGACTCACACCACGTCTGAGCAAGACCCACTAGACGAAAACTCGCAAGCTCAATCCATCTCTCATCAGAACATCTTCGCGAATGACAAATCCTAGCCATCCTGTCGAGGAATGTCTGCGGATCCTCCACTGCATCTTTGCCGATAAAAACTGGAGGCTTCGGCCTGATAAACTCCTGCAAGGATACGGAAATAATCTCGCTAACAACAGGAACAGCTGTCTGAGCAGCAGGTACAATCACAGTCCTTGCAGTAGGAGGGATATCATCGGCTCTCGGAGCTCGGCTAGCCTCAACTAACAATCCAACCATCTGTCATAAGTCCTGAATACTCGACTCCAGCCTAGCTATCCGTCCTGGAGAAGGCGGACCAATCAGTCCCTGAGGGGTAGGCGTACCGCCCTGATCGGTCCTCGTCTCAAACGGGCCTGCTCTAATCTCATCTTTAGCGGCAGCCTTCTGGCTCTCGTAGTCTTTGGCGGCATAGTGTCTGGAACAAGAAACAGGATCGATAGGAACATTGCGATCGAAACAAGAGGACATAAGGAATCAAGGAAGGAAGTACAAGCAATCATATATCCTAAGGTCACTTAGGCGGAGAACCGTATCGTAAGTATGCCGCGGAATATACACACGCTACGTCACACTGCTTAAGTCACCTACTCCATCTATCAAGGGTCATCCTACACTCAGAAAGGTAAAACCTAACGCTCTTATACTAACTTTGTCACGACCCGAAGGTACGGAACATGACGACACATAAATTACTAAACGTCTAAAGGCGTAACGTAATCTAAGTAAGCCAAAGCCCAGAAATCTAAACCGTCTAAAAGAAATAGGGTGAAGGAAAACTTAGCTTAAAAGGGTGGTTTTAGTAAAATTAAGTCACGTTAACTCTTTAAAACGTTAAATTTTTCCGAAAATTTCGGCAGAGTCTCCATAGTAAAAACTGGCCCCAAACGGGTACAAAACAAGAATGCATATAAGGAATGAATAAAGGCATCACCAAGAGGGAGCTAGCTCTTTGCCAATGGCAGAATCATAACCACATGCAATATATATCATAATAGAGAAAATAAGCATAAAAAGCACGAGGAAAAGAAAACGTCACGTCGGCTCAAGTGAGCTCGACACCAGAGAACAATACATAAACTAATCTCACTGTCACATCTCTAGGTCACATATACAATGGTAGAAGCGGTAGATAGAGAATACTATATACAAATAATAATACAAGGTGGAAAAAAAATTATCCTCGCAACCTACCAACGAGCAAAGCCGCAAGTCCAAGCAAAAGAAGAAGTATGCCCGTCGCTACTATACTGACGGGTCGGACCTGCAAGATACTATGGCACAATGGGGGTGAGTTGCAAACTCGTGACTAGTAAGTAACATCTAATAAGGCTATCGTAAGCATGCACGCAAATGCGTCACAACCTACATATACTAATATGATGCGATGCACAAGTATGAATGCAACATGGATGTATAATCAACACGAAATCATGATATATCTGATATGAGAAGATCTGTATCTTTAACTTAGTAAAACCTTTTGTAAAATAAAACTGGATTATCATCAATGAAATCGACAGAAATCTATATCAAATATCGACACAAAATATGTATATCTCAATGTCTCAATATCTCAATGTCTCAATATCTCAATATCTCGGGTTATGTCAATCCGGATCAACCCATATCGTCAAATCTCACGATTATGTCGGTATCCTCTGGATATCCGCCGTGTCAGACATCACCGGTAGGTAGTCTACCCCTGCCAGGCTCATCATTTACAACTCGAGCTTCTTGCCCCCGGGTACCTTACCAGGCCCGCCATGTACCCGAGACGGTTCATCCTACTCCTCGAATCGGGTCTAAAAAACAAACAGAAATTAGGAAAACTCATGCTGGACGACACATACATCATATCACGA
Organism: Agapanthus africanus; assembly: GCA_030015575.1. Lineage (NCBI taxonomy): Eukaryota > Viridiplantae > Streptophyta > Magnoliopsida > Asparagales > Amaryllidaceae > Agapanthus > Agapanthus africanus. The sequence goes on from JASDDO010000008.1 coordinate 296,995,881, forward strand.
AAAAACCGCAACTTACATTTTTAAAATGGTAATAAGTTCTTAAAATCCTTGTGGTTTTCCCCAAAATCCAGAAATCTCATAAATACTGAAATCCTCTAGAAGAATCACAATATGTAAACATATCGGTGATGATGAATGTCTATGATACGATAGCATATACTATGCGAAGTGCGGCCAGAAGCTATGCATGAATCATGATGCAATGAGCTATGTATATATGACTAACAATCCTACGTATCCATCCTGATGAAATGAATATACAAGTACAAGTCTACAGATCATATATGATGCAAACGCACAGATACCGATTCTAAGCATGTTCTATAGTGTTCGTGAAATAGCAATTACTAATGGCGTGTGTGTCTACATAAATTAGTGCACGTGCGGCATGGACCAATGGTAGTGGTGCAAGTTTCCTATGAGATAATATATATATATATATATATATATATATATATATATATAAAAGATGATATAATGCAATGAGATGAATGACTAGGAGACTACGCATATAAATACAAGCACTACTAGTAATCCTAACTATCGGGCGCCTCGCGTCATCCAGACGATCCCCCCATAAATGTGTACATCTACTCACCGGGACGCCTCAGCAAATCTGATCCGATCACAGCCTTACCTTTCCGTGCCGCGTCCGACGTCTCCGCACCCGATCCTAGAATCGCACATAAGTAAATAAGAGGATAGATATATAAATAGTCGCGGACAGAAACGATACAAGACAACCAACGCGCACGCACTTGGTGCACAAAATGTGCTCGCGACAACGCCACAAACCACAACTAGGGGTCGCTATGCGTAGCAATCCCCTAACCTAAAACCCAATTGTACCAACCGCGCATTCACAACACTTTAAATATCATAGGAAATAGGTTGTAGATCATCAAAACTTTAAACTTAATTAAAATCTATTTATTCTAAAAACCTAGTAAGTAATACTTAACCATTTTGGTGCAAACTATATGTTTTAGCAAATCTAGTAGCCACAAATTTTACTTAATATCTTAATTAAGCCACACAAATCTTAACTAAATTTTAATCTCACCTATTTACACACTAATCATGAAATTAGTTTGCAAGAACACTTAATTTGGATAATTAGAAACCACTTTAACAAGGTAATCATCTAGATTAGGTTTGTAAACCTACCAGATAGCAAACTACACTTAACTAACTTAGTAATGATGTGTAAAACCCCAACTTTAACTCAAACCCTTTTCTTTAAAATTTCAAACTTACAATTATAACCATATTAATACCTAAATAAGTTAGATTAAAGTAATTAACTAAAAAATTAACCATAGGGTTAAGATTTATACCTTAACAAATTTGAGATCTAACTTATAAACTTGGCCTCCCAAAATGCCACCTTACTTCAAGATCCAAGATAGGCCAAGGAAAATTGGGTGAAGATTTAACTATGAATTTGTGTGTATTTTTGATGAAAATTTGAGGATTTTTGAAGTGAAAAGGAGGTGGAGAAAATGGGGAGGGGGCTGCCTTAGTTTCGGCCAGTTTTTGAGGGGGAGAGAGAGATGAGTGAGTGTGTGTGTGTCATGTCAAAAGTACCCCATTTCACATCTAATAATTCTTTTCTTAATTAATTTATTTTTCCTAGTTAGCCCTAGAATTATCCAGAACCTTAGAGACAATTTGAGAAAGAAAGAGCATGTTACAAACTTGATTTTAAGTTGTCATGGTGCACTAATGTGTACTTAACCCATCGTAATTGTAATTAGCACTAATTAAATATATAAGTCAAAAATTAAAATAATATTTAAAAATAATTAATTAAGGAAAATATTTAAGTAAACTAGCAATTAATAAATGACTAATTAAATACCAAATACTAGAAATTACATAGTTAAAATGGGTATATTTAAGTCTATGTGGAAAAATAATTATATCTTCGATTTTACGGAAAACACGTATTGTATTTCTAATTATCGGACAATTAACCTAAACGAATTTTCAAAACGTTACAACTGTACCTAAGTAATACCTTTTTGCACATCTCTTTAAAACTGTGGTTGGGTAGTAATCTAAGCACAGAGGGGACCACACAAGACTCTATGATAATCTCAGGTCTACAGACTAACCTGTATAAGTGTTGCCAGAGAACTGCTATCTGACGATAAGTATAGTACCATCTAGGAGTTCCCGGTGAGTCTGTTCGGTGTACCCAGTCTCTAATGAGCACATGTATACAATCTTTGATGTTAAACACCAATGGATATAGGATCATCCATCGCCCCTATACAGGATCAAGAAATGTATACACTAGTCTACTCTGTGACATCGATGCCATGTCTCGATATCCTCTCAACTAGGAACATTTAAGGATACGCGTATAGACTACCTAAGGCCTACTAGTATGATCTACATCACAACCCTGATAATCAAGCAAAGTACTTAGGGGCTTTATCAACATGTATTAGCGATAGTAATTGTTGGGTTTCGGTGCCCACGCCTCGGAAACCGCGTCCGAGGCGGAAGCGAAAAACAAAAATTCTAGCGAACATCGAAAGCCCGTAAAACCCAGGATACGTTCCATAGACCTAAACTAGCTAACTAAAAGTGCAATGGTTGAGAAAATACAACCTTTGTTGTGTGTCCACCCAATTGTGGAAGACCCTTCAAATCTCATAACCGTCGGGATCGCGCTTGAGAATCGACCACCCTTGCGGAAGACGATCCACCTTAGGGAATCCGGAAGAGGCTCTAACCGATGATCCAGACTTGCTAGGTTTGGATGGTCGGTGATATAAGAATACTTCACTAAATTTTTCTCTCTAAAATCTTTGCTCAAAATAAGGAGAAGATGAGGGAATGAAGCAACCATGAAGCATGAGCTCAAAAAAATGAGGAATGAAAAACATTAAGTGTTGCAAGTGATAAGAATGGCCTGCTTTTACAACCATGGTGCAATAGTGCATCCAAATGAATTTTCCAATATAAAATCCCCAAGCCATACCTCTCTACATTTTAATAACCATGCTTCATAGCTCTTCACTTTCTACCTCATTTCCTTTTATTTTTCTAAATAGAAAATAAATATGAGGTGTCTTTCTTCTAGAAATATTCCCGTATAAATACGGAATACTTCACTTGGTATATGTATCGCTACATACTTGCGTATCTGTATAAAAATAAAGATAGCACCAAAGAGAGAAAATGAATAGTGAACAATAATACTAAAATATATGTATCAAAATACATACATAGATTATTAAATCAAAACCCGATTTAATAATCCGGCTTAATCCTAAGTCGGCTAGTATTATCAACCGTCCGATTAAAGTCCGTGTATGGCGTACACATATTTAATCGGACCCCCTGCACGTACCAACGTACGGCTCCTACATCTGTCGCCTAAACTGGGAAAACCCTCTGTGTGGGACTCTAAAGACTCGACAATATGCTGGTAGTGGGAGTAACCACAAGCACGTCAGCGGCACTAGCTGTACGTAACGGCTGCCCAGGTACTTTTCGAAAGGGAGGTCGACAATTACGTATGTCTTTACCCTACTGAGACTGAATGTGACAATCTCCGTACAGTCCGGTCTCTTCATCAAAGAGTATCGCATATCGGGTCTAGGGGGTGGATAACGTAAGACCCCTACTAACCCGATAATTCATGTCTGAATCAAGCTCATCACCAATAGAGATACTACCGATCATCTATCAGTAAATCTCTTCCATCGTGGCCACGGATTTCTAGTGATAGTCAACTGAACACAGAGTGGCATCGACTCCTACTACTAGGAGAGACGAATCCCTGACAGTCGACCACTGCATCCATATGGCTCGGGATTGTGTCCAACTAAAACCTGTTTTCATGATTCCTTTGAGCCGTGGTAGGATAGTAATCAAAGAATATTAGTAACTCACACTAGACAAATGTCGACTTCAGGTCAAAAGACTAACCTGTACTCATGCCACCTGAGAACTTCCATCTGACGATATATAATACCATCTAGAAGTTCTCGGCGAGTCCGTCCAGTGTACTCATCTCCAGTGAGCACCTGTATACTATCTTAGGTGACACAACGCCAATGGCATATGAGACCGGCCACCGCCCCTTGTCGGGGTCTAGAAGAGTATACACTAGTTTACTCCGGAATATCGATACCCAGTCTCGACACTCCCACGACTAGGGACATTTAAGGATGTGTTTATGGACAACCAAGCTCTCAAATATATGATTACCATCATAATGTTGGTTGTCAAGAAACAATCCTACGGGCTTCATCAAAGATGAAGACAAACCAGATAGCACACTATCATCTCGAGTAAGACTGTTATACCTGTATAGGTCCTCTCTCAATCATCATAATCGCCTACTTACGATCACAATAATTGCTTTGAGGTCACTATATCCAACAATCTCCCACTTGCACTTAAGGCCAATTATTGTGGTATCGCGTATCCACAATTCGTGTGCTACCGAATACCCAACTTCTCCACTAATCAGTTTCGCAAACTATGTTTGTAAAACTTAATTTATTCAAGAAATAGCCTCAGTGAGTGGATCCATTACAATGTTCCAATTTCATCTCTCTATATCTCAACTTTGCAGAGATTAACAATATTCCAAACTGAGCGATACGCCGCTTCAAGAATTTGTCTGGATACCTGATGGGACCAAGTTCATCAATGAACAACTGCATCCAACAAAATTCTTCGGCTGTATCCTCTGTTGAGTTATAACCGGCATCCTGCACCATGATTACCTCAGTATCTCTATTGGAACACTATCCAATATACTGATCCTCAGAAGATGCTAAACTCAAAAACCTGACAGCATCTTTGTCATCCAGGTCACCTTAGAAGCCTGAACAGATAACCGCTTCCCAGAAGAGGCTGTCGTTATCTTATACTAAGAACATCCTCTTATGTTCTTTACTGCTTCCCTTTATTTCTCAAGGATTGGATTAATATATGCTTGTTTCAACTAGTACAAAAGCAATATTTGGCGTTGTACAAGACATTGGATGATTGACTCAATTGCTTAAACAAATGATATGTCATTCATGCAAGTCCCTCTCCTAATCAGTCTAGAAGACGTCCATTTTAGAGAGGGTGACTCCATCACTTGCGGGTACACCACCACGCCAGGAGTCGTCCATTCTAAAATACTTTTAGAATGTTTTCTAAGTACCCGATTGGGAAACTTCCTAAATTTATATCTAAAACCAGAATTATCTATCTGGTATTGTAGAAGATATTGCATGATTGACTCAATAGCCTAAGCAAATGATATGTAATTCATGCCAGTCCTTCTCTTCATCAGTCTAGAAGACATCTGTTTAGAGAGGGTGACTCCATCACCTGCGGCTACACTACCACACCAGGAGTCGTCCATTATAAAATATTTTTGGAATATTGTCTAAGTACCTTATTTAGGAATCATCCTAAATTTAAATCTAGTCACCATAATTCCTGATATACTATCCACATCCAACGTGGAGAAAACACTATGTGACAACCAAAATTTGACCGATTGTAGTGTAAGTCTACGGTAGCGCCCCGACCGTCATTCTGATACCAAACACGGAACAAAAACTTTTATAACTGGCGGTATCGCATACTATAACCCGGATCTTGCCATTAACGCTAAACTAACAAACTGTAAAGAGGTAGAAAGGCTATACCGATCGATCTGATTCCTTCGGTCTTTAGCCATCATCCCACGCTCCTTTGCGGCCACTCCGATCTCTTTGCTCCTCGTCGAGGTGGTACCACATCTACGGATCTTTAAATGGGCTCCCGCCTCTATACCGAGGCAACTCGGTCATCAAGTCTGCTAAAAGAGATGACAAAGATGAAGTAGAGAACGAGTAGAATACTTTGTCTCAAACACCCTAGGGTTCTTATCACATGAGAGGGTTAGGGTGGAGGTTAAAGAAGATGCTAGGGTTTGGAAATGGTGAACTCAAGAAACTATCAAGAGAGAAGGAACTCAAGCATATAAAACTTCTCTCTTTTTCTTCTTAAGTGAATAGATGAATGAGGTTCTCATCTTTTATCCAAAACCAAAGAGAAATATCTAATGAAAATATCTCCTCAAATATCTCTTCACAAAACAAAACACCATTAATTCTTCATGACTCACTTAGTGACTTATTAGCATGAGTCACTAAAGAACATGCTAGAATAAATGTGCCATCCATAATGAGTCACCATTTCTAAAACCAAATAATCATTTAAATAATCCAAAAAGAAATACATCATCTAAAATATTCTCGTAACGGATTACGAAAATACCCCTCACCTGTATATACATAACTGTATCCGTATTCCGACCGAATACGAATACGAGAGACTAAAATATTCCGACTCAATAAAATACATGGATCAGGCTTAAAACAAAGCCCACCAGTATTATCTGTCCGAAATATGACACGTGCACAAATGCACGTGCATTTTCCGAACCCTGCCATAAAACCATACGGCCTCTACAACGTTTCGCCCGAACTTAGGAAACTATCTGTGGAGGACTCTAAAGACTCGTCAGTACCCTGGCAGTAGGTTTAACCACAAGCACGTCAGCGGCACTAGCTGTGCGTAACGGCTGCCCATGTACTGACCTCAAGGGAAGCCGATGAGCGAACTCATCCTGGAACCCTACTGAGCCTATCAGTGACAATATACATACAGTCCGGCCCGTTCGTCTATGAGTATCGCATATCGGGCCTAGGGGGCTGGTAACGTCAGACCCCCAATAGCGGTATAAGTCGTGTCAGAGTGTAGCCCAGAACACCTTGAGATACTACTGGAGTATCTACCAGTAAATCTCCTGCCTCGGCCGAGGGCTTTGTGTAATGGCTCTCCTAGACACAGCGTGATCTCACCCCCAATACTGGGAGAGACGAATCCCCTGCCGATCCGCTCACTTGCCTCCATATGGCTCGGGACTGTACCCAAAAAAAAACCTGTTTGCACGACTCCTTTGAGCCGTGGTAGGATAGAAATCAAAGCACAGTGGGAACTCACACGAGAAAAATGACGACCTCAGGTCGATGAACTAACCTGTACACATGTTACCAGGGAACTGCTATCTGACGCTAGGTATAAATACCAACTAGCAGGTTCCCGGTGAGTCCTGTCCGGTGTACTCATAACCCAATGAGCACCTGTATACATCTTAGGTGATCTAACTGACACCAGTGGCTTGTGAGACCGGACACCGCCCCTCGTCGGGGTCTCGACTGTATACACTAGTCTACTTTGGAGTATTGATGCCCTGTCTCGAAACTCCCACGACTAGGGACCACTTTTAAGGATGTGCTTATGGACTACCCAACTCTCATGTATATGATCGCCATCATACCGTTGGTAGTCAAGCAAGATCCTAAAGGCTCTATCAAGGTGTAATAGTGATCAGTCACCTGAACCTGTACACGACTGATAAAGGAAAACCAGATAGCATACTATCATCTAGAGTAAGACTGACCTACCGGTATAGGTCCTCCCTAAATCATTGCAATCACGTACCTGCGATCCATTAATTGACTTTGAGGGAACTACATCCAACAATCTCCCACTTGCACTTAAGGCTAATTATTGTGATGTCGCATACTCACAGACCGTGTGATACCGAACACCCAACTTCTCAACTAATCAGTTTCACAAAGCTCGTTTGTAAAACTCTTGTGTTCGAGAAATAGCCTCAATGAGTGGATCCGCCCTGATGTTTCTTTCTATGTCTCTCTTAATCTCAAGTTCGTGGAGAAAGCCATCTCCCGAATTGAGTAATATCTGTCTTAGAATATGTCTGGATATCTGATGGGACCTAGTTCATAAATGAACTCCAAATCCAAACATCTTAGACTGTATCGACAACTGAACCTAATCAGTATCCGGCACCATGCCTCCCACAGTATCCTCTTGGACCACCTGTCCATAATACTGCCCCCTTCGTCAGAGGGAAAACTATAACTCTGACAATCACTCTGTCATCCATGTCACCTTTGAAGCCTGGAATGATAAATGTCTCCCGAAGGATGCTGCCATCATCAAATCAGTAGAACATTCACTTATGTTCTAAAACTGCTTCCTTGTGTTTCTCCAGGATTGGATTAATACAAACTTATTGCATCTAGTGCAAAAACAACATCTAGTGTGGTACTTGACATCTCACGATTGACTCAATTTCCTAAGCAAGTGATATGCCAATCATGCACATCCCTCTCCCCTTTAGTCTGTAAGACACCTTTAGAGAGGGAGACTCCATCACCTGTAGGTACACCACCATGCCAGGAGTCATCTATTCTATATACCTTTAGAATACTGTCAAAGTACCCAGATTAGGAAACCATCCAAATCTAGATCTAAAACCATAGATCTAGTAACCAGAATGTCAGATATTATATCCATATCCTTTGTGGAGAAACAACTGTGTGACAACCACAGTACAACCGATCGTAGTATAGGAATTTTACTTCCTACTCTGAGTATGTCATCCAAATACCAGGACATCACACCTTACTACCTTCTTAACAGATCCATCCCTTATTCTGATGAAGTCAATCCCATGACTGTCACATCAAAAATAGATGATCTATCTCCTCTATATCTGCTCTAGTCTATAAATAGACATAAGCTACTTGCCCACCATGCTTCCGCTGCTCCCACTGACTACAACAACCCTCTGGCAGAATAATATACGTGCACTTCTAAAGCTAGTTTAGAACAACGCTTTACTTAACCTCCTGCCAGGTCTCATAGTCTGGAACAACAGTAGTGTCAAGTCTGGGTAAACAAGAACCTCCCTGTCACCGTCCTTGAGGCTACCGGAGTACCTCTCGGGTGCCTGAGGTTATCCACCATATCTGCGGAGTGGATAATGGAATGTCAAACCTGATTGAATCTTTAGGTCCTATTAAATTTTTCGTAATCATTTGCGGTTCTGGAATCACTTCCAGTTCTACCATACTCCCACTACTATTTTGTGAAAAAAATCCATTTTACTCAAACTGTGGCGAGTCAAGAACAATATCACTATTGATCTTCCAAATGGTAGAAAGTCAACCCTCGACATAGCCCTGGTCAACCCACAAACTGCAATTACAGAAACTGCCCTGAGTTATCCAGAGTCTGGTTTTAAGCATAAGCCGGACAACTCCCCGTACCTTAACATCGTTAAGATATGAACCATTCTATATCCATATAGAAACTTTGGCACTTATTTAATTGGAACCAGATTCTAATCATACAGCTGTCTCCAGTGCATATCAACTTAATGAAGAGAGGCTAATCAGCATTACTCAACTTAGGAATACATCCAATTATGAGTAACCTGAAAGAGAAACAAGTTTCTCAAAACCATTACTATCAACTGAATACCAATCACAAGTATCTACATCTTCGATCTTTTTGAAGAATCCCGATACTTGCGACATCTGGTTCTCTACTTTATTCCTATACCCATAACTTCTCAAAACTTAGACCTTGTATTTCTACGAAACACTTGTCTAAAAACAAGAGAAGTCATAAGTAAACATAACATAGTACGAGGACCAACCCCTTTGTCCTGATGGACACTGGACAGCATACAATACTCTGTATGAGTCCGCTGAGTTGAATAACTCAAAACCTGTGCATCGTAGGTTGAAAACTGTACTTATGGTTAAGAACTACTCAGCTGTTCAATGCTCCTTACCCAATCGTCAATTGATATAGGTAAATGTCACGGACAAAATCTCAAAAAGTTATATCTCACTTTATAAAAATAAACGTACAGATATATCATTTTGAAATTGGTTCACAACAACGGATACTCAAAACCAAAGACTTGTCGTCTGGCATAAACTCAGGCGATGTCCTCAAATATCACCAATTACAATGAATTCCGATATAATGAGGATGATCACTATATTCCCAATAACTTACTCCCACTCATCATCTGTAAAACCATACAGATGTGAAAATCATACCTGGTAAATACATACCCTGGAGTAAGTATCTAATCGGGAAATCAGTTTTCCTTTAATAATGCCCAGTGAAACTGAAATATGAAAATGTTTCGTAGGGGTATCCTGGTATTCCTAGTAATGCATCTTCCATAATCCAATTCATGATTGTAACCGTATATTTCTTTTCCATCTCTCCAAATCCCTTTATTTGTCTTTAGTCGTTACCTTCTGTACACCATTGTTAGGCTAAATGGTTTTCTTCCTTCCCTACCGATCGGCACCAGCCTTTGGTTTGGAAGAAGACTATCCAGTAAGCATAATCGGTGTACTCTCCTAATCCTAGGAGTACTCGCAACCTGAGAGAAGGTGATGATAAAAGACAAATGAATAATACCATATTCTATTTCTCCCGAACTGGGGAAAAAAGCAAAGGTGAAGTAGGAGTGGCGATGAAGTACGCGGTTTGGTCGTGAATGATAGCAGTCGCAATTTACTTTGCCCTCTTTCTAATCCCTTTATTTTGTCTTTACTTATTACCTTATGTACACCCTACTTAGGCTAATTAGTTTTCTTCATTCCCAACCTTTTGGCACCTGCCTATGGTTTGGAAGAAGACTATCCAATAAGCGTAATAGGTATACTCTCCTAAACTAAGGAGCCCTCACAACCTGAGAGAAGGTGATAATAAAAGACAACCGAATAAACCAATTCAATTTCTCCTGAACCTGGATCCATTCTCGAAGAAGTCCCTTTGAGTTCGTATATAACCATACGATGGATCTATCCAATGTAAGTGGATGTTCGTAGTGATACGAAGTGTTCTGAGAAATGCAAAGGGTAAAAGAAGGAGCGGCAATGACTTATGCAACTCAGACAATCCAAAAGCCAGTATTTTAAGAAGGTTCGGTCAACTTGGTCACTGAGTCATAGTCTAGGGTTGGTCAAAGGTCGCTGCCAAAGAGAGAGAGAAACGAAACACTCTGCGTGCACTCTAACCTAGATCAGAATGGTTATCACTTTATCTAGTCAGAAAACCTCCCACTGTACTGTCAAATTCTCCTCCAAACCTGAAAGAAGAATCAATCGGGATCACCCGAAGAGTAAACCAACTCATTAGTGGGAATCGAGATCCAACTCTCATCGCATGATAACGTGAAGGAATCCACTCATGTTATCACACTCCAGAAGGTATGCGCAAGCCTGGCAAGTTTCAGTTTCTTTAGAAACTCCCGATGTGGATTTTTACCCCATGTTCTTATGACCTTGACGAAGGCCAACAAATCATAAGTCACATGTCAAGTTCTGCCCGTCATTATCTTATTAATTCGAACCCACTCGTACATACCCTTGACGAAGTCCAACAAGGTAATACGATTGTCCCAAACCAACTCATCTATCTATGCAACAGAAAAGTAACAAGAAGCTACCATCCACTATGCCTTGACGAAGGCCAACAAATATAGCATGAATACTACGTGCTACCGTCTGAAACGACGGAGGGCTACGGCTGGTTTTTGGCGAAAAACCTTTAACGTAATGAACTTGATCTCGTTGAAGGAACCTGATAGCTTTTTAGAAAATATAGTGGCGAAAACCTTTGCTAAAGAGGTCACTCCCGGTGAAAGGATCTCGGCTCTTTCCTCATGGAATGAGGTGCAGGATATTCCAACTGAATACCGCGATGCAAAGCAACATGTAATCGACTATAGTGAAGTTATTACCCTGATGTAAACTTCTGCCCAAGGGGTCACTCCCGGTGAAGGGATCTCAGCCCTTGCCTCGTCGAATGAGGTGCAGAATATTCCAACTGAATACCACTGTGCAAAACAAAAGAAAACTTCTTTGTAATAACACTTTTTAAAACTGTTCCAACAACGTCCAAACAGGTTTGTTTTCCTTTGCGTTGATCAGAATCAACGCAGTCCCATCAATTAATCACACCAGAAAAGAACGAAAATAAAATGTACGTATATGCCATCCGCATTCGTCGCTGGGTCCCGTCATCACCCGTTAGGTTACTTAACTAACGACAGAGCGGGGACTGGACTAGCGCGGGTGTAAAACATATACAACATCTACTAGTATATAAACCAATATACAATAATCTCTCCAGGCGTGATAATATGCAACATTACAGAAAAGTAATAAGTGTCACAGAACAATACAGATAATCTAGGATCCCCGGGTTTCACAGAGCCGCTGCTGAAACCCGACGTTCCCCTAGTCGTGTGGATAGCCTGTGCAATGAAACTTAGACCCCTACGGGTGCGGCAAGTTACCCGCCAAAACCTGAAGCGAGGCAGCCCCCTACAGCATAGTGAATGGACCACCATGCACTTTACGGAATCCGGTAACTTGAGCATCCCTCCTTGGGTCAACCTGTACCCCCTACGAGTGCGGCGAATAGTCTGCCAATTCTAGAGTGAGGCCCTCTGCCTCTCAAATCCATGAGATGCGGACCCGTTGCTTTCCAGAACCCGGCTATCCGTACACTCCGTCGCGGGGTAAACCTAGTACAGAAATGAAAAATATGTACAACGGGTACATCGACCTCAGCCCGATCGTGCCCCTAAAGAATATTATACAATCAGGCAGTGACGGCTGTCCACATATTGGACGCTCGCCCCGCAATATCAAATGTACAAATAAATCTAAACTGCACTACCATTGCACACTGCTATCCACCACGACAAATCTGCAACATCACAGCACAACACAGAACATCAACGCGAATGTCACGTTCGCAAATCCGTCTAAAAGAGCTATAGCAATTAGACGCAATTTACAGATCGAATGACATTCACAGTCGGAGATATAATGTAAGTACTGTAAACTAACAAGTTTAAAATTCCGATCGACAAAACTTCCCGACGTGGGCCCCACGTACATCTGCAGTACACAAACAAAATCTCGGCCCAAACAGAATATTCCAGAAACCAAAATTTCCCATACAGAAGCCACAGAAGAAATATGGTACACTGAAGCACCAAGCCTGCGGCGGAACCGCGGCCAAACCATGGCATGTGCGGCGGTTCCGCGGCAGTACGGTCGAATCAGCGGCCCAAATTTTTACTGTGTTCTTAAAAAAGCCTGCTCGATTTTCTGAGATGCTCAAAATGATTTTTACACCTGTTTTAAAAATCGACAGAAACTTTAGCCTGAAAATCCCAGTTTTGGAAATTTCGTTCGATCGATATTTTAAACGCGTTAGAACAAGTTAGTAAAGGTTAATGGCGTGGCTCTGATACCATGTAAGTCTATGGTAGCGCCCCGGCCGTCATTCTGACGCCAAACACGGAACAAAAACTTTTATAACTGGCGCTATCGCATACTATAACCCGGATCTTGCCATTAACGCTAAACTAACAAACTGTAAAGAGGCAGAAAGGCTATACCGATCGATTCGAGTCCTTCGGTCTTTATCCATCATCCCACGCTCTTTTGCGGCAACTCCGATCTCTTTGCTCCTCGTCGAGGTAGTACCACATCTACGGATCTTTAAACGGGCTCCCGCCTCTATACCGAGGCAACTCGGTCATCAAGTCTACTAAAAGTGATGACCAAGATGAAGTAGAGAACGAGTAGAATACTTTGTCTCAAACACCCTAGGGTTCTTATCATATGAGAGGGTTAGGGTGGAGATTAAAGAAGATGCTAGGGTTTGGAAATGGTGAACTCAAGAAACTATCAAGAGAGAAGGAGCTCAAGCATATAAAACTTCTCTCTTTTTCTTCTTATATGAATAGATGAATGAGGTTCTCATCTTTTATCCAAAACCAAAGAGAAATATCTAATGAAAATATCTCCTCAAATATCTCTTCACAAAACAAAACACCATTAATTCTTCATGACTCACTTAGTGACTCATTAGCATGAGTCACTAAAGAACATGCTAGAATAAATGTGTCATCCATAATGAGTCACCATTTCCAAAACCAAATAATCATTTAAACCAAAATGATTAATCCAAAAAGAAATACATCTTCTAAAATATTCTCGTAACGGATTACGAAAATACCCCTCACCTGTATATACATACCTGTATCCATATTCCGACCGAATACGAATACGAGAGACTAAAATATTCCGACTCAATATAATACATGGATCCGGCTTAAACCAAGGCCCACCAGTATTAACTGTCCGAAATATTACACGTGCACAAATGCACGTGCATTTTCCGAACCCTGCCATAAAACCATACGGCCTCTACAACGTTTCGCCCGAACTTAGGAAACTATCTGTGGGGGACTCTATAGACTCGTCAGTACCCTGGCAGTGGGTTTAACCACAAGCACGTCAGCGGCACTAGCTGTGCGTAACGGCTGCCCATGTACTGACCTCAAGGGAAGCCGATGAGCGAACTCATCCTGGAACCCTACTGAGCCTATCAGTGACAATATACATACAGTCCGGTCCTCATCTATGAGTATCGCATATCGGGCCTAGGGGGCTGGTAACGTCAGATCCCCAATAGCGGTATAAGTCGTGTCAGGGTGTAGCCCAGAACACCCTGAGATACTACTGGAGTATCTACCAGTAAATTTCCTGCCTCGGCCGAGGGCTTTGTGTAATGGCTCTCCTAGACACAGCGCGATCTCACCCCCAATACCGAGAGAGACGAATCCCCTGCCGATCCGCTCACTTGCCTCCATGTGGCTCGGGACTGTACCCAAAAAAACCTGTTTGCATGACTCCTTTGAGCCGTGGTAGGGTAGAAATCAAAGCACAGTGGGAACTCACACGAGACAAATGACGACCTCAGGTCGATGAACTAATCTGTACACATGTCACCAGGGAACTGCTATCAGACGCTAGGTATAAATACCAACTAGCAGGTTCCCGGCAAGTCCTGTCCGGTGTACTCATAACCCAATGAGCATCTGTATATATCTTAGGTGATCCAACTGACACCAGTGGCTTGTGAGACCGGCCTGTTAGTAATTTGTATGCCCAAAAGGCCATTATATGGATAGTGGAAACTTGGACATGTTATCTATGGAGATAGATGAATTTCTTGCTCAAAATGTGTCACGACCCAAAAATGGTACGTGATGGCCCTAATACTACGCAACGCCTCCAGACGTAACGCAGTAAAAGAAAGCCAAAACCCAGAAATCTAAACCATAAAAATACGGAAAAGATAATATAAAGTTTTGGAAACATTTGAATTCACAACCCAAATTCTTTAAAAGAGTCCACATTTTCTTTAAAATTTTGGCAGCACCTCCTTTATAAAACAAGCCCTTAAAAAGGGTACAACATAGATATAAAGTAAAGCATCCCAAACGGGAGCAAAATCCACGCCCAACGGCGGAAAACAACACCACAACAGATATACGACGCCGTAGCGAAGAAATCAGAGACAGAAGAAAGGAAACTGTATAAAATCCACAAATCCATATATATACAAATCTCGTCCTCACCAAGTCTCTAAGTCATAACAAACTGCTAGTAGATGGAGAGTACAATATACAACGAATATACAATACAATCTCTGAATACTCACAAAACCCACCTGGCAAAACTGCACTCTAACAGGCGAAGTGGTATCCGCAACCAAAAGATGATAGATGAGTGTGTAACTGAAAAGCTGGATAGCTTGCCTTGACTACTTTGGGGAAACTCCAGCAAAACCTGTGGCACAACGGGGGTGAGTTGCCAACTCGTGAATAGTAAATAACATATGCAGGTAATCGCGAGAATGAACGTACAGCATGAATCTAATATATATCCATTTCAATAATAACATGTCATGAGTATGTAATAATGGAAAGTACACTCTCAAGTACCACCAATATATCCTGCAATAATAACAACAGTATGCAATAATCATGCTCTGGGGATATGAGGAAGTAAATGTGCAACTCTCATGGAGGTACTCTCACAGGTACTCCTAATACATGAAAATAGTGCACAAGTATATAAAGATGAGGTATGGAGTGAAATATGTCATTTCCACGGAATCCTGACATCGTGGTAGGATCACAATCCAGCAATGACAAATCAATATCCCAATCCTCAATCAATCACCAAATCCGCTATCATATCGTCTAAGTGTCACATCTACTCAAACTACACAATATCAAATGTATCTCACATAAGTGTCGAATGTACAAGTCAAGTAGATCTCACACATCTAGTATGTACAACGTCAGTATATCTATCATATCAAATGTACAACACAAGTGAATCTCACATCTCTCGTATGTACAATATCTGGTATATCTCACATATATCTCATGTACAACAGCTAGTGAATCTCACATATCTCGTATGTACAATCTCGCATATCTCACATATGTCAAATGTACAACAGCTAGTGGATCTCACATCTCCCGTATGTACAATATCAGGTATATCTCACATATACCAAGATACTACAGCAAGTGGATCCCACATATCTCGTCTGTACAATCTCAGTATATCATGTGTACCACACTAAGTGGATCCCACATCTCTAGTGTGTACGATATCATCATCCAATCCCAATGAATCTCATGAGTCTCAAGTCAAATCTCCAGCACAGTTCTAACATCCTAAATATAATGACATATATAAATATGATGAGGGCAATACACATATATTAGCGTCCCATTCCACTAATATTGGTGTAAAGGCATATATAACAGCGGCTCAATCCCCTGTTATATATACAAGAGTATTTAGGAATATCATAAAACCAATGTGTCAAGCATCGACACAGAAAAACTGATAAGTACGTATCATACGCTATCACGAGAGCTCGAGTGCCTCGCTCTGCCCCTCGCCTCTCGACGTATCGATACGTACATGACTCCCAACGGTATCCCCCTGATATCCGCCGAGTCTCTGGTAATGTCACCGGAAAGTATGGCTCCCCTAGGCCTCATCGCCTCAGTGCGACATCGGCTCACTCCGACAACATTCTTGCTTCGGGGTACCTCCGGGCCCCACCATGTATCCTCATGCGGCTCTCGACGCCTCCTCGCATAGGATATATATATCTGCACCGATAAATCTCATGGTGGATGCTATAATATCATCTCAAGGAAACGGGGTCTTCATGTATGCATAATTTCATGAACTACCACGGCTCCCAAATCCAGAAAACATCATGAAAATCCATATAACAATGCGATAATCCATGAATAAAGTATACGCAATATGAAACTGTAATGAAAGCGTATAAAGAACAGCATAGCATTCACCAGATATAAATGAATACATGAATCATAAAGCAGAAATATAGGTATCTACCTATATGATGATGTGATATACCTATCAGGTATAAGTAAGTATGCAATACGAGTATACCTGCCAATATGATGATGTAATATACCTATCAGGTATAAGTATGAAATACATGTAAACCTGCCTGTATGCTGATGTGATATACCTATCAGGTATAGGTAAAGTATGGAAAGCATGTACACCTGTATCCATGTCCCTAGGTGTATATGTATCTAGCCCTACTGATACAACATCCTATAGGTAAACAGGAACTATCATGTCAAGTCTAATATAACAATAGGAAATATGTATCAAAAGTCACAATGTTCCTAACCATACAATAGCATTTCTAAAATATGGTCGTGTATGACATGGCAATTATTGACGGTGTGGGTGGCATTAAATCAGTGCTCTCGCAATCTGAGCCGTCAATAATAGTGCAGTGTCCTAAAGATACTAGTCCAATCACAATCTATCACTAAGCAGTAAGGTATATGCGCAATTCTAAACATGATATAGAATATGCGACAAAGGTAAAGGTTTCTAGCCCAGACGCATAACGCCATGCGGGCGATTCCCCTGTAGATGTTAAATCTACTCACCCACACTCCAAGCTAGAAGAAATCTACCACCTAAGTCCCCCTGTGGCAGTGTCCGTAGTCCTCGTCTGCGAACCTGCAACAATAACCAACAACAATATACATATATCAATAATAGCTACGAAATACAAACTAGCTATATCTAACCGACACAACAACACACAACCACCTCCTAAGTGTTCGTATCGTGGCTAACGAGAGTAGCGACACGACGAAAACGACTTAAGAGCGAAACCACTAAAACAGCACGACGCGTGTCGTAACACGTATCGCACGAACACGAAACACTAGAAACTGCACAATTGATCCCAGATTTTCCTACGATGAAAACTAAACAATTTCAACAAGACCAGAGGAACCCAAACCCTAGCAGACACCTACAGCCAAAACCCCACACCCAAACTCAACAGGATGGCCGGCGTCGCCGGCCCCTCTTCAAGTGCTCGCCGGCCCAGGCCGGTGCCATGGGGCTCGTCTTGGTGGTGGTGCTCCAGGTCCCCTAGTACAACACACTCACTATGTTGAATTTCCCAGTAAACATCCCGGATCAAAGCAGGTCCTAGAAACTACAAACCGACATCAAAATACGATATTTCGTATCAAAACCTAATTTAAATATTCTAAACTGAAACTAATAGCTAAGTTACACTAAAAAGCATCTAAATAACCGTAAAAGAGTTTACCTACACCAAAAGAACACCAAGATCCCAAGCTAGCATGCTCCAAGTGAAGAAAATGAGATGAAGTGAAGAAAATGGGATTTTTGTGATAACTTGTGAATGTTTTGAGGATTTGTGAAGGAATTATGATGAAAAGAGAGAAGAAAAAGACTAAGTGCAGAAGTGAGAGGGAGAGGGCTCGGCCAAGTGTGAGGAGGAGAGAGAGAGAGGCAATTTCCAAGCAATTTCATGCAATAAATGCAATTAAATGCAAAGTCAAACTCACACACACATGCATGCACCTTCTTCTCACTTCTTTTCAATTCTTTTCTTTTCTTTTTTCCTCTTTAAACCTTGTCCACACAAACAATAAGCCATGGTATAGTTTAACTTAAGGAAATTTTTAAGAAGAGATGAAAAGAGAAGATTCCGAGAATGTGCAAGCCGGATTAAAATAACATTAAAAATGGGAAAAATTCAAATTGCACCAAAACGTCCCATATACTCTCAAAGTGTGCGCACAAGCTTTATTTTCTCAAAACTAGGTGCTGGTAACTCGATATGGCCGTTTGATCGCAATCGGTATAAAACTGACAATACCGATGAATTTCACCCAAAAGCAGAAACAAACACAAAACGATTTCTAGATCATTACAATCTCCCCCCTTATAAAAATTCGTCCCCGAATTTAAAATTTCATCAAGCATACCTTCAAAGAGAAGAGTACAAAAACTCCCAAATCTCGCTCGCAGCTTCCCAAGTGATCCCCTCACTATACAGCTACGTCCAAGGAAAACTCTTCACAGATGGCAAGACCTTTGACCGAAGTTTCTTCACCTGCCGAACCATTTACACCAATGGCTGCTGGTGAACGAAAAGATCGCGTCCACACTAATGGTCTGTGCTGAATCATGTGAACAAGTCATGAAGCTATTTGCAAAAATCAACACCATGAAAACGGGGTGAATAATCTATAATCTGGGCGGAAGTGCCAAACTAAAGGCAACGAAAACTAACTCACATAAAGGATCTCAAAAGACCAACTTGAACATCTCCGAAGTCTCTAGACAAGCTGAGGTACAAAATCCTACTACGTAGAGTCAGAAAAACAGACTGGTGATCGACACTACCTGACTACACCTAAAGGTTGCCAATTGAAATGTCTCCTGATAACAGCTATCCAGAAGTATCCTAACAATGGCGAGTGACGATCCCAACTGCCGCAAACAACAAACCAAACAAACACCTTGAGACGAAACCTGAAATTTCTCTTCACATTCCTGTCCACCCGTAACTATCTCACAAGTCACGTCAAAGCTGGTGGAACCTGAATGAACATAGAGAGTTGACTGATGTGCTTACTCTAGGATTTCACGTCTCTACCCGAAATCATCAGGTACACAAACGCATTCCTAACTTAGCACAACCTTGTCATAATCAAGGGCTCCGAATCAAAAGCAAGAACTGATGCAATTGCTAACTGAATCTCCAACTGCTGAAAACTCTGCACACATGCCTCAGTTCACAGAAAAGAACCTCGTTTCAGGCCTTTACAGTCAACGGTGCAACAATACTCTAGTAATCCTGCACGAAACGGCGGTAAAAACCTGCTAAACCCAACATCAAAGGACCTCCGTCCGAACACAAGTCTGGGCCTAAGCTGTACGGTCACGATCTCCCTCGGAACCATACGAAACCGTCTCCCGTAACTACAAGACCTAGGAGTCAACACAAACAAGCCTGAAGGAACACTCCGAGAAACTAGCAAACAGCTGGGCTCTCCCAATGTCTGCAAAACAAAGTCTCAAAAGCTGCTCCTGTTCCTCAAGACACAAAGAATTGACCAGAATGTCGTCAAAACACAACAATAGCTGGTCGAGGAACGGCCTGAAGAAATCTGGTACATCATCTCCACAATTGCTGCTAGGGCATTGGCAAGTCCAACGACACTACCAATACACAAACTGCCCGTAGCACGCACAAAAGCAAAATTCGGAATGCCATCACTCCGAACCGCAACAATGATGACCAGATCCCAACCAAACTTAGAAAAAGTCTCGCACTCTGGAGCTGATCGAAAAAAAATCGTCAAAACGAGGTAAGTAATACCTAACCGCATCGTAAGCCGGTTCAATTGACGATCCATCAATCCACAACCGCAATCTGTCGTCATCCTCCAGAACGAACAGAAATAGGAGCTCCCAAAAGCGAAACACTCAGACACACAAACCTCCCAACAAACAACTCTGCAGCAAATCCTTAACTCCCTGAATTTCGCTAGCTCTTCTGGAATATCGTCGGAAAACTCTTGCACGAAAAGTACCCAGCCCAACAATCCCTATGTGGCTCCGGTATCTCGAATGAACGCCAAGAATCCACGACATCTCCACCAAAGCTGACTAGCGAAAAAGGCTGAATTCAAGCCGTGAGAGGCGGCACAACTATCCACCTGCACAACAAGAACTGACTCGCCGGGAAAACAAATCCTGACTGTTTCCACACGGTAGTCCACAGACGCCTAACACGTAGCTAACCAATCCATGCCCAGGAGAACGTCAAATCCAACATCTCTAGAAGGATCCAATGACGGCAAAATCTCCTCACCAATTGGCATACGACTGAAATACGTGTCGCGCAACAAAAGAATCGCTGCCAGAAATTAACACAACAAAATGACTGATCTATCTAACACGATCCTCATCCCAACCACGGCACAAAGTGCGAAAACCAACAAGTACAACCAAGAACAAGGATACCTGAAAACTCCGCATTGGACGCCTGTGCGTCCGAATGAGTAGAAACAAACCCTCGTGTCTGCCTCCTACTCACAACTGGCTGATATCCTCCACTCTGTGGCATAGCTGTCTCGCGTCTACGTGGCTCAGTACAAAATCTAACCCGATGATCCAAACTCCCGCACCGATAACATCCGGAAGAAAACTGCTGACCATCCTGGGGATAAGAGCTAGACGACTGTCCTCGTCTCATGCCTCTTGTACTCATATGCCGTGCACGAAACCTGTCACGACGACTGAACCTCTGTCCCTGGACTGGCACACCTGCACGGGTCCTCCACTGTCCTGGAACTCGTAAAGTCTCTGGAATACGTGTCTCGTCAACTGGAGCTACATCCGCTGGTGCTACGTAAGTAACAGACTGCTGCACGCTGATCCCAAGGAATAACTGTCCAACTGGGGTGACAACCTCCTGTCGCTGCGCTCGAATGGCATCAACTAATGATCTCATCGTCTGGCGCAAATCCTGCATCTCTGTCACAAGTCTAGCTAGCTGATCAGTCGAAGGCTGATCCGTCTGGAACTGTGCAACACGAGTGCCCTCCTGGTCAGTGCTCGTCTCACCCGAGCTAACCCTGACCTCGGCTCTCGCTGCATCACTCTGAGTCCCCGAGGATTCGATAAGAACAAAGAAATCGAATCATAAGGATATGAATCATCAAGGAAGGAATCTCAAGAAATTGTACTTAGGCACTTTAGGCGAAATACTGCATCGTGAGTATGCTGCAGACATACACACACTACGTTCCTCCGCTTAGGTTACCTACTCCATCATACCAGGTCATCCTACACTCCGAAAGGTAAAACCATGCTCTGATACCAACTTTGTCACGACCCAAAAATGGTACGTGATGGCCCTAATACTACGCAACGCCTCCAGACGTAACGCAGTAAAAGAAAGCCAAAACCCAGAAATCTAAACCATAAAAATACGGAAAAGATAATATAAAGTTTTGGAAATATTTGAATTCACAACCCAAATTCTTTAAAAGAGTCCACATTTTCTTTAAAATTTTGGCAGCACCTCCTTTATAAAACAAGCCCCTAAAAAGGGTACAACATAGATATAAAGTAAAGCATCCCAAACGGGAGCAAAATCCACGCCCAACGGCGGAAAACAACACCACAACAGATATACGACGCCGTAGCAAAGAAATCAGAGACAGAAGAAAGGAAACTGTATAAAATCCACAAATCCATATATATACAAATCTCGTCCTCACCAAGTCTCTAAGTCATAACAAACTGCTAGTAGATGGAGAGTACAATATACAACGAATATACAATACAATCTCTGAATACTCACAAAACCCACCTGGCAAAACTGCACTCTAACAGGCGAAGTGGTATCCGCAACCAAAAGATGATAGATGAGTGTGTAACTGAAAAGCTGGATAGCTTGCCTTGACTACTTTGGGGAAACTCTAGCAAAACCTGTGGCACAACGGGGGTGAGTTGCCAACTCGTGAATAGTAAATAACATATGCAGGTAATCGCGAGAATGAACGTACAGCATGAATCTAATATATATCCATTTCAATAATAACATGTCATGAGTACGTAATAATGGAAAGTACACTCTCAAGTACCACCAATATATCCTGCAATAATAATGTGACAACAGTATGCAATAATCATGCTCTGGGGATATGAGGAAGTAAATGTGCAACTCTCATGGAGGTACTCTCACAGGTACTCCTAATACATGAAAATAGTGCACAAGTATATAAAGATGAGGTATGGAGTGAAATATGTCATTTCCACGGAATCCTGACATCGTGGTAGGATCATAATCCAGCAATGACAAATCAATATCCCAATCCTCAATCAATCACCAAATCCGCTCTCATATCGTCTAAGTGTCACATCTCCTCAAACAACACAATATCAAATGTATCTCACATAAGTGTCGAATGTACAAGTCAAGTAGATCTCACACATCTAGTATGTACAACGTCAGTATATCTATCATATCAAATGTACAACACAAGTGAATCTCACATCTCTCGTATGTACAATATCTGGTATATCTCACATATATCTCATGTACAACAGCTAGTGAATCTCACATATCTCGTATGTACAATATCGCATATCTCACATATGTCAAATGTACAACAGCTAGTGGATCTCACATCTCCCGTATGTACAATATCAGGTATATCTCACATATACCAAGATACTACAGCAAGTGGATCCCACATATCTCGTCTGTACAATCTCAGTATATCATGTGTACCACACTAAGTGGATCCCACATCTCTAGTGTGTACGATATCATCATCCAATCCCAATGAATCTCATGAGTCTCAAGTCAAATCTCCAGCACAGTTCTAACATCCTAAATATAATGACATATATAAATATGATGAGGGCAATACACATATATTAGCGTCCCATCCCACTAATATTGGTGTAAAGGCATATATAACAGCGGCTCAATCCCCTGTTATATATACAAGAGTATTTAGGAATATCATAAAACCAATGTGTCAAGCATCGACACAGAAAAACTGATAAGTACGTATCATACGCTATCACGAGAGCTCGAGTGCCTCGCTCTGCCCCTCGCTTCTCGACGTATCGATACGCACATGACTCCCAACGGTATCCCCCTGATATCCGCCGAGTCTCTGGTAATGTCACCAGAAAGTATGGCTCCCCTAGGCCTCATCGCCTCAGTGCGACATCGGCTCACTCCGACAACATTCTTGCTTCGGGGTACCTCCGGGCCCCACCATGTATCCTCATGCGGCTCTCGACGCCTCCTCGCATAGGATATATATATCTGCACCGATAAATCTCATGGTGGATGCTATAATATCATCTCAAGGAAACCGGGACTTCATGTATGCATAATTTCATGAACTACCACGGCTCCCAAATCCAGAAAACATCATGAAAAATCCATATAACAATGCGATAATCCATGAATAAAGTATACGCAATATGAAACTGTAATGAAAGCGTATAAAGAACAGCATAGCATTCACCAGATATAAATGAATACATGAATCATAAAGCAGAAATATAGGTATCTACCTATATGATGATGTGATATACCTATCAGGTATAAGTAAGTATGCAATACGAGTACACCTGCCAATATGATGATGTAATATACCTATCAGGTATAAGTATGAAATACATGTAAACCTGCCTGTATGTTGATGTGATATACCTATCAGGTATAGGTAAAGTATGGAAAGCATGTACACCTGTATCCATGTCCCTTGGTGTATATGTATCTAGCCCTACTGATACAACATCCTTTAGGTAAACAGGAACTAGCATGTCAAGTCTAATATAACAATAGGAAATATGTATCAAAACTCACAATGTTCCTAACCATACAATAGCATTTCTAAAATATGGTCGTGTATGACATGGCAATTATTGACGATGTGTGTGGCATCAAATCAGTGCTCTTGCAATCTGAGCCGTCAATAATAGTGCAGTGTCCTAAAGATACTAGTCCAATCACAATCTATCACTAAGCAGTAAGGTATATGCGCAATTCTAAACATGATATAGAATATGCGACAAAGGTAAAGGTTTCTAGCCCAGACGCATAACGCCATGCGGGCGATTCCCCTGTAGATGTTAAATCTACTCACCCACACTCCAAGCTAGAAGAAATCTACCACCTAAGTCCCCTGTGGCAGTGTCCGTAGTCCTCGTCTGCGAACCTGCAACAATAACCAACAACAATATACATATATCAATAATAGCTACGAAATACAAACTAGCTATATCTAACCGACACAACAACACACAACCACCTCCTAAGTGTTCGTATCGTGGCTAACGAGAGTAGCGACACGACGAAAACGACTTAAGAGCGAAACCACTAAAACAACACGACGCGTGTCGTAACACGTATCGCACGAACACGAAACACTAGAAACTGCACAATTGATCCCAGATTTTCCTACTGTGAAAACTAAACAATTTCAACAAGACCAGAGGAACCCAAACCCTAGCAGACACCTACAGCCAAAACCCTACACCCAAACTCAACAGGGTGGCCGGCGTCGCCGGCCCCTCTTCAAGTGCTCGCCGGCCCAGGCCGGTGCCATGGGGCTCGTCTTGGTGGTGGTGCTCCAGGTCCCCTAGTACAACACACTCACTATGTTGAATTTCCCAGTAAACATCCCGGATCAAAGCAGGTCCTAGAAACTACAAACCGACATCAAAATACGATATTTCGTATCAAAACCTAATTTAAACATTCTAAACTGAAACTAATAGCTAAGTTACACTAAAAAGCATCTAAATAACAGTAAAAGAGTTTACCTACACCAAAAGAACACCAAGATCCCAAGCTAGCATGCTCCAAGTGAAGAAAATGAGATGAAGTGAAGAAAATGGGATTTTTGTGATAACTTGTGAATGTTTTGAGGATTTGTGAAGGAATTATGATGAAAAGAGAGAAGAAAAAGACTAAGTGCAGAAGTGAGAGGGAGAGGGCTCGGCCAAGTGTGAGGAGGAGAGAGAGAGAGGCAATTTCCAAGCAATTTCATGCAATAAATGCAATTAAATGCAAAGTCAAACTCACACACACATGCATGCACCTTCTTCTCACTTCTTTTCAATTCTTTTCTTTTCTTTTTTCCTCTTTAAACCTTGTCCACACAAACAATAAGCCATGGTTTAGTTTAACTTAAGGAAATTTTTAAGAAGAGATGAAAAGAGAAGATTCCGAGAATGTGCAAGCCGGATTAAAATAACATTAAAAATGGGAAAAATTCAAATTGCACCAAAACGTCCCATATACTCTCAAAGTGTGCGCACAAGATTTATTTTCTCAAAACTAGGTGCTGGTAACTCGATATGGCCGTTTGATCGCAATCGGTATAAAACTGACAATACCGATGAATTTCACCCAAAAGCAGAAACAAACACAAAACGATTTCTAGATCATTACAAAATGATAGTACGCTATCTGGTTTACTTTATCTGTACATGTAGATTTAATCATTTACACATGTTGATAAAGCCCAAAGGATATATGCTTGACTACTGTGATTATGATGCGGATCATACTAGTGGGGCACATGTAGTCTATAAGCATATCCTTGAACTGTTCCTAATCGAGGGTGTATCGAGACAGGGCATCGATATTCCAGAGTAGACTAGCGTATACTATTCTTGTCCCATATGATGGGCGATGGATGATCCCATATCCATCTGGTGAGGAGACACCAAAGATTGTATGCGGGTGCTCAGTGGAGACTGGGTACACTGAACGGACTCACAGAGAACTCCTATGTGGTATTATATCTATCGTCGGATAGCAGTTCTCAGGAACACTGGTATAGGTTAGTCTGTAGACCCAAGATCGTCATAGAGTCTTGTGTGTCCTCCCACTATACTTTGATCTCCACCCTACCACGGCTCTACTGAGTCGTGTAAACAGGTGGTCTTTAGGTACAGTCCCGAGGCGCATGGAGGCAATGAGCGATAGGAGGGGTTTCGTCTCTCCCGGTATTGGGGGTTGATGTTGTGCTATGCTCGATTGGCTATAACATGAAGTCCCTGGCCAGGGCTGCTGAGATTTACTGATAAGAGTTATCAGTAGTTTCTCGATCTGTTATGAGCCATACACCAGCATGACTTATTGAGTTACTGGGGTCGACGATACCATCCCTAGACTCGATATGCAGCATATCTGACGAAGAGACCGGACTGTACGGTAAGTGTTGCCAGTTGGCTCGACGGGAGTTTTTACAGCTTCGCTGGTTTTCTTCTGATCGTTTCAATACCCGGGTGGCCGTTATGTTTAGCTGACCTCTTGCGGCTTGTGGATGTTTGATATGATCATCATCTACTGCTGGCGTATTGACGAGTCTTAGAGTCCCACAATGAAGTTTCCTGGCTCAGGCAAAACGATGTGGTGTGCATATGAGATATGCGCGGGACCCGATTAAATACGGTTATGTGATAACGTATATTAATCGGGCATTTTCTATTTGTCCGATCGTATGAGATATGACCGGTTTGGTAAAATCAAGTGTTGATTTAACTAATTACATTTAGATTAATCCTTTAAGTAAATCCTTTTGTATGCATGCATGTATGCACATGATGATGTGCATGGACACATACATGCATACATAGTATCATGGTTGATGATACAAGAATGATGGCAATATAAGACTTATATTGAAGCTTTTAATTTGTATTTATCATTTTAAGTTAATATAAAGAATATCCACTAATTCTCCTTTATTATTTAGTGGGTAAGCTTTGATTAACTTAATGAAAAGAATTTCCACCCATGCTTAATTCTTTAGGAAAAGAATTTCCACTCATAATTATGGTGGTAATGGAATAATGGTGATTATTCCTTTCTTAACACTATAAATAGCTTCATATGTGATATGAAACAAGAAGCACACAACAAGAAAAAAAATTGAGTGCAAGGGTGTGAAAAATACAAGTTATCATATGTGATATGAAAGAAAGCTCAAGCCACCATTATCTTCTTCTTCCTCTCTAGATTTCTTTCTTGAGTGAAGATTGACAAAAGAATGGATTTCAATTGAGGAACATAAACCACATCATCATACTACACACCTCTAGCCGATTTGTGTAGGGTGTTTACTCTACTTCGTTTGCGAAACAAGTAAGGTAAGGAGCTTTGGGCAAAGGGACTTCGGGTGGATCATCGTGGACAAGGAAGGCTACCATCTATCCGTTCCAAACTCTCATAGTGCCAAGGAGTCACCGAGGGAGATCTACAAAGGTTGTAATCTTTCCTCTTAGTGATAGTTTTATAATTGCATGTGATGTTTAGTTGTATCATCCCTAAAACTTCTAGTTTCGATTCTTGTCGGGTTAACTTAACACCTCTAAATTTTTGATTATGGCATGTGTGATGCTACCGAACTCTTGACGAGGTGCTAGGCCAGCCCTACAGTGGTATCAGAGCCAAGCTAGAGCTTTAGGCGATGCGCAGGCGAAATTAAAAGTCCGATCGAATCAAGAAACACCAATTTTGACAGCTCTCTGGAAATTTTTTAAAATATAGGATTTTTCCAAATTTGAAGGTCCTAAAAAAATCAGCAGGCAAATCTAAGAATTACCATATAAAAATTTTTCAGTGATCTCACTAAAGCGCCGCGGATCCGCCGCATAACCATGCTTTGTGCGGCCCTTCCGCGGCCCTTTTGGGGAATTAGGAACAGTGTTTTCTACAGTAGACCTGATTTATTATATGCATGCCTCTGAGATATTTAAAACTCACTCAAGTGTTGAGTGTTCTGGAGATAAATTGTATTTGGTGATTCGATTGGAAAAAGTTTAATTTCGTTCAGATTTTCAGATTTTTAGAACTTGTTAAAATGTTTGAACGAATATTAGAAACACAGTTTTTTCCCGTATTGGAAAAATTCCAAGTGTTGGATTTTTCCCTAGTTCGAAATCTTCGAAAAACATGCAAGCGTATTTGTGGACACTCTAGAAGAACATAACCTTAACTCGATTATGTGACCGTCAAAACTATCACTGAACCTTAGGGTTTGTGGTAGTTTAGCGTTGCCACATGTGAGGCGTTGGTTTGGCCCTTCTACGGTTAGTCCATAAGGTGCTGTGGCATGTTCTAGAAACTTTTGAACTCGGCTCAAGTGTTGTGCAGTTTGGGAAATCTAGGGTGTTTGTATATTCGATCGAAAAGTTTAACATAGTCTATTTATCTGAAATGTGATACAATATGTGGAATTCATATAGTTAGGCATGAAATACGAAGTATGTGATATTTCGAATTTATGATGTCTAAGGTGATTGTGGATTCCAAATGTTGTAGTTTTTCATTTTATTTTCTGCGACCGTAAGTGTAGTATGTGGTGTATCGCCGTTTTCGTTGCTATACGTCAACGACAATCGGGATACGCATACTTACTTACGTTGATGATATGAGATATTATGTGTTGCTGAGATATGATGAGCAGGATTGTCGTGACTGAATAGCCGGGGGTTTTTGTGAGATGAGAGTTTTATTTTTCATTCATGTAAAATCAATTGTATATTATATACTTTTCCGCATTAGGATAGACCCAAGGAGGGGAGCACAAGTGATCGGGTTCTAGGGTTCAGTGGGAGGCCATCTCGAGGAGTCGAGACCGGGTCTCCTAAACTCTAGAATTGGCGGGATCACTTGCCGCTCTCGTAGGGGTCTAAGGGTATGGGCTTGACTATTCATCACGACCGTGGAATCCGTATTTTCTATTGTTGGCTCGATACAAAATACGGACGTCCTAGATATCCTTTTATATGCTTCTGCTGTTGATATTCTGTAATGTGATTACTTAGTATCTGAGACGAATGGATTATTATTATATATATGATATATAATAAACGTTGCTTATATTTTACACCCGCGCTAGTCCCGCCCCGCTATGCCGTTAGTTAAGTAACCTAACGGTGCATAACGGGACACTGTGGCGAATGCGGATGGTATAAGTATACGTTCTATTCTATGATGGCTTAGGAACTTAGATGATGGGATCACATTAATGAGATTAATGTAAAGAAAAGAAACCTAATGATGTTGTAGAATCAGATTTGAAACCAACTCGGCTTTTTATGAAAAATGCAAGTTTCAAAAAGATGCAGAGCTTAAGCCACTCCTTTTCTTAACTGTTTGATTCTACAACGAGATCAAGTTCAAAGCGTTAAAGGTTTTCTTAAAAACCATCCGCAACCCTCCGTCATTTTAAGAAGCAGAGTACTTAGTATTCGTGCTACGTATGTCGACTATAGCCGAGGCGTAGTGTACGGTAGCTAAGTGATGAATTCCTACAAAGCATATGATGCGATTAGTTAGGACATTCATGTGATTATGTTGATCATAGTCAAGGGTCATATGGGTGGGTCTAATTAATCACGAAATGACGGGTAGAATTTGACTAGTACTTATGATATGTTGACCATAGCCAAGGTCATAAATAACTAGGGGTAAAAACCATATCGGGAATTTCAAGAGTTGAAATTTGCAATGAGATTGCATAGCATCTATATGATAGTTGGATCTCGATCTCACTGTAAGTAAGTGTTACTTCCAGGAAAACTTTCCTGGCTAGTTTTCTTTTCAGGTTTTGAAAGAAAATTTGATTAAAAGCAGTGGGAGACATTGATTAGATAAAATAATAACCAATCTAATTCTTTGAAAGAGCAATTCGCTAAGTGTATCTTTTTCTCTCTCCGAATGACAATTACAGATGTCAGGACTTAAGCATCTACTTGAGAAAAATAAACTGACAGGACCAAATTATAAAGAATGGTTGAGGAACTTGAACATTGCACTCTCATATGATAAGGTATCATATGTTCTCAATACTGAAGCCCCACCTGTCCCAGGACCTGAATCATCTGTCGCGGATAGGGAGATCCGGAAAACTTGGGAAATTGACTGCAACACGGCCAAGTGCCTCGCGCTTGCTTCTATGGACAATATCCATCAGAAGCAACACGAGAATATGGATGTGCAATCCATCTTTCTTCACACAAAGGAGTTGTATGAAGAGCAAACTCGTACTTTGAGATACGAGGCATCTAGAAAGCTGTTTCAGATGCGAATGGCCGCTGGTGCATCAGTTGGAGACCATGTTTTGAAAATGATTGGTCTTATTGAAGAACTTGAGGGACTGGGATGGACTATGGATAATGAGCAATATACGGATATTGTTCTTCAGTCTCTCCCCCCTGCCTTTGCTCCGTTCATAGTAAATTTCAATATGAATGGTTTGGAGAAATCATTGCCTGAACTTCTCAATATGTTGAGAAGTGCAGAGAACACATTGAAAACGGCAAGGACTCCCGCTCTGGTTGCTGGGCCATCTTCCTCTTCATTCCCAAAAGCTAAGGCCAAGGGAAAGAAGAAAAGAAGTCCATCAAACAGAAATGTGGAGTTAGAAAGGCGAAGGGGAAAGACAAAGTGGGGGCTATGGGAAGTGGAAAAGGAGAATGTTTTTACTGTAAAAAGTCAGGACATTGGAAATGCAACTGTGCTGAATATTTTGCTGATCTCAAGAAGAAGAAGCATGCTGATGCTTCCACTTCAGGTGTGTTTGTAACTGAAAACTGCTTTTCTTTAAACTCTGCATCCTGGGTATTGGATACCGGTTCTGGTTCTCACATCTGCAATTGTATGCAGGGATTGAGAAATAGTAGAGTTTTAAAAACAGGAGATCATACTCTGCGGGTTGGAAATGGTTCCAATATACATGCTGTATCCGTGGGAGAGTATCATCTAGGGTTGCCTTCAGGAAGTATTTTGGTTTTGAACCCGTGTTATTTTGTACCAAGTATGCTGTGTAACATTATATCCGTTTCTTTGTTGGACAATGAAGGATATCATTTTATGTTGCAAAATAATGTTATGAACATTAACCTGAATCAAGAGTTGATTGGGTTTGGTACATTAAATAACGGTATTTACATCCTGAACCAACACACAGTTTTAAATATACAACATACTAGTAAAAGAAAGTTTTCAGATATAAATAAAGCTTTTCTTTGGCATTGTAGACTTGGTCATATTAACGAAACAAGACTAAACAAGCTACATAAAGATGGATATTTGAATCCGTTTGAATATAAATCTTATGCGACTTGCCAGTCTTGTATCAAAGGTAAAATGACCAAAACTCCGTTTAGTGGACACGGAGAGAGAGCTGGTGAACTCTTAAGCCTCATACATAGTGATGTATGCGGACCAATGTCTACACTTGCAAGAGGTGGTTTTTCATACTTCATCACTTTTACTGATGATTTCTCAAGATTCGGACACGTGTTTTTGATAAAGCACAAATCTGAAGCTTTTGAGAAATTCAAGGAGTATAAACTTGAAGTAGAGAAGCAAACAGGCTTGAGCATCAAGAAACTTCGATCGGATTGAGGTGGAGAGTATTTAAGTACAGTGTTTCTAGACTTCTTAAAAGAGAATGGGATTCTCTCTCAGCTCACTCCTCCTTACACGCCGCAGTACAATGGTGTGTCAGAAGGGAGAAATCGTACCCTATTGGATATGGTACGATCCATGATGTGTGATGCTGAGTTACCGCTTTCCTTTTGGGGACATGCATTGGAGACAGCAATGTATCTATTGAACAGGGTGCCAACCAAGACCGTGTCTACCACTCCATATGAGATGTGGAATAGAAAGAGACCATCTCTTAAAAGGTTTAGGATTTGGGGTTGTCCGGCTTTTGTTAAAAAGCAGAATCCAGAAAAACTCGAGACACGATCGGTCATGTGTAAATTTGTGGGGTATCCAAAACATTCGTATGGATATCTATTCTACCACAAAGAGGAACAAAAGGTGTTTGTTGCTCAGCATGCCACATTTTTGGAAAATGAGTTCTTTACGGAAAGTACTAATGGCAAGGTGGTAGAACTAGAAGAGGTTCTAGAGACACAAATTGCTCAGGAGGAATTGGTTTTAACTGATGTTGCAGTAGAACTTCAAGAACCTCAGCCGCTCAGGAGGTCTAGTAGAACTTCTCACCCACCAGAGAGATACTATGGGTTTCTCATAGATGGTGATAGAGAAGAATGCATCATGGATGATGATGACCCTACTAGTTTTCAGCAAGCTATCACGAGTGGTGACTCAGTGAAATGGCTGGAAGCAATGAGATCTGAAATGGAGTCAATGTACACCAACAAAGTATGGACTTTGGACGTTGCGCCTCCTGGGATAAAACCTGTTGGGTGCAAATGGATCTTTAAGAGAAAGATTGGTGTAGATGGACAGGTGGAGACCTTTAAAGCAAGGCTTGTAGCGAAAGGTTTTCGTCAAAGACCAGGCTTGGACTATGATGAAACTTTCTCTCCGGTAGCAATGCTTAAATCCATTAGGATCCTACTTGCTATTGCTGCTCACTATGATTATGAAATATGGCAGATGGACGTGAAAACTGCATTTCTAAATGGTGATTTAGAAGAATACGTTTTTATGGATCAGCCAGAGGGCTTCATTGATAGTGGGAGCAGCGGGAAAGCATGTAGATTGCTTAAATCCATCTATGGATTAAAGCAGGCCTCAAGGAGTTGGAACATCTGCTTTGATGATACAATCAAAGAGTTTGATTTTGTCAGAAATGAAGATGAACCATGTATTTATAAGAAGATTGTAGGGAGTACTGTCACATTCCTCGTATTGTACGTAGATGACATTCTCCTGATAGGAAATGATGTTCCTATGCTACAATCGGTCAAACTATTCTTATCACAAAGGTTCTCCATGAAGGACCTGGGTGATGCCTCGCGCATTTTGGGCATTAGGATCTATAGAGATAGATCCAAGAGGTTATTGGGACTGTCCCAATCAAAGTACATAGACACCATTCTAAAGAGGTTTAGTATGGAAGATTCCAAGCGTGGTGCCTTGCCTGCTAGTCATGGAATCACTCTCTCTAAGGACTTCTGTCCGAAGACTGATGAAGAGAGAGCTCGCATGAGCGTTATACCCTACGCTTCAGCCGTGGGATCTATAATGTATGCGATGTTGTGTACTCGCCCTGATGTAGCTTATGCACTGGCTGTAGTAAGCAGGTATCAATCCAACACAGGGGAGAAACATTGGATAGCAGTGAAGAACATTCTTAAGTACTTGCGAAGGACTAAAGAATTGTTCTTGGTGTATGGTAATGGCGATCTCCAAATGGAGGCCTTTACCGATTCAAGCTTCCAAAGTGACAAGGATGACAGTAAATCAATCTCAGGGTTTGTATTTACCCTAAATGGAGGAGCAGTTAGTTGGAAGAGTTCCAAACAGGACACCGTTGCAGACTCCACGATGGAAGCTGAGTATATTGCTGCAAGTGATGCTGCTAAGGAAGCCGTCTGGATGAAGAAGTTCATTGCGGAACTAGGAGTAGTTCCAACCATTGTTGATCCAATACCATTATATTGCGATAATAATGGAGCTATAGCATTAGCTAAAGAACCAAGGTCCCATCAGAAATCTAGACACATCCTAAGGAGATATCATCTGATCAGGGAGATAGTGGATCGCCAGGAGATCGAGATTCGGAGAGTAGATACAAAGGATAACACAGCGGATCCATTCACCAAGGCACTTCCACAGCCGCAGCATGAGCGACTGTTTGAAATGTTGGGTATGAGATACGCCAATAACTGGCCTTAGTGCAAGTGGGAGATTGTTAGTAATTTGTATGCCCTAAAGGCCATTATATGGATAGTGGAAACTTGGACATGTTATCTATGGAGATAGATGAATTTCTTGCTCAAAATGATAGTACGCTATCTGGTTTACTTTATCTGTACATGTAGATTTAATCATTTACACATGTTGATAAAGCCCAAAGGATATATGCTTGACTACTGTGATTATGATGCGGATCATACTAGTGGGGCACATGTAGTCTATAAGCATATCCTTGAACTGTTCCTAGTCGAGGGTGTATCGAGACAGGGCATCGATATTCCAGAGTAGACTAGCGTATACTATTCTTGTCCCATATGATGGGCGATGGATGATCCCATATCCATCTGGTGAGGAGACACCAAAGATTGTATGCGGGTGCTCAGTGGAGACTGGGTACACTGAACGGACTCACAGAGAACTCCTATGTGGTATTATATCTATCGTCGGATAGCAGTTCTCAGGAACACTGGTACAGGTTAGTCTGTAGACCCAAGATCGTCATAGAGTCTTGTGTGTCCTCCCACTATACTTTGATCTCCACCCTACCACGGCTCTACTGAGTCGTGTAAACAGGTGGTCTTTAGGTACAGTCCCGAGGCGCATGGAGGCAATGAGCGATAGGAGGGGTTTCGTCTCTCCCGGTATTGGGGGTTGATGTTGTGCTATGCTCGATTGGCTATAACATGAAGTCCCTGGCCAGGGCTGCTGAGATTTACTGATAAGAGTTATCAGTAGTTTCTCGATCTGTTATGAGCCATACACCAGCATGACTTATTGAGTTACTGGGGTCGACGATACCATCCCTAGACTCGATATGCAGCATATCTGACGAAGAGACCGGACTGTACGGTAAGTGTTGCCAGTTGGCTCGACGGGAGTTTTTACAGCTTCGCTGGTTTTCTTCTGATCGTTTCAATACCCGGGTGGCCGTTATGTTTAGCTGACCTCTTGCGGCTTGTGGATGTTTGATATGATCATCATCTACTGCTGGCGTATTGACGAGTCTTAGAGTCCCACAATGAAGTTTCCTGGCTCAGGCAAAACGATGTGGTGTGCATATGAGATATGCGCGGGACCCGATTAAATACAGTTATGTGATAACGTATATTAATCGGGCATTTTCTATTTGTCCGATCGTTTGAGATATGACCGGTTTGGTAAAATCAAGTGTTGATTTAACTAATTACATTTAGATTAATCCTTTAAGTAAATCCTTTTGTATGCATGCATGTATGCACATGATGATGTGCATGGACACATACATGCATACATAGTATCATGGTTGATGATACAAGAATGATGGCAATATAAGACTTATATTGAAGCTTTTAATTTGTATTTATCATTTTAAGTTAATATAAAGAATATCCACTAATTCTCCTTTATTATTTAGTGGGTAAGCTTTAATTAACTTAATGAAAAGAATTTCCACCCATGCTTAATTCTTTAGGAAAAGAATTTCCACTCATAATTATGGTGGTAATGGAATAATGGTGATTATTCCTTTCTTAACACTATAAATAGCTTCATATGTGATATGAAACAAGAAGCACACAACAAGAAAAAAAATTGAGTGCAAGGGTGTGAAAAATACAAGTTATCATATGTGATATGAAAGAAAGCTCAAGCCACCATTATCTTCTTCTTCCTCTCTAGATTTCTCTCTTCAGTGAAGATTGACAAAAGAAAGGATTTCAATTGAAGAACATAAACCACATCATCATACTACACACCTCTAGCCGATTTGTGTAGGGTGTTTACTCTACTTCGTTTGCGAAACAAGTAAGGTAAGGAGCTTTGGGCAAAGGGACTTCGGGTGGATCATCGTGGACAAGGAAGGCTACCATCGATCCGTTCCAAACTCTCATAGTGCCAAGGAGTCACCGAGGGAGATCTACAAAGGTTGTAATCTTTCCTCTTAGTGATAGTTTTACAATTGCATGTGATGTTTAGTTGTATCATCCCTAAAACTTCTAGTTTCGATTCTTGTCGGGTTAACTTAACACCTCTAAATTTTTGATTATGGCATGTGTGATGCTACCGAACTCTTGACGAGGTGCTAGGCCAGCCCTACAGGGCCACCGCCTCTCGTCGGGGTCTCGACTGTATACACTAGTCTACTCCGGAGTATCGATGCCCTATCTCGAAACTCCCACGACTAGGGACCACTTTTAAGGATGTGCTTGTGGACTACCCAACTTGTAAGTCAATGTACAACACCCCACGACTTGCGGGGAGGCGGAAATTTGAAAAACGATCTTGTTCTTTGCTTAAACATCGACTAACCGCATGAATCGAAGCTAAACGATAACTAAAATGAAACATAGAAGTTCTATACTACTATGTTTAGGGATTATACCTAACGAATCGTGTCCTTCTTCTTTGCGAACTCCACCTCCTCCTCGGCCTTCTCGAAGTAGTAGACGATCCACCCGAGAGCTTTACTCCAAGCTTAGCCTCTAAACTTGAGGCAACTAACCTTCTTTAAGTGCTAATCAAAGAAGCTAGGTGATATAGAGTGAGGGTTATGGTTTAATTAGTCTAACTAATCCTTGTACTCAACACATGAGAGGGGAGGATTAGGGTTTGAAGAGGGAGAGCTTGAGGAGAGAGAAGATGAACATAATAATGAAGTGAGAATAATGAGTTATGATAATATATATCAAGCATTTCTTTTTATCAAGAAAAGAAAATAAATCAATTTAACAACCATGCTTGATAATATCTAGTGATGATTCACATCCATGAGTCATTAAGCAATTATGAAGCATTAATGACATGGATGAATCATCCATATGACTCACTAATCTCATTTAATGTATATGCCACCTTAACCTCCTTAGTCACCACCTTCTAGAAGCTTCTCGCGCAATTACGAGAACGCCCCTCCTTTCCGCAAAAATACGGAAAAACTTTAGACTGTATAAATCCAATAACCGGATACCAGTAACTGGCTTAAACCAAAGCCGACTGGTAAAAACTGTCCGAAAGTCGTACGTGCGTAAACACACGTATGCGTCCGAACTCTTGTCGTAAAACCATACGACCTCTATATCGTTTCGCCCGGAGTAGGGAAACTCTCTGTGTGGGACTCTAGAGACTCGACTACTACGTTGGCAGTGGGTTTAACCACAGACCGCAAGCGGCACTAGCTGTACGTAACGGTCCCCAGATAGATGTTGATAAGAAGGCCGATGAGGAAACCCATCCGATCTCCTACTGAGTCTGATGTGACAATATCCATACAGTCCGGTCCGTTCGTCCAGGACTATCGCATATCGGGCCTAGGGGGCGGCAAGCGTCAGTCCCCTAATAGCGGTATAAGTCGTGTCGGAGGGAAGCCCATTACACCCTGAGAAACTACTGGAACCTACCAGCAAATCTCGCTTGCCCTGGCCAGGGACTTTGCGTAATGGCTCTCTGACACAGCGCGATATCAACCCCCAATACCGGGAGAGAGGAATCCTGTCTAACCGCCACTACCTCCAAGTGCTCGGGACTGCACCCAACTGCTACCTGTTTGCACGACTCCTTTGAGTCGTGGTAGGGTAGCAATCTAAGAACAGTGGGACACACTCGAGGTGAAGTAGCAGTGTCAAGTCTGCGGACTATGCTGTACTCATGTCACCTGGGAACTGTTCACTGACGACTGGTATAAAACCAACCAACAGTTCCCTGTGAGTCCTGTCCGGTGTACCCGTAACCTAACGAGCACCTGCATACTATCTCCAGTACGACGTACTGACGGCTGTGGGACAGACCATCTCCCCAACTGGGATGAGAAGCGTACACACTAGTCTACTCCGGAGTATCGATGCCCTGTCTCGATAATCCAACGACTAGGGACCTGAACAAGGATGTGCTTGTAGACTACCCAACCCCACTAGTGTGACTGCCATCACAACGCTGGTAGTCAAGCAAGATCCTATGAGCTCTATCAATACGTATACTCACATATTAAGATAGAAAAAACCAAGTAGCATACTACCATGTTTAGCAAGACTGTTATATACATGTGAATATCCCAAGCTTCCATTAAGTAATATACAAACTAGTATGATACAATAATAGCCCCTAGGGCATATACACTAACAATATCCCACTTGCACTAGGGCCATGTACTGGCATATCGAAGACCGATGATCTCGAGTAGCCTCTCGAACTGAATCTGAGGTAGGGCCTTCGTGAATGGATCAGCAATGTTCTCTTCAGAAGCAACTCTCTGAACTTCGATCTCGTGACGATCAATGATCTCCCTGATCAGGTGATACCGCCTTAAGATGTGTCTGGATTTCTGATGGGACCTTGGTTCCTTCACTAAAGCTATAGCTCCATTGTTGTCGCAATACAGAGGTATTGGATCAACTATGGTAGGAACTACCTGAAGTTCTGTTAGGAACTACCTGAAGTTCTGTTAGGAACTTCTTCATCCAGACTGCTTCTTTCGCGGCATCGCAAGCAGCTATATACTCCGCTTCCATCGTCGAGTCAGCAACGGTGTCCTGCTTGGAGCTCTTCCAGCACACCGCCCCTCCATTGAGGGTAAAGACATAACCCGACATGGACTTGGAATCGTCCTTATCACTCTGGAAGCCGGAATCAGCAAAGGCCTCCAACCTGAGGTCTTTTCCGCCGTAAACCAAGAATATCTCCTTAGTCCTTCTCAGGTACTTGAGAATGTTCTTTACTGCTATCCAGTGCTTCTCCCCTGGGTCTGACTGATACCGGCTTACCACGCTCAGTGCGTAAGCTACATCTGGTCTGGTGCACAACATCGCATACATTATAGAGCCTACCGCAGAAGCGTAGGGTATAATAGACATGCGTTCCCTTTCCAAATCAGTCTTGGGAGACATCTCTTTGGAGAGGGTGATTCCGTGACAAGCCGGTAGATTACCGCGCTTAGAATCTTCCATACTGAATCTTTTCAGTACAGTGTCGATATACCTGGACTGCGAAAGTCCCAACATCCTCTTGGATCTATCACGATAGATCCGTATCCCCAGAATGTAAGAGGCATCACCCAGGTCTTTCATGGAGAACCTGTGTGATAAGAATCCTTTGACAGATTGTAGCATAGGAATGTCATTTCCTATTAATAGAATGTCATCCACGTACAAGACGAGGAATACGACACTTCTGGCTACAACTTTACTATATATGCACGGTTCATCTGGATTTTTGATAAAGTCATATTCTTTGACTCTCATCAAAACAGATGTTCCAACTCCGCGATGCCTGCTTTAGTCCATAAATGGACTTAAGCAGCTTGCATACTTTCCCGCTGCTCCCACTCTGATTGAAACCCTCTGGCTGATCCATATAGACGCACTCTTCTAAATTTCCATTCAGAAAAGCCGTCTTTACGTCCATCTGCCAGATTTCATAATCATGGAAGGCAGCAATAGCAAGAAGAACCCGAATGGATTTGAGCATAGCCACTGGAGAAAAAGTTTCGTCATAGTCCAAACCAGGTCTTTGACGAAAACCCTTTGCAACAAGTCTAGCCTTATAGGTTTCCACCTGTCCATCTACACCAATCTTTTTCTTGAAGATCCATTTGCATCCTATGGGTTTTACCCCATCTGGAGCAAAGTACAAAGTCCATACTTTGTTGGTGTACATGGACTCCATTTCGGTCCACATTGCATCTAGCCATCGTACCGAGTCGCCGCTCTGGATGGCCTGCTGGAAGTCAGTAGGTTCCTCATCATCTATGATGCAATCCTCTCTATCCCCATCTATGAGAAAACCGTAGTATCTCTCAGGCGGATGAGACGGCCTACTACTCCTGCGGAGGGGTGCGGGAATGTCCTGTTCTTCTTGAACTTCCGGTTCTACCAAACTTTCAGTATTAGTTTGTGGTTCTGGAATTTCTTCCAGTTTTATTTCGCTCCCACTTGATTCCTTTTCTAAGAACTGATGTTCTAGAAAATGGGCATTACGAGAAACAAATACCTTTTGTTCCTCTGCGTAATAGAATAGATATCCCCTGGAGTTCTTTGGATATCCCACAAACTTACACTTTACTGATCGTGCCTCGAGCTTGTCCACATGCTGCTTTTTAACAAAAGCTGGACATCCCCAAATCTTTATATACTGTAGATGGGGTTTCTTCCCGCTCCACATCTGTTATGGAGTGGTAGGCACAGTTTTGGAAGGTACCATGTTCAAAAGATATGCCGCCGATTCTAGCGTATAACCCTAAAAAGATCGCGGTAACTCAGCATTACTCATCATGGATCGTACCATATCCAATAGGGTTCGATTCCGTCTCTCCGATACACCATTATGCTGTGGAGTGTATGGAGGAGAAAGCTGAGAGTGAATTCCTTTCTCTTTTAGGTAACCTAGGAACTCGGCACTCAAGTATTCACCACCTCGATCAGATCTAAGTGTCTTGATACTTTTGCCGGTTTGGTTTTCTACTTCATTCTTATACTCTTGGAATTTCTCAAAAGCCTCGGATTTATGTTTCATCAGATAAATGAATCCGTATCTTGAGTAATCATCCGTGAAAGTAATGAAATAGGAAAAACCACCTCTTGCATGCGTAGACATTGGACCACATACATCGCTGTGTATGAGTCCTAAGAGCTCGCTCGCTCTTACTCCTTGTCCAGTAAATGGAGTCTTTGTCATCTTTCCTTTGAGACAAGATTCACAAGTGTCATAAGTTTGATATTCGAACGAGTCCAAATATCCTTCTCTATGCAACTTAGTCAACCTTCTCTCATTGATGTGACCCAGTCTACAATGCCATAAGAAAGTTTTATTTAAATCTGGAGACTTTCTTTTTAGTGTGTTCTGGACATTGAAAATTTGGAGTTGGTTTAAAACATATATACCGTTATTTAGTGTACCGGACCCAATCAAACCATGATTAAGGTGGATGTTAACAACATCTCTTACAAACGTGAAATCATAACCTTTATTTGATAACAAGGAAACTGATATGATATTACACGTTAAGCTTGATACAAAAAAACAGTTATGTAAAACCAAAATGTGTCCACTCGTCAATCCTAGGTGATAATCCCCGACGGACGCAGCTCCCACGCTAGCTCCGTTAGCAACCTTTAGGGTCATATCACCTTCCTTCAGCACTCTACGGTTTCTCAGTGCCTGCAATGAATTGCAAATATGAGATCCTGATCCGGTATCCAATACCCAGGAAGTAGAGTTGATCGACAGACAATTCTCAATTACAAACACACCTGAAGTCGAAGCCACAGCTTGCTTCGGTTCCTGGTTCTTGGCGTTCCACGCCTTGCAATCCTTCTTCCAGTGCCCTTTCCTGTGACAATGGAAGCACTCATCCTGGCCAACTACCGGTACCGCAAACTTTTTCTTTCCCTTCCCTCCCACCTTACTAACACCTCCTCTAGGTCTGGGGACGGCCTTCTTCTTCCTTCCTTTGGCCCTAGCCTTGGACCCGGAAGAAGATGCACCGCCAACAAACATAGCGGGTGTTTCCCTTGCCTTCTGCAAGGAGCCCTCTGCACTCCTTAACATGTTCAGGAGTTCCGGAAGTTCAACTTCTTTTCTTTGAATGTTAAAGTTCAGGATAAACTGGGCGTAGGTGGAAGGAAGGGACTGGAGAATAAGGTCTGTATAGAGCTCATTATCCAAAGTCGTCCCAAGGTCTGCGAGCTCTTCTATATAGCCGATCATCTTTAGGACATGTTCTCCTACCGATGACCCGACAGCCAACCTCGCTCGAAACAAGTTCTTTGAGGTCTCGTATCTTGCTATACGAGATTGCTCTCCATAAAGTTCCTTTGTATGGAGAAATATGGCGTCTAGTTCCATATCCTCGTGCCTCCTCTGATGTTCATTGTTCATCGAGGCAAGCACGATGCACTTGGATTTCGCGCAATCGAAATCCCAGGTTTTGCGGATTTCCTTATCCGCATTACTGGATTTGGGACCAGGGACAGCAGGTGCCGTAGCGGTGAGGACGTACCCCAATTTGTCATAGGTCAAAGCCATTTTGACATTCCGCAGCCAATCTTTATATTTTGGCCCTGTCAGTATATTTTTCTATAAAAGTAACTTAAGTCCAGTCATTTTCAGGGTCGCTGCAATTAGGAGAGAGAGAAGAAAACTCTTTAGCATGATGCTCTTGCAAGTTTAGAGTGGTTTTTAGTTTATCTAAACTGGATGGCTCCCACTGTTTCTCGAATCCTTCCTCAAACCATAAAAGAAGAATTAGCCAGGACTATTCTCACTGTACAATTCTTGCTTAA
Source organism: Agapanthus africanus (assembly GCA_030015575.1). Lineage (NCBI taxonomy): Eukaryota > Viridiplantae > Streptophyta > Magnoliopsida > Asparagales > Amaryllidaceae > Agapanthus > Agapanthus africanus. Next base: position 297,038,504 of record JASDDO010000008.1, read on the forward strand.
CCGTTCAGCCAGGCCAGTGTCGATACTTCGAGGGAGGTTTTCCAACGCTTTCGCGAAGTTCCTTAATTAAAGAACCTCTTTTCTCTGGGGCGTAACCCCGCTGACACTTTTCTTGACACCTACTTGGTTTATAGCATTGATCGTTAAGTGACGAATATCCTGATAAGTAGTATATACTCACAGTAGGATCGGGATCCAAATATCATCGTATGATAATGTTGAAGGAATGCTACCAACATTCATCAAACTCCAAATGGTATGCATCTCTTTGCAAATTTCAGTTTCTTTAGAAATTCCCGATATTAGTTTTTGCCCCATGGTCTTATGACCTTGGCGTTAGGTGAAAATGACATAAGTCACATGTCAAGTTCTACCCATCATTATCTTGTCAATTTGAACCCATCCGTATATATCCTTGACGTTCGGCCAAAATGATAATACGACTGTCCCAAACTAACTCATCTATCCATGCAACAAATGAATATCCAGTAGCTACCAAACACTATGCCTTGGCGTTAGGTCAAAATACATAGCTTGAATACTACTGAATACCCAGATGAAATGACGGAGGGCTACGAATGGTTTTGGCGAAACCGTGAACGTAGTGAACTTGATATAACCGAAGGAACCTGATAGCTTTTAAAAGGAGTGGTTAAAGCTCCGCATTTAAAAATATCTGTTTTTAAAATTAACCGAGTGGTTTCTTTTAAATTGTTCCAACGATTAAAACTTTGGTTTATTTTCTTTGCATTATAGATAATGCGTCCCATCATTAACCTATCATTGCAGAGAACAACGAAAATATGACGTCCTCTTATGCCATCCGCATTCGCCACTGGGTCCCGTCATTACCCGTTAGGTTACTTAACTAACGACAGAGCGGGGACTGGGCTAGCGCGGGTGTAAAACATAAGTGACGTCTAAAATAGCTATCATATATATAGATATTTTACATTCGTCTGACGCAATGATTTTCATTCCAGATCACAGATGAACTTAATTGGATTTGCAAGCAATCCGTGTTTGTTTTGAGCCTACAACAATAGACGGATTACAAAGTTGTGATGAATAGCCATTACCCCACCCAAGACCCCTACGGGTCCGGCAAACTACCCGCCCGGCAGTTTGTGCACCCCTCCTTGGGTCTGTCCTAGGTGCAAAAAACAGTAAAAAGAAATAATACAACGGTGGCTACAACCGCAACCTGGATGTGCCCCGCAAAATAATATTACAACAAATTACATTTACATCAAATGAATTAAATAATAACCCATCACATAACCCCGACTATACATCACAACAGTCCAACACAGTTCATATGCACAAACAGATAAAATCCATTACAGAAATGTGCAACCCCCTGCTAACCGACATACTAGCAGTTAGGGGAGGTTTACGAACACATTATACAAACACAGATATAATCCAACAAGCAAATACTGTATAATTTCGATCGATTAAACACTTTTAATTTTGCTCCAATACTTCTCTGTAAATCTGAAACCTGAGCAAAAATTAAAAAATTCCAGAAAATACCAAATATCCCAGAGAACCAACACAGGAAAATTGGGTTCCTGAATCGCCAACTCGGCGGCGGATCGGTGGGTTCCGCCGCGGTTCCGCGGCTCTTTAGGCGATCCAGGGGCCCAATTTTCTTGGGTGTTCTTCTACTGTCTTTTCAAGCTTTTTGAACATCCCTGAAAAATTTTTGGACTTTATTTAAAAATCGACAGAAACTGATGATTTCGGGCTTTTCCGGTTTCGTTTTTTCCGTTCGAAATTCATATAAATTTGCAAGTAAGTTATTTATTGTTTAGCGAGGCTCTGATACCACTCTTAAGTCGATGTACAACACCCTACGACTTGCGGGGAGGCGGAAATTTGAAAAACGCTCTTGTTCTTTGCTTAAACATCGACTAACCGCATGAATCGAAGCTAAATAATAACTAACATGAAACATAGAAGTTCTATACTACTATGTTTAGGGATTATACCTAACGAATCGTGTCCTTCGTCTTTGCGAACTCCACCTCCTCCTCGGCCTTCTCGAAGTAGTAGACGATCCACCCGAGAGCTTTACTCCAAGCTTAGCCTCTAAACTTGAGGCAACTAACCTTCTTTAAGTGCTAATCAAAGAAGCTAGGTGATATAGAGTGAGGGTTATGGTTTAATTAGTCTAACTAATCCTTGTACTCAACACATGAGAGGGGAGGATTAGGGTTTGAAGAGGGAGAGCTTGAGGAGAGAGAAGATGAACATAATAATGAAGTGAGAATAATGAGTTATGATAATATATATCAAGCATTTCTTTTTATCAAGAAAAGAAAATAAATCAATTTAACAACCATGCTTGATAATATCTAGTGATGATTCACATCCATGAGTCATTAAGCAATTATGAAGCATTAATAACATGGATGAATCATCCATATGACTCACTAATCTCATTTAATGTATGCCACCTTAACCTCCTTAGTCACCACCTTCTAGAAGCTTCTCGCACAATTACGAGAACGCCCCACCTTTCCGCAAAAATACGGAAAAAATTTAGACTGTATAAATCCAATAACCGGATACCAGTAACTGGCTTAAACCAAAGCCGACTGGTAAAAACTGTCCGAAAGTCGTACGTGCGTAAACACACGTATGCGTCCGAACTCTTGTCGTAAAACCATACGACCTCTATATCGTTTCGCCCGGAGTAGGGAAACTCTCTGTGTGGAACTCTAGATACTCGACTACTACGCTGGCAGTGGGTTTAACCACAGACCGCAAGCGGCACTAGCTGTACGTAACGGTCTCCAGGTAGATGTCGATAAGAAGGCCGATGACGAAACCCATCCAAACTCCTACTAAGTCTGATGTGACAATCTCCATACAGTCCGGTCCGTTCGTCCAAGACTATCGCATATCGGGCCTAGGGGGGCGGCAAGCGTCAGTCCCCTAATAGCGGTATAAGTCGTGTCGGAGGGAAGCCCATTACACCCTGAGAAACTACTGGAACCTACCAGCAAATCTCGCTTGCCCTGGCCAGGGACTTTGCGTAATGGCTCTCTGACACAGCGCGATATCAACCCCCAATACCGGGAGAGACGAATCTTGTCTAACCGCCACTGCCTCCAAGTGCTCGGGACTGCACCCAACTGCTACCTGTTTGCACGACTCCTTTGAGTCGTGGTAGGGTAGCAATCTAAGAACAGTGGGACACACTCGAGGCGAAGTAGCAGTGTCAAGTCTGCGGACTATGCTGTACTCATGTCACCTGGGAACTGTTCACTGACGACTGGTATAAAACCAACCAACAGTTCCCTGTGAGTCCTGTCCGGTGTACCCGTAACCTAACGAGCACCTGCATACTATCTCCAGTACGACGTACTGACGGCTGTGGGACAGACCATCTCCCCAACTGGGATGAGAAGCGTACACACTAGTCTACTCCGGAGTATCGATGCTCTGTCTCGATAATCCAACGACTAGGGACCTGAACAAGGATGTGCTTACAGACTACCCAGCCCCCACTAGTGTGACTGCCATCACAACGCTGGTAGTCAAGCAAGATCCTATGAGCTCTATCAATACGTATACTCACATATTAAGATAGAAAAAACCAAGTAGCATACTACCATGTTTAGCAAGACTGTTATATACATGTGAATATCCCAAGCTTCCATTAAGTAATATACAAACTAGTATGATACAATAATGGCCCCTAGGGCATATACACTAACACAACTCTCACGTATATGATCGTCATCATACTATTGGTAGTCAAGCAAGATCCTAAGGGCTCTATCAACGTGTAATAGTGATCAGTCACCTGAACCTGTACACGACTGATAAAGGCAAACCATATATCATACTAGCATCTCAAGTAAGACAGTCCTACCGGTATAAGTCCTCCCACAATCATTGCAATCACGTACCTGCGATCCAATAATTGACTTTGAGGGCACTACATCCAACATGTAGTACAGGAACATCACTTCCTATTTGGAGTATGACATCCAAATTCAGGGCAGTACTCCCTACATTTTTCTTACTAGGTTCATCTTTTGTTTTGATGAAGTCAATCACTTTGTGTAACACCTTAGAATGTGATTAGTGTTAATTGAGTGATAACGCGAGTTTTTAAGAAAAAGTTTACCAAATTGGTTTCCTCACATTTTATAACAATTAATTAATATTTTATTATTATTTGTTTTGGTTTGCACACACTTATGCATGTTAGTGTGGGGGTTAGTTAGTGTTAATCTTTTTAAGTAGCCATGGAACCCTAAGCTAATTCTTGCCATGTTAACCTTACACTTAGCATTGTTATGTAGAGTTATCTTCTTGTTTTGGATTGAATAGAGGTGGCTAGGTGAGTCATGGAGGCTTTAATGCTTGCATTAATGGAGGTGAGGGAGAGAGTAAGTGTAAAGGGTATACTCACCCTACACTCATCCTCTCATCGTTATCTCCCCTCACCCTCTCATTCTTATCTCTTTCTCAATTATTTCTTCATCTCCTCAACTCCCAACTGAAACCCTCACTACTTCATCATAAAACCTTGCAAAACTTCATTAAATCCTACTAAAACTCTTCTCAAGTCGTGTTTTAGCCACTAAGATGACTTGGAGCTTGTAAAGATTGGATTTTGAGCAAGAGCGGCTAGGTAATGACCTCTAACTGATAATTAGGTGTTTATATTGTTGTGTTGCCTTGTAGTTGTGGTTTGGAACACTAAAGGTATAGTTTTGACATATCGTATTTTTAGTGTCATATTGGAGTCTCTGTGTTCTGCTGTGACCCCGAGTATGTACTGGAAAATCAAGCAATGTAGTAGTGATGTACTAGTGACCCTGAGTGTACACCTGAAGCACGAACCCCACCTGGGCAGTTTTGGCCGACGACAATATGGGGAAATCCGGCGAGCTCGGTCTTTTGGGGGAGTTGGGGCTTTGGTTTTGTAGGGTAGCTGTCTGCAGTTGTTTAGAAGTGTTTGGTACTTCTTGATTTTTATGTTTTAACAGTATACAAAATCTGGGATCACTTTGCTATAATCTAGTGTTTTGACTACGCGTGTTACGTTATTCGAAACGGTTCGTGATCTTGTGTAGAACTGCTGCACTTGGGTTTGTTTTGGGATGTAGCTACACACGTTAGCCACTAGACGGACACTTGAGAGTTGGATTGGAGTTGGTGCATCGGTCAAACATAGTTTGTACGTGATATTAGTCGATTTCTGAGATTTACACATGTTATGTTTTGTGTTAATAGGATCGCAGGCAGGGACTTCGAACGCTGCGAAGAAAGGGAAGCAGGTGATTAGATTTACCTAGCTCGAGATCGTCGGTGAGTAGATTTAAAATCTATGGGGAAATCGCCCGTATGGCGTTAAGCGCCAGGGCTAGATATGATATGATATTAGCCGCATGTTTATATGCACATATAAAGATTATGCATGAACTTCATCACATATTATTACTTGTTGTGTCTGGACTTGTACCCATTAGACACTGCTCTATTATTGACGGTTCATGTCGCACGAGCACCAATTGTATGTTACACACACACCGTCGGTAATTACCATGACACGCACAATACATATACATATGTGATATTGTATTGATTAGTGATATTGAGACATTGATTCTTGTGCGAGTGCGCATATGAAATATAGTTCTCATGCATACCTACATGCTTACACATATACCTTACTATAGCTACATGTTCAAATTTATATGATGTTGCGTTGGATTTTGGATAAATTGGGAACCGCGTGATATATTTAATAACTTGATGCATTTAAATAGCGGTTTTCCTTTGATATGTTCATATTACCGTTCTTTGTTGCATACATCATATTACAAGGATTTACGCATTGAGATATGGATTTCATGTGATTTTCTGGATTTGAGGACCGTGGGGATATTTCAAGAAATGTGTATTGTTTTGAAAACCCGGTTTCTCTTGTTATGATATTTCGATGCATCCACCATGAGTGTTCTCGGTTCAGAGAATTGTGTTAGAAACCCGATGCGAGGAGTGGATGAGGCCGTGTTCCGGGTTCATGGTGGACCCGGTATGGTACCCTGGATCAAGAAAGGTATGTCGATGGATTAGCCGATGAGCCTGGCAGGAGGACTACTACCTACCGGTGATAGTTTTGGACTCGGCGGTTATCCAGAGGATATCGACCGGAGTCGTGAGATGGATATGGGCCGAATCGTACTACCGATGCCTGCGGGCCGATCCGGGCAGACGGAGCCCCTGATATGTGGATTTACGTGTCGATGTTGGACATGAGTATTTCATGATGTTTCAAGTGTCGATGTTAGACACTCATGTTCCATGAGATGTACGGATATGAGGGCCAGTCCTGGTGACGGCGCCTGCGGATTTTGGGATTTAGGGTGTGTTGATGGACACCAGGGTATTTCCAGGCTCATGATTTATGCATGAGATTTATTATTTATCCCACACTCAGGATTTATTTGATATGCATTTGATTCATGTAGATGTAGTACCCTGGTGGTGTACCTTGATCATGATTGTTGCATGTCTTTATTGCCATATTTATGCTATCAGATTACATGTGATAGATTATCGTAGTTCGTGCATACTTGCGATTAAAGTATGATGTTATTTACTATTCACTAGTTGGCAAGTCGCCCCCGTTGTGCCACAGTGTTTTGCAGGTCTGATCCTCAGAGTAATCGCGGTAGGGCGCCTTATTATCTCTATTTCAGCAGATACCGCTACGGTTGGCTGTGAGGCCTTTTTGATATAGGTGGGTTTTGCGGTTATCCGATGATGTTCATTGTATATCTTATTGTATCTAGTACTCTCCATCTGCCACCTTCATGTATTGACTTAGAGACGAGTTGTGAGGATCGATGTTGTATATTCTTGTGACTCTGGGTGTCGTGCTCGTGTGAGCCGGCCTTTGTTTATGTTGATTATCTCTTTTATGATGTTCCTTCTCTACGGCGTCGTATATCTTCTTGTGGTGGTGGTTTCCTCCTTTGGGCGAGATTTGCTCCCGTTTGGGGATGCTTTACTTATATCTTGTGTTTGTACCCGTTTCGGGGCTAGCTTTTACAAATGATGTGTTACCGAAATTTTTATGAAAACAAACTTAAGCTTTAAGTTTTTCTTGAGAATTAAAAATGTTTCTATCTTTTCCTTCTTGTAATGGTTTAGATTGCTGGGTTTTCAGCTTACTTAAATTGCGTTACGTCTGTTGACGTTACGTGGTCTAAGTGCCGGTCATGTGCCTAACTTGGATCACGACAAAGTTGGTATTAGAGCGCTAGGTTTTACCTTTCGGAGTGTAGAATGACCTTGGTATGATGGAGTAGGTAGCTTAAGTATAGTGACGTAGCGTGTGTATGTTCCACGGCATACTTACGACACGGTGCTCCGCCTATGTGACCTTAGGACTTATTGCTTGAAATTCCTTCCGTGATTATATACATCCTTGTGATTCGATTTCTATATTCTTATCGAAACCTGTTTCCATTTCCAGCTTTTATGCCACCGAAGACTACGAGGGCACAGAGAGCGGCCGCGAGGGCCGAGGTCAGAGTTGACTCGTCTGAGACAAGGACTGACCCGGGTTGTATGACCATTGTGCAGGAACAAAATTATCCACCTTCGATAGACCGTATTGCTAGGCTTGAGGCCGGTATGCAGGATATGCGCCAGATGATGGGGTCATTGGTTGAGGCCAGTCGAGCACAGCCACAGGAGGTTGTCCCACCTTTTACGGGGACTGTGTTGGTGCCTACTGTTCAAGCATTTGTACCTGCAGCTACAGAGGTGATCACCGTATCGTTATCTGAGTTCATGAGGGTGAAGCCTCCGGTTTTCACAGGCACAGATGCAGCCGAGGACCCACAGTAGTTTGTCGATCGGATGGCCAGGATATGTCGTTCGCTGAGATGCTCCGACGCGAGATGGTTAGAGTTCGCAAGTTTTCTTCTGGAGTGTCTTGCCCAGAAGTGGTGCGAGTCTTTAGAGAAGGGTAGAGCTGCAGGTCTTTGTCCTATGACCTGGGCTGGGTTCGTGACGATGTTTCTTGCCCGTTTTCTTCCGCAGAGCGTCAGGAATGCTTGAGCGCACAGTTTCGAGTCGTTACGCCAGATTCCAGGTATGGCAGTGTCAGAGTACGATGTGCAGTTTACCGAGCTATTTGTGTATGCTCCGTATTTGGTAGCTACTGAGGAGATGCGGATTAGGAGGTTTGTTCGAGGACTGCTTACCCAGTTGTTCCTCGCTATCAGCGTACAACATTGTGACACGTATGCAGCAGCGGTGGACGCAGCCCTATTGGTTGAGGAGCGTCTTTCTGAGACGTCGGTTTTTCCGGAACCGAAGAGGTTCGTACTGGTGTATCAGCACGGAGAAAGATGTTTAGACGCCGTGACAGATTCCGTTCAGATACTGAGGGTAGTGGAGGCTCGGGACGAAGCCAGTTATTTAGCTTTTATCCCCAGGAGGGTCAGCAGTTTCCATCTGGATGTTTCCGGTGCGGGAGTTTGTATCATCGGGTCCGAGATTCTACTGATACACTTGAGGATGAGGCAGCTGTACCCCATGTTACCTTACCACCTTCTCCACCTCAAAGAGCATAGCCTCTTATGCCGGTTGTTGCTCCGCGTCAGACTCATGCTCAGAGAGGTCGTAGTCGTGGCAGTTTTGTTCAGAGAGGATGGGGTGGCAGGGGTGGAGGTCAGCCAGTCGCCGGTAGAGGGAAGGCTCGAGTGTTTGCCTTGACTCATCAGGATGCACTGGAATCCAATGCAGTGGTTTCAGGTACTCTTTCTGTATGTTCTTTTGATGCACATATTTTGTTTGATCAGGGATCTACGAACTCGTATGTTTCTACACACTTCGTGCCGAGGTTGGGCCGAGAATCGTGTTTGCTAGATCGTCCACTTGTCGTGATTACTCCTGTTGGCGATTCTTTTGTTGCACGACATGTGTTTCGATCATGTGCTATTCGGATTAGAGATAGAGATTCGTCCGTCGATTTGATCCTGCTAGATATGTTGGAATTCGACATTCTCCTTGGCATGGAATGGTTAGCTGCTTTCTATGTGTTTGTGGACTTCCATGAGAAGACAATCAATCTTAAGTCTTAGTTTTCCGGGCGAGTCTGTTCGGGTTGTGTAGGGGGACCGCGGTGCCGCCCTTCACAGTTTGATTTCAGCCCTTTGCGCTAGTCGGCTTTTGAGGAGAGGATGTCAGGGATTATTGGCTTTCCTTCATGATACTGGAGCCATAGTAGAGCCGTTGAACCGGGTTCCTATCGTGCGAGAGTTTCCCGATGTTTTTCCCGATGAGCTACCTGGTTTTCCGCCAGAGCGCGATATTGAATTTTGCATTGATCTGATTCCCAGCACGGGGCCTATTTCTATACCGCCTTACTGGATGGCCCCGGCGGAGATTAAAAATCTTAAGGATCAATTGCAAGAGCTACTTGATAGGGGACTTGTACGTTCGAGTGTTTTGCCTTGGGGAGCTCCTGTTCTGTTCGTCAAGAAGAAGGACGACAGTTTGTTGTTGTGTATTGATAATCGTCAATTGAACCGAGTTACGATGCGGAATAGGTATCCTTTACCTCGCATTGACGATTTGTTTGATCAACTCCAGAGTGCGAAACATTTTTCTAAGATTGATTTGCGTTCGGGTTATCATCAGTTGCGGGTTCGGAATGATGACATTCCGAAGACTGCTTTTTGTACGCACTATGGGCATTATGAGTTTTTGGTGATGTCGTTCGGACTCACCAATGCCCCGGCAGCGATTACGGATTTGATGAACCGGATTTTCAGGCTGTTCCTCGACCAGTTTATTATTGTGTTTATTGATGACATTCTGGTCTACTCTAGGAGTCGAGAGGAGCATGAGCAACACTTGAGGATTGCTTTGCAGACATTGAGAGAGCACCAGCTGTATGCTAAATTCTCAAAGTGCGCATTTTGGCTTGATAGAGTTGACTTCCTGGGTCATATGGTGAAGGGAGATGGTATTCATGTGGACCCGAGGAAGATCGAGCCTGTGCAGTTTTGGCCCAGGCCTGTATCTGTGACAGAGGTCCGCAGCTTTTTGGGCTTAGCTGGTTATTACCGCCGTTTAGTGCTGGATTTCTCGAGTATCGCTGCACCGCTGACCGGACTGACCCGGAAGGGGTTTCTTTTCTTTGGACTGATGCATGCGAGCAGAGTTTTCAGCAGTTGAAGACTTGGTTAATGACTGCACCAGTTCTATCATTGTCTTCTGGATCGGGTGGCTTTGTTGTTTACTGTGAAGCTTCTTAAGTAGGGCTCGGTTGTGTACTGATGCAGCATGATAAAGTGATTGCTTATGCTTCTAGGCAGCTGAAGAAGCACGAGCAGAATTATCCCACCCACAATCTTGAGATGGCCGCGGTGGTCTTTACGCTGATGATTTGGAGACACTACTTGTACGGGGAGTTGTGTCAGATTTTCACGGACCATAAAAGCTTGAAGTACATCTTCGAATAGCGAGATCTGAATCTGAGACAACGCCGGTGGATGGAGCTTGTGAAGGATTATGATTGCGAGATCTTTTATCACCCGGGCAATGCGAATGTGGTAGCTGATGCTTTGAGTCGTAGGCCCGGGGGTAGCTTTTCCCAGCTGAGCGCAGTTCAGAGACAGTCTTCTGCAGATTTGCAGACCTTGTGCGATGGTCGAGTACAGTTTGAGTTCACATCCACTGGGGGACAGCTTGCTCACGTCCATGCCCGTCGACTTCTACTTGATTGTATCCGTAAGGCGCAGCCCAGTGATGCCCGTTTCTCTGAGATTCTTGAGCTTGTTCGGCAGGGTACAGAGTTGGAGTTCATAATTGATGACCCGAGTGTGCTACGTTATGGGAATCGCTTGTGTGTACCCGATACCGATGGGTTAAGATGCGAGATCCTAGAGCAGGCACACCAGTCAGCCTTTAGCGTTCATCCAGGTTCCACCAAGATGTACCGTGACTTGAGAGACATTTACTGGTGGGAAGGGATGAAGCGCGATGTTTCGGACTTCGTCTCGAGGTTCCTTACTTGTCAGCAAATCAAGGCTGAGCATCAGAGACCGGCTAGAGAGTTGCAGTCTTTACCCGTTCCTGAGTGGAAATGGGAGCAGATTTCCATAGACTTTGTTGTAGGTCTACCTAGGGCCAGACGGGGGTATGACTCCATTTGGGTGACCGTTGACCGGTTGAAGAAAGCGGCTCACTTCCTTCTAGTGAAGACCACTTTCGGTTATTCTCAGTATGCTAAGTTGTATATAGATGAGATTGTGCGTTTGCACGGCGTTCCCGCATGCATCATATCCGACAGAGGCACCCAGTTCACTAGTCGTCTTTTGCAGAAGCTTCAGGAAGATTTGGGTACTCGTTTGAGCTTTAGCACCACTTTCCATCCGCAGATCGTTGGTCGTCAGAGTGAACTATACAGACTCCGGAGGATATGCTTCATGCGTGCGTGCTTGATTTTGGTGGCAGTTGAGATCGTCACTTGGCGTTGATTTAGTTCTCCTACAACAACAGCTTTCAAGAGACTATTCAGATGGCACCTTTTGAGGCTTTGTATGGTAGGAAGTGTCGATCGCCAGTCCGTTGGACCGAACGTAGTGAGAGTAGGATTTTGGGACCCCAGCTAGTTCAAGAGACTACGGAGAAGATCCAGCTGATTCAGGACAGGATGAGAGCAACCCGGTGCAGACCGAAGTCTTATGATGACCGTCGTCGTCGCAGACTTGAGTTCACAGTGGGGGATCTTGTCTTCCTACGGATTTCTTCGATGAAGGGCGTTATGAGATTTGTGAAAAAGGGGAAGCTTAGTCCTATATTTGTAGGTCCTTTCGAGATCCTTAAGCGAGTTGGAACCGTTGCCTATCGTTTGGCTCTCCTACCCAGTTTTCCGGATGTTCACCCCGTATTCCATGTATCAATGCTTCGTAGATACCTTCATGATCCTTCTAACATGATTCAGCACCAGACCATTCATCTTGAGCCCGATCTTTCGTTCACCGAGCAGCCAGTAGTTAAATTGGATCGGCAGGTGAAGAAACTTCGATCAAAGGTCTTACCATCTGTGAAGGTTCTTTGGCGTAGCCCAACTGGTGAGGAGATCACTTGGGAGGCCGAGGGCGAGATGCGGAAGAAATTTCCTCATCTCCTTGAAGGTACGCATGGTAAGAATTTTAAATTCGGGGACGAAATTCTTTTAAGGGGGGAGATTATAACACCTTTGAATCCAATCTTTCCAAGCTCCAAGATTGGATTTTTGAGCAAGCGTGGCTAGGTAATGACCTCTAACTGATAATTAGGTGTTTATATTGTTGTGTTGCCTTGTAATTATGGTTTAGAACACTAAAGGTGTAGTTTTGTGCACATATCGTATTTTAGTGTCATATTGGAGTCTCTGTGTTCTACTGTGACCCCGAGTGTGTACTGGAAAATCAAGCAATGTAGTAGTTGTAGGGTTCTTAGGCACAACCACAAGGCATCAAACATGCTATATTTAAAAAATTTAGTGTGCCAAAAAACCCTAACCAAGGATCTAACTAGAGTTTTAGGAGCTAAACTATAAAGTAAATATCTTTACTTCTAAGTGATAACATAATACAACCTTTGTAGACCGCTCCTTCACTTCAATGGCTCATTGTAGTGGTCCCTTCGCTGCGATTATGGAACTTTCGGACTCTTGCATGGCTTCTCAAGGTGAAAGGAACGATCTTGCTTGTAGTCTTTGTAAGTCCACGTTGCGCACCCCGGTTCTTACGGGGAGGCGGAATAGGTAAAAAACGATTTTTTATAGAAGGCAACATGGACTAGAAACAAAAGATCTTTGCTAAACAAAATCCTAGCAAACTAACTATGAGTTTAGCTACTCGGTTAGGAGGTTATATCTTGGTTTTGAACTCCTTCTCTTCTTGCTCCTTGGAGTGGTTTGAACGGCTCCTCCTCGTAGTCTTCCTTTTGCCGAAGAAGGATCCACTCGAAGGCCTCTACCTTGAGCTCCTACCTCAACCTAGAGGTAACTAAAGTGATTGGCTTGCTAAACCTAGAACTCTAGAATGAGTAGAGAGTAGTTATGGTGGTTTTATCTCAAGAGCTCATGGTTCTCAACACATGAGAGATGAGAGCTTTGAGAGAGAGGAAGAGGATGAGCAAAACTATGAGAGAGAAAGTGCAAGAAAGAATGAGTATATTTTACAACCATGCTCTCATATTTGAAATAATGATAAAAATAATGATAATAATAATAATTAAGAAAATGTGATGGTTAGTTTATGAATGACCATTATCATTTCATTCATTTAATGCAATTGCAAGAAACAACAAGCATCTTTGAAATAAAATGATGATGGTCAACTAGTCAACAATGATCAACCGGTCAACAAAGTCAACAAGTCAACAAAAGTCAAATGTTCAACTCAACCATGACACAATAATCCTTAATCAATATTATTAATCATATTTCTCATTCTCATTAGGGTTTAGAAAAAGTCAACGGTCAACAACCCTGATGAGAATCCTCTGCCTCTGCCTCAGTCAACTGTGCATACACACCCGCATCCGTGTTCCGAGGAACATGAATACAATGAGATAAAACCAATCCCAAAACATATACTAGGATCTGGCTTAAACCAAAGCCCGCCAGTAATAACTGCCCGGACAGCAAACGTGCACAAGTGCGCGGATGTGAACGAACCCTGTCGCAAAACCATGCGACCTCTACTCTGTTTTGCCCAAAGGCGAACAACCCTCTGTGTGGGACTCTAAAGACTCGACATTATGCTGGCAGTGGGTTTAACCACAGGCCGCAAGTGGTACTAGCTGTACGTAACGGTCCCAAGTAGATGCCGATAAGAAGACTGATGAGGTGAACCCATCCGAACTGCTACTGAGCCTGAATGTGACAATCTCCGTACAGTCCGATCTGTTCGTCTGAGAGTATCGCATGTCGGGCCTAGGGGGGCGGTAAACGTCAGTCCCCTAATAGCGGTACAAGTCGTGTCGGAGTGTAGCCCAGAACACCCTGAGATAACACTGGAAACGCTACCAGTATATCTCGCTTGCCCTGGCCAGGGACTTTGTGTAATGGCTCTCCTAGACACAGCGCGATATCAACCCCCAATACCGGGAGAGACGAATCCTGTCTAACCGTCACTGCCTCCAAGTGCTTCGGGACTGCACCCAACTACTACCTGTTTGCACGACTCATTTGAGCCGTGGTAGGGTAGTAATCTAAGAATAGTGGGAACACACTCGAGGCGAAGTGACAGTGTCAAGTCAATGGACTATGCTGTACTCATGTCACCTAGGAACTGATAACTGATGATAGGTATAATACCAAACCAATAGTTCCCAGTGAGTCCTGTCCAGTGTACTTGTAACCTAACGAGCACCTGCATACTATCTCCAGTACGACGTACTGATGGCTGTAGGACAGACCATCTCCCCTCCTGGGATGAGAAGCGTATACACTAATCTACTCTAGAGTATCGATGCCCTGTATCGATAATCCTACGACTAGGGACCTGTATAACGATGTGCTTGTAGATTACCCAGCCCCCACTAGTGTGACTGCCATCACAACGCTGGTAATCAAGCATAGATCCTAAGGGCTCCACTAATGTGTATAGGCGATATGCTAAAAGAAACACATGCACACATTAAAGTAGAAACAAACCAAGTAGCATACTACTATTCCGAGCAAGATTGTTTATACAACTGTGAATATCCCAAGCTTCCATTAAGTAATATACCAACTAGTATGATACAGTAATGGCCTCTAGGTCATATACACTAACAGTCTTCGAGGCCGAAGATGATCTACGTCGAGGAGACACTAACTCAAACTACTACTTCACTAATGAGAGATTAGTGAAGCTAACACCCTATACTAAAGTGCTAATCTAGTAGAGGATGATGAAGTAGGAAGTGGGCTCACTTTAGTTTTATTTTTCTCGCAATATTTTCTTACTTTGCAAAAAGCTAGTGAGCTTTTTCTCAAGGTTGAAGAAGATGAAGAAAAGAAAAGAGAATGAACTAATGAGGTGAGAGAATCAACTATGGGTGAGTTTGTATCATATAGCTAACTCATGTAGAGACATAACCATGGCTAAATTATAATGGTTAGGTTAATCAACTATGGGATCCCCAGAATGTAAGAGGCATCACCCAGGTCTTTCATGGAGAACCTGTGTGACAAGAACCCTTTGACAGATTGTAGCATAGGAATGTCATTTCCTATCAAGAGAATGTCATCCACATACAAAACGAGGAATACGACAGTTCGTGCTACAACTTTACTATAAATGCATGGTTCATCTGGATTTTTGATAAAGCCAAATTCTTTGACAGTCTCATCAAAACAGATGTTCCAACTCCGCGATGCCTGCTTTAGTCCATAAATGGACTTAAGCAACTTGCACACTTTCCCGCTGCTCCCACTCTGAATGAAACCCTCTGGCTGGTCCATATAGACACACTCCTCCAAATTTCCATTTAGAAAAGCGGTCTTTACGTCCATTTGCCAAATCTCATAATCGTGGAACGAGGCAATGGCAAGAAGGATCCGAATGGATTTGAGCATAGCCACTGGAGAAAAGGTTTCGTCATAGTCCAAACCAGGTCTTTGACAAAAACCCTTTGCAACAAGTCTAGCCTTATAGGTCTCAACCTGTCCATCTACACCAATCTTCCTTTTGAAGATCCATTTGCAGCCTACGGGTTTTACCCCTTCTGGAGAAACGTCCAAAGTCCATACTTTGTTGGTGTACATGGACTCCATCTCGGTCCACATTGCATCCATCCATTTTACCGAGAAAGTGCTCTGAATGGCCTGCTGGAAGCAAGTCGGCTCATCATTATCAATGATGCAATCCTCTCTATCCCCGTCTATGAGAAAACCGTAATATCTCTCGGGTGGATGAGACTGCCTACTACTCCTGCGGAGCGGCGCAGGAATGTCCTGTTCTTTCGAACCTTCTGGTTCTTCTAACCTTTCAGTAATAGCTTGTGGTTCTGGAATTTCCTCCAGTTCTATTACGCTCCCACTTATTTCTTTTTCTATGGACAGATGTTCCAGAAAGTGGGCATTACGAGAGACAAAAACCTTTTGTTCTTCTTCCTAATAGAAAAGATACCCCCTGGAGTTCTTTTGGTATCCCACAAACTTGCAATGTACTGAGCGTGTCTCGAGTTTGTCTGCATGCTGCTTTTTGACAAAAGCTGGACATCCCCAAATCTTCAGATATTGAAGATAATGTTTCTTCCCACTCCACATCTGATATGGTGTGGTAGGCACTGTCTTAGTTGGAACTCGGTTCAAAAGATATGCAGCTGATTCTAGTGCATATCCCCAGAAAGATCACGGTAACTCAGCGTTACTCATCATGGAGCGTACCATATCCAATAGGGTTCGGTTCCGTCTCTCCGATACACCGTTATGTTGTGGAGTGTATGGAGGAGTAAGATGAGAGAGAATTCCATTCTCTTTTAGGTAATCCAGGATCTCGGCAGTCAAGTATTCACCATCTCGATCAGATCTCAGTGTCTTGATACTTTTGCCTGTTTGTTTTTCTACTTCATTTTTGTATTCCTGAAATTTTTCAAAGGCTTCAGATTTATGCTTCATTAAGAAGACTTGTCCGAACCTTGAAAAATCATCCGTAAAAGTAATGAAGTATGAATAACGACTTCGCGCATGTGTAGACATTGGACCGCATACATCGCTGTGTACGAGTCCCAAGAGCTCGCTCGCTCTTACTCCATGTCGAGTAAACGGAGTCTTTGTCATCTTTCCTTTGAGACATGATTGACAAGTTGTATATAATTGATATTCGAACGGATCCAAATATCCTTCTTTTTGTAACTTAGTCAACCTTCTCTCATTGATGTGACCCAGTCTACAATGCCATAAGAAAGCATGATTTATTTCTGGAGACTTTTTTTTTGTGTATTCAGGACATTGAAAATCTATGGTTGGTTCAATACGTATATACCGTTTCTTAATGTACCCGACCCAATCATAACATGATTAAGGTGAATGTTTACAACATTGCTTACAAATGCAAAATCATAACCTTCTTTAGACATCAAAGATACAGATATGATATTACAAGTCGCACTGGGTACAAAATAACAATCACGTAAAACCAAAACATGTCCATCTGACAATCCCAAGTGATAGTCCCCCACGGACTCAGCATCCATGCCAGCTCCGTTTGCAACTCTGAGGGTCTTATTACCTGCCTTCAAAACCCTACACTTTCTTAGTGCCTACAAAGAATTACAGATATGAGATCCTGATCCGGTATCCAATACCCAGGAAGTAGAGTTTACTGATAGATAGTTTTCAATAACATACACACCTGAAGCCGAAGCCACAACTTGCTTCGGGTCCTTGTTCTTGGCCTTCCAAGACCTGCAATCTTTCTTCCAGTGTCCTTTCTTATGACAATAAAAGCACTCTTCTTTCCCCACAAGCTGTCCCGCTACCTTTGCTACTTTTGCCTTTCCATTGGCTTCCACTTTACTAACACCGCCCCTTGGTTTGGTGGGGCTTTCTTCTTCTTTCCTTTGGCTTTCGCCTTAGACATAGAAGAAGAAGGTCCCCCAACAGACAAAGCGGGTGTTTCCCTTACTTTCTTCAGGGCGCCCTCTGCACTCCTCAACATGTTAAGGAGTTTCGGAAGTTCAACTTCCTTTCCTTGCATGTTGAAGTTCAGGATAAACTGGACGTAAGTGGAAGGAAGGGACTGGAGAATCAAGTCAGTGTAGAGCTCATTCTCTAACGTGGTCCCGAGGTCCGCGAGCTCTTCAATGTAGCCAATCATCTGAAGCACGTGTTCCGCTACAGATGATCCGACGGCCAATCTCGCCGAAAACAACTTTTTCGAGACTTCGTATCTGGCGATACGTGATTGCTATCCCTACAGATCTTTTTTATGAAGAAATATGGATTCTAAGTCCATATCCTCATGCCTCCTCTGATGTTCATTGTCCATAGAGGTAAGCACGATGCACTTGGCCCTCGCGCAATCAATCTCCCAGGTCTTACGGATTTCCTTATCCGCGACGCTGGATTAAGGACCTGGGATAGGGGGAGCTTTGGTAGTAAGAAGATACCCCAAGTTGTCATAAGTGATTGCCATTTTGACATTCCTGAGCCAATCTTTGTAGTTTGCCCCGGTCAATATATTTTTTTCTAGTAGTAACTTAAGGCCGGTCATGATATTTGGTCGCTGCAATTAGGAGAGAGAGAAGAAACACTTTAGCATGATGCTCTTGCAAGTTTAGAGTGGTTTTTAGTTTGTCTAAACAGGATGGCTCCCACTGTTTCTCGAATCCTTCCTCAAACCAAAAAAGAAGAATTAGTCGGGATCAATCTCACCGTACAATTCTTGCTTAACCGTTCAGCCAGGCCAGTGTTGGTACTTCGAGGGAGGTTTTACGACGCTTTCGCAAAGTTCCTTAATTAAATAACCTCTTTTCCCTGTGGGCGTAGCCCCGCTAACACCTTTCTAGACACCTACTTGGTTTATAGCATTGATCGTTAAGTGAGAAAGTTCCCGAGGAGTAGCATATACTCACAGTAGGATCGGGATCCAAATATCATCGTGTGATAAAACTGAAGGAATCCTACCAGAATCATCACACTCCAAATGGTATGCATCACTAGAAAGTTTCAGTTTCTTTAGAAACTTCCGATGTGGATTTTTGCCCCATGCTCTTATGACCTTGACGTAGGCCAAAATATCATAAGTCACATGTCAAGTTCTACCCATCATTTACCTGGTTAATTTGAACCCATCCGTACATACCCTTGATGTAGGCCAAAATGGCAGTACGACTGTCTCAAACCAACGCATCTATCTATGCAACAGATAAATATCCAGCAGCTGCCAATCACTATACCTTGGCGTAGGTCAAAATACATATCTTGAATACTACCGAATATTTAACTGAAATGATAGAAGGCTACGAATTGTTTTGGCAAAACCGTGTACGTAGTGAACTTGATATAATTGAAGGAATCTGATAGCTTTTAAAAGGAGTGGTTTAAGCTCCGTGTTTAAAAGTTGTTTTGAAAAGAAACCGAGTGGTTTTGAAATTGATCCAACGATTTTAACTTTGGTTTATTTTCTTGCATTAATTTAATGCGTCCCATCAATTAATCCTACCATTTCAGAAAATAACGAAAATATGACGTACGCTTATGCCATCCGCATTCGCCACGGGGCCCCGTCATCACCCATTAGGTTACTTAACTAACGACAGAGCGGGGGCTGGACTAGCGCGGATGCAAAACATAAGCAGCGCCTACTAGATATCATATATGTAAGTCTACGCTAGCGCCCCGACAGTCTACAGACACCAAATGCGGAACAAAAAACTTTTTAACTGGCGCTATCATATACTTCAACCCGGATCTTCCATTATTGCTAAACTAACAAACTGTAAAGAGTGTAGAAAGGTTATACCGAACGATCCGAGTCCTTCGTTCTTCAACCATCATCCCACGCTCCGTTGCGGCTGCTCCGATCTCGTCGATCTCCGATCTTCTCGTTGAGGTGGCACCACATCGACGATTCTTTAAACGGGCTCCCGCCTCTGACTTGAGGCAACTCGATCGTCAAGTTTGCTAAAAGAGACGACCAAGAATGATGTAGAGAATGAGTAGATGACTTTGTCTCACTTCGTCCAAGTCCGTGGACGATCGGTAAATGAAGTTGCCGAGGGAATTGGGTGATGGAATGAAATGAACTGTAAAATTCCATGCACCCCAAATACTATCATAATCTTTTCTCTCTAAAATGAAATCAACAAGTCAAGTGAGGAGGAGAGAGAGGGCCGGCCACTTTATAGAAGGAGGGAGGTGACCGTAGGAGCAAGTGGTGACCCTAAGATGAAGCTTATCATGAAGAAAATATCTTAACAAGAACAAAATGTATTAATGTCAAAGCATGAGTCATAATCACTTAGTCATCACATAATAAGTGCAATTAAATATTCATGAACCTAGTCACCATCCTTGTCATCACTTCTAGAAACTTCTAGAACACTGACTCACCTCATCCAAGAAAAGATAAATCCGCCTTTAACCAAATGTTAAAAGACGGCTGATAGAAAACTGGAAACTGGCAACTTCCAAAAGTGATCCTGAAACGAATTTCAGGACAACCCCGAAACTGTATAAATATACCCGCATTTGTATTACGACCGAATACAAATGCAACTGAGACAAAGATATTATACCTACTCAATATAATACTCGGATCCGGCTTAAACCAAAGCCGACCAGTATTATCTGCCCGAAAAATAACACGTGCGTAAACTCACGTGCATTTTCCGAACCCTGCCATAAAACCATACGGCCTCTACAACGTTTCGCCCGAACTTGGAAAGCTGTCTGTGGGGGACTCTAATGACTCGTCAGTACCCTGGCAGTAGGTTTAACCACAAACCGTCAGCGGCACTAGCAATGCGTAACGGCTGCCCATGGACTGACCTCAAGGGATGACGATGAGCGCACTCATCCGGAAAACCCTACTGAGCCTAACAGTGACAATGTATATACAGTCCGGTCCGTTCGTCAATGAGTATCGCATATCTGCCTAGGGGGCTAGTAACGTCAGACCCCCAATAGCAGTATAAGTCGTGTCGGAGTGAAGCCCAATAACACCCTGAGATACTACTGGAGTACCTACCAGTAAATCTCCTGCCATGGCCATGGACTTTGTGTAATGGCTCTCCTAGACACAGTACGACCTCGCCCCCAATACCGGGAGAGACGAATCCCCTGCCGATCCGCTCACGTGCCTCCATATGGCTCGGGACTGTACCCAAAAGCTACCTGTTTGCACGACTCCTTTGAGCCGTGGTAGGGTAGAAATCAAAGCACAGTGGGAACTCACACGAGACAAATGACGACCTCAGGTCGATGAACTAACCTGTACACATGTCACCAGGGAACTGCTATCTGACGGTAGATATAATACTAACTAGCAGATTCCCGGCGAGTCCTGTCCGGTGTACTCATAACCCAATGAGCACCTGTATACATCTTAGGTGATCCAACTGACACCAGTGGCTTGTGAGACCGGCCACCGCGCCTCATCGGGGTCTCGACTGTACACACTAGTCTACTCCGGAGTATCGATGCCCTGTCTCGAAACTCCCACGACTAGGGACCACAATTAAGGATATGCGTATAAACCACCCAACTCTCACGTATATGATCGCCATCATACTGTTGGTGGTAAAGCAAGATCCTAAGGGCTCTATCAAAGTGTAGCAGTGATCAGTCACCTGAACCTGTACACGACTGATAAAGGCAAACCAGATAGCATACTATCATCTTGAGTAAGACTGTCCTACCGGTATAGGTCCTCCGCAATCAGTGCAATCACGTACCTGTGATCCAATAATTGACTATGAGGGCACTATCTCCAACAATCTCCCACTTGCACTCAAGGCTAATTATTGCGATGTCGACTACTCACAGCCCGTGTGAAACCGAACATCCAACTCCTCTACTAATCAGTATCACAAAGCCCGTTTATAAAACTATTGTGCTCGAGAAATAGCCTTAGTGAGTGGATCCGCCTAGAAGTTTCTTTCTATATCTCTCTAAATCTCAAGTTCGCGGAGAAAGCCATCTCCCGAATCGAGTAATACCTGTCTTAGAATATGTCTGGATATCTGATGGGACCTGGTTCATAAATGAACTCTAAATCCAAACTTCTTAGACTGTATCGATCACTGAACCTAATCAGTATCGGGCACCATGCCACCCACAGTATCCTCTTGGACCACCTGTCCATAATACTGTCCCTCTTTGTCAGAGGGAAAACTATAACTCTGACAATCACTCTGTCAACCATGTCACCTTTGAAGCCTGGAATGATAATCGTCTCCCGTAGGAGGCTACCGTCATCAAATCCGTAGAACATGTACTTATGTTCTAAAACTGCTTCCTTATGTTTCTCCAGGATTGGATTAATACAAACTTATTGCATCTAGTGCAAAACCAACATTTGGTGTGGTACTTGACATCTCATGATTGACTCAATTGCCTAAGCAAGTGATCTGCCAATCATGCACATCCCTCTCCCCTTTAGTCTGTAAGACACCTTTAGAGAGGGTGACTCCATCACCTGCAGGTACACCACCATGCTAGGAGTCAACTATTCCAAAAACCATTAGAATATCTGTCAAAGTACCCACATTGGGAAACTACCCAAATCCAGATCTAAAACCATAGATCTAGAAACCAGAATGTCAAATATTATATCCATATCCTGTCTGGAGAAACAACTGTGTGACGACCACAGTACAACCGATCGTAGTATAGGAATTTTACTTCCTACACTGTGTATGTCATCCAGATACCATGACATCACACCCTACTACCTTCTTAACAGATCCATCCCCTATCCTGATTGAAGTCAAACCCATGACTGTCACATCAAAATTAGATGATCTATCTCCGCTATAACTGCTCAAGTCTATAAATAGATATAAGCATCTTGCCCACTATGCTTCCGATGCTCCCACTGACTACGACAACCCTCCTACCGGGTCTCATAACCTGGAACAACAGTAGTGTCAAGTCTGTGTAGATAAGAACCTCCCTGTCACCGTCTCTGAGGCTACCGATGTACCTCTCGGGCGTCTGAGGTTACCTACCATACCTGCGGAGTGGCTATTGGAATGTCAAACCTGATTGAATGTATAGGTCCTATTAAATTTTCCGTAATCGTTCGCGGTTCTGGAATCACTTCCAGTTCTACCATACTCCCACTACTGTTTTCTGAAAAAGATCCATTTTTACTAAAACTGTGGCGAGTCAAGAATAATATCACTATTGATCTTCCAAATGGTAGAATATCAACCCTCGTCATAGCCAGGGTCAACCCACAAACAGCCATTACAGAAACGTGCCGTGAGTTATCCAGAGTCTGGTTTTAATCATAAGCTGGACAACTCCCCATACCTTAACATCTTTTAAGGTACGATCCATTCTATATCCAATACAGAAACTTTGGCGCTTATTTAATTGGAACCATATTCAAATCATGCAGCTGTCTCCAGTGCATATCAACTTAATGGAAAGAGGCTAATCAGCATTACTCAACTTAGGAATCCATCCAATTATGAGTAACCTGAAAGAGAAACATGTTTCTCAAAACCATCACTATCATCTGAATACCAATCACAAGAATCTACATCTTCGATCTCTTTGAAGAATCCTGATACTTGTGACACCTGGTTCTCTACTTTATTCTTATACCCACAACTTCTCAAAACTTAGACCTTGTATTTCTACGAAACACTTGTCTAAAAACTAGAGAAGTTATAAGTAAACAGAACAATGTACGAGGACCTACCCCTTTGTCCTGAAGGACACTTGGACAACATACAATAGTCTGTATAAGTCCGCTGAGTTAAACAACTCAAAACCTGTGCGTCGTAGGTAGAAAACTGTACCCTGGCGATTTCCTCAAATATCACCAATTACAACGAATTCCGATATAATGAGGACGATCACCTAATTCCCAATATCTTACTCCCAATCATCATCTGTAAAACCATATAGATATGAGAATGAAACCTGGTAAATACGTACCCTTGGAGTAAGTGTCTAATCGGGAAAACAGTTTTTCTTTAATAATGCACTGAAACATGAAAATGTTTCGTAGGGGTATCCTGGTATTCATAGCAATGCCTCTTCCACAATCCAATTCATGACTTCAACCGTATATTTTATTGCCATCTCTCCAAATCCCTTTATTTGTCTTTAGTCGTTACCTTCTGTACACCATCGTTAGGCTAAATGGTTTTCTTCCTTCCCTACCGTTCAGCACCAGCCTGTGGTTTGGAAGAAGACTATCCAGTAAGCATAATAGGTGTACCCTCCTAAACCAAGGAGTACTCGCATCTCGAGAGAAGGTGATGATAAAAGACAACTGAATAATACCTTATTCTTTTAAAGGTGAAATAGGAGTGGCGATGAAGTACGCGGTTTTGGTCGTGAATGATATCAGTCGCCATTTACTTTGCCCTCTTTCTAATCCCTTTATTTTGTCTTTACATATTACCTTCTGCACACCCTACTTAGGCTAATTGGTTTTCTTCATTCCCTACCTTTCGGCACTAGCCTATGGTTTGGAATAAGACTATCCAATAAGCGTAATAGGTGTACTCTCCTAAACCAAGGAGCTTTCGCAACCTGAGAGAAGGTGATAATAAAAGACAACTGAATAAACCAATTCTATTTCTCCTGAACCTGGATCCATCCTCGAAGAAGTCCCTTCGAGTTCGTATATAACCATACGATGGATCTATCCAATGGAAGTGGATATCCGTAGTAATAAGGGTGTTCTGAGAAATTCAAAGGGTAAAAGAAGGGGTGGCAATGACTTATGCAACTCAGACAATCCAAAAGCCAGTATGTTAAGAAGGTTCGGTCAACCTGGTCACTAAGTCATAGTCTAGGGTCGGTCAAAGGTCGCTGCCAAAGAGAGAGAGAAAAGAAACACTATGCGTGCACTCTAACCTAGATCAGGATGGTCATCATTTTATCTAATCCGGAAACCTCCCACTGTCCTGTCAAATTCTCCTCCAATCCTAAAGAAGAATCAATCGGGTTCACCCGAAGAGTAAACCAACTCATCAGTGGGAATCGGGATCCAACTCTCATCGCATGATAACGTGATGGAATGCATCCACGTTACTCATACTCCAGAAGGTATGCGCATACTTGGCAAGTTTCAGTTTCTTTAGAAACTCCCGATATGATTTTTGCCCCATGCTCTTATAACCTTGGCTTTGGTCAAAATGTCATAAGTCACATGCCAAGTTCTACCCGTCACTATCTTGTCAATTTGAACCCACCCGTACATGCCCCTGACTTTGGCCAATCGGCAGAACGACTGTCCCAAACTAACTCATCTATCTATGCAACAATTGAATACCCAGCAGCTACCAAACACTATGCCTTAACTTTGGCTAAAATACATATCTTGAATACTACTGAATACTCAAAAGAAGTGACGGAGGGCTACGGCTGGTTTTTGGCGAAAAACCTTTAACGTAGTGAACTTGATATCGCTGAAGGAACCTGATAGCTTTTTAAAATATAGTGGCGAAAACCTTTTGCTAAAGAGGCCACTCCCGGTAAAGGGATCTCGGCTCTTTCCTCGTGGAATGAGGTGCAGGATATTCCACTGAATACCACTATGCAAAGCAACTTGTAATCGACTATAGTGAAGTTATTACTCTGACGCAAACTTCTGCCCAAGGGGTCAGTCCCGGTGAAGGGATATCAGCCCTTGCCCCGTCGAATGAGGTGCAGGATATTCCACTGAATACCACTATGCATAACAAAAGGAAACGTCTTTGTAACAACACTTTTTAAATTTGTTCCAACAACTGTAAACAGGTTTGTTTTACTTTGCATTGATCAGAATCAACACAGTCCCATCATTTAATCACACCAGAAAAGAACGAAAATAAAATGTACGTATATGCCATCCGCATTCGTCACTGGGTCCCGTCATCACCCGTTAGGTTACTTAACTAACGACAGAGCGGGGACTGGACTAGCGCGGGTGTAAAACATATACAACATCTAATAGTATATAAACCAATATACAATAATCGCTCCAGGCGTGATAGTATGCAACATTACAGAAAAGTAATAAGCATCACAGAACAATACAGATATCTGGGATCCCCGAGTTTCACAGAGCCGCTGCTGAAACTCGACGTTCCCCTGTCGTGTGGATAGCCTGTGCAATGAAACTTAGACCCCCTACGGGTGCGGCAAGTTACCCGCCAAAACCTGAAGCGAGGCAGCCCCCTACAGCATAGTGAATGGACCACCCAGCACTCCACAGAATCCGGTAATCTTGGGCACCCCTCCTTGGGTCAACCTGTACCCCCTACGAGTGCGGCGAATAGTCTGCCAATTCTAGAGTGGGACCCCTCTGCCTCTCAAAGACATGAGATGCGGACCCGTTGCCCCCAAGAACCCGGCCATCCGTGCACTCCGTCGCGGGGCAAAACCTAGTACAGTAATGAAAAATAGTACAACAGGTACATCGACCGCAACCTGGTCGTGCCCCAAAATAATATTATATAACAGGCAGTGACGGCTGTCCACAAGTTGGACGCTCGTCCCGCAATATCAAATGTACAAATAAACACAAACTGTACTACCATTGCACACTGCTATCCACCACGACAAATCCGCAACATCACAGCACAAAACAGAACATCAACGCGAATGTCACGTTCGCAAACCCGTTTAAAAGAACTATAGCAATCAAACGCGGTTTACCGATCAAATGACATTCCCGGTCGGAGATATAATGTAAGCACTGTAAACTAACGTGTTTAAATTTCGATCGACCAAATATCAAAAAGTGGGCCCCACGACTTACTGGTGAACAGTAACAAAATCTGGGCCAAAACGATATTTACCAAAAACCACAAATTCCAGAGAAGAACCCACAGACAAAATTTGGGAGCACGAGCTCACCACGTGGCCGCGGATGCGCGGTCAAACCATGGGTTTGACCGCGTTTCCGCGGCGGTTTGGTGGGGTCACGTGCCCAAATTTTGTCGTGGTTCTTAGAAAAGCCTGCACAGTATTCTGAGATGTGTAGAAAAATTTTAGGACACCGTTTAAAATCAACAGAAACTGTCAAATTGAAATTTTGTAGTTTTCGATTTCCGGTTCGATCGATATTTTAAACGCGTTAGCACAAGTTAGCATAGCAAAAAGGTTAGGCTCTGATACCACTGTAAGTCTACGCTAGCGTCCCGGTAGTCTACAGACGCCAAATGCGGAACAAAAACCTTTTTAACTGGCGCTATCGTATACTTCAACCCGGATCTTCCATTATTGCTAAACTAACAAACTGTAAAGAGTGTAGAAAGGTTATACCGAACGATCCGAGTCCTTCGTTCTTCAACCATCATCCCACGCTCCGTTGCGGCTGCTCCGATCTCGTCGATCTCCGATCTTCTCGTCGAGGTGGCGCCACATCGACGATTCATTAAACGGGCTCCCGCCTCTGACTTGAGGCAACTCGATCATCAAGTTTGCTAAAAGAGACGACCAAGAATGATGTAGAGAATGAGTAGATGACTTTGTCTCACTTCGTCCAAGTCCGTGGATGATCGGTAAATGAAGTTGCCGAGGGAATTGGGTGATGGAATGAAATGAACTGTAAAATTCCATGCACCCCAAATACTATCATAATCTTTTCTCTCTAAAATGAAATCAACAAGTCAAGTGAGGAGGAGAGAGAGGGCCGGCCACTTTATAGAAGGAGGGAGGTGACCGTAGGAGCAAGTGGTGACCCTAAGATGAAGCTTATCATGAAGAAAATATCTTAACAAGAACAAAATGTATTAATGTCAAAGCATGAGTCATAATCACTTAGTCATCACATAATAAATGCAATTAAAGGTTCATGAACCTAGTCACCATCCTTGTCATCACTTCTAGAAACTTCTAGAACACTGACTCACCTCATCCAAGAAAAGATAAATCCGTCTTTAACCAAATGTTAAAAGACGGCTGATAGAAAACTGGAAACTGGCAACTTCCAAAAATGATCCCGAAACGAATTTCAGGACAACCCCGAAACTGTATAAATATACCCGCATTTGTATTACGACCGAATACAAATGCAACTGAGACAAAGATATTATACCTACTCAATATAATACTCGGATCCGGCTTAAACCAAAGCCGACCAGTATTATCTGCCCAAAAAATAACACGTGCGTAAACGCACGTGCATTTTCCGAACCCTGCAATAAAACCATACGGCCTCTACAACGTTTCGCCCGAACTTGGAAAACTGTCTGTGGGGGACTCTAATGACTCGTCAGTACCCTGGCAGTGGGTTTAACCACAAACCGTCAGCGGCACTAGCAATGCGTAACGGCTGCCCATGGACTGACCTCAAGGGATGCCGATTAGGGCACTCATCCGGAAAACCCTACTGAGCCTAACATTGACAATGTATATACAGTCCGGTCCGTTCGTCTATGAGTATCGCATATCTGCCTAGGGGGCTAGTAACGTCAGACCCCCAATAGCAGTATAAGTCGTGTCGGAGTGAAGCCCAATAACACCCTGAGATACTACTGGAGTACCTACCAGTAAATCTCCTGCCATGGCCATGGACTTTGTGTAATGGCTCTCCTAGACACAGTACGACCTCGCCCCCAATACCGGGAGAGACGAATCCCCTGCCGATCCGCTCACGTGCCTCCATATGGCTCGGGACTGTACCCAAAAGCTACCTGTTTGCACGAATCCTTTGAGCCGTGGTAGGGTAGAAATCAAAGCACAGTGGGAACTCACACGAAACAAATGACGACATCAGGTCGATGAACTAACCTGTACACATGTCACCAGGGAACTGCTATCTGACGGTAGATATAATACTAACTAGCAGATTCCCGGCGAGTCCTGTCCGGTGTACTCATAACCCAATGAGCACCTGTATAGATCTTAGGTGATCCAACTGACACCAGTGGCTTGTGAGACCGGCCACCGCTCCTCGTCGGGGTCTCGACTGTACACACTAGTTTACTCCGGAGTATCGATGCCCTGTCTCGAAACTCCCACGACTAGGGACCACAATTAAGGATATGCGTATAAACCACCCAACTCTCACGTATATGATCGCCATCATACTGTTGGTGGTAGAGCAAGATCCTAAGGGCTCTATCAAAGTGTAGCAGTGATCAGTCACCTGAACCTGTACACGACTGATAAAGGCAAACCAGATAGCATACTATCATCTTGAGTAAGACTGTCCTACCGGTATAGGGCCTCCGCAATCATTGCAATCACGTACCTGTGATCCAATAATTGACTATGAGGGCACTATCTCCAACAATATATAGATATATACATTCGTCAAATGCAATTATAGCCATTCCAGATCACAGATGAACACATTGTATATGCTAGGATTCCGGTCGAGCCTGCAACGAAAGACGGATTACACGGTCGCGATGAATAGCCAAACCCCATCCTAGACCCCTACGGGTGCGACAAACTACCCGCCAAGTACCCGAAGTGAAGCAACCTCCGACAACAACGTAAGTAGGCCACTCGGCACTTCGAGGTACCCGGTAGTTTGTGCACCCCATCTTGGGTCTATCCTAGGAGCAAAAACAGTAAAAGAAATAATATACAATGGCGGCTATAACCTCATCCGGGATGTGCGGCCATAAAAAAAATAATATTACATCAATTTACATATTACATCAAATGAAAGATAAAGAAAACTCTCATCTCACAAAACCCCAGCTATTCATCCGCGACAATCCAACGAGTTCATATACACAATCCAACAACATTACAGATCACAGATATGCACAACCCCCACTAATCGACGTATAGAGATTTGTCGACGTTCAGTGCATATATCACATAACAGATATAACCAATTAGCTAAAATCTACAAAACTTCGATCAAAAATACGGATTTGTAACTATCCCAAACACAACTTTGTTCTCTGGAAATTCTGGGCAGAAACAGAATATTTTAAATATCACAAAACGTCAAAATAAGAACACTGTAATAAATTCGAGTCGCGACCGAGTTGACTTGGCCGCGGATCCGCGGCGGTCTGGTCGAGTCGTGGTCTCGTTTTTCTAGTGTGTTCCCAGAAAACCCTGCACGGATTTTTAAGATGTGTGGAATTATTTTTAGAGCAGTTTTAAAAATCGACAGAAACTTGAGGATTTTGACGGGTTTTGCGATTTTTTCTCGGATCGAAATTCTAAATACTTTCCTAACATGCTAGTTGTTGTTTAGCGTGGCTCTGATACCACTGTAAGTCCACGTTTCCCACACCGGTTCTTACGGGGAGGCGGAATAGGTAAAAAATGATTTTTTATACAAGGAAACATGGACTAGAAACAAAGGATCTTTGCTAAACAAAAACCTAGCAAACTAACTACGAGTTTAGCTACTCGGTTAGGAGGTTATACCTTGGTCTTGAACTCCTTCTCTTCTTTCTCCTTGGAGTGGTTTGAACGGCTCCTCCTCATAGTCTTCCTTTTGCCGAAGAAGGATCCACCCGAAGGCCTCTACCTTGAGCTCCTACCTCAACCTAGAGGTAACTAAAGTGCTTGGCTTACTAATCCTAGAACTCTAGAATGAGTAGGAGTAGTAATGGTGGTTTTATCTCAAGAGCTCATGGTTCTCAACACATGAGAGATGAGAGCTTTGAGAGAGAGGAAGAGGATG
Organism: Agapanthus africanus; assembly: GCA_030015575.1. Lineage (NCBI taxonomy): Eukaryota > Viridiplantae > Streptophyta > Magnoliopsida > Asparagales > Amaryllidaceae > Agapanthus > Agapanthus africanus. The sequence continues at coordinate 297,068,815 of JASDDO010000008.1, forward strand.
AGCAAAACTATGAGAGAGAAAGTGCAAGAAAGAATGAGTATATTTTACAACCATGCTCTCATATTTGGAATAATGATAATAATAATAATAATTAAGAAAATGTGATGGTTAGTTTATGAATGACCATTATCATTTTATTCATTTAATGCAATTGCAAGAAATAAGAAGTATCTTTGAAATGAAATGATGATGGTCAACTAGTCAACAATGGTCAACCGATCAATAAAGTCAACAAGTCAACAAAAGTTAAATGTTCAACTCAACCATGACACAATAATCCTTAATCAATATTATTAATCATATGTCTCATTCTTATTAGGGTTTAGAAAAAGTCAACGGTCAACAACCCTGATGAGAATCCTCTGCCTCTACCTCAGTCAACTGTGCATACACACCCGCATCCGTGTTCCGAGGAACACGAATACAATGAGATAAAACCAATCCCAAAACATATACTAGTATCTGACTTAAACCAAAGCCCTCCAGTAATAACTTCCCGGATAGCAAACGTGCACAAGTGCGCGGATGTGAACGAACCCTGTCGCAAAACCGTGCGACCTCTACTCTGTTTTGCCCAAAGGCGAACAACCCTCTGTATGGGACTCTAAAGACTCGACACTACGCTGGCAGTGGGTTTAACCACAGGCCGCATGCGGTACTAGCTGTACGTAACGGTCCCCAGATAGATGCCGATAAGAAGACTGATAAGGTAGATGTCGCATATCAAGTCTAGGGGTGGTAAACATCAGATCCCAATAACACGATAAGTCATGCCGATACGAGGCTCATAACGGGTCAAGAAACTACTGATAACACTTATCAGTAAATCTCTAAATCAGCCCTGGCCAGGGACTTCCAGTTATAGCCAATCGAGCACTGTACGACACTACCCTCAATACCGGGAGAGACGAAATCCCCTCCTATCGCTCATTGCCTCCATGTGACTCAGGACTGTACCCAAAAACCATCGTTTTGCACAACCTCTTGAACGTGGTAAGGTGGAAATCACAGCACATTGCGAATCAAACAAGACTCTTTGACGATCTTGGGTCTACAGACTAACCTGTACCAGTGTCACCGGAGAACTGCTATCTGACAGAAGGTATAATACCAACTAGGAGTTCTCGGCGAGTCCCTTCAGTGTACCCAGTCTCCACTGAGCACCCTTATACCTCCTTTGATGTCAAACACCAATGGATGTAGGATCATCCATCGCCCATCATATGGGTCAAGAAGCGTATACGCTAGTCTACTCTGGAGTATCGATGCCCTGTCTCGATACACCCTCGACTAGGAACTATTATAGGATGTACTTGTGGACTACCCTGTCCCTACTAGTATGATCTCCATCATAGTCCTGGTAATAAAGTAAACATCCTAAGGGCTTCATCAACATGTGAGAGCAAGCGAGTATCATAATACAAGTAAACATGTTAAGACAAAGAGCAACCTGTTAGCATACTATCATGTCGAGCAAGAAAGTCCTCTCTATATATGTCCAAGCATCCACTATAATATACATCATATGTACAATAATGGCCTCTAGGACATACATACAACAAACAATCTGCCACTTGCACTAGGGCCAGCTGATGTAGTATCGCATACCCAGCATCCCAAAGAGTCTCTCGAACTGTATCTGTGGAATGGCCTTCGTGAGTGGATCCGCAGTGTTATTCTTCGTGTCAACTCTCCTGACATCGATATCCCGGCGATCAACTATCTCCCAGATCAGGTGATACCGTCTCCGAATATGCCTGGATCGCTGATGGGACCTGGGTTCCTTGGCCAAAGCCACCGCTCCATTGTGATCGCAACACAAAGGTATTGGACACTCAATGGATGGAACCACTCCAAGTTCAGTTATGAACTTCTTCATCCAGACAGCCTCTTTGGCAGCATCGTTGGAAGTGATGTATTCAGCCTTCATCGTCGAGTCTGCCATAGTTCCCTGTTCGGAACTCTTCCAACACACCGCCCCTCTATTGAGGGTAAAGACAAAACCTGAGTGCAACTTAGAGTCGTCCTTATCACTCTGAAAGCTCGAATCGGTAAAAGACTCCACTTGGAGTTCTCCGTTACCATACACCAAGAGCATCTCTTTAGTCTTTCTCAAGTACTTGAGAATTCTTTTTACAGCTGTCCAGTGACTCTCTCCAGGATCTTCTTGATACCTACTCACTACACTTAGTGAGTATGCTACATCGGGTCTGGTACATAGCATCGCGTACATGATAGAGCCTACTGCCGAAGCATAGGGTATCCCTTACATGCAAGCTCTCTCCAAATCAGTCTTGGGAGATATCTCTTTGGAGAGAGTGAGTCCATAGATCGTGGGTAAAAACCCATGCTTGGATTCTTCCATACTAAACCGCTTTAGTATGGTGTCAATGTACCTGGATTGGGACAATCCCAGTATCCGTTTAGATCTATCACTATAGATCTTAATTCCCAAGATGTAGGAGGCATCCTCTAGATCTTTCATTGAGAATCTTTGTAATAAGAAGAGCTTGACCGATTGCAGCATAGGAATATCATTTCCTATCAAGTGTATGTCATCCACGTACAATACGAGGAAGACAACCTTACTATCTTCCACTTTTTTGTATATACATGGTTCATCTGTGTTTTTGACAAAATCAAACTCTTTGATGACGACATCAAAACAGATGTTCTAACTCCGAGATGTTTGCTTTAACCCGTAAATGGATTTAAGCAGCTTGCATACCTTTCCGCTGCTCCCACTGTCTACGAAGCCCTCTGGCTGAGTCATGTACACACACTCTTCCAAATCACCATTTAGAAAGGCGGTCTTAACATCCATTTGCCAGATTTCATAGTCATGGTATGCGGCGATGGCAAGCATGATCCAGATGGATTTAAGCATAGCCACTGGACAAAAGGTTTCATTATAATCCACACCTGGTCATTGACGAAAACCCTTTGCAACAAGTCTAACTTTGAAAGTTTCAACTATCCCATATACACCAAGTTTCTTCTTGAAGATCCACTTGCTCCCAATGGGGGTTTTTGTTAGTTATATGTATGCCCTAGAGGCCATTACTATACATAGGATGTATATTGTAGTGGATGCTTGGACATATATAGGGATGAATTTCTTGCTCGATATGATAGTATGCTATCTGGTTACTCTTTACCTTAACGTGTATACTGATTGTCTCTCTGTTACATGTTGGTAAAGCCCTTAGGATGTGTACTTGACTACCTGGACTATGATGCGGATCATACTAGTGGGGACATGGTGATGGGTTTACCCAGCACCACATGAAGGGTTTGGAAGCATCACATGTACCAAAGATTAAAATTTTAGGGAGCTAAGTAAGCATACAAAGAATCATTCCTAGAAAAATTAGGGTTTCATAAACTACACTTCATCACAAGTAAGAAAAGCTAGGGTTTTGAGAGTACAACCTTTGTAGCTCCATACGCTAGACTCCTCCGCCACTTGGCGTTTGGAAAAAAAGTCTGCTTGATCTCCTCTAGGTCCACGATGATCCACACGGAGTCTGCTTTGTCCAAGCTTGCAACTTCACTTTATCAATAAGATGAAATGAAGCTAACACTCTTAACAAGTGGGCTAGACTTGTGTAGAATGGTGTTGTGGTTCTCTTTCTCACTTCAAAATCCTATCTTTTTGAGTATTTTGCTCACTTGAAAAGTCTAGAGAGCAAGAGCTCAAGGTTGAAGAAGATGATGGCTTTTTAAGAAGAATACAAAAAGATAAACCTTGATGTGAAAATAAAAATATATCTATATATATTTTTCTTCTCTCATCTCAAACCATGGTTAAACAATAAATATATTATTGAACTTGAGTTAAAACCCAAAAGGAAAGTTAATCCATGGTTAAATGGTGGGTGAGCATGGTTAGGTCAAAGAAGAGTGTAGAAAGAAACCATGAATTATCCTTTCCTTTTTTCCTTTTGTTTTAAATCAAATGCAATAATAATTCATATAAATAAAACCATGGTGTGAGTCTTATATTGCCACCATTTTCTTTGTATAAGCAACCATGATAGAATGATGTATGTAAGCATGTGTGCATGCACATCCATATGTGCATGAACAAGAATGAATGCATACATGCATGCATACATCCAAAAGAAACAAGATAGGATTCTTAGTGAGAAGCTAATGGTTAAATGATAAATCAACACTTGATTTATCAGTCCGGCCATATCACATATGACCCAACCAAAAGCAAGCCGTCCGATTAATATACGGTATCTCATACGCGCATTTTAACCGGGTCCATGTGCATATCGCATACGCGCACGACAACATTTCACCTGGACTAGGCAACTCCTTTATGGGACTCTAAGACTCGTCAATACGCCGGCAGTGGGTGATGATCATATCAAGCACCCCCAAGCCGCAAGCGGTCAGCTAAACGTAACGGCCACCCGGGTATTGAGCGATCAGAAGAAAACAAGCGAACCTGCTACAACTCCCATCGAGCCAACCGACAACACTACCCGCGCAGTCCGGTCTCCTTGTCTGATCTGTCGCATATCAAGTCTAGGGGTGGTAAACGTCAGACCCCAATAACCGATAAGTCGTGCCGATGTGAGGCTCATAACGGGTCGAGAAACTACTGGTAACACTTACCAGTAAATCTCTAATCAGCCCTGGCCAGGGACTTCCCTGTTACGACCAATCGAGCACAGCGCAACATCAACCCCCAATACCGGGTGAGACGAAACCCCTCCTATCGCTCATTGCCTCCATGTGACTCGGGACTGTACCCAAAAACCACCGTTTTCCATGCCCCCAAGGACGTGGTAAGGTGGAAATCAAAGCACCGTGGGAATCACACATGACTCTATGACGATCTCGGGTCTACAGACTAACCTGCACCAGTGTCACCTGAGAACGGCTATCTGACGTGAGGTATAATACCATCTGGGAGTTCTCGGCGAGTCCGTCCAGTGTACCCAGCCTCCACTGAGCACCCGTATACCATCTCTGATATCATACACCAATGGATATGGGATCATCCATCGCCCATCTCATGGGTCGAGAAGCGTATACGCTAGTCTACACTGGTATATCGATGCCCCGTCTCGATACACCCACGACTAGGGACCTTGAAGGATGTACTTATGGAATACCATGTCCCCACTAGTTTGATCCGCATCATAGTCCAGGTAGTCAAGTACACATCCTAAGGGCTTTACCAACATGTAACTATAAGACAGTATAAAGAGACTAGTATACATGTTAAGATAAAGAGCAACCAGATAGCATACTATCATATCGAGCAAGAAAGTCATCTCTATATATGTCCAAGCATCCAATATAATATACATCATCTGCACAATACTGGCCTCTAGGGCATACATACAACTAACAATCTCCCATTTGCACTAGGGCCAGCTGCTGTAGTATCGCATACCGAGCATCCCGAAGAGTCTCTTAAACTGTATCTGGGGAATGGCCTTCGTGAGTGGATCCGCTGTGTTGTTCTTCGTGTCAACCCTCCTGACCTCGATCTCCGGCAATCAACTATCTCCCGGATTAGGTGATACCGCCTCAGAATATGCCTGGATCGCTGATGGGACCTGGGTTCCTTGGCCAAAGCCACCGCTCCATTGTTATCGCAATACAAAGGTATTGGATGCTCAATGGATGGAATCACTCCAAGTTCAGTAATGAACTGTAACATTTTCAAAAATATAAAATATTAATTTTGGGAATTTTTATAATTTAATATTATTTTATTGATTATTTTAATATTAAATTAATAATTAAATGCAAATAAATGGAGAAAAATTATGAAAAATTATGGAAAATTCTAAAATGGGTTATTTATTGGAATTATGCCATTTTTAAGTGTTTGGGATCATTTATATGCTAATTTAGCGCTAATCGCGATTAAAAGTCGCTAATCGGATTTTTGGCGTTTGTGCAAATTGTGCACATACCATTTTTTGGACTTGTGTTACATTTTTCTAGCCATGTTACTTTGGGTACTATTGATATGAGAAGGTTTGGAAAAAAGAAAAGAAAAGGAAAAAGTAAGTAATGATGAGAGAGAGAGAAGACAAGTCAACCTTACCTTTTTGAACCATACTCCATCACTTTTCTTCCCATTTTCTCTCCCCTCTCCTTGGTGAGCTGCTGCTGCTCCCTCTCTTCCTCACTCACCCTCTTCTTGAAACCCTAGATCCATCATGAAATCCTAGTCAAAACCCCATTCCCACTTCACAAAAAATGGTCCCAAGCTCACTAGCTTCACTTTGAGCCTAATAAGATTGGATTTGGAGCACTTTGAGCAACTCAAGAATTTTCTTGAGTTGCCAAAGGAGGTAAATTATGCACCCTCTTGTAGCATTTCAATTTCCTTATGCATCGATTCTAGTTTAGTATCGATATCGTGTCTTTTTGTGGACTTTTGAGATTTCAAGTGAGGGTTTAGGGTAAAACTGAAACTAAGATGAAATTGAGGCTTGTTGAGACCCTAGAAACCCTGGTGTGATGCTAAATTGAACCAAAACCTGAAGCTAGAACCAGAATACGGATTTTTGTAACCGATATCGGGGAAAAACTGGAATCTGCCACTGTTATTAAGAATCTGCTAACACCCCGAGACTCCTAAAATAATATTGAGTGGAAATTGAGATGTGCAGGCACCATAGAGGCAACACCCAAAACCCTAGCTCCCCATTCTAAAGTGGGGCCGCCGAATTTCCCATTCTGGCCGCAATTTGCGGCCAGAGCAGAGGGGATTCTCCTCGTTTTCTGTGCACAGCCCCAATTCCTCAATTCTTGGCCCTGGGTACTTCTAGTTTTGACAGATTCTATCTAGGGTGAAATCTGGGACATATATCCTAAGTTGCTATTTTGGATTCGTGTTTCCGTATTCCGTATTTTCATTTCTGAAATGGTGGATTGTGTTTTGCCTCGACTATTGGGCGTTTATACGACGATATAGAGGATTTATATGTGGTTTTGAAGGCGTGCCATGGGTTCTCACCTATAGGCCCCCTTATCGTATCGTTTTGGATTTCATGCGCCGTTTTAGCTTGGATTTGGTTTAATGCGCATATACGATATTTGATGTGTAGGTACCCATGAAGACTTCGGGACGACAAGCTAATGCGTGGTGATGTCCGCAAATGATGATACAGGTGAGTAGATTATATCTACAGGGGGAAGTCGGGTGGATGGCGTATAGCACCCCCGCAGTCCGTAGATAGATTATTATGTAGTTATTGTGACATTAGGTGTATTATGGATAGTATAGGGTTAGAAGTGACTAGTGCAGTTCATAGTCGCGAACCCTAGGATAGAACTACACCTATACACACACACCCTTGCTTATCACTTGTACTTGCACTGTGATTGATGTTATGTGATGACTTTGGAGGTGAGTCGATGATGTGGGCTTGGTGCCCTGGGATCGGTGATTTGATACGATTCATATGTGGGATGTGACTTGTGCTTCCTGCGGGCTTGGGATATGTGTTTACCCCCGCATGCATACTTACTGATGTTACCGTTTTGTACTAGACATAGAGTAGTACTCCAGACTATATGATCTGATGATGGTGATATCTGTTATGTGATGAGACAGTGAGATGTTGACCCCTACCCAGCTATGGGGATGCCGTACGATGATTTACCGTACGTGCCGATATTGATGATAGATCCGCAATCATAACTCGAGGATATCCTATGATATGACATTGAGGCGAGATCACCGACTATATATCTTTATATATATACAGACTCAGATTTAGGTGGTTTCCACACCTACCCCTCCTGATTGACCTGATACTTAGATGTAGTTGCATAGTAGATACTTCTCTGTGGTGTTGACTACTAGATTTCTGCATCTTCATGCTACTCGCATTGCTGGCATATGTTCATTGCTATATTATTCTCATGCTGTTAGGACACCAGCACCATTATCGATGATGCGTAGGTTCCACGTACACTATTTGCCGGCTCACACACTTCATCATCGATAATTGCCATGCCACTACACTGTAGTATTGTTGCATGATTTCCGATATGATTACCTTTCTTTACATGTCGCATACATCATGGATTGATTGCATAGCACATCGTGTTGGATTTACTTCTTGATGTGAATTTTCATGTGATTTCTGATTTTGAGGACCGTGGGACTATTTGAGAAAAGATGCTCTTTTATGAAAAACCCGATTCCCTTGATATGATATTTGGGGCGTCGCCCCGTGTTTTCTCGACGCTAGAGGCATGTACTGAGAGAGGGCTGACCCGGAACGACGGATGCCCGATGGAATGATATAGGGCTGACCCGGACTGACGGATGCCTGATGTATTGAGAGAGGGATGACCCGGACTGACGGATTCCCCATATATACTTTGATATAGGGCTGACCCGGACTGACGGATGCCCGATGTACTAAGAGAGGGATGACCCGGACTGACGGATTCCCGATATATACTCTAAGAGAGGGCTGATCCGGAATGACGGATGCCCGATGGATTGGTATAGGGCTGACCCGGAATGACGGATGCCCGATGTACTGAGAGAGGGATGACCCGGACTGACGGATTCCCGATATATATACCTTGAGATGAGGGCTGACCCGGAATGACGGATGCCCGATACAGGAGGATTTACGTGTCGATGCTAGGCACGGGTTTCATGATGTTTTTCCATGATTTTGTTTATATCCTCACATTGCATACATGATGCTTTTCGTCAGTGGGTGACGAGTGGACGGGTTCCACATACATATAGACATGGATCATATACAGACTGGTTTTACATTGATCATACTTTATTTGTATATATAACAGGGTATGAGGGCGCTGTTATATATACCCTTACACCAATATTAGTGGTATGGGATGCTAATATATGTGTATTGATATCATTGATGTTTCATCATAGTTACTTCATGCAGACATACCTTATACTGATGACATGTGATTACCTGAGTACCTGGCACTACATACATGATTAGATGTTACCTTGCCACCTTATTACACTCAGATGTACTCTTGTGGATTATATTATTGATCGTTGACTTAGGTTTATGTCTTGCATTCGGTTTCTGCTTGTAGATGTTTCTATTCACGAGTTGGCAACTCACCCCCGTTGTGCCACAGTTCTTGCAGGTTCTGCCGTACAGGTTTCATTGCGGCATTTCTGGCACACTTTCTTCTTGCGGGTGATTTGCTTTGGTAGGTGGATTCTTTCGTATCAAGAACCACCCTTGTATTTATTTATTCATTGTATCTAGTATTTCCATCAACCAAAACTTGTATATTGTTTCAGACCTAGACTTAGTGATGTATTATTCGACCTTAGAGTCGCGCTTAGTAGTATTGTGGTTTTACTGTTGCTTTTGAGCTTTCTTTTGGATTTGATCCTCGCCACTTGGCGTTGTATACTATTGTTGCATGTGTGGTTGTGACCGTCGATTGACGAAGAGCTAGCTCCCGCTTGGGGATGCCTTTATCATTTCATATATTGTTATCCTTGTTATACCCCATTCGGGGCCAGTTTTACAAAAGAAACTCTGCCGAAATTTTTTTAGAAAAGACTTTATTGTTTTCAAAACATACCTTCGGCTTAGTTATTTAAAAACCTTGATTTCAAACCTGTATTTCTTCACTTCTTTAAACCAGTTTTCTTTACTTATTCTTAAAATGGTTTTAGATTTCTGGGCTTTTGGCTTACTTGGATCAGATGGAGTCCTATAGGCTTCATATGGTTCAAGGGCCAGTCACGTGCTCTTTCGGGACGTGACAAAGTTGGTATCAGAGCGCTAGGTTGACCCTTGGTTGATGGATTAGGTGACTAAAGTAGAGTGACGTACCGTTGGTATGTTCCGCGGCATACTTACGACACGCCACTCCGCTTAAGGAACCATAGGATGTACATACTTTCGAGATCAGTGATTCTCTTCATATCCTGGATTATACATCCATTTGAGATCCCCGATTTTATTAGTTTCATGATCATACCTTCATTGATGCTATTCCTTCCTATGATCATGTATCCACTTTGGATCTGTTGTTTCCCTTCTTGCCACTGATGTGCTCTCTTTGATACTCGATTGAGGTTCATGTCACCATGTTTGGGCGCAGTTTGGGCTGCTGCTAGGGTTACGGCCGGTGTGAGCTCGTTTGGTACGAGGGCCGACCATTGTGTTTCCTGGTGACATGGGAACGTCTCGAGTTAGCATTGTGGATTGTGACCTCTAGTGGAGGCGAGTGCTTGGTCTTGCACCGGATGATCAGGCCATTGTTAGAGCCGCCAGTTGAGAGAGGACTGTTGATGTACAGCTTACCTCAGAGATTGTGATGTCGCCTACCGTGCAGACAGATGGACCAGCTGTTGCTGAGATTGACAGGATGTCGCTTTCGGAGCTTACGAGCTGAGATTGCCGGAGCTTTCAGGCAGATATGCGACTGATGATAGCTAGTCTACCCGATTTGAGAGACGAAGGTGATTCGTCCGATTTTTGCGCTAGAGCGGGCCCAGATGAGTTGAAGATTTCCAGTGTGGAGAGTCTTACTCAGATCTAGAGCAGACCGACTCAGAGATGACCGCTTATGTATTGCCTTTCCTGGAGGATTGAGGCATGTTTCGGCGTACAGGCGTATGAGCCAGTTGCTGCTGCAAATGACAAGGTATCGTCCAGATGGTTGGGGCTACTGCAGCATGAGCATGTTCTTGGAGATATGTTGGTGAGTCGCTAGTCACCGAGGATGAATGACTAGGACGTGTGGTGAGTTCGCTTACCCGATGCGAGTCATCAGGTGGATTGATTCCAGATAGAGACGACTTCACGCATGTTCGTTGAGAGTTGATAGAGACGATCGAATGTCAGGAGCCTATTTTCCAAGTTTAAAGTATACGGAAAGACATGCAGGTGATTCTATGGACCCTCTAGAAGAATAAAACCCTAACTAGACTTAATGACCGTGTGAAAGCCTTTGAAACTTCGGGTTTGCGGCGGTTCCTCGGCGCTATTAGTGAGGCTCGGGTTTGCCCTTCTACGGCTGGACCACCGACGCTGTGGCATGTACTCGATACTATTAAACTGTACCCGAGATGTGAGTTCTTGGGGGATTATGAGGATCTGACGAGTCGATCGGATGGTTCGACATCTTTCGGATATCGTGATGGGACACTGCTTGGGAGACTCCAGATGCGAGCATAGCCGTTGGAGCACAGTACATGCAGCCATGATGAGACGAGTCCGAATCAGTCGACATTGACGCGGAGTGAAGAAAAGAGTTCGCAAGATATTTCGACGAGATGACGTCCCACTCCGCTGACATTAGAGATGTGATACACACCCCGAGGCGTGGTATGTGGATATATCTTCCAGAAGGAAGCGCGGTAAGTATGTAGCCGTTCCGGAATAAGCTTTAGTTTCAGCATTGGATGATGACTTCCGGGCAATTCGGCAGGATTGAGATTTGAGAAAGGAACCTCGACAGGACTTTTCTGGAGTACGATACGAGAAGACCTAGACCAGGAGTGGTCGTATTGCGCGCACCCAGCAAGACGGAGTTCAGCCTTGTTGACGAGGTAGTTGACCAGGTTCGGATAAAGGAACTTACCCAGATGCGTTGCGAATTGATCGAAGACGGACGAGTGATAAGTATTCCTCCGATGGTTGGGACGTGTTCCCGAGGACCAGTTCGGCCTGACATCTGCTACAGAATGATGAAGCTACAGAGTACGCGATTTCGAGTCCGTGCGAGAGACTTCAGATTGACCGTGGCCGAGAACAGTGCAGTGCATAGCAGCTTGGCGTGACGCCATAGTGGACGACGATAGAGACAGTTGGAACAAGAGGTTCGTGTGAGACACTGATGAGTTGTCATTGCTTCCCGTCGAGACTAGAGACCTGATTTGCTTACAGAGACGTTGGGATGTGACCAGTTTCTGAGAAGATATTGTGCTGAGGACACAGGTATCTTTTGAGCGAGAAGAGGTTGTGCAGGAGAGCTAGCCTCCGTACAGATCGGCATAGGCATGATTGGAAGAGACCTTGAGCAGGATTCCTTCCAGGACATTGCTGCAACGATGTTTGCACCCAGGATCAGATGTGTGACGTGCTTTCAGAGAGCCAGAGGCCGACGCCAGTGATTTGCTGCCTTACGAGTGGTCGTGAGGATTGACCAAGAGGTGACCAGAGAAGTGCCAGAACGGAATCGTCCCCGTTGGCACATCTGACAGGGCCGATGAGCCGACTGACTGTGAGATTGGTAACCCACAGAGAAGATAAGGACCCAGAGAGTCAGAGGACGCCAGATCGTGAGCAAGAGGCAGGTAGATATCCTGCGCTGCTAGCAGTGGATGCATCAACTCCTTCTCGACCTTGAAGGAGGAACTACCAACGACGGTATTTATGGTTTGTGATTTTGTGATTCGATTATCACGTATCCTTCATTTTGGATTTCGGTATTTTGGGCGTTCTGTTTGCATGATTTAGTTTTGATGACTGAGTTTCATGATTTGGTTTCATGCACCCACTGGATATTTATATATTTTGCGCTGAGTTATTACATTTGAGATATTGATTGAGATTTCATGCCTACTGTCAGTGATTTGATTTACACTTCCAGCATAGTTTTCATGCACCTTTAGTGTTTTGATATACGATTTTGGTGCACGCCAGATGCACTAAATCGGGATTCTTCGTGCATGTCACATGCACCTGATTTTTCCTGTCAGGCACACGCGTTGCCTACGACAGATGTTGCGTGCACACCAGTTGCACCTAGATGTTGTTTTGTACCTCTGTTGACACATTTATGGATTTTGATTCCTTGCGCACCAGACGCATAGGGTATTCTTATATATGCATTTTGGGGATTGATTCTGGTAGAGCAGTACATTCTTATGATATTCTCTGTGTGTTGATGTTTTCGGAGCCCCGACAAAATGGATTATCACAGAAATTGTTTTAAGCATTGGGGGTTTAAATTTAAATTCGGGGACCGAATTTCATTAAGGGGGGTAGATTGTAACATTTTCAAAAATATAAAATATTAATTTTCGGAATTTTTATAATTTAATATTATTTTATTGATTATTTTAATATTAAATTAATAATTAAATGCAAATAAATGGAGAAAAATTATGAAAAATTATGGAAAATTCTAAAATGGCTTATTTATTGGAATTATGCCATTTTTAAGTGTTTGGGATCATTTATATGCTAATTTAGCGCTAATCGCGATTAAAAGTCGCTAATCGGATTTTTGGCGTTTGTGCAAATTGTGCACATACCATTTTTTGGACTTGTGTTACATTTTTCTAGCCATGTTACTTTGGGTACTATTGATATGAGAAGGTTTGGAAAAAAGAAAAGAAAAGGAAAAAGTAAGTAATGATGAAAGAGAGAGAAGACAAGTCAACCTTACCTTTTTGAACCATACTCCATCACTTTTCTTCCCATTTTCTCTCCCCTCTCCTTGGTGAGCTGCTGCTGCTCCCTCTCTTCCTCACTCACCCTCTTCTTGAAACCCTAGATCCATCATGAAATCCTAGCCAAAACCCCATTCCCACTTCACAAAAAATGGTCCCAAGCTCACTAGCTTCACTTTGAGCCTAATAAGATTGGATTTGGAGCACTTTGAGCAACTCAAGAATTTTCTTGAGTTGCCAAAGGAGGTAAATTATGCACCCTCTTGTAGCATTTCAATTTCCTTATGCATCGATTCTAGTTTAGTATCGATATCGTGTCTTTTTGTGGACTTTTGAGATTTCAAGTGAGGGTTTAGGGTAAAACTGAAACTAAGATGAAATTGAGGCTTGTTGAGACCCTAGAAACCCTGGTGTGATGCTAAATTGAACCAAAACCTGAAGCTAGAACCAGAATACGGATTTTTGTAACCGATATCGGGGAAAAACTGGAATCTGCCACTGTTATTAAGAATCTGCTAACACCCCGAGACTCCTAAAATAATATTGAGTGGAAATTGAGATGTGCAGGCACCATAGAGGCAACACCCAAAACCCTAGCTCCCCATTCTAAAGTGGGGCCGCCGAATTTCCCATTCTGGCCGCAATTTGCGGCCAGAGCAGAGGGGATTCTCCTCGTTTTCTGTGCACAGCCCCAATTCCTCAATTCTTGGCCCTGGGTACTTCTAGTTTTGACAGATTCTATCTAGGGTGAAATCTGGGACATATATCCTAAGTTGCTATTTTGGATTCGTGTTTCCGTATTCCGTATTTTCATTTCTGAAATGGTGGATTGTGTTTTGCCTCGACTATTGGGCGTTTATACGACGATATAGAGGATTTATATGTGGTTTTGAAGGCGTGCCATGGGTTCTCATCTATAGGCCCCCTTATCGTATCGTTTTGGATTTCATGCGCCGTTTTAGCTTGGATTTGGTTTAATGCGCATATACGATATTTGATGTGTAGGTACCCATGAAGACTTCGAGACGACAAGCTAATGCGTGGTGATGTCCGCAAATGATGATACAGGTGAGTAGATTATATCTACAGGGGGAAGTCGGGTGGATGGCGTATAGCACCCCCGCAGTCCGTAGATAGATTATTATGTAGTTATTGTGACATTAGGTGTATTATGGATAGTATAGGGTTAGAAGTGACTAGTGCAGTTCATAGTCGCGAACCCTAGGATAGAACTACACCTATACACACACACCCTTGCTTATCACTTGTACTTGCACTGTGATTGATGTTATGTGATGACTTTGGAGGTGAGTCGATGATGTGGGCTTGGTGCCCTGGGATCGGTGATTTGATACGATTCATATGTGGGATGTGACTTGTGCTTCCTGCGGGCTTGGGATATGTGTTTACCCCCGCATGCATACTTACTGATGTTACCGTTTTGTACTAGACATAGAGTAGTACTCCAGACTATATGATCTGATGATGGTGATATCTGTTATGTGATGAGACAGTGAGATGTTGACCCCTACCCAGCTATGGGGATGCCGTACGATGATTTACCGTACGTGCCGATATTGATGATAGATCCGCAATCATAACTCGAGGATATCCTATGATATGACATTGAGGCGAGATCACCGACTATATATCTTTATATATATACCGACTCAGATTTAGGTGGTTTCCACACCTACCCCTCCTGATTGACCTGATACTTAGATGTAGTTGCATAGTAGATACTTCTCTGTGGTGTTGACTACTAGATTTCTGCATCTTCATGCTACTCGCATTGCTGGCATATGTTCATTGCTATATTATTCTCATGCTGTTAGGACACCAGCACCATTATCGATGATGTGTAGGTTCCACGTACACTATTTGCCGGCTCACACACTTCATCATCGATAATTGCCATGCCACTACACTGTAGTATTGTTGCATGATTTCCGATATGATTACCTTTCTTTACATGTCGCATACATCATGGATTGATTGCATAGCACATCGTGTTGGATTTACTTCTTGATGTGAATTTTCATGTGATTTCTGATTTTGAGGACCGTGGGACTATTTGAGAAAAGATGCTCTTTTATGAAAAACCCGGTTCCCTTGATATGATATTTGGGGCGTCGCCCCGTGTTTTCTCGACGCTAGAGGCATGTACTGAGAGAGGGCTGACCCGGAACGACGGATGCCCGATGGATTGATATAGGGCTGACCCGGACTGACGGATGCCCGATGTATTGAGAGAGGGATGACCCGGACTGACGGATTCCCCATATATACTTTGATATAGGGCTGACCCGGACTGACGGATGCCCGATGTACTAAGAGAGGGATGACCCGGACTGACGGATTCCCGATATATACTCTAAGAGAGGGCTGATCCGGAATGACGGATGCCCGATGGATTGGTATAGGGCTGACCCGGAATGACGGATGCCCGATGTACTGAGAGAGGGATGACCCGGACTGACGGATTCCCGATATATATACCTTGAGATGAGGGCTGACCCGGAATGACGGATGCCCGATACAGGAGGATTTACGTGTCGATGCTAGGCACGGGTTTCATGATGTTTTTCCATGATTTTGTTTATATCCTCACATTGCATACATGATGCTTTTCGTCAGTGGGTGACGAGTGGACGGGTTCCACATACATATAGACATGGATCATATACAGACTGGTTTTACATTGATCATACTTTATTTGTATATATAACAGGGTATGAGGGCGCTGTTATATATACCCTTACACCAATATTAGTGGTATGGGATGCTAATATATGTGTATTGATATCATTGATGTTTCATCATAGTTACTTCATGCAGACATACCTTATACTGATGACATGTGATTACCTGAGTACCTGGCACTACATACATGATTAGATGTTACCTTGCCACCTTATTACACTCAGATGTACTCTTGTGGATTATATTATTGATCGTTGACTTAGGTTTATGTCTTGCATTCGGTTTCTGCTTGTAGATGTTTCTATTCACGAGTTGGCAACTCACCCCCATTGTGCCACAGTTCTTGCAGGTTCTGCCGTACAGGTTTCATTGCGGCATTTCTGGCACACTTTCTTCTTGCGGGTGATTTGCTTTGGTAGGTGGATTCTTTCGTATCAAGAACCACCCTTGTATTTATTTATTCATTGTATCTAGTATTTCCATCAACCAAAACTTGTATATTGTTTCAGACCTAGACTTAGTGATGTATTATTCGACCTTAGAGTCGCGCTTAGTAGTATTGTGGTTTTACTGTTGCTTTTGAGCTTTCTTTTGGATTTGATCCTCGCCACTTGGCGTTGTATACTATTGTTGCATGTGTGGTTATGACCGTCGATTGACGAAGAGCTAGCTCCCGCTTGGGGATGCCTTTATCATTTCATATATTGTTATCCTTGTTATACCCCATTCGGGGCCAGTTTTACAAAAGAAACTCTGCCGAAATTTTTTTAGAAAAGACTTTATTGTTTTCAAAACGTACCTTCGGCTTAGTTATTTAAAAACCTTGATTTCAAACCTGTATTTCTTCACTTCTTTAAACCAGTTTTCTTTACTTATTCTTAAAATGGTTTTAGATTTCTGGGCTTTTGGCTTACTTGGATCAGATGGAGTCCTATAGGCTTCATATGGTTCAAGGGCCAGTCACGTGCTCTTTCGGGACGTGACATGAACTTCTTGATCCAGACAGCCTCTTTGGTAGCATCGTTGGCAGCGATGTATTCAGCCTCCATCGTCGAGTCTGCCACGGTTTCCTGCTTGGAACTCTTCTTGCTAACCGCCCCTCCGTAAAGGGTAAAGACAAATCCCAACTGCGACTTAGAGTCGTCCTTATCACTCTGGAAGCTCGAATCGGTAAAGGACTCCACTTGGAGTTCTCCGTTACCATACACCAAGAGCATCTCTTTAGTCCTTCGCAAGTACTTGAGAATGCTCTTCACAGCTGTCCAGTGACTCTCTCCAGGATCAGTTTGATACCTGCTCACTACACTTAGTGAGTATGCTACATCGGGTCTGGTACATAGCATCGCGTACATGATAGAGCCTACAGCCGAAGCATAGGGTATCCCTTGCATGCGAGCTTTCTCCAAATCAGTCTTGGGAGACATCTCTTTGGAGAGAGTGACTCCAGAGATCGTGGGTAAGTTCCTACGCTTGGATTCTTCCATACTAAACCTCTTTAGTATGGTGTCAATGTACCTGGATTGGGACAATCCGAATATCCGTTTGGATCTATCTCTATAGATCCTAATTCCCAATATGCAGGAGGCATCACCAAGATCTTTCATTGAGAATCTTTGTGATAAGAAGAGCTTGACCGATTGCAGCATAGGAATGTCATTTCCTATCAAGAGTATGTCGTCCACGTACAATACGAGGAAGACAACCTTACTCTCTGCCACCTTCTTGTAGATACAAGGTTCATCTACGTTTTTGACGAAATCAAACTCTTTGATAACGATGTCAAAGCAGATGTTCCAGCTCCGCGATGCTTGCTTTAATCCATAAATGGATTTAAGCAGCTTGCACACCTTCCCGCTGCTCCCATTATCTACGAAGCCCTCTGGCTGAGTCATGTACACGCACTCTTCTAAATCACCGTTTAGAAAGGCGGTCTTAACATCCATTTGCCAGATTTCGTAATCATGATATGCAGCGATGGCAAGCATGATCCGGATGGATTTAAGCATAGCCACTGGAGAAAAGGTCTCGTCATGGTCCACACCCGGTCTTTGACGCAAACCCTTTGCTACAAGTCTAGCTTTGAAAGTCTCCACTTTCCTATCTACACCAAGTTTTTTCTTGAAGATCCACTTGCTCCCAATGGGTTTTACCCCTTCAGGAGCATTTTCCAAAGTCCATACTTTGTTGGTGTACATGGATTCCATCTCGGACCGCATTGCATCCAGCCATCTTACTGAGTCCCCACTCGTGATGGCCTGCTCGAAGCTAGTTGGGTCATCATCCTCCATGATGCAATCCTCGCACCCACCGTCCATGAGAAAACCGTAGTATCTCTCAAGTTGGCGAGGAACTCTACTAGATCGGCGGAGAGGCTGAGGATCGTTGGGAGCTACTGAATCCTCTGGTTCCACTAAATCTTCAGTTTGAGTTTGTGTAGCCGGAATTTCTTCCAGTTCTACATGGTCGCCACTAATTTCTTTTGTAAGAAATTCCTTTTCTAAAAAGGTGGCATGTCGAGAAACAAACACTTTTTGTTCCTCAGTATGGTAGAAAAGATATCCATGTGAATGTTTGGGATATCCCACAAACTTGCATAGAACTGACCGTGCGTCGAGTTTGTCCGGATTTTGCGTTTTAACATAGGCCGGACAACCCCATATCTTAACACGTTTAAGACATGGTCTCTTCCCACTCCATATCTCATATGGTGTGGTAGGTACAGATTTAGATGGAACTTGATTCAATAGGTATGCCGCTGTTTCCAGCGCATACCCCCAGAAGGAAATAGGTAACTCAGCTGTGCTCATCATTGAGCGCACCATATCTAATAGGGTGCGGTTCCTCCGTTCAGATACACCGTTGTGCTGTGGTGTATATGGAGGAGTCAGCTGAGAGAGAATCCCATTCTCATTTAGGAAGTCCAGGAATTCATTGCTCAAGTATTCACCTCCTCGATCAGATCGTAGGATTTTGATACTTTTTCCGGTTTGGTTCTCGACTTCTTGTTTATATTCACTAAATTTATCAAAAGCTTCAGACTTGTGTCTCATCAGGAACACATATCCGAATCTAGAGAGATCGTCAGTGAATGTAATGAAGTACGCAGAACCATTCCTGGCATGTGTAGACATTGGAACGCATACATCACTATGCACCAGTCCCAAGGGTTCCGTAACTCTTTCTCCGTGTCCCGTAAACGGAGTTTTGGTCATCTTGCCTTTGAGACATGACTGGCAAGTGTCATAAGATGAAAATTCAAACGGATTCAAATATCCATCCTTATGCAACTTAGCTAGTTGTGTCGTATTGATGTGACCCAGTCTACAATGCCACAAGAAGGATTCGTTCAGTTCTAAACTCTTCCTCTTGTGTGTGTTTGTTATACTCAGAACTGTTGATTGATTTAGAACATAAATGACATTGCACAACGTGCCTGATCCAACCAACTTTTGGTTAAGGAAAATGTTCATAACATTATCCTGTAATACAAAATTATATCCTTCTTTACTCAACAAAGAAACTGATATAATGTTGCATATCAGGTTCGGCATGTAATAGCATTCGTTCAGAATCAATGTATTACTAGTTGGTAATACAAGGTGATACTCCCCGACGGTCTTAGCTACAACAATTGCACCATTTCCAACCCTTATGTCTTTATCACCTTCTCCAAGTTCTCTACCTTTCTTAAGCCCATGTAGCTGATTACATATATGGGATCCTGACCCGGTATCTAATACCCAGGACGTAGGGCAAATGGAGAAACAGTTCTCTGTAACGAACACACTCGAAGAAAATGCATCATCATGTACTTTCTTCATTCGGGTGGCATGGGAATCCTGGTATTCCCTTATGTCCTGTTCAGTCCTATAACTCTTATAAGATGGAAGGAACCAACGTTCCCCAGCACAGTATAACATGCGGGTTCAGTCAATACATCCATATTATTATCTTGATTAAGGCATGACATGGTCTCTACCTGGAGAGAGAGAGAAGAAAACACTTTAGCGTATGCTCTTGCAAGATCAGATTGGTTATTATCTTATCTAATCAGGATGGCTCCCACTGTTTTTATCAAATCTTCCTTCAAACCTTAAAAGGAAAGACTAGCCGGGATTAATTACACCCTACAACTTCGCCGATCTTTCAGCCAGGCCAGTGTCGATACTTTGAGGGAGGTTCCCCGTGCTTTCGCACAGACCTAATTAAAGTAAACCTCATTTTCCCAGAGGCGTAACCCCGTTGACACCTTTCTAGACACCTACTTGATCGGCTAATTGTCCTGTGTAAAACTCTCCCGGGAGTAACAATTACTCGCAGTGGGTATCGGGATCCAACTATCTCATAGAAGGTATGCAATCTCTTTGCAAATTTCAACACTTGAAATTCCCGATAATATTTTGCCCCTAACCCCTATGACCTTGACAAAGGCCAACAAATCATAGGATGTTAGTCAAGTTCAACCCGTCATTTCTTGATTGAATCAAACCCACCCGCATGACCCTTGACAAAGGCCAACAAGGTCGTACGACTACCCCAAAACAATCTGCATCATATGCATAAGCAGATAAGCACCATTTAGCTACCGTACACTACGCCTTGACAAAGGCCAACAAACGCAGCACGAGTACTAAACAGTTCTTATCTGAAATGACGGAGGGCTACGACAGGTTTTTCTGAAAACCTATTGCGTAATGAACTTGATATCGTCGTAGAATCATGTGAATTTTGAAATGGAGTGATTTTGAGGATTTTATTAGTTTTGCTAAAGAGGTCACTCCCGGTGAAGGGATCTCGGCTCCTTCCTTATGGAATAAGGTGCGGGATATATCATATACATCACTGTGCAAAGCAAAACTCCAAAAGCAATCAAAAACCAAACCGAGTTTTGTAGCATCTGCCAGTTTTGCTAAAGAGGTCACTCCCGGTGAAGGGATCTCGGCTCTTTCCTCATCGAATAAGGTGCAGGGTATATCATATATACCGCTATGCAAAGCAAAACTGTAGCTACCCTTTTTATTAAAATTTGATTCTACAACATCTTTTAGGTTTCTTTTCTTTTAGTAATCATATTAATGAAGTCCCATCACTTAACTCACCTAAACATCACAGATAAATACGATGTACACTTATGCCATCTGTTAGTTATATGTATGCCCTAGAGGCCATTACTGTACATTGGATGTATATTGTAGTGGATGCTGGGACATATATAGGGAGGACTTTCTTGCTCGACATGATAGTATGCTATCTGGTTGCTCTTTACCTTAACGTGTACACAGATTGTCTCTCTATTACATGTTGGTAAAGCCCTTAGGATGTGTACTTGACTACCTGGACTATGATGCGGATCATACTAGTGGGGACATGGTAGTCCATAAGTACATCCTTCAAAGTCCCTAGTCGTGGGTGTATCGAGACGGGGCATCGATATACCAGAGTAGACTAGCGTGTACCTTCTCGACCCATCAAGATGGGCGATGGATGATCCCATATCCATTGGTGTTTGAGATCAGAGATGATATACGGGTGCTCAGTAGAGACTGGGTACACTGGACAGACTCGCCGAGAACTCCCAGATGGTATTATACCTTACATCAGATGGCAGTTCTCTGTTGACACTGGTACAGAGTAGTCTGTTGACCCGAGATCGTCATAGAGTCTTGTGTGGTTCCCACTGTGCTTTGATTTCCATCTTACCACGTCCAAGAGGGCGTGCAGAACGGTGGTTTTTGGGTACAGTCCCGAGTCATATGGAGGTAATGAGCGATAGGAGGGGATTCGTCTCTCCCGGTATAGGGAGTTGATGTTGCACTGTGTTCGATTGGCTATAACAGGAAGTCCCTGGCCAGGGCTGATCAGAGAATTGCTGGTAAGTGTTACCAGTAGTTTCTCGACCCGTTATGAGCCTCATATCGACACGACTTATCGAGCTATTGGGGTCTGACGTTTACCACCCCTAGGCGAGATATGCGACATATCAGACGATCTGACCGGACTGTACGGTAGTGTTACTGGTTGGATTCACTGGAGTGTGAGCGGGCTTGCTCGTCGATCTTCTGATCGCTCAATACCCGGGTGGCCGTTACGTTTAGCAGACCGCTTGCGGCTTGTGGGTGTTTGATATGATCATCACCTGCTGTCGGCGTATTGACGAGTCTTTAGAGTCCTACACAGAGGTTTCCTGGCTCAAGAGAAACGAAATAGGAGCGCATATGAGATATGTGCGAGACCGAGAATAATGCGTGTATGTGATACCGTATTCTATTCTCGGGATGAATGTATTGAATGGTTGTATGTGATATAACCTAGTTATCGATTCATGCGTTGATTCGATAAGTCGATACATTGGATACTAGTCGGTTATATGCGATATGACCGGATCGTTAAATCAAGTGTTGATTTAATGATTTAATGTATAATTATATATTTGATATATTACTTTGCATTAACTAGTATTGGTTCACTTTTAAATGGTTTTCTCACTTGGATTGTGCACATTGTATATGTGATATACTTTTGTACACAAGTTTGTATCATGTTTGATGATACATGCTCACTATAGTTTGTGTGAAGATTAAACCATGGTTGTAGATTGGTTAGGGTTTTCATTTTCTTATTCATTTATTTATTTATTTTGGAAAATGAAAAGCATAAAGAGAAAATGGTGGCTAACTTTGTTTCATTCTTGAAGCTTCATGAAGCTTTGACCAAGTGACCATTTTGTCTCCATGCTAAACCCTAACCATTCCCACTAACCATGATTCATTCTCTACACTTAACCATGGTTTGAATATGATAAGTATTCATTTTTCTTTTGGATTTAATTAACTTATCATATTAATTTCTTTCTTCTTCTTCTTGATGAGCAAGAAAGAAAAGCTTTATACTTCAATGGCATCTTGAGCATAAGTGTGAGAAATCCAATTCTAAAGTCTACCCACTTCCTATTTCTTCATCCTCTACCTCTTGCCAAGTAGTAGAGTGTGTTTCCTTCACAAGTTTTCTAGACTTGGTGAAGTTGGAGCTTGATCTAGCGATGCCTCGACGTAGATCATCTTCGGCACGCCGTCGATGACCTAGCCCGCTTTTTCTCCGATGAAGCCGACGCTAGAGCCCGGGGTTCGACTTGGACAGCGAGGAGACTTCATTGTGGAGCTATGGAGGTGGAGCACCGGATCTACATAGGTTGTATTTCCGTTATCTTATAGTTTAGTTGTAAACTAGCTCGTTTTATCGCCTAAACATCTAGCCAACGATCTAGTCTAGGGTTTCTCGGCACCGTATTTTTAGAAAATGGCATGGTTGATGCCTTGTGAGACCTCTTAAGAGTGCCTAGGAACCCTACAGTGGTATCAGAGCCTAGCTATAGCCTTAGGCGAAGTCTAGACGACGTTTGAAGTCCGAACGAACCCGAAACCCTAACACAAACATGCTCTCTGGACTTTTTCCAAATTCTGGAGTTTTTCGATATTAAAAATATGCAGAGAAATCAGCAGGAAATTATAAGGGTTACTGTAAAATTCGTGTTCCTAATTCCTTCATTGAGCCGCGGTTCCGCGGCACGAGCATGGCTCGTGCGGCGGTTCCGCGGCGGTTTTGTCTTATGTGGCATCCTATTTTACACAGTAATTCATTGTTTTCAGTGCTGAGTTCTCTGGGTATTTTTAAATTTTATTCAAGAGTTGAATTTTCTGGAGTTGTTTTGGGGATTCGGTGTTTTTATCGGAGTATCAGATTTTGTCTAAGTGGCTTTCCGGATAATTTTTTGAATATGTTAAAAAGTTCGACCGGATATAAATACCCAATTTTTCCCCTGTCGGGAAATTTCCAAGTGTTGGATTTTTCCGTAGTTTAACGACGTTCTAAGTAGTGCAAGTAACGCGATGGACCCTCTAGAAGACAACAAACCTTAACTCGATTATGTGACCGTCTTGAACTGCCCTTTGAACCTTAGGGTTTGGGGCAGTACGGCGTGCCACATGTGAGGCGTTGGCTTGACCCTTCTACGGCTGGACCGTTGGTACTGAGGCACGAACTGAATGTCTTTAGACTTGTTTCATGTGTTGATCTGTATCGGGAAAACTTGGGTGTTCGATTGTTCGATCGAAAAGTATGACATTTTCTATTTATCCGGAATGTGATACAATAATTGGAATTCACAAAAAGTTATGTGATAACTGAATGAATGTTATAAACATAGCACTGTAGTCTCACTTGATCGGTTGCCACGGAATTTTGATGTGATCAAAAGTCCGTCGCAATCACCTAGCGTACGCGGATACTCGCCGGGTAAACTTAATAGATAGCTTCATTCCATAGCCTCGACCAACTGACTGTAGGAGAACCCCGTCGCCGAAAGCATCCGTTCGGGTGCTCCCGGTAGCGGTGTTCCGCCTTGGTGCACTTCGTCGACGGTATCAGGGGTGCGACCGTCTACTGAAGTTTGCGATGAGCATTCGATCAAAATGTCGGGAATCCTATTGAATTGCCCGACTTGGTATTGAAAAGAGTTTTCGATAATGAGATTAAAATGCGGGGTTTATAATTGTTAGGCATGCGATGTCTAACTAATTCATTTGGTCAGGCATGCGATGTCTGAGGTGGTTGCGGATTCCAACTGTTGTAGTTTTACACTTTCTTTTCTGTGACCGTAAGTGTAATATGTGATATCGCCGGTTTCGTTGCTATATGTAACGCTTTGAAAATCGTTTCGGTGAAATTTCGAAAAATCGGTAAAATAAGGGGGTTTCTGTAAAAAGTCAAAATGCAAATATCTTATTATCAAAATTAAATATACATATTCTAGCTATGTAATTGCTATTATTTGGTGTTTATTGAGCCGCTGGTGAAATTTCTAATTTTCTGAAAAAAAATATTATTTTATTATTATTTAAGCCGTCACTAATACATTTAATTAGGGAAAATTACAAATTGGAATGAGTTGAAACAAATTTTGTGCATCATAAAACATTAAATAAAATTTTATCATGTGGTTTTTGGAACGAAATCATTTGCCAAAACGGTTTAGAAATTATTGAAGAAAAAAAAGGCTTTTTTTAGCGTAAATGGATGCCTGGGGTATTGTATTTATCATTTTTCATCACCCCACACCCGTACCCACACCCACATACCCCCACTTACTACTCCCCATGGCTGAATTCAGTAGCCACCATTTTATTTCCCACTTGAATTTTCAAAGGAAAAGAAATGAAAGAAAAGAAAAGAATTGGGTAAATAAGTTAGACTTTGACTTTGCTTTGACCTTGACTTTGCCCCACTTTCTCTACCTCCCTCTCTCTCCTCCCCCACTCCCATTTTCTGGCCGAAATCCCTTCTCCCTACAGAAGCAGCCCCCCTCCATTTTACCCTCTCCTTTCTCTTCAAAACTTCATCAAAAATTGCTCAAAATCCAAAAAAAAAAAATCCCAAAACCCAAATCCGACTCCTACCCATTTTAGCTTAGCCCGTATAGCATGGATCCTTGTGAAAAGAGAGCATTTTGGGAGGCCATGGATGCTTGTGGATCTTCAAATGTTTTTGGGTATAATTCTAAACTTTTTTTGCTTAATTTGTTACTTGTTTCTTAAAGTTAATTTAATTAAGTGTTAATGTTGTTTATGTGAGTTTAATTGCATGATTAAGATTTCAAGTTAGGGTTTGTTGTGGAAATGAGTTGTGTTTAATTGTGCATGGTTTAGTGATGTGGATTACCACATTTAGTTTTGTAGAAAACTAATCTAGTTGTTAATTACAAGTTGTTACTTGAAAAATGTCCAAATTAAGCTTTTTGTTGCAAACTAGTTTTTTTTGATTTAATTCGAAATATGAGATTAAAATTATGGTTAGGGTTTTTATCATATTATTAACTTTATTAAGTGTAGTTTAACACTTTAGTTCATGCAAATCTAAGCTAGATTGTAGTTTGTGCATTTTTGCTTGAAATTGTTAAAATTTAAGTATTTTGTAAACTAGAATATTAGGGTTTTTGGAATTTAATGAGATTAAATTCCGGAAATTATTTATACGACTTATTTAAGATATTTAATAAGTATATTGGCCGCTACATTCATTTAAACATCATGTTTTGTACAAAAACGGCGAAATGTGCATGCTAGATTTTCGGAAAAACGACCTTTTAAGTGAAATTGGGGTTTTTGTGAGTTTTAACCTAGTTTATATTAAAATTAGTGTTCGTGAATGTGCAAATGAGTGTGATTGGATTTTTCCTCGATGGTTTGACGTTTGTACATCGACATCGAGGGTTGGTTTGACTATTCTTGCATGCGTAGGCGATAGGTTTGAACCTATGCGTGATACGCGTGCCGATTTGATTTTCGTATGCCGTTTCGATCTCGAATTTAGTTTTAATGCGATATGGTGCGTTATGATATGTAGGTACCCCCATGTGGACTTCGAGACGACAAGCAAGCGCGTGGCGACGTCGGCACCGGCGAGCGAGGACCAGGTGAGTAGATTTATATCTACGGGGAGAAGTCGGGTGGATGGCGTATAGCACCCCCGCAGTTCGTGTGATGTATACGAATACGTATACACACAGATATTGATTATATGTTGTTGAGATTATTGATGATAAGATGGATATTTGGTATTTTTGGATTGGTTTAGTGTAGTTGCGAAACCCTAGAGTAGTGGTCGCACTCACACACGCACACATACACATACTTGCATACATTCTTCTTTTATATGTGCGTATATGGGAGTATATATTTATGTGTTCACATGGGTATGTGACTATGTGTTCATATACTGGATTTGAGGATAGCCTTTGGAATTTGAGATGAGTTGATGATATTGGGCCTGAGGCCAGAAGATCGGTGATGTGATTTGGTTCGTATTGAGATACGACATGATGTTTTAGCGGGTCTTTTGACGTAGCAATTCTTACACCTGTATGCATGCTTAGGCGGTATCAGTATTGTACTAGACGTAGGACATTGTCCCGGATCATGATATTTGATAAAGAAGATACCAGATGAATTGTGTGATTGAATGTGATATTAACCCGTACCCAGATTTGGGATGCCGTACGAAGGATTTACGTACGAGCTATATTGATGATTGATCCGCACTCTTGACTTAGGATGCCTGATTTTAGATATGGTATCGGATATGATATTATTGAGGCGGGATCACCGACTATACATATACAGGTATGTATATGTATCGACTCAGATGATAGGCGGTTTCCTTACCTGTAGTTCAGCTTGTTAGTTCAGCCGTATAGTTTAGTGTGGTTGTTAGATTAGATTAGATTTCTTACCTATTTCAAAAACTAACGAATCATGGGCATTTTTAAAGACAGCCCAAGGGATCCTACGGATATTTCAAAAGACGTAGTTTTTCATAAAAACACCGTAGCCCCTATTTTCAAAACCCCATGATTCGTGTTATTTCAAAGGCACCATTCGTAGGACTTATATTAGATTATTGCAGATTAGTTATCGTTGTGTCTAGTATTCAGCTCCCGCAGATTATTGCTGTTCGCTCTGCCTCGCATATTTATTTTGCTGCATATTCCATTATTGATATCATGCTGTTAGGACACCAGCACCATTACCGATGATGCGTATGTACCACGTACACCTACTTGCCGGCTCACACACATCTTCATCGGTAATTGCCATGTCACGTACACTTTAGAGAATATAATTGCTTGACTTAGATTGTTAGCTGGTAGTTTTGACATGATATTAGTGTACTTCCCTTATATGCCATATTAGACATTGTAGTTATTACCTACCACTTCATGCATACTGTTATTCAGTTGTTCATGCCTAGTTCATTATCATTGACATATGCACTTGTGATGATTTCTTAAGATTTATGATATTTCTGGATTTCGGGGAAAGCCGCAAAATTTACAACTTATGATCTTTTAAAATAAAAAATGTTGCGGTTTTCTAGTGATGTAAAGTGTCGTCCACCATGAGTTTGCTGTAGTTTTGGAGATCCGTGTCGAGGAGTGGAGGAACCGTCACGGGTACATGGTGGGCCCGGTGCGGTACCCCGGGACAAGATGAATGTGGTGATGACGTTGAGCCTGGCAGGGGAGCACTACCGACCAGTGATTTTACCTGACGCGTCGGATATCCGGAGGATACCGTCGTGGTCTTGAGATGGATGGTAGGGGCCGGTCTGGACTGACGGCGCCCTAGATAATGAGATTGAGACATTGATATTTCGAGACAGTGAGATTTATGTTTTGTGTCGATGCTAGACACTGTTGATACTGATTTCATTATGATACCTCAGTTTAAAAATACGAAGGAAATCTCACTAATTTATGAAAACAGTTTCTTCATTTACATGTATTCTGTTTTCATGCATTCATACCTCATTCATATGATATATTGCTACCTGAGGCACTGACACTGGCACATGAAATTACACTCGGGTTAGATATTACCCTAGCCATTGTTATAGGCTGCATGTTATACCTATATTTGAGGATATATTATGATCATTGACCTAGGTTGCGTTATTTATGCGATTTCTGTGCGTAGATGTTTTTCTATTCACGAGTTGGCAACTCACCCCCGTTGTGCCCCAGCTTCTTGCAGGTTTTGCCGTACAGTTTTCATTATGGCTTTGCGGGCTCAGTTTCATTCGGGTGACTTGCCAGTAGGTGGATTTTTCTTGTATCGTACCCATCATATTACCTTATATAATATTATTCAGTTGTATCTAGTAAATTCCATCAACCAAACATGTATTTATTTTGAGATAGAGACCAGTGCTGTTTATTCTTTCGACCTTAGAGTCGCTCGTTATATTTCTGGTGGTTTTGAGTTCCTTTTGAGTTTTGATCCTCGCCGTTGGCGTTGTATATTATATTGCTTGTGTGGTTGTGACCGTCGATTGACGAAGAGCTAGCTCCCGCTTGGGGATGCCTTTTTATTGATTTCGTATACTATTCATGTTGTATCCCGTTTGGGAGCCAGTTTTTACAAAGGAGACTTGATTGATAGGATACGTGCGTGTTCAAGTTCTAGTTTAAATACCGCAATCAAGACGGTTTCGCTTGTAGCTAGCCGGTTGAGTACGGGTCGTCCGCAGGGAGATGGGAGTCTTTTTCAAAGTGTTTTAACGAGTTAAGTCCTGTTTTCAGATTTTGTTGTGGTTATCTAAGTGTAAGTTGATATTTAAAGAGAGCTTGTTAGGGTGAGGATTAGGTTAGTTTGAGTTAGGAGTCTCCACATCTTTCGTTGCCCCACTTAATATCGGTGTTACGGTAATCGGCAACAACGGGGATTAGCACGACTAGGAAGGTACTTGCGAGTATAAGCTAGGCTTTCCAACGCATAGTCCTTCCTTTTGGTGCTTGTCCGTCCGTTCTTGGCTCTTATCCATAACCTCCGGTTAATTCAACCACAACCGGTCTCACTACGGAATCACCGCTATCATGTAGGATAGGGTGCCGTAAGGAGCGGATTGTGGTTCAATTAACGGGAGTCGATTTAAGTTGTTGGGCAAGGAAAGAGTGAGAGAGATTTCCTTCTCTCAAACTTCCCTTATCCTACCCTAACAAGTATAAAACTACTCACACTTCATGATAAGGAAAAACAAAACAAAACAAAGAGGAAGATAGAAAGAAGGAGATTAGAAGAATACGACCAACTATTTGCGACCTCACCTTGGCGAGGATCGAGCGTAAGTATCATTGTCATATGAAGGATAAAGAAAAAGAGAGAAGAAAGAAACAATCAAACAAATAACAACAACTACTTAACAATTAAAATTACAATACATTACAACAAGTAAAAGAAAGATACAAGCATGATAAAAAATTGGTCTTCTTTATTCATCACTCTTCACTCAAAAGCTCACTACAAGTTTGATTGGAGAAGAGGTGAGAAGAGGAAGAAGAACAAGACTAAAACTAGGCAAAAAATGAGAATACAAAAATTGACCCTTCGTTCACAAAATTCTGGACTATTTATAGGCCAAGAAATGAAACCCTAGGGCACCCAACAGAACCCTGACGAAATGACCAAACTGCCCCTGAAAAGTCTCTGCCTGAGCTGCCTGTACGGCCGCGGATCCGCCGCCTATAGCCCCCTATGGCCGCGGATCCGCGCCCCTCTTGTCGACTTAGGGTTAGGTCTTCTGTGCACTTTTCCTGTTCTCCTGTCCCCTCTTGTCTGGTGTGTGTATTTTCTGATAATTCTTTCCCAGTTCTTCCAGAATTTCTATTGAGCAAGGGTGGACTTTTTTTGTGGTTGATTGCCTCGAGCTCCGCGTAGATCTCTTGGATTTTGTGCTACCATTGAGCCTTGTGCATGAGAATGACGTTGATTTGACACTTTGTCTTCCTAAACTGGTAACTGGCAACATACGGATGAAGAGCGGAGACCGTGTTTTTATCTGTGGTTGGCAGGAACCAGATTTTGTCGTGTTTTTCATGAATTTCTCCGTTTGAGAACCGGGAACCTGTATCCTGCAATTGACTAGCAAACACGGCTCAAGAGTATCTACCGATATGCAATGTGATAAAAATTGGGCGGTATGAAAATGCAAAAATCTGATATGAACAAATACCCCCAAACTTATCATTTGCTCGTCCCGAGCAAAGCCCATTTATTTACAAAAAATTTCCTAACCTCACTTTCGCAGGGAACGCGATTGCACTGAGCATGTGCAACAAGCCGTTAAACCTCTAGGTGTCCCTAGTATGAGGAGTGTTGTCTCCTGAGGGTTTTCAGCGGATACTACCCACAAAATCCGGTCAAGTTGGTTTTGTAAAATAACTAAGCTTCAACCCCTAAAGTTTTGTTTTTGAAAATAACAATTCTATAATCCTAAGTCTAGACCATCGAAACTTTATTTTTCACACCTCGCTTCTTATTTAACTACAGATTTTACATGTCTTTACGTGCAGTGCAAATAGTGTCGTTAAGTTCCCGAAAGGTCGAATAAAGTCATCATGTCGCACAATAAAGCCCAGATAACAATTTTAAAAGGATCACATAAGTTTTATAAAGAGTTAAGCATTTTTCAAGTTTCGTTTTCCAGTAAGGTTTCAACGTCAGAATTTCTATCTTCCTTAACAGGAAACTAAGTCGTATTTTTCACTCCACCTTTTTCTTGTTTTCATTTCATACACACCTCTGTGAACGTGCAATAGTCTTTATCAAAGAGTAAAACCTTTATATCTCCGTTAAAATTTTTTATAAAAGCCTGTCTTTTATCAAGATTATTCTCACA
The DNA here is from genome assembly GCA_030015575.1 of Agapanthus africanus. NCBI lineage: Eukaryota > Viridiplantae > Streptophyta > Magnoliopsida > Asparagales > Amaryllidaceae > Agapanthus > Agapanthus africanus. Next base: position 297,100,157 of record JASDDO010000008.1, read on the forward strand.
CAAAGAACCGTTAGGAATTTTAACTCGGAGAGAACACTTGCTTGACTTTGTTTTAAACTGGACTTTCTAGGCTTCTTAGCGAGCTTTGGGCCAATGCACCCAAACCAGTTGGTTTTAGGGCATTAGGTGTAAAAACACCCCAGCGGACTTAATTACTCAAGTTACCTAGGTCCAAAAACAAAAGACAGATTGGCGTGAAAATCAGATGATTTAATACGAACGGAGATATAACCGGCAGTTCAAATATTTTTTTTGGATAAAAGACGTGTCTAGTGGGTTTGGTGTGTAATCATTCCAATCAAGTTTTAGATGGGTTATTTTTCAGACTTAGCTCCAATTACGGCATCAATAACATTCCTTCATATTCTCTTTACTTCATAAACTATTCTTGACATTACTTATTTCAGAACAAACCTATTTGATCCTCAGAAAATCATTTATGTGTTTAAAAGTTTAAACATGAAAGACTTGTCATCTAATTCCCAAAATCTTACGACACGTGTAGTGTGATGTAAAGACGTATATCAGCTATAGTTAACTTCAAAGGAGAGTTATCTTTCAGGTTTTCAAAATCCAAACATAAGATTTAGTTATTCTTATTTTTTCAAACAAAAACCGTCGAAATGTTGAATCAAAGTTCTTCCACAAGCTAACTTGACAAAAAAGTTTTTATATTTTTTAGAAAATTTTCAGATTTTTATGGATTTTATGGAATTTAATATGCAGATGCAAAATATACATATGAATGCGAAGGTAAGAAATGCGTACCGAGCGTACCCCCAAACTTAAACTGGACAGTGTCCTCACTGTCGTTGCATGAAGAGAGCAGTTGGAAGGTTCAAAATTGTCGGTTAGTGATACACAAATTTTTATTTGTTTTTGTTTTTAAAGAAAAGAATATACACAAATACAAACAAAATGGTTTGTACATACCCCCAAACTTATTTGGAACAGTGTCCACTGTTCTTGGCTGGATAACCGAAGTTTGGAGGTAGGCAGAGGAAGATCATTCAGGGTAAACCGGTTCCTGTAAAAACAGGAGCTCCTCTGTTGGTTCGGCGCTAAGGTACGGTTTGCATCGGTGTCCATTTACCTTGAAAAGTGAACCGTCCTTTGGATTTTTCAAATCTACAGCGCCCTGCGGATACACATTCCGCACAAAATACGGCCCTTTCCAGCGAGATCTGAGCTTTCCAGGATGGAAGTGAAGTCGGGTGTCGTAAAGAAGTACCTGTTGACCAGGTACGAAGGTTTTGCGCAAAAGGTGTTTATCGTGAAACACCTTCGTTCGATTCTTAACGACAACCGCGTTGTCGTAAGCCTCATCCCAAAGCTCGCATAGTTCGTTTAGCTGCAGCTTCCGATGGCTGCCCGCGTCCTCAAGAGAAAGATTCAGCTCCTTTATCGCCCAAAACGTGCGATGCTCGATTTCGACAGGAAGGTGGCAGGCTTTTCCGTACACAAGCCGATAGGGAGACATGCCAAGGTCGGTCTTATAAGCGGTTCTAAATGCCCAAAGGGCATCAGTGAGTTTCAAAGACCAATCCTTACGGTTCTTGGAAACCGTCTTCTCCAGTATCTGCTTGATTTGCCGATTTGAAACTTCGGCCTGCCCGCAGGTTTGGGGGTGGTAGGACGTAGAAAGCTTATGATTAATGGAGTATTTCCGCATCAAGGCTTCGAAAGTTTTATTGCAGAAATGACTTCCATTGTCGCTAATGATCGCTCGGGGGTGCCCAAACCGTGAGAAAATGTTTTCTTTAAGGAACCTAACGACAACCTTGTTGTCGTTAGTTCGGCTGGGCACAGCCTCGACCCATTTAGAGACGTAATCAACAACTAGAAGAATGTACAAGTTCCCAAAAGAGCTGGGAAACGGCCCCATGAAGTCTATCCCCCAAACATCGAAAATCTCCACAACCAAGATCGGTTGGAGCGGCATCTCGTTCCTCCGGGATATCCGGCCCATGTGTTGGCACCGGGAGCAAGTCTTGCAATAGTCGTGAGCGTTTTTGAAAAGTTGTGGCCAGTAGAAACCACATTGCAAGATCTTCTCAGCTGTCTTTCTGGGCCCAAAATGCCCGCCACACGCTTGATCGTGGCAAAATGACAGCACACTCTTGAATTCCTCATCAGAGACACACCGACGAATAATCTGGTCGGGACAGTACTTGAACAAGTAGGGTTCGTCCCAGTAAAAGTGTTTTACTTGGGATAAGAAGCGAAGTCTGTCCTGACTTGACCATTCGGTCGATAGTAATCCCGTGGCCAAATAGTTCCCAATATCTGCGAACCAGGGTTCGCACGATACTGTCAAGAGCTGTTCATCCGGGAAGACGTCGTTAATTGGAATTGGAAGCGAAGGCGAAGAAGGAAGTCGTGAGAGATAGTCGGCAACTACGTTTTCACATCCTCGTTTGTCCTTAATGACAAGGTCAAACTCTTGAAGCAAGAGGATCCAACGTATTAACCGAGACTTGGCATCTTTCTTCGCAAAAAGATGGCGCAGAGCTGAATGGTCCGTGTAGACAATGACTGGAGAGCCGATTAGGTAGGGCCTGAACTTTTCTAAAGCAAATACAACAGCTAAGAATTCCTTCTCTGTTGTTGTATAGTTCAGTTGGGCGTCGTTCAGGGTCCGGCTCGCGTAATAGATTACGTGCGGCATCTTGTTGATGTGCTGTCCAAGGACAGCACCGATGGCAGAGTCGGATGCATCGCACATAATCTTGAATGGGTGCGTCCAGTCAGGAGAAGAGAGAACGGGAGCAGAAGTGAGTGAGCGTTTCAGTGACTCGAATGCAGTCACACAGCTTGAGTCGAAGTCGAAAGGCGTGTCCTTGGCCAGCAAAAGCGTCAAGGGCCTAGCAATCTTGCTAAAGTCCTTGATAAACCATCTATAGAAACCGGCATGGCCAAGGAAGGCTCGGATATCTCTGACGCATCGGGGAGGAGGCAGATTGGAAATGACCTCAATCTTTGCTCTGTCAACCTCTATGTCATTTTGCGAGATGATATGTCCTAAGACAATACCTTCGCTCACCATGAAGTGGCATTTCTCCCAGTTCAAAGTGAGATTCTTGTCCTTACATCGGGTAAGGACAGCGTCATGATGCAGCAAACACTCGTCAAAGGAGTCGCCGAAGATGGAGAAGTCATCCATGAAAATCTCCAAAAAATTTTCCACCATGTCAGAGAAAATTCCCATCATACACCGCTGGAAGGTAGCGGGCGCATTGCATAACCCAAAGGGCATGCGTCGATATGCAAACGTGCCGAAAGGACAAGTGAAAGTGGTCTTGTCCTGGTCTTTTTCGGCGATGGGAATTTGATTGTAGCCAGAGTAGCCATCTAGAAAGCAATAGTACTCATGTCCGGCCAATCGTTCAAGCATCTGGTCAATGAAGGGTAGCGGAAAGTGGTCTTTCCGCGTAGCGGCGTTGAGTTTTCTGTAATCAATGCAAACTCGCCACCCAGTTTGGGTGCGAGTAGGGATTAACTCATTCGTCTCGTTGGTTATGACCGTGATGCCCGACTTCTTGGGGACAACATGAATGGGGCTAACCCACTGGCTATCAGAGATAGGGTAAATGATACCACTATCTAGACATTTGACGATCTCCTTCTTCACAGCCTCCTTCATGACTGGATTAAGACGTCTTTGTGGATCCCGGGCTGGTTTGGCATCATCCATCAGATGAATATGATGCTCAACGATCAGGGGACTAATCCCCTTGATGTCCGCCATGGACCAGCCAAAAGCTTGCCTGTTGCTGTGCAAGACCGGGAGAAGGGCTTTCTCTTGCTCGGGAGCTAGAGAAGCCGAAATGATGACAGGGAGGGTCTCGTTCTCACCTAAGTAAGCATACTTAAGGTGAGACGGCAACGGCTTGAGTTCGAGCGTTGGAGGTGAAATGATGGAAGGTAAGACTGGTGCAAAGGTCTCGAACTCAAAGGATTCCAGCAAAGGTTCAAAACGAGTGTAGGCAACCGAGTCGGATGGTTCAGGTAACTCATCCGGAAAGTCGAAAGATTCGAACTCGGGTTGTGCGCGGCTAAGATCGTTCGAGAACGTGAAACACTCGTATTCGTTATCGGGCGCAGAAACAGCAGCAGATTCGAAGAGAAACGCACTAGTGGCGTCAAGATTATCGTGGTCAAACAGAAACTCCTCGAATTCACACTCTTCTGGTGTGATCTCCTGGATCGAGCAGACGTCCAGTATATGAGCATTAGGTTCGGCGGGCTGATTCCCCAACCTAAAAATGTTGAGTTCAATCGTCATATTTCCAAAAGAGAGGTTCATTGAACCGTTGCGACAATTGATCACAGCATTTGAGGTTGCGAGAAATGGGCGACCGAGTATCACCGGAATTTGATTCCGGGGGTTAGCTACAGGCTGTGTATCTAATACAATGAAGTCGACGGGGAATATGAAGTCCCCGACTCTTATCAACACATCCTCTAGCTCACCCCTAGGGTGGGTGATCGATCGGTCGGCCATTTGGAGAGTGCAGTGTGTGGGTTTCAACTCTCCGACGCCTAATTGCTCGTATACTGAATACGGAAGCAAGTTAACATTGGCACCAAGATCTAATAGTGCGCGGTTGATGTTCTTATCCCCAATGGTAATTGAAATCGTAGGACAGCCAGGGTCATTCCGTTTTTGTGGTAAAGATTGGGTAAGGGCATCACTCACAGCACTAGCCAAGAAAACTTTCTTGGGTACCTGAGACTTCCTCTTTTTCGTGCACAAGTCCTTTAAGATTTTCGCGTAGGACGGGACTTGTTGGACATCATCTAAAAGAGGAATATTAATGTTAACCTGCTTGAATAACTCCAGAATCTTCTCCATTTGAGGATTTTGTTTGTTAGACCTCAACCGGTTTGGAAATGGAACATTTTGAAAATTGGTTGAGTCTAATGCTGGAGGAGGAGATTTTGGAGTCGGAACGGATCCCAGAATAGGTGTTTTCGTGGAGTGAGAAGTTGGTCCGTTCAGAGCAGAAGAAGAGGAAGGGGAGCCTTGTGAAGAACGGAGAATAGGCTCGGAAGACGAAGAAGAAGGAGAAGAAGAAGAAGCGGCGGCCGGGGTGTCATCGATGATTTGCTTGCCAATGTTGTTTTGCAGCATCCTTCCCGATCTCAGCATAGTCACGGCACTCACATTATGGTTTTGTTGTTCAAGAGCAACATGTGCATTATGTGGGTGACCGGGATTTGGAAGTGGCTGGGACGGGAGCTTCCCCTTCTCTCGCTCGCTCAAGGCCGCGTTCAGCTGTGCAATCTGGGCCTCGATGGTCTTGATGCTCTGCCCGTGGGCGGCGGTGTGTTGCACTAAAGATTGGATCGAAGACTGGATGTTGGCGGTGGATTGAGTCGATTGTTTAACAAACGCCTCCAGACTTCGCTCGAGCGAGGAAACCTTATGAGTGTTTGACGGAACAAAGTTGTTATTTGGTGGAAAAGAATTGTTTGGTGCAAAGTTGTTCGTCTGGTTTTGGAAAGGTTGGGGTTGGAAGGGCTGCTGATATTGGTGTTGAGTTTGTTGCTGCGCTTGTTGTTGCGGCGGAGGGGCCCTTTGGAAATTGTTGCCCTGGAACTGATTTTGATTCTGATTCCAGGCGAAATTGGGGTGGTTCCTCCAACCGGGATTGTAGGTGGAAGAGTATGGATCATTCCTCGGTCTTTGCTGGAATGCATTAACCTGATCCTGTCCTTGCGATGGTGGATTGTAAGGACACTCTTCGGTCAAGTGAGAAGGATCGGAACAACAAGCGCGGATGGTACGAAGGGGGAGAACAGGGGCAGGAGCAGAAAATTTGCTCTCTATTGCTTCAAGCTTTCTTGTTATTGCAGCCATTTCAGCTTTCATCGCAATAGTGACATCGAGTTGGTGGATTCCTACCCTAGACTGACCGGTAGAAGTGGAGGTAGAAGAAGAAGAAGTCGGTCTGGTGCTCTCCCACTGTAGCGTTTGCTCCACAAGATCGTCAAAGAACTGCCACGCTTCCTCGTCAGATTTCGATAGGAAGTGGCCCTGACAGATGGTTTCCAGCAACTGCTTCGTCGCTGGGTTCAGTCCCTCGTATAAGGTTTGGCAGAGCTGCCATTTCTCTATACCGTGGTGAGGACACTGAACAAGAAGGTCTTTGTACCGGTCAAAGCACTTCCAGAAGGGTTCAGAAGGAAGTTGGGAGAATTGGTTGATTTCATTTCGAATTCTTGCGGTCTTATGATTTGGATAGAATTTTTTCAGAAACGCTTTAACAAACTCGTCCCAGCTGGTGATTGAGTGGGAAGCGGTGCTATACAGCCATTTTTCAGCGAGATCGCATAAAGTGAACGGAATGACCCGTAGACGTATAGCATCGTCCGACAGCTGGGTGGTTTTCATCATGGCACAGACATTTTGAAATTTATTGATGAAGATATAGGCATCTTCAGTTTCAAGCCCATGAAAATGCGGAAGCATGTTGATGAAATGGGGCTTAATTTCAAAGTTGTCCCCATTGGCCGGAGGAAGAGAAAGACAGGTGGGAAGTGCAGAACGGGTGGGGTAGAAACGATCCTGGAGCGCAATTCGCTGCGGCGCTACAACAGGCGGAGGTGGTGGAAGATTGGTCTCCGTAGGAGGTGGAGCCAATCCAGCGGTGGTCAAAGAGATGTTCGGATTAAATCCCGACATCGCGGAAGAAGAGGTTGGTGAAGGTGAAGGTGAAGATGTATGAACAGAATTCCGGGTAACGTCGGAGTTGGCCGGCAAAGGAAGGGGTGAAAGAGGAGTGGACGGAGTATCTACTTCGGAGTCGATCGCGTAGTCGGTCGCGACTAACGTAACGCGGACTAGACGGGCGCTAGTGTCCCGAGTCCAAGCGGACATACACTAAACGAGTTTAGTATAGTCAAAGCGGAGAAGGTGAGGGTCAGAAAACGTCAATGGAGAAAGGCGATGGGTGGTGGGTGAAAATGGATTTGGCGACAAAAGGGCAAGTTTTTTATAAAAGTTTTTGATTTTTTTTTTCTTTTTAGAAAGAGATTTACAGAAGTATGTACAGAAATACGGCTTAAGCAATCACAAACAAGATATGCACAATCACACCTAGATCTACGGTCGCCTAGGTCTACTAGACCTGCTCCTTAACTTGATTTTCGAAGTTAAACAGTGTCGAGAAACAGGCTTAAAAATACACCGATCACGGGGCCAGGTAAGTGCAGAGATAAGGGGAGGTTGTCCAACGCTTTCGCGAAGTTCCTTAATTAAATAACCCTTTCTATTTCGGCGGTTGCGCCTTTAACACTTTCCTAGACACCCCGTAATCAATATACGGTTAAGCGAGGTTCTAAACACGGTTTATCTTCTCCTAATGAGCGCGAAGTCCTTAGGGCTGAAGTCTAGTATTTTTTAATTTACAATGGGCAATGCATATGCTTTAGTGATTTTTGGGGTCCTGGGAAGGGTGATGAAATCCCCACCCAATCTGGATTGGTTTCAAGCCCCTTAAGTCCGTATTAAAGAAATGCAAAGCAATAACAAATCAACTGCAAACAATTTTTATTTGCGGCGCAAAGAATCCTGCACAAGAACAGTTTATTGGAAGGGGGAGAAGAATTTGCGCAAAGAAGGCTGCAGAAAACACAATTCAGTGGAGTTCAGAGGAGTGGAGAGAGGCAGAGGGACTTACAGAGAAATTTTGGGGCTCTGAAGCCACCAAGTGGCCGAGGATCCGCCGCCTAGTCCCCCCTATTGCCGCGGATCCGCGGCAGGAAGTGGGTATTGGGGCTTCATTTTTCTGGTGTGGGCTCTGTTTGGTTTCCTCTGTTTGTCTGGATGTGTGGAATGCTGAGTTGCTCACTGTATCTACTCCAGATTTTTACGGTAGACCGGATGCTTCGTTTTTGTCCGTCGCGGTGTAGCCGCGAAAATGTGGGTCTATCTTCCCACGTCTTTGGCACTGTACTTGAACTCCGTATTTCCAACGTCTTTGGCGTCGATCTTGAGCTTCGTATTTCCTGCACACTTGCACAAAAACTAATCAAGAATAACAAGATGGTTTCTTTTACAAAGTATATTTTTTTTCGTTTTTTTATACTTACAAATTAACCCGAAATTACACAAGGAAATAAACTACCGTCTCCCCGGGAACGGCGCCATTTGATTGATAGGATACGTGCGTGTTCAAGTTCTAGTTTAAATACCGCAATCAAGACGGTTTCGCTTGTAGCCAGCCGGTTGAGTACGGGTCGTCCGCAGGGAGATGGGAGTCTTTTTCAAAGTGTTTTAACGAGTTAAGTCCTGTTTTCAGATTTTGTTGTGGTTATCTAAGTGTAAGTTGATATTTAAAGAGAGCTTGTTAGGGTGAGGATTATGTTAGTTTGAGTTAGGAGTCTCCACATCTTTCGTTGCCCCACTTAATATCGGTGTTACGGTAATCGGCAACAACGGGGATTAGCACGACTAGGAAGGTACTTCCGAGTAAAAGCTAGGCTTTCCAACGCATAGTCCTTCCTTTTGGTGCTTGTCCGTCCGTTCTTGGCTCTTATCCATAACCTCCGGTTAATTCAACCACAACCGGTCTCACTACGGAATCACCGCTATCAAGTAGGATAGGGTGCCGTAAGGTGCGGATTGTGGTTCAATTAACGGGAGTCAATTTAAGTTGTTGGGCAAGGAAAGAGTGAGAGAGATTTCCTTCTCTCAAACTTCCCTTATCCTACCCTAACAAGTATAAAACTACTCACACTTCATGATAAGGAAAAACAAAACAAAACAAAGAGGAAGATAGAAAGAAGGAGATTAGAAGAATACGACTAACTATTTGCGACCTCACCTTGGCGAGGATAGAGCGTAAGTATCATTGTCATATGATGGATAAAGAAAAAGAGAGAAGAAAGAAACAATCAAACAAATAACAACAACTACTTAACAATTAAAATTACAATACATTATAACAAGTAAAAGAAAGAGACAAGCATGATAAAAAATTGGTCTTCTTTATTCATCACTCTTCACTCAAAAGCTCACTACAAGTTTGATTGGAGAAGAGGTGAGAAGAGGAAGAAGAACAAGACTAAAACTAGGCAAAAAATGAGAATACAAAAATTGACCCTTCGTTCACAAAATTCTGGACTATTTATAGGCCAAGAAATGAAACCCTAGGGCACCCAACAGAACCCTGACGAAATGACCAAACTGCCCCTGAAAAGTCTCTGCCTGAGCTGCCTGTACGGCCGCGGATCCGCCGCCTATAGCCCCCTATGGCCGCGGATCCGCGCCCCTCTTGTCGACTTAGGGTTAGGTCTTCTGTGCACTTTTCCTGTTCTCCTGTCCCCTCTTGTCTGGTGTGTGTATTTTCTGATAATTCTTTCCCAGTTCTTCCAGAATTTCTATTGAGCAAGGGTGGACTTTTTTTATGGTTGATTGCCTCGAGCTCCGTGTAGATCTCTTGGATTTTGTGCTACCATTGAGCCTTGTGCATGAGAATGACGTTGATTTGACACTTTGTCTTCCTAAACTGGTAACTGGCAACATACGGATGAAGAGCGGAGACCGTGTTTTTATCTATGGTTGGCAGGAACCGGATTTTGTCGTGTTTTTCATGAATTTCTCCGTTTGAGAACCGGGAACCTGTATCCTGCAATTGACTAGCAAACACGGCTCAAGAGTATCTACCGATATGCAATGTGATAAAAATTGGGCGGTATGAAAATGCAAAAATCTGATATGAACAAGACTCTGCCGAAATTTTCAGTAAATTTTGATGTTCTTAAAAACCGCATAATTCGGCTTATGCTATTAAAACTACTTGATTTAAATTGGTTTTCCTTCACTCTACTTCTTTTCTTGGTTTGGATTTCTGGGTTTTCGGTTTACTTAGATTACGTACGCCTCGAGACGTTTCGTAGTTTAAGTGCCGGTCATGTTCCGTACTTTCGGGACGTGACACTATTTGTCAACGACAATTGGGATGCGCATATTTACTTACGTTGATGACATGTGATGTTATGTGTTGCTGGATATGTTATATTGGATCGTCGTACATGAATAGCCGGGGGTTTTTATGTGAGATGGGTGTTTTTCATTTTCAATCATGTAAAAACATGTATGTAATATTCTTTTATTGGGGCACTTCCAGGTAGCGGAAGTTGTCACCTTTTGTATATTATTTACTTTTCCGCACTAGGATAGACCCAAGGAGGAGGGCATAAGTAACCGGGTTCTGGAGTCCAGTGGGAGACCAACTCGAGGAGTCGAGGCCGGGTCTCCTAACTCTAGAATTGGTAGGGTTGCTTGCCGCTCTCGTAGGGGTCTAGGGGTGTGGGTTTGGCTATTCATCGCGACCGTGGAATCCGTGTTTTATACTGGCTCGTATTGAAAACACGGACGTCCTAGTAAATCCAATATTTCATATGATTCTTCTGCTGCGATATATGTGATGTGATCATGTGATGTTCTATGATAGATACAGTATATAGTATATATGATATATTATATAGACGTTACTTATGTTTTACACCCGTGCTAGCCCTGCCCTGCTCTGCCGTTAGTTACCTAACCTAACGGTGCACGAGGGGACATCGAGGCGAATGCGGATGGCATAAGTGTACGTCGTATTTATCTATGATGTTTAGGTACATTAAATGATGGGACTTCATTAATGTGATTAATGAAAGAAAAGAAACCTAAAGATGTTGTAGAATCGAATTTCAAAATAAAACAGGTAGCTACAGTTCTTGCTTTGCACAGCGGTATATATGATATATCCTGCACCTTATTCGATAAGGAAAGGACCGAGATCCCTTCACCGGGAGTGATTCCTTTAGCAATAACTGGCAGATGCTACACACTCGGTTTGTCTTTTGATTGCTTTTAAGTGTTTTTGCTTTGCACAGTGATATATATGATATATCCCGCACCTCATTCGACGAGGAAAGGACCGACGATCCCTTCACCGGGAGCGACTCCTTTAGCAAAACTAGAAAAGCCTCAAAATCACTCCATTTAAAATTCATTTGATTCTACAACGATATCAAGTTCATTACGCAATAGGTCTTCAGAAAAACCTGTCGTAGACCTCCGTCATTTCAGATAAGTACTAGTTAGTATTCGTGCTGCGGTTGTTTGGACTCCGTCAAGGCGTAGTGTACGGTAGCTAACTAGTGCTTATCTGCTTGCATATGATGCGATTGGATTAGGGTATTCGTACGGCGTTGTTTGGCCTCCGTCAAGGGTCGTGCGGGTGGGTTTAATTCAATCAGGAAATGACGGGTTGAACTTGACTAGCGGACTATGGGTAGTTTGGCCTCCGTCAAGGTCATAGGACGCTAGGGGCAAAATATTATCGGGAATTTCAAGTGTTGAAATTTGCAATGAGATTGCATACCTTCCATGAGATAGTTGGATCCCGATACCCGCTACGAGTAAGAGTTACTCATGGGAGAGTTTTACACATTACAATTAGCCGATCAAGTAGGTGTCTAGAAAGGTGTTAACGAGGTTATGCCTCTGGAAAAACGAGGTTTACATTAATTAGGTTCGTGCGAAAGCACGGGGGACCTCCCTCAAAGTACCGACACTGGCCTGGCTGAAAGATTGGCGAACTTGTAGTGTGTAATTAATCCCGGCTAGTCTTTCCTTTTAGGGTTTGAAGGAAGATTTGATAAAAAGCAGTGGGAGCCATCCTGATTAGATAAAATAATAACCAATCTATTCTTGCAAGAGCGCACGCTGAGTGTTTTCTTCTCTCTCTCTCCTGGTAGCGACCATGTCACGCCTTAATCAAGATAATAATACGGATTATTGACCGAACCCGCTTGTTATACTGAGCTGGGGAACGTTGGTCCTGCTCCAACTTATAATTGTTATAAGACAGCAGGAAATAGGGGAATACCAGATTTCCCGTGCAGCCCAAACGAAGAAAGTGCATGATGATGCATCTCCTTCGGGTGTATTCGTTACAAAGAACTGTTTCTCAGTATCCTCTGCATCCTGGGTATATGATACCGGATCAGGATCCCAGATATGTAATCTGTTACATAGGGCTACAAAAGGGTAGAAAAACTGAGAACGGGTGATAAGTTTCATGAGGCAGAAAACGGGGCAAGTGTTGCAGCCAAGTCTGTTGGTCACTGTCACCCTGTATTACCAGAATACATTGATTCTGAACGAATGTTATTAGATACCGAACCTGATATACAAAATCATATCTGTCTCTTTATTAGTAAAGAAACGATAAAATTTTGTATTGTTGGATAATGTTTTGGACATTTCCTACATCAAAAGTTGATCGGTTCAGGCACGTTATCTAAAAGAATTAATGTTCTAAATCAAACTACAGTTCTTAGTATATAGAACACACACAAGAGGAAGAGTTCAGAAATGAACGGATCCTTCTTGAGGTATTGTAGACTATGTCATATCAATGCGACCCGACTAGCTAGAGTTACATAAAGATGTATATTTAAATTAGTTTGATTTACATCTTGTGAAACTCGCCAGTCATGTCACAAAGATAAGATGACCATAGCTCTGTTTATTGGAAACAGAGAAAGAGTTAGTGAACTCTTGGGATGATACATGTTTAATGTATGTTGGTCCACAGTCTACACATGCCAAGACCGGTTCTTTGTACTTCATTACATTCTCTGATAATCTCTCGAGATTCAGACATATGTTCCTGTTGAAACACAAGTCCGAACCTTTTGAGATATACACAGAATATAAGAAACAAGTAGAGAACCAAAATATGGGTATAAGTATTATGTCCTTTGATGTGATCGAGGAGGAGAATACTTGTGCATGGAATTCCTGGACTATTCTAAAGGAGAATGAGATTCTCTCTCAGCATTACTCCTCTGGATACACCATAGCACGATGGTATATCAGGGCGGAGCAATCACACCATATATGATAAGGTGTGCTCTATGATGAGTACTACTGAGTTACCTATTTCCTTTTGGGAGTTATGCACTTGAGAAGCTGCATACCTATTGAAAAGGGTTCAAATCAAATCAGTTGCCTACCACTTCATATTTGATATGATATGGGAAGAGCCCATGTCTTAAGCTAGTTAAGATTTAGGGTTGTCCGGCCTATGTCTAAAAGCAAAATCCGGACAAGCTCGAGGCAAGGTCAGTTATGTAGAACTGGAAAGGTTCCAGCTATACAAACTTCAGCTGATGATTTGGTAGAACCGAAAGATTTAATAGTAACCAACGAACCTCAGCCTCTCCGCCGATCTAGTAGGGTTCCTCACCCACCTGAGAGATACTTTGGTTTCTCGATGACAGTGGGAGCAAGGATTGCATCATGAGATGATGACCCAACTAGTTTCGAGCTAGCCATCAGGAGTAAGACTCTGTAAGAATGGCTGGATGCTTAGCGATCTGAGATGGAATCCATGTACACCAGCAAAGTATGGACTTTGGCTGCTATATCTGAAGGGTTAAATCCCCATCAGGAGCAAGTATATCTTGAGAAGATTACTTGGTGTAGATGGAAAAGTTGAGACTTTCAAAGCTAGACTTGTTAAAGGTTTTTCGTCATTGACCAGGCGTGGATAATGATGAAACCTTTTCCAGTACCTATGCTTAAGTCCATCCAGATCCTACTTGCCACGGCTACATTCCATGACTACGATATCAGGCGGTTGGGTGCCATGACTCCTTTTCTAAATGATGTTTTAGAAGAGTGTGTCTATAAGTACACAACCAGAGGGCCTCGTAGACAGTGGGAGCAGCGGAAACGTTAGCAAGATGCTTTATCTGATAAAGCAGGCATCGCGGAGTTGGAACATCTGTTTTGATGGATTAGTCAAGGAAGTTGACATCATCAAAATGCTAGATGAACCTTGTATATACAAAAAGGTAGTAGGGAGTATGGTGGTGATCCTCGTAAAGTACGTGGATGACATACTCATGATAGGGAAGGAGTTTCCTATGCTACGCTCGGTCAATCCCCGCTTATCACAAGGATTCTCCAGATAGGATCAATGTGATACCTCCTCCATCCTGAGTTTTCATCTATGAGATAGATGTTATTTGGGTGTTAGTATACTCACTAGTTGTAGTGAGATGGTATCAATCGATCCTGGGGAGAATCACTGGAAGGGTTCCAGGGTGATAAAGACGACTGAATGTCAGTCGCAGGCATTGTCTTTACCCTCAGTAAAGGGACGGTATGTTGGAAGAGTTCCAAGCTAGATACCGTAGCATACTAGACGATAAAGGCTGGATACATCGCTACTTAAGATGCTACCAAAGAGGCTGTTTGGATGTATATTAGTTCATGAGATGAACTTAGTTCCTACCATTGTGTGACAATGGAGTTGTGGCTTATGCCAGGAACCCCCGTCCCATCAGTGATCCAGACATATTCTAAGGCAGTATCACTTGATCATGGAGATGGTTGATCTCTAAGGGATCGAGGTTAGGAGAGTAGACTCAGAGGACAACACGGCGGATCCACTCACGAAGTCCTATTCCCAAAGAGAGACTTTTATGGGATGGTTGAGTATGAGATACTACAACCACTGCTACAAATGGCCCTAGTGCAAGTAGGAGATTGTTAGTTATATGTATACCCTAGAGGCCATTACTGTACATTGGATGTATATTGTAGTGGATGCTGGGACATATATAGGGAGGACTTTCTTGCTCGACATGATAGTATGCTATCTGGTTGCTCTTTACCATAACGTGTACACAGATTGTCTCTCTATTACATGTTGGTAAAGCCCTTAAGATGTGTACTTGACTACCTGGACTATGATGCGGATCATACTAGTGGGAACATGGTAGTCCATAATTACAGCCTTCAAAGTCCCTAGTCGTGGGTGTATCGAGACGGGGCATCGATATACCAGAGTAGACTAGCGTGTACCTTCTCGACCCATCAAGATGGGCGATGGATGATCCCATATCCATTGGTGTTTGACATCAGAGATGATATACGGGTGCTCAGTAGAGACTGGGTACACTGGACGGACTCGCCGAGAACTCCCAGATGGTATTATACCTTACGTCTGATGGCAGTTCTCTGGTGACACTGGTACAGAGTAGTCTGTTGACCCAAGATCGTCATAGAGTCTTGTGTGGTTCCCACTGTGCTTTGATTTCCATCTTACCACGTCCAAGAGGGCGTGCAAAACGGTGGTTTTTGGGTACAGTCCCGAGTCATATGGAGGCAATGAGCGATAGGAGGGGATTCGTCTCTCCCGGTATAGGGAGTTGATGTTGCACTGTGTTCGATTGGCTATAACAGGAAGTCCCTGGCCAGGGCTGATCAGAGAATTGCTGGTAAGTGTTACCAGTAGTTTCTCGACCCGTTATGAGCCTCATATCGACACGACTTATCGAGCTATTGGGGTCTGACGTTTACCACCCCTAGGCGAGATATGCGACATATCAGACGATCAGACCGGACTGTACGGTAGTGTTACTGGTTGGATTCACTGGAGTGTGAGCGGGCTTGCTCGTCGATCTTCTGATCGCTCAATACCCGGGTGGCCGTTACGTTTAGCAGACCGCTTGCGGCTTGTGGGTGTTTGATATGATCATCACCTGCTGCCGGCGTATTGACGAGTCTTTAGAGTCCTACACAGAGGTTTCCTGGCTCAAGCGAAACGAAATAGGAGCGCATATGAGATATGTGCGGGACCGAGAATAATGCGTGTATGTGATACCGTATTCTATTCTCGGGATGAATGTATTGAATGGTTGTATGTGATATAACCTAGTTATCGATTCAAGCGTTGATTCGATAAGTCGCTACATTGGATACTAGTCGGTTATTTGCGATATGACCGGATCGTTAAATCAAGTGTTGATTTAATGATTTAATGTATAATTATATATTTGATATATTACTTTGCATTAACTAGTATTGGTTCACTTTTAAATGGTTTTCTCACTTGGATTGTGCACATTGTATATGTGATATACTTTTGTACACAAGTTTGTATCATGTTTGATGATACATGCTCACTAGGGTTTGTGTGAAGATTAAACCATGGTTGTAGATTGGTTAGGGTTTTCATTTTCTTATTCATTTATTTATTTATTTTGGAAAATGAAAAGCATAAAGAGAAAATGGTGGCTAACTTTGTTTCATTCTTGAAGCTTCATGAAGCTTTGACCAAGTGACCATTTTGTCTCCATGCTAAACCCTAACCATTCCCACTAACCATGATTCATTCTCTACACTTAACCATGGTTTGAATATGATAAGTATTCATTTTTCTTTTGGATTTAATTAACTTATCATATTCATTTCTTTCTTCTTCTTCTTGATGAGCAAGAAAGAAAAGCTTTCTAATTCAATGGCATCTTGAGCTTAAGTGTGAGAAATCCAATTCTAAAGTCTACCCACTTCCTATTTCTTCATCCTCTACCTCTTGCCAAGTAGTAGAGTGTGTTTCCTTCACAAGTTTTCTAGACTTGGTGAAGTTGGAGCTTGATCTAGCGATGCCTCGACGTAGATCATCTTCGGCACGTCGTCGATGACCTAGCCCGCTTTTTCTCCGATGAAGCCGACGCTAGTGCCCGGGGTTCGACTTGGACAGCGAGGAGACTTCATTGCGGAGCTATGGAGGCGGAGCACCGGATCTACAAAGGTTGTATTTCCGTTATCTTATAGTTTAGTTGTAAACTAGCTCGTTTTATCGCCTAAACATCTTGCCAACGATCTAGTCTAGGGTTTCTCGGCACCGTATTTTTAGAAAATGGCATGGTTGATGCCTTGTGAGACCTCTTGAGAGTGCCTAAGAACCCTACCCCATCCGCATTCGCCTCGATGTCCCCTCATGCACCGTTAGGTTAGGTAACTAACGGTAGAGCAGGGCAGGGCTAGCGCGGGTGTAAAACATATGTAACGCCTATATAATACATCATATATACTATATACTGTATCCATCACAGAACATATCTAATGATCACATCACAGATATCACAGCAGAAACATAGATATAATGTGGGATATACTAGGACGTCCGTATTTAGTATTTAGCCAACAATAGAAAATACGGATTCCACAGTCGCGATGAATAGCCAAGCCCATACCCTGGACCCCTACGAGAGCGGCAAGTGACCCTACCAATTCTGGAGTTTAGGAGACCCGGTCTCGACTCCTCGAGATGGCCTCCAACTGAACCCCAGAACCCGGTCACCTATGCTCCCCTCCTTGGGTCAATCGTAATGCGGAAAAGTAAATAATATACAACAGTGGTGGCATCGACCTCAACCCGGAAGTGCCCCAAATAAAAGAATATTACATTACATTTGAATTTTACATGAATGAAAAATAAAATTCTCATCTCACATAAAACCCCCCGGCTATTCAATTGCGACAATCCTGCACATCATATCTCAGTAACACATAATATCATATATCATCAACGTAAGTAAGTATGCGTACCCCAATTGTCGTTGATGTATAGCAACGAAACCGGCGATATCGACATACTACACTTACGGTCACAGAAAAGAAAGTGTAAAACTGCAATATCTGGAATCCACATTCTCTTTAGACATCGTAAATGCGAAATATCATATATTTCGTATTTCATATCTAGCTATATGAATTCCACACATTGCATCACATTCCAGATAAATAGACGGTATTAAAGTTTTCGAACGAATGATCAAATACTCAAAATTCCCTAAAGCTCAACACTTGAGCGGAGTTCATAAACCCGGAGTGTGACACAGTAGTAGCGGTCCAGCCATAGAAGGGTCAAGCCAACGCCTCACATGTGGCACGTCGTACTGCCCCAAACCGTAAGGTTCAAAAGGCAGTTCAAG
The DNA here is from genome assembly GCA_030015575.1 of Agapanthus africanus. Classification (NCBI taxonomy): domain Eukaryota; kingdom Viridiplantae; phylum Streptophyta; class Magnoliopsida; order Asparagales; family Amaryllidaceae; genus Agapanthus; species Agapanthus africanus. Next base: position 297,117,956 of record JASDDO010000008.1, read on the forward strand.
ACGGTCACATAATCGAGTTAAGGTTTGTTGTCTTCGAGAGGGTCCACCACAAACAAACTTGCACGTATTTCCGAAAGATTTAAACCCCGTGAAAGAGTGAGTAAATGATACTCGTTCGAACAATTCAACACTTTCTAAATTACCCGGAAAGAAACACGAAATCAAAATTCCGATCGAATCGTCGAGTCCAAAACCATCTCCAGAATATACGGTACTAAATTCAGATTAAAAATACCTAAAAATATCAACAAGCAGTTATAAGTATTACTGTGCAAAAAGTATGCACTGAACCCTCTGTACGGCCGTGGAACCGCGGCCAAAGCAAGCTTAAGCCACGTTTCCGCGGCGCAATTAACTGTTCATGTGCTCGTATTTCCCAGTAATGCTTATATTTTCCTGCTGTAATTTTTACATATTTTTAATTCTAAAAAACAACAGTTTTGAAAAAAATGTCCAAAGAGCACTAAAAATCCGTATTTTTCGGTTCGATCGGAGTTTTAACTTCGTTAAAGTGTCGCCTAATATTCTAGGTCGGCTCTGATACCAATGATGGGTTTACCTAGCACCACATGAAGGGTTTAGAAGTATCACATGTACCAAAGAATAAAATTTTAGGGTGCTAAGTAAGCATACAAAGAATCATTCCTAGAAAAATTAGGGTTTCATAAACTACACTTCATCACAAGTAAGAAAAGCTAGGGTTTTGAGAGTACAACCTTTGTAGCTCTCTATGCTAGACTCCTCGGCCACTTAGGGGTTTGGAAAAAAAGTTCGCTTGATCTCCTCTAGGTCCACGATGATCCACCCGGAGTCCGCTTTGTCCAAGCTTGCAACTTCACTTTATCAAGAAGATGAAATGAAGCTAACACTCTAAACAAGTGGGCTAGACTTGTGTAGAATGGTGTTGTGGTTCTCTTTCTCACTTCAAAATCCTAACTTTTTGAGTATTTTGCTCACTTGAAAAGTCTAGAGAGCAAGAGCTCAAGGTTGAAGAAGATGATGGCTTTTTAAGAAGAATACAAAAAGATAAACCTTGATGAGAAAATAAAAATATATCTATATATATTTTTCTTCTCTCATCTCAAACCATGGTTAAACAATAAATATATTATTGAACTTGAGTTAAAACCCAAAAGGAAAGTTAATCCATGGTTAAATGGTGGGTGAGCATGGTTAGGTCAAAGAAGAGTGTAGAAAGAAACCATGAATTATCCTTTCCTTTTTTCCTTTTGTTTTAAATCAAATGCAATAATAATTCATATAAATAAAACCATGGTGTGATTCTTATATTGCCACCATTTTCTTTGTATAAGCAACCATGATAGAATGATGTATGTATGCATGTGTGTATGCACATCCATATGTGCATGAACAAGAATGAATGCATACATGCATGCATACATCCAAAAGAAACAAGATAGGATTCTTAGTGAGAAGCTAATGGTTAAATGATAAATCAACACTTGATTTATCAGTTCGGCCATATCACATACGACCTAACCAAAAGCAAGCCGCCCGATTAATATACGGTATCTCATACGCGCATTTTAACCGGGTCCATGCGCATATCGCATACGCGCACCACAACGTTTCGCCTGGACTAGGTAACTCCTTTGTGGGACTCTAAGACTCGTCAATACGCCGGCAGTGGGTGATGATCATATCAAGCACCCCCAAGCCGCAAGCGGTCAGCTAAACGTAACGGCCACCCGGGTATTGAACGATCAGAAGAAAACAAGCGAACCTGCTACAACTCCCGCCGAGCCAACCGGCAACACTACCCGCGCAGTCCGGTCTCCTCGTCTGATATGTCGCATATCAAGTCTAGGGGTGGTAAACGTCAGAACCCAATAACCGATAAGTCGTGCCGATGTGAGGCTCATAACGGGTCGAGAAACTACTAGTAACACTTACCAGTAAATCTCTAATCAGCCCTGGCCAGGGACTTCCCTGTTACGGCCAATCGAGCACAGCGCAACATCAACCCCCAATACCGGGAGAGACGAAACCCCTCCTATCGCTCATTGCCTCCATGTAACTCGGGACTGTACCCAAAAACCACCGTTTTGCATGCCCTCATGGACGTGGTAAGGTGGAATTCAAAGTACAGTGGGAATCACACAAGACTCTATGACGATCCCGGGTCTACAGACTAACCTGCACCAGTGTCACCTGAGAACTGCCATCTGACGTGAGGTATAATACCATCTGGGAGTTCTCGGCGAGTCCGTCCAGTGTACCCAGTCTCCACTGAGCACCGGTATACCATCTCTGATATCAAACACCAATGGATATGGGATCATCCATCACCCATCTCATGGGTCGAGAAGCGTATACGCTAGTCTACACTGGTATATCGATGCCCCGTCTCGATACACCCACGACTAGGGACCTTGAAGGATGTACTTATGGACTACCATGTCCCCACTAGTATGATCCGCATCATAGTCTAGGTAGTCAAGTACACATCCTAAGGGCTTTACCAACATGTAACTATAAGACAGTATAAAGAGACAAGTATACATGTTAAGATAAAGAGCAACCAGATAGCATACTATCATATCGAGCAAGAAAGTCATCTCTATATATGTCCAAGCATCCAATATAATATACATCATCTGTACAATACTGGCCTCTAGGGCATACATACAACTAACACATGGTAGTCCATAAGTAGATCTTTCAAGGTCCCTAGTCGTGGGTGTATCGAGACAGGGCATCGATATACCAGAGTAGACTAGCGTGTACCTTCTCGACCCATATAGATGGGCGATGGATGATCCCATATCCATTGGTGTTTGACATCAGAAATGATATACGGGTGCTCAGTGTAGACTGGGTACACAGGACGGACGCGCCGAGAACTCCCAGATGATATTATACCTCACGTCAGATGGCAGTTCTCTGGTGACACTGGTACAGGTTAGTCTGTAGACCCGAGATCGTCATAGAGTCTTGTGTGATTCCTACTGTGCTTTGATTTCCATCATACCACGTTCAAGAGGGCGTGCAAAAAGGTGGCTTTTGGGTACAGTCCCGAATCACATGGAGGCAATGAGCGATAGGAGGGGTTTCGTCTCTCCCGGTACAGGGAGTTGATGTTGCGCTGTGCTCGATTGGATATAACAGGAAGTCCTTGGCCAAGGCTGCTTTAGGGATTTACTGGTATATGTTACCAGTAGTTTCTTGACCCGTTATGAGCCTCATATCGACACGACTTATCGAGTTATTGGGGTCTGACGTTTACCACCCCTAGACGAGATATGCGACATATCAGACAAAGAGACCGGACTGTACGGTAGTGTTACTAATTGGATTCACAGGAGTGTGAGCAGGCTTGCTTGTTGATCTTCTGAACTCTCAATACCCGGGTGGCCGTTATGTTTAGCAGACCGCTTGCGGCTTGTGGGTGTTTGATATGATCATCACCTAGTGCCGGCGTATTGACGAGTCTTTAGAGTCCTACACAGGGGTTTCCTGGCTCAAGCGAAACGAAATAGGAGCGCATATGAGATATGTGCGGGACCGAGAATAATACCAGTATGTGATACTGTATTCTATTCTCGCGATTTGTGACATTGATCGGTTGTATGCGATATAGCCGGGTTATCGGATCAATTGTCGATTCGATAAGTTGTTACTATTGATATTAGTCGGTTATATGCAATATGACCGGATCGTTAAATCAATAATTGATTTAATGATTTACTGTATAATTATATATTTGATATATTACTTTACATTAACTAGTATTGGTTCACTTATGATTGATTTTCTCACTTGATTGTGCACATTGTTTATATGTGATATATGCAAGTGTACATGTCTGTATCATGCTTGATGATACAAACAAGTTGTATGTATGAAACTTATACCAAATCAAGGTTAAATTAGGGTTTACTATTTTCCTAACAAATAACAAAAGAGTGAGACTTTGGTCAAAGTTATCAAGCTTCATGAAGCTTGAAGAAACTTTGACAAAGTCAAATCTTTTGTCATTTTCTTAGGATATTTGTTAACCCAACCCTTAACCTAATGCTTTGGTTAATTCTCTACATGAGTTAAGCATGAGAGCTTAACTCAACCATGGTGCCATAATTAAAAGGATAAGTTTCATTTTATTCTATTATTCTTTTCTTCTTCTTCTTCATCATCAAGCTCCACAAAAGCTTGCTAGCTCCAATGGTGCCATGAGAAAAAGAGTGAGAAATCCAATTCTAAAGTGAACCCACTTTCTATTTCTTCATCCTCTACTACTTGCCATGTAGTATAGGGTGTTCTCTTCACAAAGTTTATGACCAAGTGAAGGAATAGCTTGAGTTTGAGTCTCCCCGACGTAGATCATTTTCGGCCTCGAAGTCAACGACCGAGCCCGCTTATTTCTCCGATGAAACCAACGCTAGGGTCCGGGATCCCGATGATCGCAGCGAATGGACGTTAACACGGAGCTATTGCAGTGAAGGACTGGATCTACAAAGGTTGTAATCCCTTTCACTTACTAGTAAAGTAGTTTACTAGCTTTTCGTTTCGCCCAATCTCTAGTTAACGATCTTGCATAGAGTTGTTAGGCACATAAAAATTTGAATTTGGCATGGTAGATGCCTTGTGGAACCTCTTGAGTGTGCCTAGTAACCCTACAGTGGTATCAGAGCCTAGCTAGAGCATTTGGCGATGTGTTAACGAAGTTAAAACTCCGAACGAACCCGAACACGACAAAATAAAACCCTCTCTATACATTTTTTAAAATCTGGGATTTTTCTGAATTAAAAATGCCTAAAAAAATCAGCAGGCAATTATAAGAAACACTGTGCAAAACGACACTGTTTGGCGCCAAAGGCGCCGCGGAACCGCGGCACGAGCATGGCTCGTGCGGCGGTTCCGCGGCCATAATGTGACGTCACCCTCATAAATTTGCACAGTAATGTTTCTTCTTAATTCCCTGATATTTTATGGGTATTTTTATTGAAAGGTTCCTAGGCACCCTATAGTGGTCTCACAAGGCATCGAACATGCCAATTTATAATTTTTGGTGCCGAGAAACCCTAGACTACGGATCTTAGACTAGATGTTTAGGCAAAATGAAAACATAGTTAACACTTTAACTAGAAGTGAGAAGCTACAACCTTTGTAGATCCGGATATCTACTTCCTTAGCTCCACGTAGTGCTCCTCTCGCTGTCCTTCTCCATTCTTAGACTCGTTCATCGGTTTCATCGGGAAACCGAGCGGAATAGGTCGTCGGCTTCGTGTCAAAGACGATCTACGTCGAGGTTGCACTAGTTCAAGCTCCAACTTCACTAAGTTGTGAAACTTGTGAAGAAAACACCCAAAACAACTTGGCAAGAGGTAGAGGGTGAAGAAATAGGAGGTGGGTTCACTTTAGAATTGGAATTCACTGACTTTTGCTCAAGTTGCCATTGATGGCATCTAGTTTTCTCTCTTGAAGAAGAAGGAGAAGATGAAGCTAAAATATGATAAGTCTCTTGAAAATATAAAAATAAATCCAATACTTATCTTATCTCAACCAAGGTTAAGTGTAGAGAAAATACCATGGTTAATGAGAAAGGTTAGGGTTAAGCTAGAAAACAAAATGGTTTCTTTAGTCAAAGCTTCATGAAGCTTCAACAAGCTTCATGACAAAAAGAAACCATTATGTTTTCATTTATCCATTTAAATAAACAAATAATGGATAAATAAATGAGAGAATAAATCAAAACCCTAATTATCTTCTTAACCATGGTTTAATTCTTTACACCTAACCATGTGAGCATGTATCATCAAACATGATACATATTTGTGCACAAAAAGTATATCACATATACAACTTGCACATCAAGTGAGAAAATCCGTATAAAGTGAACCAATACTACTTAATGCAAAGTAATATATCAAATATATAATTATACATTAAATCATTAAATCAACATTTGATTCAATGATCCGGTCATGTCGCACATAACCGACTAGTATTTAATGTATCGATTTATCGAATCAATGATTCGATAATTAGGTCATATCGAATATAACCAATCGAAACATATATCGCGAGAATGAAATGCGGTATCACATACACGCATTATTCTCGGTCCTGAACATATCTCATATGCGCTCCTATTTCGTTTCGCTTGAGCCAGGAAACCTCTGTGTAGGACTCTAAAGACTCGTCAATACGCCGGTAGCAGATGATGATCATATCAAGCACCTACAAGCCGCAAGCGGTCTGCTAAACGTAACGGCCACCCGGGTATTGAGCGATCAGAAGATCGACGAGCTAGCCCGCTCACACTCCTGTGAATCCAACCAGTAACACTTACCGTACAGTCCGGTCTCTTCGTCTGATATGTCGCATATCAAGTCTAGGGGTGGTAAATGTCAGACCCCAATAACCGATAAGTCGTGCCGATGTGAGGCTCATAACGGGTCGAGAAACTACTGGTAACACTTACCAGCAAATCTCTGATCAGCCCTGGCCAGGGACTTCCCTGTTACGGCCAATCGAGCACAGCGCAACATCAACCCCCAATACCGGGAGAGACGAAACCCCTCCTATCGCTCATTGCCTCCATGTGACTCGGGACTGTACCCAAAGACCACCGTTTTGCACGCCCTCATGGACGTGGTAAGGTGGAGATCAAAGCACAGTGGGAATCACACAAGACTCTATGACGATCTCGGGTCTACAGACTAACCTGTACAAGTGTCACCTGAGAACTGCCTTCTGACGTGAGGTATAATACCATCTGGAAGTTCTCGGCGAGTCCGTCCAGTGTACCCAGTCTCTACTGAGCACCCGTATACCATCTCTGATGTCAAACACCAATGGATATGGGATCATCCATCGCCCATCACATGGGTCGAGAAGCGCATACGCTAGTCTACTCTGGTATATCGATGCCCTTCTCGATACACCCACGACTAGGGACCTTGAAGGATGTACTTATAGACTACCATGTCCCCACTAGTATGATCTGCATCATAGTCCAGGTAGTCAAGTACACATCCTAAGGGCTTTACCAACATGTAACTATAAGACAGTATAAAAAGACTAGTGTACATGTTAATATAAAGAGCAACCAGATAGCATACTATCATATCGAGCAAGAAAGTCATCTCTATATATGTCCAAGCATCCAATATAATATACAACATCTGTACACTACTGGCCTCTGGGGCATACATACAACTAACAATCTCCCACTTGCACTAAGGTCAGCTGCTGTAGTATCGCATACCGAGCATCCCGAAGAGTCTCTCAAACTGTATCTGGGGAATGGCCTTCGTGAGTGGATCCGCCGTGTTGTTCTTCGTGTCAACCCTCCTGACCTCGATCTCCCGGCGATCAACTATCTCCCGGATCAGGTGATACCGCCTCAGAATATGCCTGGATCGCTGATGGGACCTGGTTATCGATGATGCGCATGTTACACTTACACAGAATTGCCGGCTCACACACATTCATCATCGGTAATTTCTATACCACTTACACAGTAGAATTGCTAAGCCACTTACACAGTAGAATCGCTACATCATGATATTATTCTTGTTTGTAAAGTAATTCATTGTTCAGTACCATCATATGACACGTTTGCATGATATACTTGATATGCTCACATTACTCTTCTATGTTGCATACATTGTACTTTATGGTTATATACATTGAGATACTATTTTCATGAGATTTCTGGATTTGAGAATCGCAGATATATTTCAAAGGAAATTATAAATTGTTTTAAAAAAGCGGTTTCTCTCGATATAATATTTCCAGGCGTCTACCATGAGTTTTCTCGGTTCTAAGCTATGTGATACCCGATTCGAGGAGTTGGATGAGCTGTCTGTAGGTATATGGTGGACCCGGTATGGTACTCCAGGGCAAGAAAGATATGTTGTGCAGTAAACAATGAGCCTGGCAGAGCAACTACTACCTACCGGTGATAGTTTATACCCCACGGTTATCCGAAGGATACTGACTGGAGTCGTGAGATGGATATGAGGGCCGATTAGAGTATGCGACGACTGAAGGCCGACCAGAGGATGCAGCGCCTGAGATATGAGGATTTACATGTCGATGCTGGACACAGGTTTTTATGATGTTTCGAGTGTCGATGTTGAACACTCAGATTCCATGATATTGATGTGTCGTTGATGGACACACGTTGGTTGATATCCTTATATATACAGACATATGTTTTCATGATGCTTCGAGTGTCGATGTTGTTAGTTATATGTATGCCCTAGAGGCCATTACTGTACATAGGATGTATATTGTAGTGGATGCTGGGACAAATATAGGGAGGACTTTCTTGCTCGACATGATAGTATGCTATCTGGTTACCCTTTACCTTAACGTGTACACTGATTGTCTCTCTGTTACATGTTGGTAAAGCCCTTAGGATGTGTACTTGACTACCTGGACTATGATGCGGATCATACTAGTGGGGACATGGTAGTCCATAAGTACATCCTTCAAAGTCCCTAGTCGTGGGTGTATCGAGACGGGGCATCGATATACCAGAGTAGACTAGCGTGTACCTTCTCGACCCATACAGATGGGCGATGGATGATCCCATATCCATTGGTGTTTGACATCGGAGATGATATACGGGTGCTCAGTAGACACTGGGTACACTGGACGGACTCACCGAGAACTCCCAGATGGTATTATACCTCACGTCAGATGGCAGTTCTCTGGTGACACTGGTACAGAGTAGTCTGTTGACCCGAGATCGTCATAGAGTCTTGTGTGGTTCCCACTGTGCTTTGATTTCCATCTTACCACGTCCAAGAGGGCGTGCAAAACGGTGGTTTTTGGGTACAGTCCCGAGTCACATGGAGGCAATGAGCGATATGAGGGGATTCGTCTCTCCCGGTATAGGGGGTTGATGTTGCGCTGTGTTCGATTGGCTATAACAGGAAATCCCTGGCCAGGGTTGCTGAGATTTACTGGTAAGTGTTACAAGTAGTTTCTCGAACAGTTATAGACCTCGTATCGACACGACTTATCGAGCTATTGGGGTCTGACGTTTACCACCCCTAGGCGAGATATGCGAAAGATCAGACGATCAGACCGGACTGTACGGTAGTGTTACTGGTCGGATTCACTGGAGTGTGAGCGGGCTTGCTCGTCGATCTTCAGATCGCTCAATACCCGGGTGGACGTTACGTTTAGCAGACCGCTTGCGGCTTGTGGGTGTTTGATATGATCATCATCTGCTACCGGCGTATTGACGAGTCTTTAGAGTCCTACACAGAGGTTTCCTGGCTCAAGCGAAACGAAATCGGAGCGCATATGATATATGTGCGGGACCGAGAATAATACGGTATGTGATACTGTATTCGATTCTCGTGATGTGACATTGATCGGTTATATGCGATATAGCCGGATTATCGGATCAAGTGTTGATTCGATAAGTTGTTACTGATGATACCAGTCGGTTATGTGCGACATGACCGGATCGTTAAATCAAGTGTTGATTTAATGATTTAATTCATAATTGTAAATTTGATATATTACTTTGCATTAACTAGTATCGGTTCACTTTAAAATGGATTTTCTCACTCGGGTGTGCGCATTGCATATGCGATATGATTTTGTGCACTTGCTTGTATCATGTTTGATGATGCATGCCAAACTTGGTTAAGTGTAAAGAATGAACCATGGTAATGAATGGGTTAGGGTTTTGATTTTTATTTATTCATTTATCTTTCTTATTTATTCTTTTTGGAAAAAGGAAAAAGAAAGATAAATGGTGGCATATTTTGGATTTAGTTGAAGTTTCTTGAAACTTTGACTAAGTCTTCATTCTTATCCTATACTTAACCCTAACCATTTTAACTAACCTAAGTTAATTCTCTACACTTAACTAGAGTTAAAAGTATGATAAGTATTGTTTTGTTTTCTATTTTTTAATTTAAGACTTATTATATCATCTTCATCTTCTTCCATTCTTCAAGTGAAGAAAGCTTCATTTTCATCAATGGTGGATGATGATTAAGAGTGAGAAATACATTTCTAAAGTCTACCCACTTCCTATTTCTTCATCCTCTACCTCTTGCCAAGTAGTAGAGTGTGTTTCTTCACAAGTTTTCATGACTTGGTGAAGGTGGAGCTTGATCTTTCGATGCCTCGACGTAGATCATTTTCGGCATGGACATCGACGACCTAGCTTGCCCATTCTCCGACGAAGCCGACGCTAGAGCCCGGATTTGATTTGGACAGCGGAGAGGACCTCGTTGCGGAGCTATGGAGGTGGAGCACTGGATCTACAAAGGTTGTATTTCCGATATCCCATTAGTTAAGTTGTTAACTAGATTGTTTTTCGCCTAGAAATCTAGCAAACGGTCCGTGTTAGGGTCTCTCGGCACCCATAAATTTTGAATTTGGCATGGTAGATGCCTTTAGAGACCTCACTAGGGTGCCTAGGAACCCTACAGTGGTATCAGAGCCTAGCTAGAGCCTTAGGCGAAGTCCCGACGGAATCAGAATTCCGATCGACCCAAAACCCGACTAGGAAATTGCTCTCTGTACTTTTTTCAATTTCTGGGATTTTTGTGAATTAAAAATATCCATAAATATCAGCAGGAAAATATAAGATTAACTGTGCAATTCGTAACCCTAAATCCATTAAACGGCCGCGGTTCCGCGGCACGAGCGTGGCTCGTGCGGCGGTTCCGCGGCACATTTGTCGTTTTGTGCGTCTACTTCTGCACAGTAATTCTTAGTTTTCTGTGCTCATATTCCTGGGAATTTTTAATAATTTATTCCAGAGTTTTATTTTCTGGCTTGTATTGGGAACTCTGTATATTCGATCGGACTGTCTAATTTTGTCGGTGTGGCTTTCCGGGTAATTTTAGAATATGTTAAAAAGTTCGACCGGATATAAATACCCACTTTTTCCCCTGCCGGGAAATTTCCAATTATTGGATTTTTCCGTAGTTTAACGACGTTCTAAGTAGTGCAAGTAACGCGATGGACCCTCTAGAAGACAACAAACCTTAACTCGATTATGTTATCGTCTTGAACTGCCCATTGAACCTTCGGGTTTGGGGCAGTACGGCGTGCCACATGTGAGGCGTTGGCTTGACCCTTCTACGGCTGGACCGTTGGTACTGAGGCACGAACTGAATGTCGTTAGACTTATTTCATGTGTTGAGCTGCATCGGGAAAACTTGGGTGTTCGATTGTTCGATCGAAAAGTTTAGCATCTTCTGTTTATCCGGAATGTGATATAATAATTGGAATTCACAAATTGTTATGAGATAACGGAATGAATGTTATAAACATGGCAATTTAGTCTCACTTGATCGGTTGCCACGGAATTTTGATGTGATCAAAAGTCCGTCGCAATCACGTAGCGTACGCGGATACTCGCCGGGTAAACTTAATAGACAGCCTCACTCCATAGCCCCGACCAAGTGACTGTAGGAGAACCCCGTCGCCGAAAGCATCCGTCCGGGTGCTCGCGGTAGCGGTGTTCCGCCTTGGTGCACTTCGTCGACGGTATCAGGGGTGCGGCCGCCTACTGAAGTTTGCGACGAGTATTCGATCAGACTGTCGGGAATCTTGTTGAATTGCCCGACTTGATATTAAAAAGTGTTTTCGATTTTGAGACTAAAATGCGGAGTTTATAATTGTTAGGCATGCGATGTCTAAGTAATTCATTTGGTCAGGCATGCGATGTCTGAGGTGGTTGCGGATTCCAACTGTTGTAGTTTTACACTTTCTTTTCTGTGACCGTAAGTGTAATATGTGATATCGCCGGTTTCGTTGCTATATGTCAACGACAATTGGGATGCGCATATTTACTTACGTTGATGACATGTGATGTTATGTGTTGCTGGATATGTTATATTGGATCGTCGTGTTTGAATAGCCGGGGGTTTTTATGTGAGATGAGTGTTTTTCATTTTCATTCATGTAAAAACTTGTATGTAATATTCTTTTATTGGGGCGCTTCCAGGTTGCGGAAGTAGTCACCTTTTGTATATTATTTACTTTTCCGCACTAGGATAGACCGAAGGAGGGGAGCACAAGTAACCGGGTTCTGGAGTCCAGTGGGAGACCAACTCGAGGAGTCGAGTCCGGGTCTCCTAACTCCAGAATTGGTAGGGTTGCTTGCCGCTCTCGTAGGGGTCTAGGGGTGTGGGTTTGGCTATTCATCACGACCGTGGAATCCGTGTTTTATACTGGCTCGTATTGAAAACACGGACGTCCTAGTGTATCCAATATTTCATATGATTCTTCTGCTGCGATATCTGTGATGTGATCATGTGATGTTCTGTGATAGATATAGTATATAGTATATATGATATAATATATAGCCGTTACTTATGTTTTACACCCGCGCTAGCCCTGTCCCGCTCTGTCGTTAGTTACCTAACCTAACGGTGCACGAGGGGACATCGAGGCGAATGCGGATGGCATAAGTGTACGTCGTATTTATATGTGATGTTTAGGTATTTAAATGTTGGGACTTCATTAATGTGATTAATGAAATAAAAGAAACCTAAGATGTTGTAGAATTGAATTTCAAAATAAAACAGGTAGCTACAGTTCTTTCTTTGCATAGCGGTATATATGATATATCCTGCACCTTATTCGATAAGGAAAGGACCGAGATCCCTTCACCGGGAGTGACTCCTTTAGCAATAACCGGCAGATGCTACACACTCGGTTTGTCTTTTGATTGCTTTTAAGTGTTTTTGCTTTGCACAGTGATATATATGATATATCCCGCACCTCATTCGACGAGGAAAGGACCGACGATCCCTTCACCGGGAGTGACTCCTTTAGCATAACAAGAAAAGCCTCAAAAGCACTCCATTTCAAAATTCATTCGATCCTAGAACGATATCAAGTTCATTACGCAATAGGTTTTCAGAAAAACCTGTCGTAGCCCTCCGTCATTTCAGATACGTACTAGTTAGTATTCGTGCTGCGGTTGTTTGGCCTCCGTCAAGGCGTAGTGTACGGTAGCTAACTAGTGCTTATCTGCTAGCATATGATGCGATTGGATTAGGGTATTCGTACGGCGTTGTTTGGCCTCCGTCAAGGGTCGTGCGGGTGGGTTTAATTCAATCAGGAAATGACGGGTTGAACTTGACTAGCGGACTATGGGTTGTTTGGCCTCCGTCAAGGTCATAGGACGCTAGGGGCAAAATATTATCGGGAATTTCAAGTGTTGAAATTTGCAATGAGATTGCATACCTTCTATGAGATAGTTGGATCCCGATACCCGCTGCGAGTAATTGTTACTCCTGGGAGAGTTTTATACATTACAATTAGCCGATTAAGTAGGTGTCTAGAAAGGTGTTAACGAGATTACGCCTCTGGGAAAACGAGGTTTACATTAATTAGGTTCGTGCGAAAGCACGGGGGACCTCCCTCAAAGTACCGACACTGGCCTGGCTGAAAGATTGGCGAACTTGTAGTGTGTAATTAATCCCGGCTAGTCTTTCCTTTTAGGGTTTGAAGGAAGATTTGATAAAAAGCAGTGGGAGCCATCCTGATTAGATAAAATAATAACCAATCTATTCTTGACAGAGCGCACGCTGAGTGTTTTCTTTTCTCTCTCTCCTGGTAGCGACCATGTTACGCCTTAATCAAGATAATAATACGGATATTTGACCGAACCCGCTTGTTATACTGAGCTGGGGAACGTTGGTCCCGCTCCAACTTATAATTGTTATAAGACAGAGCAGGAAATTAGGGAATACCAGATTTCCCGTGCCGCCCAAACGAAGAGAGTGCATGCTGATGCATCATCTTCGGGTGTGTTCATTATACAGAACTGTTTCTCAGTATCCTCCACATCCTTAGTATATGATACCGGATCAGGATCCCAGATATGTAATTTGTTACATAGGGCTACAAAAGGGTAGAAAAACTGAGAACGGGTGATATGTTTCATGAGGCAGAAAACGGAGCAAGAGTTGCAGCCAAGTCTGTCGGTCACTGTCACCCTGTATTACCAATACATTGATTCTGAACGAATGTTATTAGATACCGAACCTGATATACAAAATCATATCAATTTCTTTATTAGTAAAGAAAGGATATAATTTTGTATTGTTGGATAATGTTTTGAACATTTCCTATATCAAAAGTTGATCAGTTCAGGCACGTTATCTAAAAGCATTGATGTTCTAAATCAAACTACAGTTCTTAGTATACAGAACACACACAAAAGGAAGAGTTCATAAATGAACCATTCCTTCTTGAGGTATTGTAGAGTAGGTCAGATCAATGTGACCCGACTAGCTAGAGTTACATATAGATGCATATTTAAATCAGTTTGAATTTACATCTTGTGAAACTCGCCAGTCATGTCACAAAGATAAGATGACCATAGCTCCGTTTACTGGAAACAGTGAAAGAGTTAATGAACTCTTGGGATGATACATGTTGATGTATGTAGGTCCCCTGTCTACACATGCCAGGACTGATTCTGTATACTTCATTATATTCTCTGATAATCTCTCAAGATTCAGTCATATGTTCCTGTTGAAACTTAAGTCCGAACCTTTTGAGATATTCACAGAATATGATTTAGAAGTAGAGAACCGATATACGGGTATAAGTATTATGTCCTTTGATGTGATCGAGGAGGAGAATACTTGAGCACGGAAATTCTGGACTATTCATAAGGAGAATGAGATTCTCTCTCAGCATTACTCCTCCGTATACACCATTGCACGATGGTATATCGGGGCGGAGCTATCACACCCTATTTGATATGGTGTGCTCTATGATGAGTACTACTGAGTTACCTATTTCCTTTAGGGAGTTATGCACTTATGAAGCTGCATACTTATTGAATAGGGTTCGAATCAAATCTGTAGCCTATCGCTTCATATGAGATATGGAATGGGAAGAGCCCATATCTTAAGCTAGTTAAGATTTCGGGTTGTCCGGCCTATGTCTAAAAGCAAAATCCGGACAAGCTCGAGGCAAGGTCTGTAATGTAGAACTGGAAAGGTTCCAGCTATACAAAATACAGCAGATAATTTGGTAGAACAAAAGGATTCAGTAGATTCCAACGAACCTCGGCCTCTCCGCCGATCCAGTAGGGTTCCTCACCCACCTGAGAGATACTTCGGTTTCTCTATGACAGTGGGAGCGAGGATTGCATCATGAGATGATGACCCAACTAGCTTCGAGCTGGCCATCAGGAGTAAGACTCTGTAAGAATGGCTGGATGCTTAGCGATCTGAGATGGAATCCTTATACACCAACAAAGTATGGACTTTGGTTGCTATATCTGAAGGGTTAAATCCCCATCAGGAGCAAGTATATCTTGAGAAGATTACTTGGTGTAAATGGAAAAGTTGAGACTTTCAAAGCTAGACTTGTTAAAGGTTTTCGTCATTGACCAGGCGTGGATAATGATGAAACCCTTTCCAGTACCTATGCTTAAGTCCATCCAGATCCTACTTGCCACGGCTACATACCATGACTGCGATATCTGGTGGTTGGGTGTCATGACCGCTTTTCTAAATGATGTTTTAGAAGAGTGAGTCTATAAGTACACAGCCAGAGGGCTTCGTAAACAGTGGGAGCAGCGGAAACGTGTGCAAGATGTTTTATCTGATAAAGCAGGCATCGCGGAGTTGGAACGTTTGTTTTGATGTGTTTGTCAAGGAAGTTGACATCATCAAAATGGTAGATGAACCTTGTATATACAAAAAGGTAGTAGGGAGTATGGTGGTGATCCTCGTAGAGTACGTGGATGACATACTCTTGATAAGAATGGAGTTTCCTATGCTACGCTCGGTCAATCTCCGTTTATCACAATAATTCTCCATATAGGATCAAAGTGATACCTCCTTAATCCTGAGTTTTGGATCTATGAGATAGATTTAATTGGATGTTAGGATTCTCACTAGCTGTAGTGAGATGGAATCAATCGATCCTGGGAGTATCACTGGAAGTGTTCCAGGGTGATAAAGACGACTGAATGTCAGTCGCAGGCATTGTCTTTACCCTCAGTAAAGGGACGGTATGTTGGAAGAGTTCCAAGCTAGATACCGTGACATACTAAACAATAAAGGCTGGATACATCGCTACTTATGATGCTACCAAAGAGGATGTTTGGATGTATATTAGTTCATGAGATGAACTACGTTCCTACCATTGTGAGACAATGGAGTTGTGGCTTATGCCAAGGAACGCCGGTCCCATCAGTGATCCAGACTTATTCTAAGGCAGTATCACCTGATCAAGGAGATGGTTGATCTCCAAGGTGATCGAGGCAAGGAGAGCAGACTCAGAGGATAACGCAGCGGATCCACTAACGAAGGCCTATTCCCAGAGAGAGACTTTTATGGGATGGTTGAGTATGAGATACTACAACCACTGCTACAGATGGCCCTAGTGCAAGTGGGAGATTGTTAGTTATATGTATGCCCTAGAGGCCATTACTGTACATAGGATGTATATTGTAGTGGATGCTGGGACATATATAGGGAGGACTTTCTTGCTCGACATGATAGTATGCTATCTGGTTACCCTTTACCTTAACGTGTACACTGATTGTCTCTCTGTTACATGTTGGTAAAGCCCTTAGGATGTGTACTTGACTACCTGGACTATGATGCGGATCATACTAGTGGGGACATGGTAGTCCATAAGTACATCCTTCAAAGTCCCTAGTCGTGGGTGTATCGAGACGGGGCATCGATATACCAGAGTAGACTAGCGTGTACCTTCTCGACCCATACAGATGGGCGATGGATGATCCCATATCCATTGGTGTTTGACATCGGAGATGATATACGGGTGCTCAGTAGAGACTGGGTACACTGGACGGACTTGCCGAGAACTCCCAGATGGTATTATACCTCACGTCAGATGGCAGTTCTCTGGTGACACTGGTACAGAGTAGTCTGTTGACCCGAGATCGTCATAGAGTCTTGTGTGGTTCCCACTGTGCTTTGATTTCCATCTTACCACGTCCAAGAGGGCGTGCAAAATGGTGGTTTTTGGGTACAGTCCCGAGTCACATGGAGGCAATGAGCGATAGGAGGGGATTCGTCTCTCCCGGTATAGGGGGTAGATGTTGCGCTGTGTTCGATTGGCTATAACAGGAAATCCCTCGCCAGGGTTGCTGAGATTTACTGGTAAGTGTTACCAGTAGTTTCTCAAACAGTTATAGACCTCGTATCGACACGACTTATCGAGCTATTGGGGTCTGACGTTTACCACCCCTAGGCGAGATATGCGACAGATCAGACGATCAGACCGGACTGTACGGTAGTGTTACTGGTCGGATTCACTGGAGTGTGAGCGGGCTTGCTCGTCGATCTTCAGATCGCTCAATACCCGGGTGGCCGTTACGTTTAGCAGACCGCTTGCGGCTTGTGGGTGTTTGATATGATCATCATCTGCTACCGACGTATTGACGAGTCTTTAGAGTCCTACACAGAGGTTTCCTGGCTCAAGCGAAACGAAATTGGAGCGCATATGAGATATGTGCGGGACCGAGAATAATACGGTATGTGATACTGTATTCGATTCTCGCGATGTGACATTGATCGGTTATATGCGATATAGCCGGATTATCGGATCAAGTGTTGATTCGATAAGTTGTTACTGATGATACCAGTCGGTTATGTGCGACATGACCGGATCGTTAAATCAAGTGTTGATTTAATGATTTAATGCATAATTGTATATTTGATATATTACTTTGCATTAACTAGTATCGGTTCACTTTAAAATGGATTTTCTCACTCGGGTGTGCGCATTGCATATGCGATATGATTTTGTGCACTTTCTTGTATCATGTTTGATGATGCATGCCAAACTTGGTTAAGTGTAAAGAATGAACCATGGTAATGAATGGGTTAGGGTTTTGATTTTTATTTATTCATTTATCTTTCTTATTTATTCTTTTTGGAAAAAGGAAAAAGAAAGATAAATGGTGGCATATTTTGGATTTAGTTGAAGTTTCTTGAAACTTTGACTAAGTCTTCATTCTTATCCTATACTTAACCCTAACCATTTTAACTAACCTAAGTTAATTCTCTACACTTAACTAGAGTTAAAAGTATGATAAGTATTGTTTTATTTTCTATTTTTTAATTTAAGACTTATTATATCATCTTCATCTTCTTCCATTCTTCAAGTGAAGAAAGCTTCATTTTCATCAATGGTGGATGATGATTAAGAGTGAGAAATCCATTTCTAAAGTCTACCCACTTCCTATTTCTTCATCCTCTACCTCTTGCCAAGTAGTAGAGTGTGTTTCCTTCACAAGTTTTCAAGACTTGGTGAAGGTGGAGCTTGATCTTTCGATGCCTCGACGTAGATCATCTTCGGCATGGACATCGACGACCTAGCTTGCCCATTCTCCGACGAAGCCGACGCTAGAGCCCAGATTTGATTTGGACAGCGGAGAGGACCTCGTTGCGGAGCTTTGGAGGTGGAGCACCGGATCTACAAAGGTTGTATTTCCGATATCCCATTAGTTAAGTTGTTAACTAGATTGTTTTTCGCCTAGAAATCTAGCAAACGGTCCGTGTTAGGGTCTCTCGGCACCCATAAATTTTGAATTTGTCATGGTAGATGCCTTTAGAGACCTCACTAGGGTACCTAGGAACCCTACAGATGTTGGCCACTCAGGTTTCATGATATTGATTGTGTCATTGAGGGACACACGTGGCTGATATCCACATATATACATGCATATATGATTCAGATGTTTATTTGTACATGTCACTTGCATTAACTCTATTGTTAACACATATGCATTCATGGTCACCCTAGATATCATAGTAGTACCTTCATGATACAGTATGACCTAGGAAATTGTTGTGAATTCGATTTATACCTGCTGATGTTTTCTACTCATGAGTTGGCAACTGACCCCCATTGTGCCATAGTTTTCTTGCAGGTTTGACCACTTTGGATCAGTAGCGGTATCACTGGCATATAGATTCATCCAGGGTGTTTGCTATGGTAGGTTGGACATATTGGATCATGCCCACTCTTGTATTTATTTCTATTGTATCTAGATAAACTCCATCAATCAGAAACTAGACTTTGTATATTGGTAGACTTCGACAGACTTATTTTGGCGAGACTTAAAGCGATGGGTGTATGTTCGCTTCTTTTGAGGTTTTTATGTCTTGCTTTATTTATTGTTCTTTCTGGGTTGATCTTCGCCATATGGCGTCGTATATATGTGTTTTGCATGGTTGTGTTTCGCCAGTTGGCGAAGAGCTAGCTCCCGCTTGGGGATGCCTTTTATTGTATATATGTGGTTTTGTATCAAAATACAAGGGGAGTGCTGCCCAATTTTTTTTAAAAGGACGTAAAATGTTCTCAACTTTAGAATATTCCACTTGCATTTTCTTATATCATCATATATGCATTTAAAGACAAACTTTATTTCATTATACCTTTATTTCAAAACTGCACTTCCATTATTTTCTTCAAAAAGGTTTAGATTTTTGGGCTTCGGCTTACTTGAGTTACGTTACGCCTTTAGACGTTGCATGATTTAAGTGCCGGTCATGTGCCTTTTCCGGGTTGTGACAATGTTGGTATCAGAGCGTTAGGTTTAACCTTGGTTTGAGACTAGGTTTGACTATGCCGAGTCTAGGGCGTAATATATTTCAGAACCTAGGCTTGACCTTCTGGAACTTAGACTTGACCTAGGGGGTATTAGACCCGAACTTTCGTTACATAGGCTGACTTTGATTGATGGAGTAGGTAGCTTGAGTAGAGTTACGTACCGTGCGTATATTCCGCGGCATACTTACGATACGATGCTCCGCTTAAGAAACCTTAGGATGTATATATCTTGAGATCTGTGATTCTATTCGTTCCTTTGATCATATATCTATTTTGGATCTGTTGATTCTTTTCGTCCCTTTGATCTATCTTCTTCGATACCTGCTTGAGATTCCTGTCACTATGGTTTGAGCGCAGATTAAGCCGCTGCTCGAGATGCGGTCAGAGCGAGCTCGTCATGGATGAGGATTGACCATGATGTTTTTTTGGTGACATAAGAACGTGTGTGTATAGTGTTTGTGTTGAGATCTCTCGGTTGAGGCGAGTGTTCGGATCTGTACTGGTTGATCGGGCTATTGTTAGAGGTTGCCGGATTGCGAGGACTGTTGATGTACAGCCTACCTCAGAGATCGCGATGCTGTCTACCGTGCAGACAGATGACCCAGCTATTGCTGAGATTTGTAGGATGTCGCCTCCAGAGTTTATGAGCTGGAATCGCTGGAGCTTCAGACAGAGATGTGACAGAGGATAGCTAGGCTATCTTGAGTTGAGCGACTGAGATGATATGATGTGCCGACACAGGATCAGTTGAGTTGAAGAATTCCAGTTTGGAGAATCTTACTCTGATCTAGAGTAAATCGATCAAGAGAGGACGTTGTTCGTTGGATACTCCGATGTGAGATCGGTAAGTTGACCAGCTTCGGATAGAAGGACCTCACTTAGATGCGTTGTGAGTTGATCGAGAACGAACGAATAAAGCATATTCCTCCGATGATTGGGACGAGTTCCTGAGGACGTGTTCGGCTTGATATCTTCCATAGAGTGGTGAAGATACCCGAGTTTGTAATTTCAAGTCCTTGTGAGAGACTCCAGATTGATAATAACCAAGAACGAATTGCCGTGCAAAGACAGTAAGAGATGACGTCGAAGTAGATGATAATGACGACGAGTAGAACAAGAGGTTCATGTGAGATGTTAACGAGCTGTTGTTACTCCCCGTTGATGCCAGAGGATTGATATGTATGGAGATGCATTGGTTATGGCCAAATTTCCAGAAGAAAGCCGTGCCGAGGACGTAGCTATCCGGTTGTGAGAAAAAGGAGTTAAACAAGAGTGCCAACCTCCGTATAGTTTGGCATAGGTAGGATCAGAAGAAACCATGAGCAGGTTCTTTCCAGGACACCACAATGATAAAGATTTGCACCCATGATCAGTTGTTTCACGCATATTCAGAGGGCCAGATGCCGTCACCAGTGACGCGCTGCTTTACGAGTAGTCATGTTAATGGACCATGAGAGAATCAGCGGAGTTCCAGAGCGGAACTATTCCGTTATCACACCTGACCGGGCCGACGAGCAGAAGGATTGCGAGATTGGTAATCCAGAGAGAAAACGAGGACCAAGAGACAGAGGTGTAGGGTTCCTAGGCACTCTAGTGAGGTCTCACAAGGCATCGAACATGCCAAATTCAAAAAAAATGGTGCCGAGAGACCCTAGACTACGGATCTTAGACTAGATGTTTAGGCGAAACATGCAACTAGTTAACACTTAACTAAGGGATACGGATACACAACCTTTGTAGATCCGTTTGTCCACCTCCATAGCTCCATGAAGAAGTCATCTCCGCTGTACAAATCCGAAATCCGGGCTCTTGCGTCGGCTACATCAGAGAAGAAGCGGGTTAGGTCATCGACGACGTGCCGAAGATGATCTACGTCGAAGCATCGCTAGATCAAGCTCCACCTTCACCTTGCCATGAAAACTTGTGAAGGAAACACACTCTACTACTTGGCAAGAGGTAGAGGATGAAGAAATAGGAAGTGGGTAGACTTTAGAATTGGATTTCTCACTCATATGCTCAATATGCCATTGATGAAGACAAGCTTCATCATGAAGAAGAAGAAGAGCAAGAAGAAGATAAGTATTATGATAAGAATAAAAATAAAAGGAAAAATCCATTCTTATCATAATTCTCACCATGGTTAGGTGTAGAGAATTAACTTGAGTTAATTGAAGTGGTTAGTGATGAGCATGAGACAAAATGGTCAAAGTCTTCATGAAGATTCATGAATGATGAAAAGAAAGCAACCATTTTCCTCATTATCTTTTCATTTATTCATTTATCAAAAATAAATAGATAATTAAATAAGATAAATTAATAACAAATAATAAACCCTAACCATTCTTTTAACCAAGGT
The DNA here is from genome assembly GCA_030015575.1 of Agapanthus africanus. Classification (NCBI taxonomy): domain Eukaryota; kingdom Viridiplantae; phylum Streptophyta; class Magnoliopsida; order Asparagales; family Amaryllidaceae; genus Agapanthus; species Agapanthus africanus. Next base: position 297,139,884 of record JASDDO010000008.1, read on the forward strand.
TTAATTCTTTATACTTAACCATTTTTGCATGCACCATCAAATATGATACAAGCAAGTGCACAAATCATATCGCATATGCAATGCGCACATCTGAGCGAGAAAATCCATTTAAAGTGAACCGATACTAGTTAATGCAAAGTAATATATCAAATATATAATTATGCATTAAATCATTAAATCAACACTTGATTCAATGATCCGGTCATGTCGCACATAACCGACTGGTATCATTAGTAACAACTTATCGAATCAACACTTGATCCGATAACCCGGCTATATCGCATATAACCGATCAATGTCACATTGCGAGAATCGAATAAAGTATCACATACTGGTATCATTCTCGGTCCTGCACATATCTCATATGCGCTCCTATTTCGTTTCGCTTGAGCCAGGAAACCTCTGTGTAGGACTCTAAAGACTCGTCAATACGCCGGCAGCAGATGATGATCATATCAAGCATCCACAAGCCGCAAGCGGTCTGCTAAACGTAACGGCCACCCGGGTATTGAGCGATCTGAAGATCGACGAGCAAGCCCGCTCACACTCCAGTGAATCCAACCAGTAACACTACCGTACAGTCCGGTCTGATCGTCTGATATGTCGCATATCTTGCCTAGGGGTGGTAAACGTCAGACCCCAATAGCTCGATAAGTCGTGTCGATATGAGGTCTATAATAATTCGAGAAACTACTGGTAACACTTACCAGTAAATCTCAGCAACCCTGGCCAGGGATTTCCTGTTATAGCCAATCGAACACAGCGCAACATCAACTCCCTATACCGGGAGTGACGAATCCCCTCCTATCGCTCATTGCCTCCATGTGACTCGGGACTGTACCCAAAAACCACCGTTTTTCACGCCCTCTTGGACGTGGTAAGATGGAAATCAAAGCACAGTGGGAACCACACAAGACTCTATGACGATCTCGGGTCAACAGACTACTCTGTACCAGTGTCACCAGAGAACTGCCATCTGACGTGAGGTATAATACCATCTAGGAGTTCTCGGCGAGTCCGTCCAGTGTACCCAGTCTCTACTGAGCACCCGTATATCATCTCCGATGTCAAACACCAATGGATATAGGATCATCCATCGCTCATCTGTATGGGTCGAGAAGGTACACGCTAGTCTACTCTGGTATATCGATGCCCCATCTCGATAAACCTACGACTAGGGACTTTGAAGGATGTACTTATGGACTACCATGTCCCCACTAGTATGATCCGCATCACAGTCCAGGTAGTCAAGTACACATCCTAAGGGCTTTACCAACATGTAACAGAGAGACAATCAGTGCACACGTTAAGGTAAAGAGTAACCAGATAGCATACTATCATGTCGAGCAAGAAAGTCCTCCATATATATGTCCCAGCATCCACTACAATATACATCCAATGTACAGTAATGGCCTCTAGAGCATACATATAACTAACAAGAGGACGTCAGACCGTGAGCAGGAGGCAAGCGGATGTTCTTGCTCTACCAGATTTGGGCGCACCAGCTTTTTTCCGACATTGAAGGTTGTGTACCTCAATGTCCTTTATTGCGATTTGCGTTTTGTGTTTCGAGTATCACACTTTTATCGCTTGGATTTGAGTTTCGATGATTGAGTTTCATAATATTGTTTTCATGCACCATGACTGCACTTACTAGATATTTTTCATTTGTGCACAGTTAATTGCACTTGATGTATGTTTTATACACTGTGATATCGGTCGACGATTTGTGCATATCAGTTGCACTTGATATCGATTTTGTGCCTTTGCTGCACATATTTATGATTCCATGGATTTTGATACCGTCGATTTGATTTTGTGCATGTAGTACGCACTCGATTTGAGTTTTACACTCGGTATAGCTCACATGTGCTTGCAGTGCATTGATACGTGTTTTGTGCACACAGTTGCACACGTTTATGATTTTTATACACCTTGGTACGCTCGGTGTTATTTTTGTTGCACCAGATTTGTACTTCATGCATTTGTTGCACCAGATTTATACTTCATGCATTTGTTGCACCAGATTTATACTTCATGCATTTGTTGCACCAGATTTGTATTTCATGCATTTGTTGCACTAGATTTGTATTTCGTGCATTTGTTACACCAGATTTGTACTTCAGGCATTTGTTGCACCAGATTTGTACTCCGTGCATTTGTTGCACCATATTTATGTTTTCATGCGCGTCTGCACTTGATGTTCGTTATCATGCATACTACTGCACTAGATATTTTATACGGACCTGGCGCATTTGATTTAGATTTTTGCGCACACTGGGCGCATGAGATGTGGTTTTGTGCACACCGGGTGCACTTGATTGAGATTTTTATTCGTGCATATCGGATGCACTTGATTGAGATTTTTATTCATGCATGTCCGATGAACTTGATTGAGATTTTTATTCGTGCATGTTAGTTGCACTGGGTTGAGATTTTCGTGCACTATAGATGCACTTGATTTTGTTGTCGTTCACATCCGTTGCACTTGAAAGATGCTTTCGTGCACCCCCGTTGCACTTAGTTTTGCTTTTGTGCACATTCGTGGCACTTGTATTGGATTTGGTTTTCCGTGTGCACCAGACGCACGTGATGTTGGATACGCCTTTTGAGGCTGATTTTACTCATGAGTATCGTATTATTCATAATGGGTACTATGTTATATAGTAGCCGAGCATGACTTATTTTAGGACAGTGCCTGAGTACTTTTGCATGCATAAAAGTTTACCAAGAGGTTTTCAAAAAAGAGCTATAGTCTCTCTATTTCTTACGTGTCCGCGAGTGACACGAAATTTTTACAAGGAGACCCTTTTGGGATATTTCAAAAAGGTATGAGGTATATCTTTAGCAACTATATATGAATGTATATATATTTCTTTACTAAATGATCATCCGCCACTTGAGCCACGAGTTACGAATCACACGACGATTCGGAAAAGATTTTGTATAAGTTTTATTCAGCCTTTAAAATGGTTTTAGTGGATGCGTACTATTTATAAGTATTCTGATTTTGACTATAGTATACATGATTTTGAAGTGGATTTCGAGATTTGTATTTCCATTATAACTCCAGTGATTGCGTGACGCTTGATGGAGTTTGACTTTGAGTTTTATACTCATTTTCATGCGCACTTGATGCGCTGTGGTATTTCTGTGTATTCTGTGATTTCAGGGCCCCGTTGATTTGAACTAATTATTGAAATGTTTTAATATTTGGGGAAGTTTAAATTTAAATTTGGGGACCGAATTTATTTAAGAGGGGAAGATTGTAACATTTCAGAAAAATAAAATATTATTTTTGTAATTTAAATAATAAAATAATATATTTCATGAAAACTATTCGATTTATGAATAGGGCTTTTCGTAAAATGGTATAATTATATACCAATATTTGGAATATAAGTGGAGATTAAAATAATTTATTTATTATAAAGATATTTATCGGATTTTGGCATTTTTATAATTAATTATATGCAAGTTTAAATTAAACTTGATTAGTTCAGTACTAATCACGATTAAGCCAAATCCGTATTTTTTTACATTTTTCCATGGCTAGTGCACCATGTCATGTTAAATTTTGGTTGCATGTTGTTTTCATTGTGTTGATTTTTATGAGTGAAAGAAGAAAATGAGAAAAGAAAAGAAAAACAAAGTCATGAGAGAGAGAGGAGAACAAAGAGATATTTTGAGAGAGAGTGAGGATGAGAGAGAGAGAGAGAGACCCTTGACTTCCTCCTTCATTCTCAATTGTTTTCTTCTCCTTCTCCTTCATGCTTCCTTCATCCTTTTCTACCTCCATGAATCATCTCCAATTCTTCACCAAATCCCCATGCCACCTTCTTTAAAAAGATGCAAAACGTCTTCCTAAACACTTTGGACCAATCAAGTTTGGAATTTTAAGACTTTGGGCAACCCAAGAATTTTCTTGACTTGCCAAAGGAGATATATTTCTACTCATGTTGTTAAGTATTTAGCTTTTCTTATGTCCTATACTAGTTTAGAGTTAAACCGATATGGTTTGATGGTCTTAGAATTTCCTAGATGAGTTTTAGGGTTTGAGTTGAGTTATGATGGTGTATTTGAGGCGTAGTGAGTGTTTTACTTGACCTTGGTGATGTTTAATGGCCTAGACCAGAGATTAGAACCCGATACACGAATTTAGAATTTGTCCCGTGTCGGTTTTGTGGAGTTGGTTGGACTATAGGGTATCTGGAGCAACTTGGGTTATTTCTGAGATAATCAAACAAGTTTATTGACCTAGATAAACCACTAGAAACCCACCACCAAAGTACGAGCCCTTTTGTCCGTACCAAGACCGGTGATGCCGGGAAATTTGATGATCTCCCTGGACCCGTTTTGTAGGTTAGTGTTGGGGTTTTGTCTGTAGCACACACTCCCTATAACCTAGCCCGTGTATTGTTAGTTTAGTCCTAGACCCCCATGCCAAAATCTGGGAGCTGTTTGGGTTGGTTTTGGTTATGTTTTCCTATATTGAAACTTGGAATTATGGATTTCTTGATGTGATTTGGTCGTTGGACGTTTGTACGTCAACGATGAGGGTTATTTGGTTGTTCTTGCATGCGTAAGCTATTGGTTCTAACCTATAAGCAATTCGTGTGCCGTATCGATTTTCGGACTTGGTTTTAACAGCATTACGATGTGTTTTGATTGTAGGTACCTTCGCGTGGATTTCCGAGGCGACGAAGCACATCAACTTCGGCTAAACAAGGAGTTTAGCAGGTGAGTGGATTTATATCTACGGGGGAAGTCGGGTGGATGGCGTATAGCACTCCCGCAACCATAGTGTTAACGATAGATATATATTTGCATATAGTCTATAAGATTATTAGAATACGTTACGCGATAGTAGTGGACATGGTAGAAGATATATCCCTAGTTTTATTTCCTAACCCTTGAGCTATTTATGCACATATATGGGAAAAAGGAAAGTTATGATATGATGATAGAATCGTTATGATACGACATAATGATAAAAGGCGATGTGATATGATATGAATACGAGATGACATGAGATGAGTTTTGATGATATCGTACGATGGATATTCCGTACGTAATATAATAAGGATGAATCACCAATATTTATTCCGACTTGAGAACATTTTATTGTATATCAAGCCGTGGATATTGTGATATGTTTGGAGTCATATCCATTTTGAAACCAACGAATCATTATGCACTTTTAAATGATGATTTCAAGGAGACACTACAAACCTTTCAAATGGTTTCTATACTCAAAAATATAGTCTCCTATTTTCTAAAACAACGATTCACACTGTTTTAAAACTATAACTGTATCACTCCTACGTAGTTGCATATTTTTACATACTGTTCACGCTTACGATCCCTTATTTCTGCATACGCTCGCATTTCTTTTATTACGACGTATATACGACGTTTCATACCCTTTGTTTACCAGACTTCGTCTGCTAGTACACCTGCACAATTATCGATGATGCGCATGTTACGCTTAAACAGAATTGCCGGCTCACACACATTCATCATCGGTAATTGCTATGCCACTTACACTGTAGAATTGCTATGCCACTTACACAGTAGAATCGCTATGCCACTTACACAGTAGAATCGCTATGCCACTTACACAGTAGAATCTCTACATCATGATTTTATTCTTGTTTGTAAAGTACATTCATTGTTCAGTACCATCAAATGACATGTTTAAATGATTTACTTGATATGCTCACATTACTGTTCTATGTTGCATAAATCGTAACTTATGGTTATATGCATTGAGATACTGTTTCCATGAGATTTATCGATTTAAGAACCGCGGATATATTTCAAAGGAAATTATAAATTGTTTTAAAAACACGGTTTCTCTTGATATGATATTTCGAGGCATCTACTATGAGTTTTCTCGGTTCTGAGCTATGTGATACCCGATTCGAGGAGTTGTATGAGCCGTCTGCGGGTACATGGTGGACCCGGTATGGTACCCCGGGGCAAGAAAGGTATGTTGTGCAGTGGACGATGAGCCTGGCATAGGGACTACTACCTACCGGTGATAGTTTGGACCCGGCGGTTATCTGGAGGATACCGAATGGAGTCGTGAGATGGATATGAGGGCCGATCAAAGTTTGCGGTGCCTGAGGACCGATCAGAGGATGCATCGCCTGAGATATGATGATTTACGTGTCGACGCTTGACACGGGTTTTCATGATGTTTTGAGTGTCGATGTTAGATACTCAGATTCCATGATATTGATGTGTCGTTGATGGACACACGTTGGTTAATATCCTTATATATACAGACATGTTTTCATGATATTTCGAGTGTTGATGTTGGGCACTCAGGTTCCATGATATTGATTATGTCATTGAGGGACACATGTGGCTGATATCCACATATATACATGCATATGTGATTCAGATGTTTATTTGTACATGTCACTTGTATTGACTATATTGTTGACATATATGCATTAATGGTCACCCTAGATATCATAGTAGTACCTTCATGATACAGTATGTCCTAGGAAATCGTTGTGTATTCGATTTCTACCTGCTGATATTTTCTACTCACGAGTTGGAAACTCACCCCCGTCGTGCCACAGTTTTCTAGCAGGTTTGACTGCTTTGGATCAGTAGTGGTATCGCTAGCACATAGCTTCATCCAGGGTGTTTTGCAATGGTAAGTGGGACACATTGGATCATGCCCACTCTTGTATTTGTTTCTATTGTATCTAGATACACTCCATCAATCAGAATCTAGACTTTGTATATTGGTAGACTTAGACAGACTTGTTTTGGCGAGACTTAGAGCGATGGGTGTATGTTCGCTTCTTTTGAGGTTTTGATGTCTTGCTTTATTTATTGTTCTTTCTGGGTTGATCTTCGCCGTAGGGCGTTGTATATACGTGTTTTCCGTGGTTGTGTTTCCTCCAGTTGGCGAAGAGCTAGCTCCCGCTTGGGGATGCCTTTTATTGTATATATGTGGTTTTGGATCAAAATATACAAGGGAGGTGCTGCTCAATTTTTTTAAAAGGATGTAAAATGTTCTCAACTTTAGTATATTCCACTTGCATTTTCTTATATCATTAGCTAGGCATTTAAAGACAAACTTTATTTCACTATACCTTTATTTCAAAACTGCACCTCCATTATTCCTAAAAAGGTTTAGATTTTTGGGCTTCGGCTTACTTGAGTTACGTTAAGCCTTTATACGTTGCGTGATTTAAGTGCCGCTCATGTGCCTTTTCTGGGTCGTGACAGGTTCGGTTCCGCCTTTCCGATACACGGTTGTGTTGAGGAGTAAGCTGAGAGAGAATCCCGTTCTCTTTTAAGTAATCCAGGAACTCGACACTTAAGTATTCATCACCTCGATCAGATATAAGTGTCTTGATACTTTTGCCGGTTTGTTTTTCCACTTTATTCTTGTATTCCCGGAATTTCTCAAATGCCTCGGATTTATGTTCTATCAAGAATACATGTCCGTACCTTGAGAAATCATCCGTAAAAGTAATGAAATAGGAATAACCACTTCTTGCATGTGTGGACATTGGACCACACACATCACTGTGCATGAGTCCCAAGAGCTCGCTGGCTCTTACTCCGTGTCCGGTGAACGGTGTCTTTGTCATCTTTCCTTTGAGACATGATTGACAAGCTGCATAAGACCGATATTCAAACGGATCCAAATATCCTTCATTATGTAACTTCGTCAACTGTGTTTCATTGATTTGACACAGTCTACAATGCTATAAGAAAGCCTGATTTAATTCCGGAGACTTTCTTTTTAGTGTGTTTTGGACATTGAAAACCTGAGCTTTATTTAATACGTATATACTATTATCTAGTGTACCTGACCCAATCAAACCATGATTAAAGTTGATGTGGACGACATCGCTAACAAATGTAAAATCATAACCTTTTTTACATAGTAAAGATACAGAGATGATATTACATGTCAAACTAGGTACACACAAACAGTTACGCAAAATCAAAATCTGCCCACTTGTCAATCCTAGGTGATATTCCCCTACGGATACAGCATCCACGCTTATTCCGGTAGAAATCTTGAGAGTCATATCACCTGCTTTGATAACTCTACGGTTTCTCAGAGCTTATAATGAATTACAGATATGAGATCTTGATCCGGTATCTAGTACCCAGGAAGTAGAGTTAATTGAAAGTCAGTTTTCAAACAAAAACACACCTAAAGCCGAAACCACAACGTGCTTCGAACCCTAGTTTCTGGCTTTCCAAGCCTTGCAGTCCTTCTTCCAATGCCCTTTCCCGTGACAATAGAAATATTCCTCCATCCCTACCTGAAGGGATTCTCTAGCACTACTCTAGGGTTTAGGGTTGCATCACACATGCTATAACAAAAATTTAGAGGGTGCTAAACAATTCCAAACATGAATCGAACTAGAAAAATAGATTGACAACTTAAGGGTTCCTAGGCACACTAATGAGGTCTCACAACAGATCAAACATGCCCAATTCAAATTTTTTCATGTGCCTACAAACCCTAATACGGATCGTTAACTAGATGATAAGGTGTTGCAAGCAAGTAAACGACTTTATTGCTAAAGGAAATTGACTACAACCTTTGTAGATCCGGTCCTCCACCTCTCTAGCTCCGTGATGACGTCCCTCCGCTGTACCTATCGGAATCCGGACTTTGGCGATGGTTTCGTCGGAGAAATGATCGGGCTAGGTCGTCGACATCGATGCCGAAGATGATCGACGTCGAGGCAACTCAAGATCAAGCTCCACCTTCACCAAGTCATGAGACTTGTGAAGAAAACACCCTATACTACTTGGCAAGTGGTAGAGGATGAAGAAATAGGAAGTGGGTTCACTTTAGAATTGGATTTCTCACTCTTTTTCTCATTTCATCATTGAAGCTAGCAAGCTTTTTGAAGCTTGATGAAGATGATGAAGATGATAGAATAAAAAGGATTAAGTTAAAAAGAAAATCCTATTCATTCTTATCATAATGCAACTTTGGTTAAGTGTAGAGAATGAACTAGGGTTAGTTGAATGGTTAGGGTTAAGGCAAAAGATAAACTAGCTAGACTTTTCAAAGCTTCAAGAAGCTTCAAGTAGCAAACAAAGAAAGCCACCATGTTATATTTTGCCCAAAAATAAATAAAAAGAGTGAATAAACAAGTAAAAACCCTAAACCATCAACTAAACATGGTTTAAGTCTTACACATACCCATGTTTGCATGTATCATCAAACATGATACAAACTAGTGCACAAAACTATATCATATATACAATGTGCACTTCAAGTGAGAAAATCCATTTTAAGTGAACAAATATTAGTTAATGCAAAGTAATATATCAAATATATAATTATACATTAAATCATTAAATCAACACTTGATTTAACGATCCGGTCATATCGCATATGACCGACTAATATCCACTTATCGAATCAATCTTCGATTCGATAACTAGGTTATATCGCATACAACCAATCGATACATTCATCGCGAGAATAGAGTACGGTATCACATACACGCATTATTCTCGGTCCCGCACATATCTCATACGCGCTCCTATTTCGTTTCGCTTGAGCCAGGAAACCTATGTGTAGGACTCTAAAGACTCGTCAATACGCCGGCAGCAGGTGATGATCATATCAAAGACCCACAAGCCGCAAGCGGTCTGCTAAACGTAACGGCCACCCGGGTATTGAGCGATCAGAAGATCGACGAGCAAGCCTGCTCAAACTCCTGTGAATCCAACCAGTAACATTTACCGTAAAGTCCGGTCTGTTCGTCTGATATGTCGCATATCTCTCCTAGGGGTGGTAAACGTCAGACCCCAATAGCTCGATAAGTCATGCCGACGTGAGGTCCATAATATTCGTGAAACTACTGATAACTCTTACCAGTATATCACTGCAACCCTGGCCAGGGATTTCCTGTTATGGCCAGTCGAGCATAGCGCAACATCAACCCCCAATACCGGGAGAGACGAATCCCCTCCTATCGCTCATTGCCTCCATTTGAATCGGGACTGTACCCAAAAACCACCTGTTTGCACGACTCCGTAGAGCCGTGGTAGGGTGGAAATCAAAGCACAGTGGGAGATACACAAGACTCTATGACGATCTCGGGTCAACAGACTAAGCTGTACCAGTGTCACCAGAGAACTGCCATCTGACGTGAGGTATAATACCATCTGGGAGTTCTCGGCGAGTCCGTTCAGTTTACCCAGTCTCCACTGAGCACCCGCATACCATCTCTGATGTCAAACACCAATGGATATGGGATCATCCATCGCCCATCACATGGGTCGAGAAGATATACGCTAGTCTACTCTGGAATATCGATGCCCCGTCTCGATATTCCCACGACTAGGAACATTGAAGGATGTACTCATGGACTACACAGGCCCCAATAGTATGATCTACATCATAGTCCTGGAAGTCGAGTACACATCCTAAGAGCTTTATCAACATGTAACAGAGAGACAGAAAGTATACATGTTAAGATAAAGAGCAACCAGATAGCGTACTATCATGTCGAGCAAGAAAGTCCTACCTATATATGTCCCAGCATCCACTACAATATACATCCACTGTACAGCAATGGCTTCTAGGGAATACATATAACTAACAATCTCCCACTTGCACTAGGGCCATCTGTAGCAGTAGTTGTAGTATCTAATACTCAACCATCCCCTAAAAGTCTCTCTTTGGGAAAAAGGCCTTCGTGAGTGGATCCGCCGTGTTTTCCTCTGAGTCTACTCTCCTAACCTCGATCACCCTGGAGATCAACTATCTCCATGATCAGGTGATGCTGCCTCAGAATATGTCTGGGTCACTGATGGGACCAGGGTTCCAGGGCCAAAGCCACACTACCATTGTCACACAATGGTGGGAACCTAGTTCATCTCATGAACCACTATACACCCAAACTGCCTCTTTGGTAGTATCTTTGATAGCGATGTTACCAGCCTTTATCGTCTAGTTTGCCACGGTATCTAGCTTGGAACTCTTCCAACATACCGTCCCTTTACTGAGGGTAAAGACAATGCCTGCGACTGACACTCAGTCGTCCTTATCACCCTGGAACATTTCCAGTGATTCTCCCCAGGATCAACTGATACTATCTCACTATAGTTAGTCAGAATCCTAACATCCATTTAGATTTATCTCATAGATCCAAAACCCAGGATTTAGGAGGTATCACCTTTGTCCTATTAGAGAATCCTTGTGATAAGCGGAGATTGACCGAGCGTACTATAGGAAACCCCTTTCCTATCAAGAGTATGTCATCCACGTACTCTACGAGGACCATTACCATACTCCATACTACCCTTTTGTACATACAAGGTTCATCTACCATTTTGATGACGTCAAACTCTTTGACTACCTCATCAAAACAGATGTTCCTACTCCGCGATGCCTGCTTTATCCTGTAAAGCAACTTGCACACGTTTCCGCTGCTCCCACTGTTTACGAAGTTCTCTGGCTGTGTTCTTATAGACGTTCTCTTCTAAATCATCATTTTAGAAACGCAGTCATGGCACCCAACCACCAGATATCGTAGTCATGATATGTAGCAGTAGCAAGTAGGATCTGGATGGACTTAAGCATCGTCCCTGGAAAAGATTTCATTATTATCCATGCCTGGTCGATGACGAAAACCTTCAACAAGTCTAGCTTTGAAAGTCTTAACTTTTCCATCTACACCAAGTAATCTTCTCAAGATATACTTGCTCCTGATGGGGATTTAACCCTTCAGATATCGCAACTAAAGTCCATACTTTGTTGGTGTATATGGATTCCATCTCAGATCGCTAAGCATCCAGCCATTCTTACAGAGTACCTACTCTCGATGACCTGCTCGAATCTAGTTGGGTCATCATCTCATGATGCAATCCTCGCTCCCACTGTCATCGAGAAACCGAAGTATCTCTCAGGTAGGTGAGGAACCCTACCAGATCGGCGGAGAGTCTGAGGTTCATCGGGGACTATTGAATCCTTTGGTTCTGTCAAATCATCAGCTGCAGTTTTGTATAGCTGGAACCTTTCCAGTTCTACAGAACCGACCTTGCCTCGATCTTGTCCGGATTTTGCTTTTGACATAGGCCGGACAATCCCAAATCTTAACTTACTTAAGAGATAGGCTCTTCCCATACCATATCTTATATGGAGTGGTAGGCACTGATTTGAATCGAACCCTATTCAATAGGTATGCTGCTTCTTAAGTGCACAACCCCAAAAGGAAATAGGTAACTCAGTAGTACTCATCATAGAGCACACCATATCTAATACGGTGTGATTGCTCCGCCCTGATACACCGTTGTGCTGTGGTGTATTCAGAGGAGTAATACTGAGAGTGAATCTCATTTTCCTTCAGAATAGTCCAAGAATTCCATGCACAAGTATTCTCCTCCCTGATCTTATCATAGGACATAATACTTATACCCGTATTTTGGTTCTCTACTTCCAACTCATATTCTGTGAATACCTCAAAAGCTTCAGACTTATGTTTCAACAGGAACATATGACTGAATCTTGAGAGATTATTAGAGAATATAATGAAGTACAAAGAACCGGTCCTGGCATGTGTAGACAGGGGAGTTTACATACATCATCATATATCAATCCCAAGAGTTTACTAACTCTTTCTCTGTTTCCAATAAACAGAGCTATGGTCATCTAATCTTTGTGACATGACTGGCAAGTTTCACAAGATGTAAATTCAAACTGATTTAAATATGCATCTAGAATGTAATTTTAGCCAGTCGGGTGGCATTGATATGACCTAGTCTACAATGCCTCAAGAAGGATTCGTTCATTTCTGAACTCTTCATCTTGTGTGTGTTCTGTATACTAGGAACCGTAGTTTGATTTAGAACGTCAATACTTTTAGATAACGTGCCTGAACCGATCAACTTTTGATATAGGAAATGTTCAAAACATTATCCATCAATACAAAATTTTATCATTTCTTTAATAAATAAAGAGATTGATATGATTTTGTATATCAGGTTCGGTATCTAATAGCATTTGTTTAGAATCAATGTATTGGTAATACAGGGTGACAGTGACCAACAGACTTGGCTGCAACACTTGCCCCGTTTTCTGTCTCATGAAACTTATCACCCGTTCTTAGTTTTCTACCTTTTTGTAACCCTATGTAACAGATTACATATCTGGGATCATGATCCGGTATTAAATACCCAGGATGCAGAGGATACTGAGAAACAGTTCTTTGTAATGAACACACCCGAAGGAGATGCATCTCATGCACTTTCTTCGTTTGGGCGGCATGGGAATTCTGGTATTCCCCTATTTCCTGCTCTGTCTTATAACAATTATAAGTTGGAGCGGGACCAACGTTCCCCAGCTCAGTATAACAAGCGGGTTCGGTCAATACAACCATATTATTATCTTGATTAAGGCGTGATATGGTCGCTACCTGGAGAGAGATAGAAGAAAACACTCTGCGTGCGCTCTTGCAAGATTAGATTGGTTATATATTTTATCTAATCAGGATGGCTCCCACTGTTTTTATCAAATCTTCCTTCAAACCCTAAAAGGAAAGACTAGCCGGGATTAATTACACTCTACAAGTTCGCCAATCTTTCAGCCAGGCCAGTGTCGGTACTTTGAGGGAGGTTCCCCGTGCTTTCGCATGGACCTAATTACAGTAAACCTCGTTTTCCCAGAGGCGTAACCCCGTTGACACCTTCCTAGACGCCTACTTGATCGGTTAATTGCAAAGTGCAAAACTCTCCCAGGAGTAACAATTACTCGCAGTGGGTATCGGGATCCAACTATCATATAGAAGGTATGTAATCTCATTGCAAATTTCAACACTTGAAACTCCCGATAAAGATTTTTTACCCCTAGCACTTATGACCTTAACTATGGTCAACAAATCATAAGCACTAGTCAAGTTCTACCTGTCATTTCGTGATTAATTAGACCCACCCACATGACCCTTAACTAAGGTCAACAAAGTCACGCGACTGTCCTAACTAATCGCATCATATGCGGTGTAGGAAGACATCACTTAGCTACAGTACACCGTGCCTTGACTATGGTCAACAAACACAGCACGAATACTAAGTACTCTACTTCCTAAAATGACGGAGGGTTGCGAATGGTTTTTATGAAAACCTTTAACGCTTTGAACTTGATCTCGTTGCGGAATCAAATGGTTTTTAAATGGAGTGTTTTTTAGGCTTTTCTAGTTTTGCTAAAGGGGTCACTCCCGGTGAAGGGATCGTCAGCCCTTTCCTCGTCGAATGAGGTGCGGGATATATCATATATATCACTGTGCAAAGCAGAAACTATAGAAGCAATCAAAAGACAAACCGAGTGTGTAGCATATGCCAGTTATTATTAAAGGGGTCACTCCCGGTGAAGGGATCGTCAGCCCTTTCCTCGTCGAATGAGTTGCGGGATGTTCTTCAATGAACACCGCGATGCAAAGCAAGAACTGTAGCTACCTGTATTTTTTTTGAAATTCGATTCCACAACATCAATTAGGTTTATTTTCTTTCATTAATCTCATTAATGAATGTCCCATCAATTAAGTCCACCTAAACATCACAGATAAATATAACGTACGCTTATGCCATCCGCATTCGCCTCGATGTCCCGTCTGCACCGTTAGGTTAGGTAACTAACGCCAGAGCGAGGCAGGGCTAACGCGGGTGTAAAACATAAGCAACGTCTATATAATATATCATATATACTATATATAATATCTATCTGAACAAATCACATAATCACATCACAGATAACGCAGTAGAAAAAATCATATGAAATATTGGATATGCTATGACGTCCGTGTTTTTAATACGAGCCAGTATAAAACACGGATTCCACGGTCGTGATGAATAGCCAATCCCACACCCCTAGACCCCTACGAAAGCGGCAAGCAAGCCTACCAATTCTAGTGTTAGGAGACCCGAACTCGACTCCTCAAGATGGTCTCCCACTGGACCCTAGAACCCGGTTACTTGTGCTCCCCTCCTTGGGTCTATCCTAATGCGGAAAAGTAAATAATATACAAATGGTGACATCATCCGCAACCTGGAAGTGCCCCAATAAAAGAATATTACATACAAGTTTTTACATGAATGAAAATGAAAAACACTCATCTCACATAAAAAACCCCGGCCATTCAAACACGACAATCCAATATAACATATCCAGCAACACATAACATCACATGTCATCAACGTAAGTAAATATGCGCATCCCAATTGTCGTTGACATATAGAAACGAAACCGGCGATATCACATATTACACTTACGGTCACAGAAAAGAAAGTGTAAAACTACAACAATTGGAATCCGCAACCTGCATAGACATCCCATGCCTAATCAAATGAATTCCTTAGACATCGCATGCCTAACAATTATAAACCCCACATTTTAGTCTCATTATCGAAAACTCTTTTCAATATCAAGTCGGGAAATTCAACAGGATTCCTGGCATTCAGATCGAATGCTCGTCGCAAACTTTAATAGACGGCCGCACCCCCGATGCCATCGACGAAATGTACCAAGGCGGAACACCGCTGCCGCGAGCACCCGAACGGATGCTTTCGGCGACGGGGTTCTCCTACAGTTACTTGGTCGGGGCTATGGTGTGTAGCTGTCTATTAAGTTTACCCGGCGAGTATCCGCGTACGCTACGTGATTGCGACGGACTTTTGATCGCATCAAAATTCCGTGGCAACCGATCAAGTGAGACTAAACTGCTATGTTTATAACATTCATATTAGTTATCTCATAACTATTTGTGAATTCCAATTATTGTATCACATTCCGGATAAGATAGAAAATGTTAAACTTTCCGATCGAACAATCAAACACCCAAGTTTTCCCGAAACAGCTCAACACATGAAATAGGTTCAAAGACATTCACTTCATGCCTCGGTACCAACGGTCCAGCCGTAGAAGGGTCAAGCCAATGCCTCATATGTGGCACGCCGTACTGCCCCAAACCCTAAGGTTCAAAGGGCAGTTCAAGACGGTCACATAATCGAGTTAAGGTTTGTTGTCTTCTAGAGGGACCATCGCGTTACTTGCACTACTTAGAACGTCATTAAACTACGGAAAATCTAACAATTGGAAATTTCCCGGCAGGGGAAAAAGTGGGTATTTATATCCGGTCGAACTTTTTAACATATTCTAAAATTACCCGGAAAAACACATAGACAAAGTTTGATAATCCGATTGAATCTACGAACTCCCAATACAACCCAGAAAACTCAACTCTTGAGTAAGATTTAAAAATTCCCAGAAAATACTGCAGCACAATATAGGAATTACTGTGCAAAAATAACTGGAAGAAGCAACTAAGTGGCCGCGGAACCGCCGCATTAGCCATGCTAATGCCGCGGTTCCGCCGCGCTTTGATCGAATCAGAAGCACGTGCTTCACAGTAATTCTTAGAAACTCCTGCTGATTTTTCTGCATATTTTTAATTCGTAAAAATCCCCGATTTCAAAAAATGTACAGAGAGCAATTTAAGATTAGGGTTTCGGTTCGATCGGACTTCTAACTCCGTCTACGCATCGCCTAAGGCTCTAGCTAGGCTCTGATACCACTGTTGGTCAGGCAGCCACCCCATCCAATGGGGTCGCCGTGGCACCAACGGGTCCCTCAGCAGCTACTTTGTACGCATGCCTCCTTACGAGGACTACAACCCGCCGGAACACCTTCCGGTCTCGAGACACCCTGGGGGTAAGAGCCTATGCTTCGCCACACTGTCACACAGTGAGAACCCCCCATAGGTCGACATCCAATGCCTAGTAGCTCTGATACCACTGAAGGGTTCCTAGGCACACTAATGAGGTCTCACAACAGATCAAACATGCCCAATTCAAATTTTTTCATGTGCCTACAAACCCTAATACGGATCGTTAACTAGACGATAAGGCGATGCAAGCAAGTAAACGACTTTATTGCTAAAGGAAAGTGACTACAACCTTTGTAGATCTGGTCCTCCACCTCTCTAGCTCCGTGATGACGTCCCTCCGCTGTACCTATCGGAATCCGGACTCTGGCGGTGGTTTCGTCGGAGAAATGATCGGGCTAGGTCGTCGACTTCGATTCCGAAAATGATCTACGTCGAGGCAACTCAAGATCAAGCTCCACCTTCACCAAGTCATGAGACTTGTGAAGAAAACACCCTATACTACTTGGCAAGTGGTAGAGGATGAAGAAATAGGAAGTGGGTTCACTTTAGAATTGGATTTCTCACTCTTTTTCTCATTTCACCAATGAAGCTAGCAAGATTTTTGAAGCTTGATGAAGATGATGAAGATGAAAGAATAAAAAGGATTAAGTTAAAAAGAAAATCCCATTTATTCTTATCATAATGCAACCTTGGTTAAGTGTTGAGAATGAACTAGGGTTAGTTGAATGGTTTGGGTTAAGGAAAAAGACAAACTAGCTAGACTTTTCAAAGCTTCAAGAAGCTTCAAGTAGCAAATAAAGAAAGCCACCATGTTATATTTTGCCCAAAAATAAATAAAAAGAGTGAATAAACAAGTAAAACCCTAAACCATCAACTAAACATGGTTTAAGTGTTACACATACCCATATTTGCATGTATCATCAAACATGATACAAACTAGTGCACAAAACTATATCATATATACAATGTGCACATCAAGTGAGAAAATCCATTTTAAGTGAACAAATATTAGTTAATGCAAAGTAATATATCAAATATATAATTATACATTAAATCATTAAATCAACACTTGATTTAACGATCCGGTCATATCGCATATGACCGACTAATATCCAATGTATCGACTTATCGAATCAATCTTCGATTCGATAACTAGGTTTTATCGCATACAACTAATCGATACATTCATCGTGAGAATAGAATACGGTATCACATACACGCATTATTCTCGGTCCCGCACATATCTCATATGTGCTCCTATTTCGTTTCGCTTGAGCCAGGAAACCTCTGTGTAGGACTCTAAAGACTCGTCAATATGCCGGCAGCAGGTGATGATCATATCAAACACCCACAAGCCGCAAGCGGTCTGCTAAACGTAACGGCCACCCGGGTATTGAGCGATCAGAAGATCGATGAGCAAGCCCGCTCACACTCCTATGAATCCAACCAGTAACACTTACCGTACAGTCCGGTCTGTTCGTCTGATATGTCGCATATCTCGCCTAGGGATGGTAAACGTCAGACCTCATTAGCTCGATAAGTCATGCCGACGTGAGGTCCATAACATTCATGAAACAACTGATAACTCTTACCAGTATATCACTGCAACCCTGGCCAGGGATTTCCTGTTATGGCCAGTCGAGCATAGCGCAATATCAACCCCCAATACCGGGAGAGACGAATCCCCTCCTATCGCTCATTGCCTCCATGTGAATCGGGACTGTACCCAAAAATCACCTATTTGCACGTCTCAGTAGAGCCGTGGTAGGGTGGAAATCAAAGCACAGTGGGAGACACACAAGACTCTATGATGATCTCGGGTCAACAGACTAAGCTGTACCAGTGTCACCAGAGAACTGCCATCTGACATGAGGTATAATACCATCTGGGAGTTCTCGGCGAGTCCGTTCAGTGTACACAGTCTCCACTGAGCACCCGCATACCATCTCTGATGTCAAACACCAATGGATATGGGATCATCCATCGCCCATCACATGGGTCGAGAAGATATACGCTAGTCTACTCTGGAATATCGATGCCCCGTCTCGATATTTCCACGACTAGGAACATTGAAGGATGTACTCATGGACTACCCATGCCCCACTAGTATGATCTACATCATAGTCCTGGAAGTCGAGTACACATCCTAAGAGCTTTATCAACACGTAACAGAGAGACAAAAAGTATACATGTTAAGATAAAGAGCAAGCAGATAGCGTACTATCATGTCGAGCAAGAAAGTCCTACCTATATATGTCCCAGCATCCACTACAATATACATCCAATGTACAGTAATGGCCTCTACGGCATACATATAACTAACAACAACTAGCTAGTATCATATACTACAAGTGTCTAATACTAAGTAGGGAGAGATACAACCTTTGTAGACCTCCTCCTAGACTCCTTGGATCGATTGAGGGTTTGAGTTGGTTAGCTTGTATTCTTCCGCGTCCACGATGATCCACCACGAAGTCTCTTTGCACCAAGCTCCAAGCTTCTCTTGATCAAGGATGAAGAAGAAGCAAACACTCCACTCAAGTTGGCTAGACTAAAGTGGAATGGTGATGTGGGTTTGGACCTCACTACAAAATCATTTCTTTTTAATCCTTTCTCTTTCTTTTAAAATCCTAGTGAGCTTTTTAGGGGAGAGAGGAGGAAGGAGATGGCTCAAGCTAAACTCAAGAGAGAATAATGAGAATAACCCTTGCCAAACTCAAGAGAGTAAGTGAGAGTCATCATGCTAAACCATGGTTACAAAATATCTAGATATTTTGTAACTTGAGTTTAAGCAAAACCATGGGCCAAAACCATGGGCAAATGAAACCATTGACTTTGTCAACTCAAGAGAGTTGAATAGTCAACCATGATTTTAATCCCATTTTGTTTTTCTCAAATAATCAAAATATCTAAATATGTAACCATGTGAGTCTTGCATTGCCACCACCAATGTATCATTAACCATGACAAATGTATGCTTGCATGTATGCATCCATATCATCATATACATACACACATGCATGCATCATAAAGAAATAGGTTTTAATAAATGAGTTAATGGACTTAATATTAAATCAACACTTGATTTAATAACCCGGTCATATCACATACGACCCGTCCAATAGTAAACGCTCGATTAAAATATGGTATCCAATACAATCATTTAATCGAGCTCCAGCGCATATCACATATGCACCCCATATCATTTTGCCTGAGCTAGGAGACACCTTTGTGGGACTCTAAGACTCGTAAATATGCTAGCAGTAGGCAGTGATCACATCACATGCCCACAAACCGTCAGTGGCACAAGCAGTACATAACGGCTCCTAGGTATTGAGCGATCAAAAGAATCACAAGCAAACCTGCTAAAACTCCCGTCGAGCCAACTGGCAACACTTACCGTACAGTCCGGTCTCTTCGTCAAATATGCTGCATATGTGAGTCTAGGGATGGTATCGTCGACCCTAATAATCCAATAAGTCATGCCGGTATATGGCTCATAACAGATCGAGAAACTACTGATAACACTTATCAATAAATCTCAGCAGCCCTGGCCAGGGACTTCCTATTATAGCCAATCGTACATGGTGCAACATCAACCCCTAATACCGGGAGAGACGAAACCCCTCCGATAACTCTTGCCTCCATGTGCCTCGGGACTGTACCAGAAATCCAGCTGTTTGCACGACTCAGTAGAGCCGTGGTAGGGTGGAGATCAAAGTACAGTGGGAGACACACAAGACTCTATGACGATCTCGGGTCTACAGACTAACCTATACCAGTATCACCTGAGAACCGCTATCCGACGATAGATATAATACCACATAGAATTTCTCGGCGAGTCCGTTCAGTGCACCCAGTCTCTACTGAGCACCCGTATACAATCTTTGGTGTCACCACACCAATGGATATGGGATCATCCATCGCCCATCATATAGGACAAGTAATGTATACGATAGTCTACTTTGGTGATATCGATGCCCTGCCTCGATACACCCACGACTAGGAACATTTCAAGGATATGCTCATAGACTACACATGTCCCATTAGTATGATCCGCATCATAATCTCAGTAGTCCTGCATCATCCTAAGGGCTATATCAACATGTACCAAATGAATGAAAAGCATGATCAAATGAACATGTCAAGATAAAAGGTGCAACCAGATAGCATACTATCATGTCGAGCAAGAATGTCCCCTGAATACACACACACACTCACACACACACATACCGGTACATACACTATCATATAATGGCCTCTAGGGCATACATATATCCAACAATCTCCCACTTGCACTAAGGCCAATTATTAGCGTATCTCATACCCAACCTCTCAAAAAGTCGCTCATGCTGCGGCAAAGGGAGGGCCTTTGTGAGTGGATCCGCGGTGTTATCTTTTGTATCTACTCTCCGAATCTCGATCTCGCGGTGATCAACTATCTCCCGGATCAGATGATATCGTATGAGGATGTGTCTGGATCACTGATGGGACCTGGGTTCTTTGGCCAACGCCATAGCCCCATTATTATCACAATACAAAGGTATTGGATCAATAATGGTCGGAACTACTCCTAGCTCCAAGACAAACTTCCTCATCCAGACGACTTCTTTGGCAGCATCATTTGCAGCAATATACTCAGCTTCCATCGTGGAGTCTGCAACGATATCCTGTTTAGAACTCTTCCAACACACCGCCCTTCCATTGAGAGTAAAGACAAACCCAGAGATAGATTTGCTGTCATCCTTGTCACTCTGGAAGCTCGAATCGGTAAAGGCCTCCATTTGGAGATCTCCGTTACCATACACCAAGAACATTTCTTTAGTCCTTCGCAAGTACTTAAGAATGTTCTTCACTGCTGTCCAGTGATTCTCCCCTGGGTCGGATTGATACCTTCATACTACACCTAGTGCATAAGCTACATCAGGACGTGTACATAACATCGCATACATTATAGATCCTACAGCAGAAGCGTAGGGTATAATGCTCATGCGAGCTCTCTCTTCATCAATCTTTGGGCAAAAGTCCTTAGAGAGAGTGACTCCATGACTAGCGGGTAAGGAACCCCGCTTGGAGTCTTCTATACTAAACCTCTTTAAGATGGTATTAATGTACCTGGTTTGGGACAATCCCAATAACCTTTTAGATCCATCTCTATAGATCTTCATGCCCAATATGTACGAGGCATCACCCAGGTCCTTCATGGAGAACCATTATGATAAGAACAGCTTGACCGATTGTAGCATAGGAACGTCGTTTCCTATCAGAAGAATGTCATCCACGTACAATACGAGGAATGTGAAAGTACTTCCTATAATCTTCTTATAAACACAAGATTCATCTGGATTTTTGACGAAATCAAACTCTTTAATGACATCATCAAAATAGATGTTCCAACCACGTGATGGCTGCTTTAATCCATAAATGGATTTAAGCAACCTGCATGCTTTCCCACTGCTCCCACTATCAATGAAACCCTCTGGCTGATCCATAGAAATGCACTCTTCTAAATCACCATTTAGAAAAGCAATTTTAACGTCCATCTGCCAGATTTCATAGTCGTAGTGAGCAGCAATAGCAAGTAGGATCCGAATGGATTTAAGCATAGCTTTCGTCGTAGTCCAGTCCTGGTCTTTGTCGAAATCTTTTTGCCACAAGCCTTTCCTTATAAGTCTCCACCTACCCATCTACACCGATCTTTCTCTTAAAGATCCATTTGCAACCTACGGGTTTTACCCTAGAGGGTACAACATCCAAAGTCCACACTTTGTTGGTGTACGTAGACTCCATTTCGGATATCATGGCATCCAGCCACTTCACAGAGTCACCACTCGTGATAGCTTGCTGAAAACTGGTAGGGTCATCATCATCCATGATGCAGTCTTCTCCATCACCATCAACGAGAAAACCGTAGTATCTCTCCGGTGGGCGAGAAGTCCTACCAGATCTACGGAGCGGCTGAGGTTCATTAGGTTCTGTTGCAACATTAGGTCCAACCAAGTCGTCATTTGTAACTTTTGTCTCTAGAACCTCTTCTAGATCTACCATATTGCCATCAGAATCATTTGGAAAAATCTCATTTTCTAAAAATGTGGCATTCCGAGAAACAAACACCCTTTGTTCTTCTTTGTGGTAGAACAGATATCCATATGAATCTCTTGGAATTGTTAGTTATATATATGCCCTAGAGGCTATTGTTGTACATATGATGTATATTATAGTGGATGCTTGGATATATATAGAGAGGACTTTCTTGCTCGACATGATAGTATGCTATTTTGTTTCACTTTGTCTTAACATGTTGACTTGTATTAGTTTACTGTCTTGCTCTCACATGTTGATAAAGCCCTTAGGATATGTACTCGACTACTAAGACTATGATGAGATCATACTAGTGGGGCCAGGGTAGTCAACTACTACATACTATAACTGTTCCTAGTCGAGGGAGTATCGAGACAGGGCATCGATACTCCAGAGTAGACTAGAGTATACGCATCTTGACCCATATGATGTGCGATGGATGATCCCATATCCATCGGTGTTTGACATCAAAGATGGTGTACGGGTGCTCAGTGGAGACTGGGTACACTGAACAGACTCGCCGAGAACTCCTAGATGGTATTATACCTATCGTCAGATAGCAGTTCTCCGGTGACACTGGTACAGGTTAGTCTGTAGACCCGAGATCGTCATAGAGTCTTGTGTGATTCCTACTGTGCTTTCATTTCCACCTTACCATGTCCAAGAGGGCGTGCAAAATGGTGGCTTTTGGGTATAGTCCCGAATCACAAGGAGGCAATGAGCGATAGGAGGGGTTTCGTCTCTCCCGGTATAGGGAGTTGATGTTGTGCTAGTTCGATTGGCTATAACTGGAAGTTCCTGGCCAGGGCTGATATGGAGTGCTACTGGTAAGTGTTATCAGTAGTTTCTCGACCTGTTATGAGCCTCACATCGACACGACTTATCGATTACTGAGGTCTGACGTTTAACCACCCCTAGACTTGATATGCGACATATCAGACGAAGAGACCGGACTGTACGATAGTGTTACTGATTGGATTCGTAGGAGAATATACAGGCTTGCTTATTGATTTTCTGATCGCTCAATACCTGGGTGGCTATTACTATTAGCTGACCGCTTGCAGCTTATGGGTGTTTGATATGATCATCACCTGTTGCCGGAGTATTGATGATTCTTTAGAGTCCTACACAGAGGCTTCCTATCTCAGGCAAAACGGAGTAGGAGCACATATGTGATATGTGCGGGACGGAGAATATTACGATATGAGATACCATATTCTATTCTCGCGATATTTGATATCGGCTGGGTATATGTGATATAGCCGGGTCATCGGATCAAGTGTTGATTCGATGAATCGGTACCTGTTATATTAGTCGGTTATATGCTATGTAGCCGGATTGTAGGATCAAGTGTTGATTCAATAATTTAATGTATAATTATAGATGTGATATATTATATTACGTTAACTAATATAAGCTCGCTTTATTGATTCATTTTCTCACCGGATAATACATTGATATATATGCGATATATGTTAATTGTATTATTTTCTTTTGTTACAAAAATATATTATATATATGATATATAATATTGTAACAAGTTAGGGTTATAAATGCAACATGTTTTGTGGAGTTTAAACAAGTTAGAGTTTGGATTTGGGTTAGCTTTTAGGTTAGCTTTTTCATGAAGCTTCATGAAGCTTTCTTTTGTCTTTAGCTTGATATATTGTTTAGATATTTGTTAACCCAACCCAAACCCTTTACCTATGGTTTATTCTCTATAATGGTTAAGCCTTTCATTCTTAACCAAGGGTTGCAATTGTAACTATAACAATAATTCATTATTCATCACAAAAGCTTTCTTCTTCTTCTTCCTCCTTGAAAAAGCTTGCTAGCTTTTTACATGTGATGATTTAGTGTGAGAAATTGAAAACAAAAGAGAGCTAAATTCTTACTTCATCATCCTCATCTATTCTAGCCACTTAGATTAGGGTGTTCACTTCTCTAATTACTTCATTAGTGAAGTGTAAGCTTTGGTTTGAGATTCTTCAAGGTAGATCATCTTAGATCATGAAGACTACAAGCAAGGTGTCTTATTTACCTCATGGAGCCACTCGAGAGTCGGAGTTCATATTGATCGCAGCGAAGGGACCTCAACACGGAGCTTATGAAGCGAAGGAAGGGACTACAAAGGTTGTAATCCCTCTCTCTTAGATGTAAAGTTGTTTACATGCATGTTAACCCTAATTCTCTAGTTAATATCTTGGTTAGGGTTTGTTTAGCACCACAAAAATTTTAAAGTAGCATGATTGATGCTTGCCAAAACCTTTACAAGGTGTTATGCTAACCCTACAGGATATCCCACAAATAAACATTTAAACGATCGTGTCTCGAGTTTGTCCGGATTCTTCTTTTTCACAAAAGCTGGACAACCCCAAATCTTAACTCGCTTAAGAGATGGTCTCTTCCCATACAAAATGTCATATGGAGTGGTAGACACGGTCTTGGTCGGAACCCTTTTCAACAAAAAAGTTGCAGTCTCCAATGCATGCCCCCAAAAGGATAGGAGCAACTCAGCATCACTGATCATGGATCGTACCATATCTAATAGGGTTCGATTCCGCCGCTCTGACACGCCGTTATGCTGTGGTGTGTAAGGGGGAGTAAGCTGAGAGAGAATCCCATTCTCTTTTAGGAAGTTCAAAAACTCTATACTAAGATACTCTCCACCTCGATCCGATCGAAGTATCTTGATGCTCAATCCAGTTTGTTTTTTTACTTCAAGTTTGTACTCCTTGAATTTCTCGAAAACTTCAGATTTATGCTGTTAGTTATATGTATGCCCTAGAGGCCATTACTGTACATATGATGTATATTGTAGTGGATGCTGGGACATATATAGGGAGGACTTTCTTGCTCGACATGATAGTATGCTATCTGGTTACTCTTTACCTTAACGTGTACATTGATTGTCTCTCTGTTACATATTGGTAAAGCCCTTAGGATGTGTACTTGACTACCTGGACTATGATGCGGATCATACTAGTAGGGACATGGTAGTCCATAAGTACATCCTTCAAAGTCCCTAGTCGTGGGTGTATCGAGACGGGGCATCGATATACCAGAGTAGACTAGCGTGTACCTTCTCGACCCATACAGATGGGCGATGGATGATCCCATATCCATTGGTGTTTGACATCAGAGATGATATACGGGTGCTCAGTAGAGACTGGGTACACTGGACGGACTCGCCGAGAACTCCCAGATGGTATTATACCTCACGTCAGATGGCAGTTCTCTGGTGACACTGGTACAGAGTAGTCTGTTGACCCGAGATCGTCATAGAGTCTTGTGTGGTTCCCACTGTGCTTTGATTTCCATCTTACCACGTCCATGAGGGCGTGCAAAACGGTGGTTTTTGGGTACTGTCCCGAGTCACATGGAGGCAATGAGCGATAGGAGGGGATTCGTCTCTCCCGGTATAGGGAGTTGATGTTGCGCTGTGTTCGATTGGCTATAACAGGAAATCCCTGGCCAGGGTTGCTGAGATTTACTGGTAAGTGTTACCAGTAGTTTCTCGAATTTTTATAGACCTCATATCGACACGACTTATCAAGCTATTGGGATCTGACGTTTACCACCCCTAGGCGAGATATGCGACATATCAGACGATCAGACCGGACCGTACGGTAGTGTTACTGGTTGGATTCACAGGAGTGTGAGCGGGCTAGCTCGTCGATCTTTTGATCGCTCAATACCCGGGTGGCCGTTACGTTTGGCAGACCGCTTGCGGCTTGTGGGTGTTTGATATGATCATCACCTGCTACCGGCGTATTGACGAGTCTTTAGAGTCCTACACAGAGGTTTCCTGGCTTGAGCAAAACGAAAGAGGAGCACATATGAGATATGTGCGGGACCGAGAATAATACGTGTATGTGATACTGTATTCCAGTCTCGTCATATGTAACGTTGATCGGTTATATGTGATATAGCCGGGTTATCGGATCAAATGTTGATTCGATAATTGGTTACTATTCATGTTAGTCAGTTATATGAGATATGACCGGATCGTTAAATCAAGTGTTGATTTAATGATTTAATGTATAATTATATATTTGATATATTATTTTACATTAACTAATATTGATCGGTTATATGTGATATAGCCGGATTATCGGATCAAGTGTTGATTCGATAATTTGTTACTATTCATATTAGTCGGTTATATGTGATATGACCGGATCGTTAAATCAAGTGTTGATTTAATGATTTAATGTATAATTATATATATTTGATATATTATTTTACATTAACTAATATTGGTTCATTTAAGATGGTTTTTCTCACTTGTTGTGCACATTGTATATGTGATATATTTTCATGTGCACTTGATTGTATCATATTTGTTCCTACTAGCTAACTTGAGTTTATGTAAGGATCAAACCATGGTTGAAT
Source organism: Agapanthus africanus (assembly GCA_030015575.1). Lineage (NCBI taxonomy): Eukaryota > Viridiplantae > Streptophyta > Magnoliopsida > Asparagales > Amaryllidaceae > Agapanthus > Agapanthus africanus. Next base: position 297,167,030 of record JASDDO010000008.1, read on the forward strand.
AATGGTTAGGGTTTTCTTTAAAATTATCCATTCATTCATTTGTAACGAATAGTGGTGGGCAAGAATAAAATGGTGGCTATTATTTTATCTTCATGAAAATTGACAAAGCATTGATGCTTACACCATTTTGTCTCTTGACTTTGACCCAACCATACATCCAACCATGGTTCCATCTCTACAACTAACCCAAGTTTGCATTATGATACATTTGATTATTCTTACACCATTCACACATTATTCTTCTGGTCCATTCATGTTTCTTCATGCTTCTTCTTCTTCTTCATCAAGAAGAAGAAAGCTTGAAACCTCCTATGGTGAAATGATCAAATGAGTGAGAAAACAAAATCTAATGTCAACCCATCTCCTCTTTCTTCATTCTCTACAACATGCCTTGTTGAAGAGAGTGTTGTCTTCATAACTTTCTTGACTTGGTGAAGGCGGAGCTCGAGTTTGAGATGCCTCGACGTAGATCTTCTTCGGCATTGTAGTCTTCGACTTAGCCCGATTATTTCTCCGACGAAACCATCACCGGAGTCCGGGATCCGACGACCGAAGCGGAGGGACATCGTCTTGGAGCTATGGAGGTGGAGCAAAGAAACTACAAAGGTTGTATTTTCTTCACTCATTAGTTATGTTGATAACTAGTTGCTTCTTTTTCGCCTAAACTCTAGCCAACGATCCGTATAAGGGTTCTTCGGCACATGTAAAATTTTTATTTGGCATGGTTGATGCCTTGTGTGAACCCCTTGATGTGCCCCGGAACCCTACAGTGGTATCAGAGCCAAGCTAGAGCCTTAGGCGATCCCCGGAAGGAATTAGAAATCCGATCGAACCAAAATCCCATTGCAAAATCGCTCTCTGTACTTTTTTCAAAACTGTTGATTTTTGGGAATTAAAATATGCAGAAAAAACAAGCAGGCTTTTGTAAGAATGACTGTGAAATTTGGGCTCATGATTCCACTGTTCAAGCGCGGAAGCGCCGCACAACCATGGCTTGTGCGGCCCTTCCGCGGCCAACTGTTCACCGCACGTGCCCAATTTTGCACAGTAATTCCTGTAATGCAGTGCTGATTTTCCTGGAATATTTTAAACTGAACTCAAGAGTTGAGTTGTTCTGAGTTGTTTTGGGAATCATTGTTTCGATCGGAAAGTCTAATTCTGTCTATGTGTTTTCCAGATAATTAGAATGTATTGAAGTATTTGGACGAGTATCATTTACTCACTCTTCACGGGGTTTACGTCTTTCGGATATATGTGCAAGTTTTGTAGTGGACCCTCTAGAAGACAACAAACCTTAACTCGATTATGTGACCGTCTTGAACTGTCCTTTGAACCTTCGGGTTTGGGGCAGTACGGCGTGCCACATGTGAGGCGTTGGCTTGACCCTTCTACGGCTGGACCGCTGCTACTGTGCCACACTCCGGAATTTTTGAACTCCGCTCAAGTGTTGAGCTTTAGTGAATTTTGGGTATTTGACCATTCGCTCAAAAACTTTAATACTGTATATTTATCTGGAATGGGATACAATAATTGGAATTCACAAAAAGTTATGAGATAACTAAATGAATGTTATAAACATAGTAGTTTAGTCTCACTTGATCGGTTGCCACAGAATTTTGATGTGATCAAAAGTCCGTCGCAATCACGTAGTGTACGCGGATACTCGCCGGGTAAACTTAATAGACAGCCTCACTCCATAGCCCCGACCAAGTGACTGTAGGAGAACCCCGTCGCCGAAAGCATCCGTTCGGGTGCTCGCGGCAGCGGTGTTCCGCCCTGGTGCACTTTGTCGACGGCATCGGGGGTGCGGCCGCCTATTGAAGTTTGCGACGAGCATTCGATCAATATGTCGGGAATCTTGTTGAATTGCCCGACTTGATATTGGAAAGTGTTTTCGATTTCGAGACTAAAATGCGGGGTTTATAATTGTTAGGCATGTGATGTCTAAGTAATTCATGTGATTAGGCATGTGATGTCTAAAGAAGTTGCGGATTCCAACTGTTGTAGTTTTACACTTTCTTTTCTGTGACCGTAAGTGTAGTATGGCGATATCGCCGTTTTCGTTGCTATACGTCAACGACAATTGGGGTATGCATACTTACTTACGTTGATGACATGTGATGTTATGTGTTGCTGGATATGTTATATTGGATCGTCGTGTTTGAATAGCCGGGGGTTTTTATGTGAGATGAGTGTTTTTCATTTTCATTCATGTGAAAACTTGTATGTAATATTCTTTTATTTGGGGCACTTCCATGTTGCGGAAGATGTCACCGGTTGTATATTATTTACTTTTCCGCACTAGGATAGACCCAAGGAGGAGGGCACAAGTAACCGGGTTCTGGAGTCCAGTGGGAGACCAACTCGAGGAGTCGAGTCTGGGTCTCCTAACTCTAGAATTGGTAGGGTTGCTTGCCGTTCTCGTAGGGGTCTAGGGGTGTGGGTTTGGCTATTCATCACGACCGTGGAATCCGTGTTTTGTACTGGCTCGTATTGAAAACACGGACGTCCTAGTATATCCAATATTTCATTTGATTCTTCTGCTGCGATATCTGTGATGTGATCATGTGATGTTCTGTGATAGATACAGTATATAGTATATGTGATATATTATATAGACGTTACTTATGTTTTACACCCGCGCTAGCCCTGCCCTGCTCTGTCGTTAGTTACCTAACCTAACGGTGCACGAGGGGACATCGAGGCGAATGCGGATGGCATAAGTGTACGTCATATCTATCTGTGATGTTTAGGTATTTAAATGATGGGACTTCATTAATGTGATTAATGAAAGAAAAGAAAACTTAAGATGTTGTGGAATCGAATTTCAAAATTAAAACAGGTAGCTACAGTTCTTGCTTTGCACAGCGGTATATGTGATATATCCTGCACCTTATTCGATAAGGAAAGGACCGAGATCCCTTCACCGGGAGTGACTCCTTTAGCAACAACTGGCAGATGCTACACACTTGGCTTTTTTTTGATTGCTTTTAAGAGTTTTTGCTTTGCACAGTGATATATGTGATATATCCCGCACCTCATACGACGAGGAAAGGGCCGACGATCCCTTCACCGGGAGTGAACCCTTTAGCAAAACTGGAAAGGCCTCAAAATCACTCCATTTCTAAACTTAAGTCGATCCTACAACGATATCAAGTTCATTACGCAATAGGTTTTCAGAAAAACCTGTCGTAGCCCTCCGTCATTTCAGATAAGTACTAGTTAGTATTCGTGCTGCGGTTGTTTGGCATGCGTCAAGGCGTAGTGTACGGTAGCTAACTAGTGCTTATCTGCTAGCATACGATGTGATTGGATTGGGACATTCGTACGGCGTTGTTTGGCATGCGTCAAGGGTCGTGCGGGTGGGTCTAATTCAATCAAGAAATGTACGGGTTGAACTTGACTAGCAGACTATGGGTTGTTTGGCATGCGTCAAGGTCATAGCGAGCTAGGGGCAAAAGATTATCGGGAATTTCAAGTGTTGAAATTTGCAATGAGATTGCATACCTTCTATGAGATAGTTGGATCCCGATACCCGCTGCGAGTAAGAGTTACTCCTGGGAGAGTTTTGCACATTGCAATTAGCCGATCAAGTGGGTGTCTAGAAAGGTGTTAACGAGGTTACGCCTCTGGGAAAACGAGGTTTACATTAATTAGGTTCGTGCGAAAGCACGGGGGACCTCCCTCAAAGTACCGACACTGGCCTGGCTGAAAGATTGGCGAACTTGTAGTGTGTAATTAATCCCGGCTAGTCTTTCCTTTTAGGGTTTGAAGGAAGATTTGATAAAAAGCAGTGGGAGCCATCCTGATTAGATAAAATATAACCAATCTGATCTTGCAAGAGCGCACGCTGAGTGTTTTCTTCTCTCTCTCTCCGGGTAGCGACCATATCACGCCTTAATCAAGATAATAATATGGATAATTGACCGAACCCGCTTGTTATACTGAGCTGGGAACGTTGGTCCCGCTCCAACTTATAATTGTTATAAGACAGAGCAGGAAATTGGGGAATACCAGATTTCCCGTGCCGCCCAAACGAAGAGAGTGCATATTGATGCATCATCTTCGGGTGTGTTCATTACAAAGAACTGTTTCTCAGTATCCTCCCGATCCTGGGTATGTGATACCGGATCAGGATCCTAGATATGTAATCTGTTACATAGGGCTACAAAAAGGTAGAAAAACTGAGAACGGGTGATAAGTTTCATGAGGCAGAAAACGGGGCAAGTGTTGCAGCCAAGTCTGTCGGTCACTGTCACCCTGTATTACCTGAATACATTGATTCTGAACGAATGTTATTAGATACCGAACCTGATATACAAAATCATATCAGTCTCTTTATTAGTAAAGAAATGATAAAATTTTGTATTGTTGGATAATGTTTTGAACATTTCCTATATCAAAAGTTGATCGGTTCAGGCACGTTATCTAAAAGCATTGATGTTCTAAATCAAACTACAGTTCTTAGTATACGGAACACACACAAGAAGAACTGTTCAGAAATGAACGGATCCTTCTTGAGGTATTGTAGACTAGGTCATATCAATGCGACCCGACTGGCTGGAGTTACATAAAGATGCATATTTAAATTTGTTTGAATTTACATCTTGTGAAACTCGCCAGTCATGTCACAGAGATAAGATGACCACAGCTCTGTTTATTGGAAACAGAGAAAGAGTTAGTGAACTCTTGGGATAATACATGTTGATGTATGTAGGTCCCCTGTCTACACATACCAGGAATGGTTCTTTATACTTCATTACATTCTCTGATGATCTCTCGAGATTCAGACATATGTTCCTGTTGAAACACAAGTCCGAACCTTTTGAGATATTCACGGAATATAAGAAAGAAGTAGAGAACCAAAATATGGGGATAAGTATTATGTCCTTTGATGAGATCAAGGAGGAGAATACTTGAGCATGGAATTCCTGGACTATTCTAAAGGAGAATGAGATTCTCTCTCAGCATTACTCCTCCGAATATACCATAGCACGATGGTAAATCAGGGTGGAGCAGACACACCCTATATGATAAGGTGCGCTCTATGATGAGTACTACTGAGTCACCTATTTCCTTAAGGGAGTCATGCACTTGAGAAGTTGCATGCCTATTGAATAGGGTTCGAATCAAATCAGTTGCCTACCATTTCATATGTGATATGGAAAGGGAAGAGCCCATGTCTTAAGCTAGTTAAGATTTGGGGTTGTCCGGCCTATGTCTAAAAAGCAAAATCCGGACAAGCTCGAGGCAAAGTCTGTTATGTATAACTGGAAAGGTTCCAGCTATACAAATGATGGCAGATGATTTGGTACAACCAAAGGATTCAGTAGATACCAACGAACCTCAGCCTCTCCGCCGATCTGGTAGGGTTCCTCACCCACCTGAGAGTTACTTCGGTTTCTCTATGACAGTGGGAGCGAGGAATGCATCATAAGATGATGACCCAACTAGTTTCGAGCTGGCCATCAGGAGTGAGACTCTGTAAGAATGGCTGGATGTTTAGCGATCTGAGATGGAATCCTTATACACCGACAAAGTATGGACTTTTGTTGCGATATCTGAAGGGTTAAATCCCCATCAGGAGCAAGTATATCTTGAGAAGATTACTTGGTGTAGATGGAAAAGTTGAGACTTTCAAAGCTAGACTTGTTAATGGTTTGCATCATTGACCAGGAATGGATCATGATAAAGCCTTTTCAAAGGAGCTAAGCTTAAGTCCATCCAGATCCTACTTGCCACGGCTACAATCCATGACTACGATATCTGGTGGTTGGGTGTCATGACTGCTTTTCTAAATGATGTTTTGGAAGAGAGCGTCTATAAGTACACAGCCAGAGGGCTTCGTAGACAGTGGGAGCAGCGGAAACGTGTGCAAGATGTTTTATGTGATAAAGCAGGCATCGCGGAGTTGGAACATCTGTTTTGATGTGGTAGTTAAAGAGTTTGACATCATCAAAATGGTAGATGAACCTTGTATAAACAGAAGGGTAGTAGGGAGTATTGTGACGATCCTCGTAGAGTACGTGGATGACATACTCTTGATGGGGAAGGAGTTTCCTATGCTACGCTCGGTCAATCTCCGTTTATCACAATGATTCTCCAAAAAAGATAAAAAATGATACCTACTAAATCCTGGATTTTGGATCTATGAGATAGATCTAAATGGATATTAGGATACTCACTAATTGTAGTGAGATAGTATCAATCGATCCTGGGGAGAATCACTGGAAGTGTTCCAGAGTGATAAAGACGACTGAATGTCAGTCGCAGGCATTGTCTTTACCCTCCGTAAAGGGACGGTATGTTGGAAGAGTTCCAAGCTAGATACCGTGACATACTAGACGATAAAGGCAGGATACAGCGCTACTTAAGATGCTACCAAAGAGGCCGTTTGGATGTATAATGGTTCATGAGATGAACTATGTTCCTACCATTGTGAGAAAATGGAGTTGTGGCTTATGCCAAGGAACGCTGGTCCCATCAGTGATCCAGACTTATTCTAAGGCAGTGTCACCTGATCATGGAGATGGTTGATCTCCAAGATGATCGAGGCAAGGAGAGCAGACTTAGAGGATAACACGGCGGATCCACTCACGAAGGCCTGTTCCCAGAGAGAGACTTTTATGGGATGGTTGAGTATGAGATACTGCAACCACTGCTACAGATGGCCCAAGTGCAAGTGGGAGATTGTTAGTTATATGTATGCCCTAGAGGCCATTACTGTACATATGATGTATATTGTAGTGGATGCTGGGACATATATAGGGAGGACTTTCTTGCTCGACATGATAGTATGCTATCTGGTTACTCTTTACCTTAATGTGTACATTGATTGTCTCTCTGTTACATATTGGTAAAGCCCTTAGGATGTGTACTTGACTACCTGGACTATGATGCGGATCATACTAGTGGGGACATGGTAGTCCATAAGTACATCCTTCAAAGTCCCTAGTCGTGGGTGTATCGAGACGGGGCATCGATATACCAGAGTAGACTAGCGTGTACCTTCTCGACCCATACAGATGGGCGATGGATGATCCCATATCCATTGGTGTTTGACATCAGAGATGATATACGGGTGCTCAGTAGAGACTGGGTATACTGGACGGACTCGCCGAGAACTCCCAGATGGTATTATACCTCACGTCAGATGGCAGTTCTCTGGTGACACTGGTATAGAGTAGTCTGTTGACCCGAGATCGTCATAGAGTCTTGTGTGGTTCCCACTGTGCTTTGATTTCCATCTTACCACGTCCATGAGGGCGTGCAAAACGGTGGTTTTTGGGTACAGTCCCGAGTCACATGGAGGCAATGAGCGATAGGAGGGGATTCGTCTCTCCCGGTATAGAGAGTTGATGTTGCGCTGTGTTCGATTGGCTATAACAGGAAATCCCTGGCCAGGGTTGCTGAGATTTACTGGTAAGTGTTACCAGTAGTTTCTCGAATTTTTATAGACATCATATCGACACGACTTATCAAGCTATTGGGGTCTGACGTTTACCACCCCTAGGCGAGATATGCGACATATCAGACGATCAGACCGGACCGTACGGTAGTGTTACTGGTTGGATTCACAGGAGTGTGAGCGGGCTTGCTCGTCGATCTTCTGATCGCTCAATACCCGGGTGGCCGTTACGTTTGGCAGACCGCTTGCGGCTTGTGGGTGTTTGATATGATCATCACCTGCTACCGGCGTATTGACGAGTCTTTAGAGTCCTACACAGAGGTTTCCTGGCTCGAGCAAAACGAAAGAGGTGCACATATGAGATATGTGCGGGACTGAGAATAATACGTGTATGTGATACTGTATTCCATTCTCGTCATATGTAACGTTGATCGGTTATATGTGATATAGCCGGGTTATCGGATCAAATGTTGATTCGATAATTGGTTACTATTCATGTTAGTCGGTTATATGAGATATGACCGGATCGTTAAATCAAGTGTTGATTTAATGATTTAATGTATAATTATATATTTGATATATTATTTTACATTAACTAATATTGATCGGTTATATGTGATATAGCCGGATTATCGGATCAAGTGTTGATTCGATAATTTGTTACTATTCATATTAGTCGGTTATATGTGATATGACCGGATCGTTAAATCAAGTGTTGATTTAATGATTTAATGTATAATTATATATATTTGATATATTATTTTACATTAACTAATATTGGTTCACTTAAGATGGTTTTTCTCACTTGTTGTGCACATTGTATATGTGATATATTTTCATGTGCACTTGATTGTATCATATTTGTTCCTACTAGCTAACTTGAGTTTATGTAAGGATCAAACCATGGTTGAATAATGGTTAGGGTTTTCTTTCAAATTATCCATTCATTCATTTGTAACGAATAGTGGGGGGCAAGAATAAAATGGTGGCTATTATTTTATCTTCATGAAAATTGACAAAGCATTGAAGCTTACACCATTTTGTCTCTTGACTTTGACCCAACCATACATCCAACCATGGTTCCATATCTACAACTAACCCAGGTTTGCATTATGATACATTTGATTATTCTTACACCATTCACACTTTATTCTTCTGGTCCATTCATGTTTCTTCATGCTTCTTCTTCTTCTTCATCAAGAAGAAGAAAGCTTGAAACCTCCAATGGTGAAATGATCAAATGAGTGAGAAAACAAAATCTAAAGTCAACCCATCTCCTCTTTCTTCATTCTCTACAACATGCCTTGTTGAAGAGAGTGTTGTCTTCATAACTTTCTTGACTTGGTGAAGGCGGAGCTCGAGTTTGAGATGCCTCGACGTAGATCTTCTTCGGCATTTTAGTCTTCGACTTAGCCCGATTATTTCTCCGAAGAAACCATCACCGGAGTCCGGGATCCGACGACCGAAGCGGTAGGACATCGTCTTGGAGCTATGGAGGTGGAGCAAAGAAACTACAAAGGTTGTATTTTCTTCACTCATTAGTTATGTTGATAACTAGTTGCTTCTTTTTCGCCTAAACTCTAGCCAACGATCCGTATAAGGGTTCTTCGGCACATGTAAAATTTTTGTTTGGCATGGTTGATGCCTTGTGTGAACCCCTTGATGTGCCCCGGAACCCTACATATGCTTTATCAAAAACACATGACCGAATCTCGAGAGATCATCAGTAAAAGTTATGAAGTAAGAAAAACCGCCTCTTGCATGTGTAGACATTGGCCCACATACATCACTATGTATGAGGCCCAAGAGCTCAGTAGCTCTTTCTCCGTGTCCAGTAAACAGAGTTTTGGTCATTTTCCCTTTGATACAAGACTGGCAAGATGCATAAGATTTATACTCAAAAGAATTTAAATATCCATTTTTATGAAGCTTGTTTAGTCTTGTTTCATTAATATGACGAAGTCTACAATGCCAAAGAAAAGCTTCATTTATATTTAAAAATTTTCTTTTGTTTGTGTGCTATATGTTGAAAACTGTGTGTTGATTAAGGACGTATATCCCGTTATTTAGTGTACCACAACCAATCAACTCTTGATTAAGTTTAATGTTCATAACATTGTGCTGCAATATAAAATGATATCCTTCATTTTCCAACAAAGAAACGGATATAATATTACAAAGGATGCTTGGTACAAAATAACATGGGTTCAAAACCAATATACAACCCGACGGCAACCCCAGATGATACTCTCCCACTGAAACTTCATGTACATTGGAACCATTTCCAACCCGGAGAGTATGATCATCTGTCTTCAAAACTCTGCTATTTCTCAGCCCCTGCACAGAATTGCAGATATGAGAACTCGAACCGGTATCCAATACCCAGGAAGCAGAGTTTATAGAAAAACAGTTTTAAGTTACGAACACACCTGAAGCTGAAGCATCACCATGCTTCCCCTTATTGAGACCAAGGTACTCAGTACAATTCCTCTTCTAGTGTTCCGTCTTCTTGCAGCAGAAACCTTCTCCTTTTCCCGACTCCACAGCTTTGGATTTGTCTTTCCCCTTTGCCTTTTTATTCCACCTATCGGCTTGGTGGATTTCTTCTTGTTCTTTCCCTTGGCCTTGGCTTTCGGGATGGAAGAAGAAGATTGTCCAATAAGCAGGGAGGGAGACTTCACCTTAAGCGTGCTCTCCGCATTTCTCAACATATTGAGATGTTCGGGTAGTGACTTTTCTATGTTGTGCATATTGAAGTTCACTATGAAAGGAGCAAAGGCAGAGGGAAGAGACTGTAGAACAATATCCATGTATTGCTCGTTGCCCATTGTCCATCCGAGGCCCTCAAGCTCTTCAATAAGAGCTATCATCTTCAAAACGTGGTCACCTACTGAACCGCCAGGAGCCATCTGCATCTGAAACAGCTTTCGAGATGCTTCGTATCGTAAGATACGAGACTGCTCCCCATACAACTCCTTTATCTGCAGAAAGATGGATTGAACATCCATCTCCTCGAGTTGTTTTGATGTGTATTGTCCATCGATGCAAGCGCGAGGCATTTTGCGGTGGCACAGTCAATATCCCATGTTTTCCGGATTTCCCTTTCCGCAACAGAAGATTCAAGGCCTGGTTTGGGCGGGGCTGTGGCAGTGAGGACATATGATACTTTATCATATGTGAGAGCAATGTTAATGTTTCTCAGCCAATCTTCTTAATTCGGTCTGGTAAGCTTATTTTTCTCTAATAGTAGCTTAACTCCAGTCATGGTTATCTGCCATTAGGAGAGAGAAAAGAATACACTCAGCGAAAGCTCTTGCAAAAATTAGATTGGTTTATTATCTTATCCAATCAATGTCTTCCACCGCTTTTATCAAATTCTCCTTCAAACCTAAAAAGGAAAAAAATAGCCAGGATTAATTACATTCTACAACTTTGCTAACCATTCAACTAGGCTAGTGCCGGTACTTCTGAGGGAGGTTTCCCGTGCTTTCGCACAGACCTAATTAAAATAAAACTCATTTTCCCAGAGGCACCTTTCTAGACACCTAATGAGTTAGCTAATTGTAAAGTGCAAAATTCTCCCGGGAGCAACTATTGCTCACAGTGGGATTGGGATCCAACTATCACATAGAAGGTATGCAATCTCATTGCAAATTTCAATACTTGAAACTCCCGATATGGTTTTTACCCCTAGCACTTATGACCTTGACTATAATCAACATATCATAAGTACTAGTGAAGTTCTACCCGTCATTTCATGATTAATTAAACCCACCCATATGTCCCTTGACTATAATCAACATAATCAGATGAATGTCCTAATTAATCTCATTATATGTTGTGTAGGAAGACATCACTTAGCTACCGTACACTACGCCTTGACTATAATCAATATACGTAGCATGAATACTAAGTACTCTACTTCCTAAAATGACGGAGGGCTGCGTATAGTTTTTAAGAAAACCTTCAACACTTCGAACTTGATATCGTTGTAGAATCTAATGGTTTAAAAAGGAGTAGCTTAAACTCTGCCATCTGAAATCTTACTTTTTCATAAAAAGTCGAGTAGGTTTCAAATCTGATTCTACAACATCTTTTTAGATTTCTTTTGTTTACGTTAATCATATTAATGTAGTTCCATCATTTAAGTCCTAAGCTATTATAGAAAAGAAACGAAAATAGAACGTACGCTTATGCCATCCGCATTCGCCACAATGTCCCGTTATGGATCGTTAGGTTACTTAACTAACGGCATAGAGGGGTGGGACTAGCGCGGATGCAAAACATAAGCAACATTTATTATATATCATATATATAATACATCATTCGTCTCAACATATAAAGTAATCATATTACAGAATATCCACAACAGAAGCACATATATGAAAATACAGGATATACTAGGAGGTCTGTATTTTGTATTTAGCCAACAATAGAAAATACGGATTCCACGGTCGCGATGAATAGCCAAGCCCACACCCCTAGACCTTACGAGAGCGGCAAGTGACCCTACCAATTCTAGAGTTTAGGAGACCCGGTTTCGACTCCTCGAGATGGCCTCCCACTGAACCCTAGAACCCGGTCACTTGTGCTCCCCTCCTTGGGTCTATCCTAATGCGGAAAAATAAATAATATACAACAATGGTGACATCATCCTCAACCCGGAAGTGCCCCAATAAAAGAATATTACATACAATTAATTTTACATGAATGAAAAGAAAAACTCTCATCTCACATAAAACCCCCCGTCTATTCATTCACGACGATCATGTACATCATATCTCAGCAACATATAATATCACATATCATCAATGTAAGTAAGTATGCATACCTCAATTGTCGTTGATGTATAGCAACGAAACCGGCGATACACCACATACTACACTTACGGTCGCAGAAAAGAAAGTGAAAAACTACAACAATTGTAATCGACACTGCCTTCAGACATCATAAACTCGGAATATCACATATTCAGGATTTCATGCCTAACAATGCAAATCTTATATTTAGGTCTCAACTATGTAAACACCTTTTCAAAAGAAGCAGGGTAATTCAACAAGATTCCCGATTCTACCGAAGCCAAAATATTAGATTTACACGCAACTAATTACTTTTCACAAAACTAATTAGTGTAGATTCCAATTATTGTATCACATTCAGAAATTTCTAAACAATGTTAAATGTTTCGATCGAGTCAACAAGAACCCATAAATTACCCCGATGAGCTCAACACTTGAGCGAAGTTAAAGTACCCAAAAACGTGCCACAGTACCTATGATCCATCCGTAGAAGGGCCAAACCAATGCCTCGCCTATGACACCGTGGAACTACGGCAAACCCTAGGGTTCAGTCGCGGTTCCAAGGGTATAGAATCGAGTTAAGGTTTTTGTTCTTCTAGAGGGTCCATAGAGTTACTTGCACGACTATCGAATATAATTAACTTAGGAAAATTCCAACACTTGGAAATTTTTGTTAGTGTATATGCCCTAGAGGCCATTACTGTATCATACTAGCTTGTATATTACTTAATGGAAGTTTAGGATATTCACAGTTGTATAGACAATCTTGCTTAAAATGGTAGTATGCTACTTGGTTTGTTTCTACTTCAATATGTGCATGTGTTTCTTCTAGCATATCACTTATACATATTAGTAGAGCCCTTAGGATCTTTACTTGATTACCAGCGTTGTGATGGCAATCATACTTGTGGGGGCTGGGGAATCTATAAGCACATCCTTATACAGGTCCCTAGTCGTAGGACTATCGAGACAGGGCATCGATACTCCGGAGTAGACTAGCGTATGCGCTTCTCATCCCAGCATGGGAGGTGGTCTGTCCCACAGCCATCAGTACGTCATACTGGAGATAGTATGCGGGTGCTCGTTAGGTTACGAGTACACTGGACAGGACTCGTCGAGAACTGATGGATGGTATTATACCTATCATCAGTTATCAGTTCCCAGGTGACATGAGTACAGCTTAATCCGCTGACTTGACACTGTCACTTCGCCTCGAGTGTGTTCCCACTGTACTTAGATTACTACCCTACCACGGCTCAAAGGAGTCATGCAAACAGGTAGTAGTTAGGTGCAGTCCCGAAGAACTTGGAGGCAGTGACGGTTAGACAGGATTCGTCTCTCCCGGTATTGGGAGTTGACATCGCGCTGTGTTTAAGAGAGCCATTACACGAGTAGTCCCTGTCCAGGACAAGCGAGATATACTGGTAGGTTTCCAGTGTTATCTCAGGGTGTTCTGGGCTACACTCCGACATGACTTGTACCTCTATTAGGGGACTGACTTACACCACCCCCTAGGTCCGCCATGCGATGTATCAGACGAACAGACCGGACTGTACGGAGATTGTCATATACAGGCTCAGTAGGAGTTCGGATGGGTTTACCTCATCGGCCTTTTTATCGACATCTACCTGGGGACCGTTACGTACAGGTTGTGCCGCTTGCGGTTTGTGGTTAAACCCACTGCCAGCGTAGTGTCGAGTCTTTAGATTCCCACACAGAGAGTTTCCCTGCACTGAGCGAAACGTGTAGAGGCCGTATGGTTTTACGGAAAGGCTGCGACTGTTAGTGTATATGCCCTAGAGGCCATTACTGTTTCATACTAGTATGTATATTACTTGATGGAAGCTTGGGATATTCACAGTTGTATATACAATCTTGCTCGAAATGGTAGTATGCTACTTAGTTTGTCTCTGCTTTAATGTGTACATGTGTTTCTTTTATTATATCACCTATACGCATTAGTGGAGCCCTTAGGATCTTTGCTTGATTACCAGCGTTGTGATGGCAGTCACACTCGTGGGGGCTGGGTAATCTACAAGCACATCCTTATTTACACGTCCCTGGTCATGGGATTATCGAGACAGGGCATCGATACTCCGTAGTAGACTAGCGTATGCGCTTCTCATCCCAGCACGGGAGACGGTCTGTCCCACAGCTGTCAGTACGTCGTACTTGAGATAGTATGCGGGTGCTCGTTAGGTTACGAGTACACTAGACAGGACTCGTCGGGAACTGTTGGTTGGTATTATACCTATCGTCAGTTATCAGTTCCCAGGTGACATGAGTACAGCTTAGTCCGCTGACTTGACACTGTCACTTCGCCTCGAGTGTGTTCCCATTGTACTTTGATTACTACCCTACCACGGCTCAAAGGAGTCGTGCAAACAGGTAGTAGTTGGGTGCAGTCCCGAAGCACTTGGAGGCAGTGACGGTTAGACAGGATTCCTCTCTCCCGGTATTGGGGGTTGACATCGCGCTGTGTCCAGGAGAGCCATTACACAAGTAGTCCCTGGCCAGGGCAAGCGAGATATACTGGTAGGTTTCCAGTGTTATCTCAGGGTGTTCTGGGCTACACTCCGACACGATTTGTACCGCTATTAGGGGACTGACGTTTACCGCCCCTAGGCCTGCCATGCGATGTATCAGACGAACAGACCAGACTGTACGGAGACTGTCACATTCAAGCTCAGTAGGAGTTCAGATGGGTTCACCTCGTCAGTCTTCTTATCGGCATCTACTTGGGGACCGTTACGTACAGCTAGTGTCGCTTGCGGTCTGTGGTTAAACCCACTGCCAGCGTAGTGTCGATTCTTTAGAGTCCCACACAGAGAGTTATTTGCCTTTAGGCAAAATGAGTAGAGGTCGCATAGTTTTGCGACAGGGTTCGTTCACATCCGCGCACTTGTGCACGTTTGCTGTCCGGACAGCTTATACTAGCGGGCTTTGGTTTAAGCCGGATCCTAGTATATGATTTAGGATTGGTTTTATCTCTTTGTATTCGTGTTCCTCGGATCACGGATACGGGTGCATATGCACAGTTGACTGAGACAGAGGGAGAGGACTTTGATTAGGGTTGATGACCATTGTCATTTTCATAACCCTAATGCTTATGTGTGTATTGTGATTAATTGATATTAGTTAATTATAATTGTGCATGGTTAGGGTTGTTGACCATTTGACTATCTTGACTTGTTGACTTAGGTTGACATGTTGACCATCATCATTCTATATGAAAGATGCTCTTTGATCCTTGCAATTTGCATTAAATTTGAAATGATAATGGTCAAGTCTTGATTAAGCATGACAATTATCTTAGCTAATTATCTATTTTCATAATTCACCCATATATGTGAGAATGGTTCATTTTTCTTATCATTCTATCATTCTAGTTCTCTCTCTTCCTCTTCCTCTCTCTCTAGCTCTCCCCTCTCATGAGTTGAGAAACACTTGAGCTTGAGATAAACCTCTCTAAAATACTCTCTACTCTTTTCTAAGGTTCTAGGATTAGCACCCCAAGCATCTTAGTTACTTCTAGCTTGATGTTGAAGCCAAAAGGTTGAGGCTCTCGGGTGGATCCTTCTTCGACTAGAGAAGACGACAAGGAGATCACTTCCGTTCACTCTAAGGAGAAAGGAGAGAAGGACATAAAGCCCTAGGTATAACCTCTCTTCCATGTAGCTAAAACTAGTTAGCTTTGTAGTTAGTTTTTGTTTAGAAAAGATCCTCTTTTTGTTAGTCCATGTTGCCTTGAGTGCTAAAAATCAGATTTTTATACCGTTTCCGCCTCCCCGCAAGCACCGGGGTGGGCAACATGGACTTACAGTGGTATCAGAGCCTTACTAAACATAAACTAGCTAGTTAGTAAAGTGTATAGAAGTTCGATCGGTAAAAATCGCAAAACTAGATTTCAAAACCCTAACATTTTGTTGATTTTTTTTCTGCTCTAAAAATAATAAATCATACTTCAAAAATCGGCTCAGGGTTTTGCTAAGAAACACACCAAAGACGTTCCAGTGAACCGTTCAAAGCGCCGCGTTTCCGCGGCAAGAACATGCTTCTTGCCGCAGAACCGCGGCCGAGTTGACTCGGTTGTGGACCGAGTTTGGTGCAGTATTCTTCTGTTATGGTTTTGGGATTTTTAAGATATTTTATTTCTGCCCAGATTTTCCAGAAAAGAAATTTGTATTTGGGGTGGTTATAAATCCGTATTTTTGATCGAACTTCCATATACTTTGACTAATGGGTTATATCTGTGATGTTTATATGTATTTAACGTCTGCTAATCGCTATACGACGATTAGTGGGGGTTATACATATCTGTGATCTGTAATGCTTGTTGGTTTGTGTATATGAACTCGATGGATTGTCACGGATGAATAGCCGGGGTGGATGTGAGATGAGAGTTTCTTTTTTCTTTCATTCATGTAATATGTAAATTGATGTAATATTATTTATTTGGCCGCACAACCGGGTCGGGGTTGTAGCCGTCATTGTATAATTTATTTTTACTGTTTTTGCTCCTAGGATAGACCCATGGTGGGGTGCACAAACTACCGGGTATCTCGAAGTGCCGAGTGGCCTACTCACGTCGTTGAGGGAGGTTGCTTCGCTTCGGGTACTTGGCGGGTAGTTTGCCGTACCCGTAGGGGTCTTGGGTGGGGTTTTGGCTATTCATCGCGACCGTGTAATCCGTTTTTCGTTGCAGGCTCGAACGAATCGCGGATTCCTAGTATATCCAAAGTGTTCATCTGTGATCTGTAATGGCTATCATTGCTATATATCTATATATAATAACTATTTAGGTGTTGCTTATGTTTTGCATCCGCGCTAGTCCAGCCCCCGCTCTGTCGTTAGTTAAGTAACCTAACGGGTGATGACGGGGCCCCGTGGCGAATGCGGATTGCATAAGCGTACACCATATTTTGGTTGTTTTCTGCAATGGTAGGATTTAATGACGGGACGCATTAAAATTAATGCAAGAAAATAAACCAAGTAAAAGTCGATTGGAACACTTTGAAAACCACTCGGTTCTTTTCAAAACTAAACTTTTAAATGCGGAGCTTGAACCACTCCTTTTAAAAGCTATCTCGTTCCATCGATTATATCAAGTTCACTACGTTCACGGTTTCGCTAAAACCATTCGTAGCCCTCCGTCATTCCACATGAATGGTCAAAAAGTATTCAAGCTATGTATGTTGACCACAGTCAAGGCATAGTGATTGGTATCTATTGGGTATTCATGTGCAGCATAGGTAGATGCGTTGGTTTGGGACAGTCGTGCTGCCATTTTGGTCAAAGTCAAGGGTAGGTACGGGTGGGTCCAAATTAACCAGAAGAATGACGGGTAGTACTTGACATGTGACTTATGATATTTTGGCCAAAGTCAAGGTCATAAGAGCATGGGGCAAAAATCCACATCGGGAGTTTCATAAGTACTGAAATTTGCTAGCGCTGCATACCATTTGGAGTGTGATGATTCTGGTAGGATTCCTTCAGTTTTATCACGTGATGATATTAGGATCCCGATCCTACTGTGAGTATATGCTACTCTTCGGGAAATCTCTCACTTAACGATCAATGCTATAAACCTAGTAGGTGTCTAGAAAGGTTTTAGCGGGCCTACGCCCACAGGGAAAAGAGGTTACTTAATTAAGGAACTTCGCGAAAGCGTTGGAAAACCTCCCTCGAAGTACCGACACTGGCCTGGCTGAACGGTTAAGCAAGTATTGTATGGTGAGATTGATCCCGACTAATTCTTCCTTTATGGTTTGAGGAGGGATTCGAGAGACAGTGGGAGCCATCCTGTTTAGACAAACTAAAAACCACTCTAAACTTGCAAGAGCATCCTGCTAAAGTGTTTCTTTTCTCTCTCCTAATTGCAGCGACCAATCAACATGACTGGACTTAAGTTATTACTAGATAAAAATATACTGACAGGGCCAAACTACAAAGATTGGCTCAGGAATGTCAAGATGGCAATCACTTATGACAAGTTGGGGTATATCCTTACCACCAAAGCTCCCTTGTCCCAGGTCCCACCTCCAGCGTCGCGGATGTAGAAATCCGTAAGACATGGGAGATCGATTGCGCAAAGGCCAAATGCCTCGTGCTTGCCTCTATGGACAACGAACATCAGAGGAGGCACGAGAATATGGACTTAGAATCCATATTTCTTCATACAAAAGAACTGTGTGGAGAGCAGTCTCGTATCGCAAGATACGAAGTTTCGAAGAAGCTGTTTTCGAAAAGATTGGTCGTCGGATCATCGGTAGCGGAACACGTTCTTAAGATGATTGGCTACATAGAGGAGCTCGCGGACCTTGGGACCACGTTGGAGAATGAACTCTACACTGACTTGATTCTCCTGTCCCTTCCTTCCACTTACGCCCAGTTTGTCATAAACTTCAACATCCAAGGAAAGGAGGTTGAACTTTCCGAACTTCTGAACATGTTGAGGAGTGCTGAGGGCACCCTACAGAAAGGTAGGGAGACATCCACTTTGTTTGTAGGAGGATCTTCCTCTTCTAGGTCCAGGGCGAAAGCCAAGGGAAAGAAGAAGAAAGCCCCCGCCAAACCAAGGGGCGGTGTCAGTAAAGTGGATACGAAGGGAAAGGGAAAGGCAACAAAGGTAGCGGGAAAGCTGGTGGAAAAGGAAGAATCCTTCTACTGTCACAAAAGTGGACACTGGAAACAGGATTGCAAGGCTTGGAAGGCCAGAACCCAGGATCTGAAGCGAGTTGCGGCTTCAGCTTCAGGTGTGTATGTTATTGAAAACTGTCTATCAATAAACTCTACTTCCTGGGTATTGGATACCGGATCAGGATCTCATATCTATAATTCTTTGCAGGCGTTGAGAAAGCGTAGGGTTTTGAAGGCAGGTGATATGACCCTCAGAGTTGCAAATGGAGCTAGCATGGATGCTGAGGCCGTGGGGGACTATCACCTGGGATTGTCAGATGGACACTTTTTGGTTTTGCGTAGTTGTTATTTTGTACCAAATGCAACTTGTAATATCATTTCTGTATCTTTATTATCTAAAGAAGGTTATGAATTTGCATTTGTAAGTAATGTAGTGAACATTCACCTTAATCAAGTTTTGATTGGGTCAGGTACATTAAACATTTTTGGCATGGTTGATGCCTTGTGGAACCTCTTGAGTGTGCTTAGGAACCCTACAGTGGTATCAGAGCCTAACTAGAGCTTTAGGCGATGTGTTAACGAAATTAAAACTCCGAACGAACCCGATACGTCCAAGTTTACCCCCTCTCTGTACATTTTTTCAAAACTGTGTATTTTCTCAATTAAAAATACCTCAAAAATTAAGCAGGGAAATATAAGAATTGTGGTGAAATACGACCTCCTAATACTTCCAAACCGCCGTGGAACCGCGGCCGTACCATGCTTGAGCCGCGGATCCGCGGCCGTACAGAGGGATTGGGTCATTATATTTTCACAGTAATTCTTATATCAGATAGTTCTATTTTATGGGTATTTTTAAACTGACTCAAGTGTTGAGTTTTCTGGGGGTTTATTTTGTAATCGTCGATTCGATCGGAGAATTTAATTTTGTTATGTTTTCCGGATACTTTTAGAACATGTTAAAAAGTTCGACCGGATATAAATACCCACTTTTTCCCTTGCCGGGAAATTTCCAAGTGTTGGATTTTTCCGTGGTTTAAGAATGTTCTAAGTAGTGCAAGTAACACGATGGACCCTCTAGAAGACAACAAACCTTAACTCGATTATGTGACCGTCTTGAACTGCCCTTTGAACCTTCGGGTTTGGGGCAGTACGGTGTGCCACATGTGAGGCGTTGGATTGACCCTTCTACGGCTGGACCGTTGGTACTGTGGCATGAAGTGGATGTTTTTGAACTTGTTTCAAGAGTTTAGCTGTTTTAGGAAAACTTTGGTGTTTGATTGTTCGATCGGAAAGTTTAACATTTTCTATTTATCGGGAATGTGATACAATATTTGGAATCCACAAGTAGTTATGAGATAACTAATTTGGATGTTATAAACACAGCAGTTTAGTCTCAATTGATCGGTTGCCACGGAATTTTAATGTGATCAAAAGTCCATCACAATCACTTAGCGTACGCGGATACTCGCCGGGTAAACTTAATAGAAAGCTACACCCCATAGCCCCGACCAAGTGACTGTAGGAGAACCCCGTCGCCGAAAGCATCCGTCCGGGTGCTCGCGGCAGCGGTGTTCCGCCTTAGTGCACTTTGTCGACGGCATCCGGGGGTGCGGCCGTCTACTAAAGTTTGCGACGAGCATTCGTTCAGTTTATCGGGAATCTTGTTGAATTGCCCGACTAGATATTGAAAAGTGTTTTCGATATATAGACTAAAATGCGGGGTTTATAATTGTAAGGCATGTGATGTCTAAGGAATTCAGAATGTTAGGCATGCGATGTCTAAGGAGGTTGCGGATTCCAACTGTTGTAATTTTACACTTTCTTTTCTGCGACCGTAAGTGTAATATGTGATATCGCCGGTTTCGTTGCTATATGTCAACGACAATTGGGATGGGCACATTTACTTACGTTGATGACATGCGATGTTATGCGTTGCTGGATATGTTATATTGGATCGTCGCGTTTTGAATAGCCGGGGGTTTTATGTGAGATGAGAATTTTTATTTTCATTCATGTAAAATTAACTTGTATGTAATATTCTTTTATTGGGGCACTTCCAGGTAGCAGAAGATGTCATCCATTGTATATTATTTACTTTTCCGCACTAGGATAGACCCAAGGAGGAGGGCACAAGTAACCGGGTTCTGGAGTCCAGTCGGAGACCAACTCGAGGAGTCGAGTCCGGGTCTCCTAACTCTAGAATTGGTAGGGTTGCTTGCCGCTCTCGTAGGGGTCTAGGGGTGTGGGTTTGGCTATTCATCACGACCGTGGAATCCGTGTTTTATACAGGCTCGTATTGAAAACACGGACGTCCTAGTATATCCAATGTTTCATTTGTTTCTTCTGCTGCGATATCTGTGATGTGATCATTTGATGTTCTGTGATAAATACTGTATATAGTATATATGATATATTATATAGATGTTACTTATGTTTTACACCCGCGCTAGCCCTGCACCGCTCTGTCGTTAGTTACCTAACCTAACGGTGTACGAGGGGACATCGAGGCGAATGTGGATGGCATAAGTGTACGTCGTATTTATCTGTGATGTTTAGGTAACTTAAATGATGGGACTTCATTAATGTGATTAATGAAAGAAAAGAAACCTATGATGTTGTGGAATCGAATTTTCAAAAACAGGTAGCTACAGTTCTTGCTTTGCATCGTGGTGTTCCTTGTAGAACATCCTGCACCTTATTCGATAAGGAAAGGGCCGAGATCCCTTCACCGGGAGTGACACCTTTAGCAATAACTGGCAGATGCTACAGCCCTCGGTTTGTCTTTTGATTGTTCCTATAGTTCTTGCTTTGCACAGAGGTATATATGATATATCCAGCACCTTATTCGATGAGGAAGGGCCGACGATCCCTTCACCGGGAGTGACCCCTTTAGCAAAACTAGAAAAGCCTAAAAAACACTCCATTTTAAAATCATTTGATTCTGCAACGATATCAAGTTCATTACGCAAAAGGTTTTCTTAAAAACCTGTCGTAGCCCTCCGCCATTTCAAATAAGCACTGGATAGTATTCGTGCTGCGTTTGTTGACCTCTGTCAAGGCGTAGTGTGCGGTAGCTGATTAGTGCTTATCTGTATAAGCATATGATGTGATTGATTTAGGGTATTCGTGCGACCTTGTTGACCTCTGTCAAGGGTCGTGCGGGTGGGTTTACTTCAATCAAGAAATGACGGGTTGAACTTGACTAGCAGCTTATGGTTTGTTGACCTCTGTCAAGGTCATAGGACGCTGGGGCAAAATATTATTGGGAATTTCAAGTGTTGAAATTTGCAATGAGATTGCATACCTTCTATGAGATAGTTGGATCCCGATACCCGCTGCGAGTAATTGTTAATCCCGGTAGAGTTTTACACATTACAATTAGCCAATCAAGTAGGTGTCTAGAAAGGTGTCAACGGGGTTATGCCTCTGGGAAAACGAGGTTTACATTAATTAGGTTCGTGCGAAAGCACGGGGGACCTCCCTCAAAGTACCGACACTGGCCTGGCTGAAAGATTGGCGAACTTGTAGCGTGTAATTAATCCCGGCTAGTCTTTCCTTTTAGGGTTTGAAGGAAGATTTGATAAAAACAGTGGGAGCCATCCTGATTAGATAAAATAATAACCAATCTAATCTTGCAAGAGTGCACGCAGAGTGTTTTCTTCTCTCTCTCTCCAGGTAGTGACCATATCACGCCTTAATCAAGATAATAAAACGGATATATTGACCGAACCCGCTTGTTATACTGAGCTGGGGAACGTTGGTCCCGCTCCAACTTATAATTGTTATAAGACCGAGCAGGAAATTGGGGATTACCAGAATTCCCGTGCCACCCAAACGAAGAAAGTGCATGTTGATGCATCATCTTCGGGTGTGTTCATTACAGAGAACTGTTTCTCAATGTCCTTTACGTCCTGGGTATATGATACTGGATCAGGATCCTACATATGTAATATATTACATGGGCTACAGAAAGGTAGAGAACTGAGAACGGGTGATAAGTTTCATGAGGCAGAAAACGGTGCAAGTGTTGCAGCCAAGTCTGTTGGTCACTGTCACCCTGTATTACCAGAATACATTGATTCTGAACAAATGTTATTAGATACCGAACCTGATATACAAAATCATATCAGTCTCTTTATTTAGATAAAGAAGGATATAATTTTGTATCGTTGGATAATGTTTTGAACATTTCCTAAATCAAGAGTTGATCGGTTCAGGCACGTTATCTAAAAGCATTAACGTTCGAAATCAAACTACAGTTCTTAGTATATAGAATACACACAAGAGGAAAAGTTCAGATATGAACGAGTTCTTCTTGAGGTATTATAGACTAGGTCATATCAATGCGAACCGACTAGCTGAAGTTACGAAAAGATGCATATTTAAATCAGTTTGAATTTACATCTTACGAAACTTGCCGGTCATGTCACAAAGATTAGATGACCATAGCTCTGTTTATTGGAAACAGAGAAATAGTTAGTGAACTCTTGGGATGATACATGTTGATGTATGATGGTCCCCTGTCTACACATACCAAGACCGGTTCTTTGTACTTCATTACATTCTCTGATAATCTCTCGAGATTTAGACATATGTTCCTGTTGAAACACAAGTCCGAACCTTTTGAGATATTCAGAGAATATAAGTTAGAAGTAGAGAACCAACAACGGGTATAAGTATTATGTTCTTTGATGTGATCAGGGAGGAGAATACTTGAGCACGAGATTCCTGGACTATTCTAAGAATGAGATACTCTCTCAGCATTACTCCTCCGTATACACCATAGCACGA
This sequence comes from Agapanthus africanus, assembly GCA_030015575.1. Lineage (NCBI taxonomy): Eukaryota > Viridiplantae > Streptophyta > Magnoliopsida > Asparagales > Amaryllidaceae > Agapanthus > Agapanthus africanus. The sequence continues at coordinate 297,190,670 of JASDDO010000008.1, forward strand.
TGGTATATCGGGGCGGAGCAATAGCACCCTATATGATATGGTGCGCTCTATGATGAGTACTACTGAGTTTCCTATTTCCTTTTAGGGAGTTATGCACTTATGAAGTTGCATACCTATTGAATAGGGTTCCGATCAAATCGGATGCCTACCATTTCATATGAGATATGGAAAGGGAAGAGCCCATCTCTTAAGTCAGTTAAGATTTGGGGTTGTCCGGCCTATGTCTAAAAGCAAAATCCGGACAAGCTCGAGGCAAAGACAGATCTGTGAAAGTTTGTTGCATATCCCAAGCATACGCAAGGGAATATCTTCTACCTAACCGAGGAACGAAAATGTTTTGTTTCTCAGCATGCCACCTTTGCGAAAGGGAATTTCTTGTGAAGAAATTATTGGTTATGAGGTAGAACTGGAAACAGTTCCATCTATACAAACTGCAGCTGATGATTTGGTAGAACCAAAGGATTCAATAGCAACCAACGAACCTCAGCCTCTCCGCCGATCTATTAGGGTTCCTCACCCACCTGAGAGATACTTCGGTTTCTCTGTGACAGTGGGAGCAAGGATTGCATCATGAGATGATGACCCTGCTAGTTTCGGGCTGGCCATCAGGAGTAGGACTCTGTAAGAATGGCTGGATGTTTATCGATCTGAGATGGAATCCTTATTCACCAACAAAGTATGGACTTTAGTTGCTTTATCTGAAGGGTTAAATCCCCATCAGGAGCAAGTATATCTTGAGAAGATTACTTGGTGTACATGGAAAAGTTGAGACTTTCAAAGCTAGACTTGTTAAAAGTTTGCATCATTGACCAGGTATGGATTATGATGAAACCTTTTCTAAGTAGCTATGCTTAAGTCCATCCAGATCCTACTTGCTACGGATACATACCATGACTACGATATCTGGCGGTTGGGTGCCTTGACTGCTTTTCTAAATGATGTTTTAGAAGAAAGTGTCTATAAGTACACAGCCAGAGGGCTTCGTAGACAGTGGGAGCAGCGAAAACGTGTGCAAGATATTTTATGTGATAAAGCAGACATCGCGGAGTTGGAACATCTGTTTTGATGAGTTAGTCAAAGAGTTTGACATCATCAAAATGGTAGATGAACCTTGTATATACAAAAAGGTAGTAGGGAGTATGGTGGTGATCCTTGTAGAGTACGTGGATGACATACTCTTGATAGGGAAGTAGTTTCCTATGCTACGCTCGATCAATCTCCGCTTATCACAAGGATTCTTCATATAGGATCATAATGATACCTCCTGAATACTGGATTTTGGATCTATGAGATAGATCAAAATGGATATTAGGATACTCACTAGTTGTAGTGAGATGGTATCGATTGATCCTGGGGAGAATCACTGGAATGGTCCAGGGTGATAAGGACGACTGAATGTCAGTCGCAGGCATTGTCTTTACCCTCAGTAAAGGGACGGTATGTTGGAAGAGTTCCAAGCTAGATACCGTTGTAGGGTTCCTAGGCACTCTTGTAAAGGTTCAAAAGGCATCAAACATGTCCGGATAAAAATTTAGTCGTGCCGAACAACCCAAAGCCGGGATCTTTGCTAGATTATTAGGTTTAAACATGCAAGATGATAACTTTTATCTAAGTGTGAGGGATTACAACCTTTGTAGTCCGCTCCTTCGCTTCACAAGCTCCGAGTAGAAGTCCCTTTGCCGCGATCCATGATCTCCCGGACTCATGAGAGGCTCCATGACTCGAACGATCCATGCTAGCTTGAAGTGTTCCAAATCTCCGATGATCTACGTCGAAGTTGCAAAGACTCAAGCTTTCTCACTCTAAGAGATGAACACACTAATCTCATGGGCTAGATGAGATGAGGATGAGAGAGTAGTAATTTTGCTTTCTTTTTAAATCATTTTCTCATATTTATTCATCACATAAAGAAAATCAAGTGAGCTTCTTCAAGAGAGAAGAAGATGATAATGAAAAATGATAATAATATTAATCCTTTTGTGATGAATAGAAAGAAGACTATATGATTGATTTATAAACCATGGTCAAGGATGAGTGGCTAGGATTTAGTAGAGAATAAACTAGAGTTAGGGTTTGGTTGGGTTAAGAATGTGTCATCCAAAAATATCTTTACAATGACAAAAGAAAAATGCTTCTAGAAGGTGCATGAAGCATCTAACCCTAATCAAACCCTAACCTCAATTAATCATCCTTAAACATGTTTAACAATTAATCATATCATGTCATAATAATAAATATCACATATATATTATATATTAGCAACAAAAGAAAATAATACAATTAACACATATCGCATATATATCAATGTATCATCCAATGAGAAAATGAAATAATAAAGCGAGCCAATATTAGATAATGTAATAATATATCATATATATTATTATACATTAAATCATCGAATCAACACTTGATCCGACGATCCGGCTATATCGAATATTACCGACTAATATTTCATGTACCGATTCATCGAATCAACACTTGATCCGATGTCCCGGTTCATATCTAAATATCGCGAGAATATAATACGGTATCTCATATCGCATTATTCTCGGTCCTGCGCATATCACATATGTGCCTCTACTCCGTTTCGCCTGAGCCAAGAAACCTCTGTGTAGGACTCTAAAGAATCGTCAATACGCCGGTAGCAGGTGATGATCATATCAAACACCCACAAGCTGCAAGCGGTCAGCTAAACGTAACAGCCACCCAGGTATTGAGCGATCAGAAGATCAACAAGCTAGCCTGTGCGTTCTCCTGTGAATCCAATCAGTAACACTCCCGTACAGTCCGGTCTGTTCGTCTGATATGTCGCATATCAAGTCTAGGGGTGGTATACGTCAGACCCCAGTAACCGATAAGTCGTGTCGATGTGTGGCTCATAACGGGTCGAGAAACTACTAGTAACACTTACCAGTAAATCTCTATATCAGCCCTGGCAAGGGACTTCCAGTTATAGCCAATCGAACACAGCACAACATCAACTCCCTATACCGGGAGAGACGAATCCCCTCCTATCGCTCATTGCCTCCATGTGATTCGGGACTGTACCCAAAAGCCACCGTTTTGCACGCCCTCTTGGACGTGGTAAGGTGGAAATCAAAGCACAGTGGGAATCACACATGACTCCATGACGATCTCGGGTCTACAGACTACCCTGTACCAGTGTCACCGGAGAACTGCCATCTGACGTATGGTATATCACCATCTGGGAGTTCTCGGCGAGTCCGTCCAGTGTACCCATTCTCCACTGAGCACCCGTACACCATATCTGATGTCAAACACCGATGGATATGGGATCATCCATCGCCCATCATATGGGTCAAGATGCGTATACGCTAGTCCACTCTGGTGTATTGATGCCCTGTCTCGATATACCCTCGACTAGGAACAGTTATAGGATGTACTCATCGACTACTATGGACCCACTAGTATGATCTCATCATAATCCCAGTAGTCGAGTACAGATCCTAAAGGCTTTATCAACATGTGAGAGTAAAACAGTAAACCAATACAAGTCAACATGTTAAGATAAAGTGAAACCAAATAGCATACTATCATGACGAGCAAGAAAGTCTTCTCTGTATATATCTAAGCATCCATCATAATATACATCATATGTACAACAATGACCTCTAGGGCATATACATAACTAACAACCGTGGCATACTAGACGATAAAGGCTGGATACATCGCTACCAAAGATGCTACCAAAGAGGCAGTCTGGGTGTATATTAGTTCATGAGATGAACTTCGTTCCTCCCATTGTGTGACAATGGAGTTGTGGCTTATGCCAAGGAACGCCCATCCCATCAGTGATCCAGACATATTCTTAGGCAGTATCACCTGATCGTGGAGATGGTTGATCACCAGGGAATCGAGGTTAGGAGAGTAGACTCAGAGGACAACACGGCGGATCCACTCACGAAAGGCCTTTTCCCAGAGAGAGACTTTTATGGGATGGTTGAGTATGAGATACAACAACCACTGCTATCAGATAGCCCTAGTGCAAGTGGGAGATTGTTAGTTATATGTATGCCCTAGAGGCCATTACTATACATAGGATGTATATTGTAGTGGATGCTTGGACATATATAGGGATGACTTTCTTGCTCGATATGATAGTATGCTATCTGGTTACTCTTTACCTTAACGTGTACACTGATTGTCTCTCTGTTACATGTTGGTAAAGCCCTTAGGATGTGTACTTGACTACCTGGACTATGATGCGGATCATACTAGTGGGGACATTGTAGTCCATAAGTACATCCTTCAAAGTCCCTAGTCGTGGGTGTATCAAGACGGGGCATCGATATACCAGAGTAGACTAGCGTATACCTTCTCGACCCATACAGATGGGCAATAGATGATCCCATATCCATTGGTGTTTGACATCAGAGATGATATACAGGTGCTCAGTAGAGACTGGGTACACTGGATGGACTCGCCGGGAACTCCCAGATGGTATTATACCTTACGTCAGATGGCAGTTCTCTAGTGACACTGGTACAGGTTAGTCTGTAGACCCGAGATCGTCATAGAGTCTCGTGTGATTCCCACTGTGCTTTGATTTCCATCATACCACGTCCAAGAGGGCATGCAAAAAGGTGGCTTTTGGGTACAGTCCCGAATCTCATGGAGGCAATGAGCGATAGGAGGGGTTTCGTCTCTCCCGGTATAGGGAGTTGATGTTGCGCAGTGCTCGATTAGCTATAACAGGAAGTCCTTGGCCAAGGCTGTTTTAGGGATTTACTGGTAAGTGTTACCAGTAGTTTCTCGACCCGTTATGAGCCTCATATCGACATGACTTATCGAGTTATTGGGGTCTGACGTTTACCACCCTTAGACGAGATATGCGACATATCAGACGAACAGACCGGACTGTACGGTAGTGTTACTCGTTGGATTCACAGAAGTGTGAGCGGGCTTGCTCGTTGATCTTCTGATCGCTCAATACCCGGGTGGCCGTTACGTTTAGCAGACCGCTTGCGGCTTATGGGTGTTTGATATGATCATCACCTGCTGCCGGCGTATTGACGAGTCTTTAGAGTCCTACACAGGGGTTTCCTGGCTCAAGCGAAACGAAATAGGAGCGCATATGAGATATGTACGGGACCGAGAATAATACCAGTATATGATACTGTATTCTATTCTCGTGATTTGTATCATCGGTCGGTTATATGTGATATAGCCGGGTTACCGAATCAAGTGTTGATTTGATACATTGATACACTTGATATTAGTCGGTTATATGCGATATGACCGGATCGTTAAATCAAGTGTTGATTTAATGATTTAATGTATAATTATATATTTGATATATTACTTTACATTAACTAGTATTGGTTCACTTAAGATTGATTTTCTCACTTGAATGTGCACATTGTTTATATGTGATATATGCAAGTGTACATGTTTGTATCATGCTTGATGTTACAGACAAGTTGTGTGTATGAGACTTGAACCATATCAAGGTTAGATTAGGGTTTACTATTTTCCTAAACAAATAACAAAGTGTGTGACTTTGGTCAAAGTTATCAAGCTTCATGAAGCTTGATAAACATTGACAAAGTCAACTCTCTTTGTCATTTGTTCAAGATATTAGCTAACCCAACCCTTAACCTAATGCTATGGTTAATTCTCTACATGAGTTAAGCATGAGGGCTTAACTCAACCATGGTGCCATGATTAAAAGGATAAGTGTTCATATTATTCTTTTAATGGATATGATTCTTTCTTCTTCTTCATCTTTATCAAGCTCACAAAAGCTTGAGAGCTCCAATGGTGCCATGAGAAAAAGAGTGAGAAATCCAATTCTGAAGTGAACCCACTTCCTATTTCTTCATCCTCTACCACTTACCATGTAGTATAGGGTGTTCTCTTCATAAAGTTTTTGACCAAGTGAAGGAATAGCTTGAGTTTGAGTCTCCCCGACGTAGATCATCTTCGGCCTCGAAGTCAATGACCTAGCCCGATCATTTCTCCGACGAAACCATCATGAGAGTCCGGGATCCGATGATTGCAGCGGAGGGACGTCAACACGGAGCTAAAGAAGTGGATGACCGGATCTACAAAGGTTGTAATCCCTTTCACTTAGCAATAAAGTTGTTTACTTGCTAGCTTTTCGCCTTTACTTCTAGTTAACGATCTATATTAGGGTTTCTCGGCACCGGAAAATTTTTGTCTGGCATGGTTGATGCCTTGTGGGACCTTTTGAGTGTGCCTAGGAACCCTACAAAACAATGATATATACGTATTAAACCAACCACAGATTTTGAATGTCCAGAATACATACAAAACAAAGTCTCCAGAAATCAATAAAACTTTCTTATGGCATTGTAGACTGGGTCACATAATTGAGAGAAGGTTGACTAAGTTACATACTGAAGGATATTTGAATCCGTTCGAATATCAATCGTATGCAACTTGTCAATCCTGTCTCAAAGGAAAGATGACAAAGACTCCGTTTACTGGACACGGAGTAAGAGCGAGCGAGCTCTTGGGACTCGTACACAGCGACGTGTGCGGTCCAATGTCTACGCATGCACGAAGTGGTTATTCTTACTTCATTACTTTTACGGATGACTTTTCAAGGTACGGATATGTATTCTTAATGAAACATAAATCCGAGGCCTTTGAAAAATTCCAGGAATATAAGAATGAAGTAGAAAAACAAACAGGCAAAAGTATCAAGGCACTGAGATCTGATCGAGGTAGTGAATACTTGAGTGCCGAGTTCCTGGATTACTTAAAAGAGAATGGAATTCTCTCTCAGCTTACTCCTCCATACACTCCGCAACATAACAGTGTATCGGAGAGACGGAACCGAACCCTATTGGATATGGTACGGTCCTTGATGTGTAACGCTGAGTTACCGCGATCATTCTGGGGATATGCGCTAGAATCAGCCGCATACCTTTTGAACCGAGTTCCAACTAAGACTGTGCCTACTACACCATATCAGATGTGGTATGGGAAGAGACCCTATCTTAATCACATTAAGACAGGGGGATGTCCAGCTTTTGTCAAAAAGCAGCATGCGGACAAGCTCGAGGCACGCTCAGTACAGTGCAAGTTTGTGGGATATCCAAAGAACTCCAAGGGATATTTCTTCTATTGCGAAGAGGAACAAAAGGTTTTTGTTTCTCGCCATGCCCACTTTCTAGAACACCACTTCTTAGAAAAAGAAATAAGTGGGAGCGCAATAGAACTGGAAGAAATTCCAGAACCACGATCTATTACTGAAAGCTTAGTAGAACCAGAGGGTTCGAAAGATCAGGACATTCCTATGCCGCTCCGCAGGAGTAGTAGGCAGCCTCATCCGCCCGAGAGGTACTACGGTTTTCTCATAGACGGGGTTAGAGAGGATTGCATCATTGATTGTGATGAGCCTACTAGCTTCCAGCAAGCCATTCAGAGCGTTGACTCGGTAAAATGGTTGGATGCAATGCGGACCGAAATGGATTCCATGTACACCAACAAAGTATGGACGTTGGACATTGCTCCAGATGGGGTAAAACCCGTAGGATGCAAGTGGATCTTCAAAAGGAAGATTGGTGTAGATGGACAGGTTAAGACCTATAAAGCTAGACTGGTTGCAAAGGGTTTTCATCAGAGACCTGGTTTGGACTATGACAAAACCTTTTCTCCAGTAGCTATGCTGAAATCCATTCAGATCCTTCTTGCCATTGCCGCCTTCCACGATTATGAGATTTAGTAGATGGACGTAATGACCGCTTTTCTAAATGGAAATTTAGAGGAGTGTGTCTATATGAACCAGCCAGAGGGTTTCATTCAGAGTGGGAGCAGCGGAAAGGTGTGCAAGTTGCTTAAGTCCATTTATGGACTAAAGCAGGCATCGCGGAGTTGGAACATCTGTTTAGATGAGACGATCAAGGAATTTGGCTTTATCAAAAATCCAGATGAACCATGCATCTATTGTAGATTTGTAGCGAGAACTGTAGTATTCCTCGTTTTATACGTGGATGACATTCTCTTAATAGGAAATGATAATCCTATGCTACAATCTGTCAAAGGGTCCTTGTCACACAGGTTCTCCATGAAAGACCTGGGTGATGCCTCATACATTCTGGGGATCCGGATCTACCGTGACAGATCCAAGAGGATATTAAGACTCTCACAGTCCAGGTACATCGACACCATACTGAAAATATTCAGTATGGAAGATTCCAAGCACGGTAATCTACCGGCTTGTCAAGGGATCACCCTCTCCAAAGAGATGTCTCCCAAGACTGATTTAGAGAGGGATCGCATGTCTATTATACCCTACGCTTCTGTGGTAGGCTCTATAATGTATGCGATGTTGTGTACCAGACCAGATGTGGCTTATGCACTGAGTGTGGTAAGCAGGTATCAGTCAAACCCTGGGGAGAAACCCTGGATAGCGGTAAAGAACATTCTCAAGTACCTGAGAAGGACTAAGGAGATGTTCTTGGTGTATGGCGGAAAAGACCTCCAGATTGAGGCCTTTGCTGACTCCAGCTTCCAGAGTGACAAGGATGATTCCAAGTCCATGTCGGGTTTTGTCTTTACCCTCAATGGAGGGGCGGTGTGTTGGAAGAGTTCCAAACAGGAAACCGTTGCTGACTCGACTATGGAAGCGGAATATATCGCTGCATCTGATACCACAAAAGAAGCTGTCTGGATGAGGAAGTTCTTGAAAGAACTTCAGGTGGTTCCGTCCATTGTTGATCCAATACCTTTGTATTGCGACAACAACGGGGCTATAGCTTTAGCGAAGGAACCCAGGTCCCATCAGAAATCCAGACACATCTTGAGGCGGTATCACCTGATCAGGGAGATCGTGGATCGCCAGGAGATTGAGGTTCCGAGGGTTGCTTCAGAAGATAACACTATAGATCCATTCACGAAGGCCTTACCCCAGACTCAGTTTGAGCGGCTGATCAAGATGATAGGTCTTCGATACGCCAGTACATGGCTTTAGTGCAAATGGGAGATTGTTAGTGTATATGCCCTAGAGGCCATTACTGTATAATACTAGTATGTATATTACTTGATGGAAGCTTGGGATATTCACAGTTGTATATACAATCTTGCTCGAAATGGTAGTATGCTACTTGGTTTGTTTATGCTTTAATGTGTACATGTGTTTCTTTTATTATATCACCTATACGCACTAGTGGAGCCCTTAGGATCTTTGCTTGATTACCAGCGTTGTGATGGCAGTCACACTCGTGGGGGCTGGGTAATCTACAAGCACATCCTTATTTACACGTCCCTGGTCGTGGGATTATCAAGACAGGGCATCGATACTCCGGAGTAGACTAGAGTATGCGCTTCTCATCCTAGCACGGGAGACGATCTGTCCCACAGCCGTCAGTACGTCGTACTTGAGATAGTATGAGGGTGCTCGTTAGGTTACGAGTACACTGGACAGGACTCGTCGGGAACTGTTGGATGGTATTATACCTATCATCAGTTATCAGTTCCCAGGTGACATGAGTACAGCTTAGTCCGCTGACTTGACACTGTCACTTCACCTCGAGTGTGTTCCCACTGTACTTTGATTACTACCCTACCACGGCTCAAAGGAGTCATGCAAACAGGTAGTAGTTTGGTGCAGTCCCGAAGCACTTGGAGGCAGTGACGGTTAGACAGGATTCGTCTCTCTCGGTATTGGGGGTTGACATCACGCCGTGTCCAGGAGAGCCATTACACAAGTAGTCCCTGGCCAGGGCAAGCGAGATATACTGGTAGGTTTCCAGTGTTATCTCAGGTTGTTCTGGGCTACACTCCGACACGACTTGTACCTCTATTAGGGGACTGACGTTTACCGCCCCCTAGGCCCTCCATGCGATGTATCAGACGAACAGACCGGACTGTACGGAGACTGTCACATTCAGGCTCAGTAGGAGTTCAGATGGGTTCTCCTCGCCAGTCTTCTTATCGGCATCTACCTGGGGACCGTTACGTACAGCTAGTGCCGCTTGCGGTCTGTGGTTAAACCCACTGCCGGCGTAGTGTCGAGTCTTTAGAGTCCCACACAGAGAGTTATTCGCCTTTAGGCAAAATGAGTAGAGGTCGCATGGTTTTGCGACAGGGTTCATTCACATCCGCGCACTTGTGCATGTTTGCTGTCCGGACAGTTTATACTAGCGGGCTTTGGTTTAAGACGGATCCTAGTATATGATTTAGGATTGGTTTTATCTCTTTGTATTCGTGTTGCTCGGATCACAGATATGGGTGCGTATGCACAGTTGACTGAGACAGAGGGAGAGGACTTTGATTAGGGTTGATGACCATTGTCATTTTCATAACCCTAATGGTTATGTGTGTATTGTGATTAATTGATATTAGTTAATTATAATTGTGCATGGTTAGGGTTGTTGACCATTTGACTATCTTGACTTGTTGACTTAGGTTGACATGTTGACCATCATCATTCCATATGAAAGATGCTCTTTGATCCTTGCAATTTGCATTTAATGTGAAATAATAATGGTCAAGTCTTGATAAACCATGAAAATTATCTTAGCTAATTATCTATTTTCATAATTCACCCATATATGTGAGAATGGTTCATTTTTCTTCTCATTCTATCATTCTAGTTCTCTCTCCTCCTCTTCCTCTCTCTCTAGCTCTCCCCTCTCATGAGTTGAGAAACACTTGAGCTTGAGATAAACCTCTCTAAAATACTCTCTACTCTTTTCTAAGGTTGTAGGATTAGCACTCCAAGCATCTTAGTTACTTCTAGCTTGAAGTTGAAGCCAAAGGTTGAGGCTCTCGGGTGGATCCTTCTTCGACTAGAGAAGACGACAAGGAGATCACTTCCATTCACTCAAAGGAGCAAGGAGAGAAGGACATAAAGCCCTAGGTATAACCTCTCTTCCATGTAGCTAAAACTAGTTAGCTTTGTAGTTAGTTTTTGTTTAGAAAAGATCCTCCTTTAGTTAGTCCATGTTGCCTTGAGTGCTAAAAATCAGATTTTTATACCGTTTCCGCCTCCCCGCAAGCACCGGGGTGGGCAACGTGGACTTACAGCGACTACTTACGTGCACTTGTGTGCGTATGATTTTCGGGCAGGCAATACTAGTCGGCTTTGGTTTAAGCCGGATTCTAGTATTGCACGGATGGATTTGTTTTGTCTTCTGTGCATTCGCATTCTACGGAATGCGGATGCGGGTGTGTATGCACAGTTTTGCAGAGCGGAGAGGGAGGAGGTGCCTCATTAGGGTTTTGGAAATTCGTTTGGTCAAAATCATTATGAGCCGGAGACGTTGTTTGCTAATCCTTTTAGTGATAGTTTAGTGATGGCTAATTGCTTTGACCATTTGACCACCATGACCTCTCTTGACTTTGTTGACCCGTTGACCGGAGTTGACCATTGACCGTCATGAGAGGTCTACACTCTTCTTTGGATTTCTTTTTCATTTTTGATTATGAAAATGGTCAATTCAATGTAGCCATCAACTTTATCATGATAGGATTAGTAATGATGGTTTTTGTGTATTATTGCAACCATGGTTCATTTTCTTTAGTTAACATAATTCATTTTCTCATTCTCATTCTCTCTCTTGAAAGTGAGAAGAAAAGAAGAGCTCCATGGTTGCTTGTTCTCCTCCTTCTTCCTCCTCTTGATTTCTTCTTTTGATCTCATGTGTTGAGAGAAAAAGATCCCACAAAGACAAACGCTTCCATATATCTATACTACACAACCTAGGGCAATTAGACTAGCGATCTCGTTGCCCTAGTTGCCTCGGCTCGAGGTGGAGCTCGGTGTACATCTCTCGGGTGGATTGTCTTCGACTCAAGGAGGCCGCGGAGGTGACCAAGATCCGGATCGTTCCTTGGAGCTTGGACGGATGAGCGTGACAGCCGAATGAAGACCCGAAGGACCGGTTTCGTAAGGTATAATTTCTATGGTATAGTAGTTAAAGTCTCTAGTAGTTTGCTAGTTTCTAGTTTAGCAAAGATCCGGCTTTTAGTCCATGTTGCCTTTGCGCCAAAATTTTGTTTTTCGCCGTTTCCGCCTCCCCGTAAGAACCGGGGTGAGCAACGTGGACTTATAGTGGTATCAGAGCCTAACTAAACATAAACTAGCAAGTTAGCAAAGTGTTTAGAATATCGATCGGATAAAAAAGTCGCAAAACACGCCCGGAAAAAACCAAGTTTCTGTCGATTTTTTATACTGCTCAAAAAGTGATTTAACATATATGAAAAATCGTCTCAGGGTTTTATAAAAACACAGCAGAAAAACGATCCAGTGACTCGGTCAAAGTGCCGCGGATCCGCGGCAAGAACATGCTTCCCGCCGCGGATCCGCGGCCGAGTTGACTCGGCCGTGGACTGGGTTTTCTGCAGTGTTTTTATTTGGCTGTTTTGGGATTTTTAATACATGTTTTTTCTACCCAGATTTTCCAGAGAGCAAATTGACTTTTGGGGTGGTTAAAAATCCGTATTTTGATCGATATTCCGTAGACTTTGGCTAATGGATATTATCTGTGATGTGATATATGTATTGAACGTCTACTAATCGCTATAAGTCGATTAGTGGGGGTTATACATATCTGTGATCTGTAATGTTGAGGGTTTGTGTATATGAACTCGTTGGATTGTCATGGATGAATAGCCGGGGTGGATGTGAGATTAGAGTTTCTTTTTCTTTCATTCATGTAAAATTTGTAAATTGATGTAATATTATTTGTATGGCCGCACAACCGGGTCGGGGTTGTAGCCGTCATTGTATAAATCTTTTTACTGTTTTTGCTCCTAGGATAGACCCAAGGTGGGGTGCACAAACTACCGGGTATCTCGAAGTGCCGAGTGGCCTACTCACGTGTTGAGGGAGGTTGCTTCGCTTCGGGTACTTGGCGGGTAGTTTGCCACACCCGTAAGGGTGTAGGGTGGGGTATTGGCTATTCATCGCAACCATGTAATCCGCTTTTCGTTGCAGGCTCGAACGAATCGCGGATTCCTAGTATATCCAAAGTGCTCATCTGTGATCTGTAATGGCTATCATTGCTATATATCTATATATGTTATCTATTTAGGTGTTGTTTATGTTTTGCATCCGCGCTAGTCCAGCCCCCGCTCTGTCGTTAATTAAGTAACCTAACGGGTGATGACGGGACCCCGTGGCGAATGCGGATGGCATAAGCGTACGCCATATTTTGGTTTTTATTCTGCAATGTTAGGATTAAATGATGGGACGCATTGGAATTAAAACAAGAAAATAAACTAAGTAAAAGTCGTTGGAACACTTTCAAAACCACTCGGTTCTTTTCAAAAACCAGCTTTTTAAACGCGGAGCTTGAACCACTCCTTTTAAAAGCTATCTCGTTCCATCGATTATATCGAGTTCACTACGTTCACGGTTTCGCCAAAACCATTCGTAGCCCTCCGTCGTTTCATATGAATATTCAGCAGTATTCAAGCTGTGTTTGTTGGCCCTAGTCAAGGCACAGTGTTTGGTAGCTGGTGGGTATTCATATGTTGCATAGATAGATGCGTTGGTTTGGGACAATCGTATTACTTTGTTGGCCATAGTCAAGGGTATATACGGGTGGGTTTAAATCAACCTGGACAACGACGGGTAGAACTTGACATGTGACTTATGATTTGTTGGCCTTAGTCAAGGTCATAAGAGCATGGGGCAAAAATCCACATCGGGGTTTCAAAAGTACTGAAACTTGCTAGTGTTGCAAACCATTTGGAGTGTGATGATTCTGGTAGGATTCCTTCAGTTTTGTCACGCGATGATATTTGGATCCCGATCCTACTGTGAGTATATGCTACTCCTCGGGAACTTTCTCACTTAACGATCAATACTATAAACCAAGTAGGTGTCTAGAAAGGTGTTAGCGGGGCTACGCCACCAGGGAAAAGAGGTTCTAAAATTAAGGAACTTCGCGAAAGCGTTGGAAAACCTCCCTCAAAGTACCGACACTAGCCTGGCTGAACGGTTAAGCAAGTATTGTACGGTGAGATTGATCCCGACTAATTCTTCCTTTATGGTTTGAGAAGGGATTCGAGAGACAGTGGGAGCCATCCTGTTTAGATAAATTAAAAACCAATCTAAACTTGCAAGAGCATCATGCTGAGTGTTCTCTTCTCTCTCTCTTAATTGCAGTGACCCAGTGACCGCACCTAGGTTACATCTAGATAATAAAATGGCTGAATCTGACTGTTATGACTGGCAAAGGTCTGTCCAGATGGTCATTGCCCATGACAAGCTAGGACACCTCTTGACTGATCCAACCCCTTCCGTCTCAGGTCCAGTTTCCCTTGTCACGGATATTCATATCCGCGAGACATCGGGAAAAGATTATGCGAAAGCCAAGTGCTTCGTGTTAGCCTCATTTGATGGTGCATACCAGAGGCAGCACGAGAAGATGGACTTAGTTTCTATCTTCCTCCATAACAAAGATTTATATGGAGAGCAATCTCGTATCGCAATATATGAGACCTCGAACGAATTTCTTCCAGCGAGGTTGGCTATCGGGTCATCTGTAGGGGGCAACGTCCTTACAGAGACCAGCTCTTTTGAGCTCACGGACCTGAAGACCATGTTGATGAACGGGTCAGATGCTGACTTAGTTCAACAATCTCTACCTACTACCCTGAAGGAAACCAGGGAAGTGGAAAGAAAGGGAAGGGCAGAAGATTTAGGGCTGGATGTAGTAAAAGAGGGACGCTCCTATTGTTACAGGAATGAACATTGGCAGAAGGATTGCAGGGCTAGCATAGCCAGTAGCCAAAATTCGAAGCATATTGTGGCTTCAGCTTCGGGTGTGTTTGTAATAGAGAACTGTATGTCAGTTAACCATACTTCCTGGGTATTGGATACCGGATCAGGATCTCACATCTGTAATTCGTTATAGGCTCTGAGAAACCGTAGGGTTATCAAGAAAGGTGATATGACTTTCAGGGTTGCTAACGGAATGAGCATGTATGCTGAATCCGTAGGGGAATATCATCTAGGACTGACAACTGGGCAGATATTGATTCTGCATGACTGTTTTTATGTACCAGGTGCGACTTGTAATATCATATCTGTATCCTTACTTTCTAAGGAAGGATATGATTTTACTTTTGTAAGCGATGTAATAAACATCAACCTAAATCAAGTTCTGATCGGGTCAGGTACATTGAAAAACGATATATACGTTTTGAATCAAGCTCAGGTCTTCAGTGTCCAGAACACACTTAAAAGAAAGTCTCCGGAATTAAATCAGGGTTTCTTATGGCATTGTAGACTGGGCTACTTTAATGAGACACGGTTGACAAAGTTACATAAAGAAGGATACTTGGATCCGTTCGAGTATCAGTCTTATGCCACTTGTGAATCTTGTCTCATGGGAAAGATGACAAAGACTCCGTTCACTGGACACGGAGAAAGAGCAAGTGAGCTCTTGGGACTCATACACTGTGATGTGTGTGGTCCAATGTCTACACATGCGCGAAGTGGTTATTCATACTTCATTACTTTCACAGATGATTTCTCCAGGTATGGGCATGTCTTCTTGATGAAGCACAAATCCGAGGCCTTTGAGAAATTTCGGGAATACAAGAATGAAGTTGAAAAACAAACAGGCAAAAGTATCAAGACACTGAGATCTGATCGAGGTGGTGAATACTTGAGTGCCGAGTTTTTGGGCTACTTAAAAGAGAATGGAATTCTCTCTCAGCTTACTCCTCCATACACACCACAACACAACGGTGTATCGGAAAGGCGGAATCGAACCATATTGGATATGGTACGTTCCATGATGAGTAAGGCTAAGTTGTCGCGATCCTTCTGGAGTTATGCACTAGAAACAACTGCATATCTTTTGAATCAAGTTCCTACTAAGTCAGTGCCTACCACACCATATCAGATGTGGAGTGGGAAGAAACCCTGCCTTAAACACTTTAAGACATGGGGGTGTCCAGCTTTTGTAAAAAAGCAACATGCGGACAAGCTCGAGGCACGTTCAGTACAGTGTAAGTTTGTGGGATACCCAAAGGACTCCATGTTGGATATATGTATGCCCTAGAGGCCATTATGAGATAGTGTATGTACTGATGTGTATATATATATATATATATTCGGGAGACAGTCTTGCTCAAAATGATAGTATGCTATCTGGTTTTTACTTTATCGTTTGTTCACTTGATCATGTTTATATTCATTTGATGCATGTTGATAAAGCCCTAAGGATATTGGCTTGACTACTGGAATTATGATGCAGATCATACTAGTGGGACATCTGTAGTTTATAAGCATATCCTTGAAATGTTCCTAGTCGTAGGAATATCGAGACAGGGCATCGATATTCCAGCTTAGACTAGCGTATACCATTCTTGTTCCATATGATGGGCGATGGATGATCCCATATCCATCTGGTGTGTTGACACCGAAGATAGTATACGGGTGCTCAGTGAGACTGGGTACACTGAACGGACTCACCGAGAACTCCTATATGGTATTATATCATACGTCGGATAGCAGTTCTCAGGTGACACTGGTACAGGTTAGTCTGTAGACCCGAGATCGTCATAGAGTCTTATGTGTCCTCCCACTGTACTTTGATCTCCACCCTACTGCGGCTCTACTGAGTCGTACAAACAGGTGGATTTTGGGTATAGTCTCGAGGCATGTGGAGGCAGTGAGCGATAGGAGGGGTTTCGTCTCTCCCGGTATTGGGGGTTGATGTTGTGCTGTGCACGATTAGCTATAACAGGAAGTCCCTGGCCAGGGCTGCTGAGATATTACTGATAAGTGTTATCAGTAAGTTTCTCGATCTGTTATAGACTATATACCGGCATGACTTATTGAGTTATTGGGGTCGACGATTCCATCCCTAGACTCGATATGCAGCATATCTAACGAAGAGACCGGACTGTACGGTAAGTGTTACCGGATGGATTGACTGGAGTTTTGACAGGTTCGCTTGTTCCTATTCTGATCGCTCAATACCCGGGTAGCCGTTACGTTTAGCTGACCGCTTGCGGCTTGTAGGTGTTTGATATGATCATCATCTACTGCTGGCGTATTGACGAGTCTTAGAGTCCCACATAGAAGTTTCTCGGCTCTGGCGAAACGAAGTGGTGCATAAATGAGATATGCGCGGAGCCTCGATTAAGTACTAGTATATGATACTGTATTTTAATCGGGCATTTAATATTAGTCAGGTCATATGAGATATGATGGATTTATTAAATCAAGTGTTGATTTAATATTGGCTTTTATATTATTTATTTAAATCCTTTTCTTATTTTGGATACATGCATGTATATGTACATGATGATGTGCATACATACATACATGAAATGTATCATGGTTGATGATACAAAAAGAAAGGCAATATAAGAATCATATTGTAGATAAGATAATGTTTAGATTTTTCATTAAAGATTAAAGGCAATAGAAATGGTTAATGAGTCATTGCTTCCACACTCATCTACACAATTCTTTAACTCAACCATAGTTTCCATTCCTTTTGCCTTTTAACCCTAGATGAAATATCTAGATTTTTATTCTACTATGGTTAAAGTTATGATAAGATCTCTCTCTCTCTCTCTCATTTATCTTTAACATTATCATTATCTTAGAAAAAGAAAAGAGTGAGACTTCTTCTTCTTCCTCAAACCCTAGCTCTCTTTTAATGGTTAAAAAGGAGTTAGAAAAAGAAAAGAAAAGGTAATAAATAAGAATAGCAACCACTTCATCATCCTACACAACCCTAGCCATCTTGTGTAGGGTGTTGTGCTTTAAGGATTTTCAAAGACCGTAGGAAGCATCAAGCTTAGGGCAAAGTGCTTCGGGTGGATCGTCGTGGACGAGGAGTTGATCAAGTGAACCTTTGCAAACCCTAGGAGTCTTCCAAAGTGAACTACAAAGGTTGTAGTTTCAACACTTAGCATAACATAAACTTTATTTGTTGATACTATTAATTGTTACTTCACAAATTCTAGTTCGATTCATGTGTTGTTTGCTTAGCACCTCAAATTTTTATTGTTATAGCATGCATGATGCTTCTAAACCCTAATAGAGGTGTTAAGGAAACCCTACAGTGGTATCAGAGCCAAGCTAGAGCTTTGTAGTAACCTAGACGACGTTGAAAACATCGAACGGACGAAAAACGACTCCCGGGGGGTGCTCTCTGGAAATTTTTTCAAAACCTGGAATTTTTCAAATTAAAAATATGTAAAAAACAGAGCAGGAAATTGTATGGACCCACAAGAAAAACGATGCCCTAATTCAACTATACCGCCGCGGAACCGCCACAAAAAGCTACTCTTGGCCGCGGTTCCGCGGTCGTATAGGTGATTCATGGGCCCATTTTTCTTGTGCTGGCCCGTATTTGTTTTCTGGTGTTACTAGTATATTTAGAATCTGCTCAGGTGTTGGGCTTTCAGAGCAGTTTTTGGTTATCTAAATCGTTTGATCGGATGTTTCAACGTCGCTTAGTTTAATAGCATATGCTGTATTTTTCATTTTATTTCTCTGTGTGGATGAGATTTGAAATGCAGGATTGTCGCAATGAATAGCCGGGGGTTTTCTTTTATGTGAGATGAGAGTATTCTTTCAATTCATGTAATATTAAGTTGTATGTAATATTCTTTTATTTGGGACACTTCCGGGGAGAGGTTGTTGTCACCAGTGTTGTATATTATTTACTTTACCGCATTAGGACAGACCCAAGGAGGAGGGCACAAGTGACCGGGTTCTTGGGTTCAGTGGGTGGCCATCTCGAGGAGTCGAGACCGGGTCTCCTAAACTCCAGAATTGGCAGGGTCGCTTGCCGCTCTCGTAGGGGTCTGAGGGTGTGGGCTTTGGCTATTTATTGCGACCGTGGAATCCGTATTTTTATTGCTGGCTAAATATAAAATACGGACCTCCTAGATATCCTTTATGTGCTTCTGCTGTTTTCATTATCTGATGTGATCTTTTAATGCATATTTTCGTTTCACTTTGTATTGGCTTAGGATTTAAATGATGGGACTACATTAATAAGATTAATGTAAAAGATAAATGAACCTAAAAAGATGTTGTAGAATCAGATTTAAAACACACTCGGCCTTTTTGTAAGAAAAAAGCAAGTTTCAAAATGCGGAGCTTAAGCCACTCCTTTTAAACCCATTAGATTCTACAACTATATCATGTTCAAAGCGTCAAAAGTTTTCTTAAAAACTATCCGCAACCCTCCATCATTTTAGAATGCAGAGTACTTAGTATTCGTGCTGCGTATTTTGACTTTAGTTAAGGCGCAGTGTACGGTAGCTGAGTGATGTCTTCCTACACTGCATGTGATGTAGATTAATTAGGACATTCTTGTGATTATGTTGACTTTTGTTAAGGGTCATATGAATGGGTCTAGTTAATCACGAAATGACGGGAAGAACTTGACTAGTACTTATGATATGTTGACTTTAGTTAAGGTCATAAGTACTAGGGGTAAAAATCATATCGGGAATTTCAAGAGTTGAAAATTACAATGAGATTGTATACCTACTATATGATAATAGGATCCCGATCCCACTGCGAGCAAATGTTGCTCCCGGGAGAATTTTGCACTTTACAATTAGCTGACTCGGTAGGTGTCTAGAAAGGTGCTAAACGGGGCTACGCCTCTGGGAAGACGAGGTTTACTTTAATTAGGTCCGTGCGAAAGCACGGGGAACCTCCCTCAAGTACCGGCACTGGCCTGGCTGAGAGGTTGGAGAAGTTGTAGAATGTAATTAATCCCGGCTAGTTTTCTTTTTAAAAGGTTTTAAAGAAAATTTGATAAAAACAGTGGGAGACATCGATTAGACAAGATAATAACCAATCTGATCTTTGCAAGAGCATTCGCTAAGTGTATTCTTTTCTCTCTCTTAATGGCAGATACCCATGACAGGACTTAAGCTTCTATTAGATAAAAACAAGCTGAATGGGAGCAACTATAAAGACTGGCTGAGGAATTTAAACATAGCCTTGACATATGATAAAGTATCATACGTCCTTACAGCTCCAGCCTTGTCCCCCTAGGTCCTAAACCTTCAGTTGCGGATATAGAAATCCACAATACATGGGACGCTGACTGTGCCACGGCAAAATGCCTCGCGCTTGCAACGATGGATAACACACATCAGAAGCAGCACGAGAATATGGACATACAAGCCATATTCCTCCATACAAAAGAGTTGTATGGAGAGCAATCCCGCGTATTACGATACGAAGCATCTAAGAAACTGTTTCAGATGCGCATGACTGCTGGCACAGCAGTAGGAGACCATGTTCTGAAAATGATAGCTCTCATAGAAGAGCTTGAGGACCTTGAGTAGACAATGGACAATGAACAGTATACAGATATTATTCTACAGTCTCTCCCCTCCACCTTTGCTAAGTTCATCGTTAACTTCAACATGAGTAACATGGAGAAGGAACTGCCTGAACTCCTTAATATGTTAAGGAGTGCAGAGAGCACACTGAAGTCAGTAAAGACTCCCATTATGTCTGTTGGGCAGTCCTCCTCATCTTACCCAAAGGCTAAGGCCAAGGGAAAGATGAAGAAGAAACCCACCAAACCTAAGGGTGGAGTCAAAAAGGTAAAAGGAAAAGGCAAGTCCATGGTTGGGGCAACAGAAAAAGGTGAATGTTTCCATTGCAAGAAGACGGGACACTGGAAGAGGAACTGTATCGAGTACCTAGCACTCAAGAAGAAGCATGATGATGCTTCGGCTTCAGGTGTGTTCGTAATTGAAAACTGTTTTTCTATTAATTCTGCTTCCTGGGTATTGGATACCGGTTCGGGTTCTCATATTTGCAATTCGGTGCAGGCGTTGAGAAATAGCAGAGTTCTGAAGACAGGTGATCATACTCTCCAAGTTGGAAATGGTTCCAATGTAAATGCAGTTTCAGTAGGAGAGTATCACCTAGGTTTGCCTACGGGTTGTATATTGGTTTTGAACCCGTGTTATTTTGTACCAATTATGCTTTGTAATATTATATCTGTTTCCTTGTTAGACAATGAAGGATATCATTTTGCTGTGCAACACAATGTTATGAACATTAGACTGAATCAAGAGTTGATTGGTTGTGGTACATTAAATAACGGGATATACGTCCTTAATCAACACACAGTTTTCAACATACAACATACAAATAAAAGAAAATTTTCAGAGATAAATGAAGCTTTTCTTTGGCATTGTAGACTTGGTCATATTAATGAAACAAGACTAAACAAGCTTCATAAAGATGGATATTTAAATTCATTTGAGTATAAATCTTATGCAACTTGCCAGTCTTGTATCAAAGGTAAAATGACCAAAACCCCGTTTACAGGACACGGAGAAAGAGCTACTGAGCTCCTAGGCCTCATACATACTGATGTATGCGGACCAATGTCTACACATGCAAGAGGCGGTTTTTCATACTTCATAACTTTTACTGATGATTTCTCAAGATTTGGTCATGTATATTTGATAAAACATAAATCTGAAGCTTTCGAGAAATTCAAGGAGTATAAACATGAAGTAGAAAACCAAACAGGAAAGAGTATCAAGATACTTCGATCGGATCGAGGTGGAGAGTACTTAAGTACTGAGTTCTTAGACTTCCTAAAAGAGAATGGGATTCTCTATCAGCGCACTCCACCTTACACACCACAAAACAACGGTGTGTCAGAATGAAGGAACCGTACCCTATTAGATATGGTACGATCCATGATGAGTGATGCTGAGTTACCTCTCTCGTTTTGGGGGCATGCATTGGAAACTGCAGTTTTTCTGTTAAAAAAATTTCCAACCAAGAACGTGTCTACCACTCCATATGAGATATGGCATGGGAAGAAACCATCTCTTAAAAGAGTTAAGATTTGGGGTTGTCCGGCTTTTGTTAAAAAGCAGAATCCAGAAAAACTCGAGACACGATCAGTCAAATGTATATTTGTAGGATATCCTAAACATTCGTTTGGGTATCTTTTTTACCACAAAGAGGAACAAAAAGTGTTTGTTTCTCAGTATGCCACCTTTTTAGAAGATGAGATTTTTTCAAACAATACAAATGGCAATGTGGTAGATCTAGAAGAAGTTCTAGAAACACAAATTACAGATGACAACTTGGCTGAACCTGAAGTTATAACAGAATCTAATGAACCTCAGCCACTCCGTAGATCTGGTAGGATTTCTCGCCCACCGGAGAGATACTACGGTTTTCTCATTGATGGTGATAGAGAAGACTGCATCATGGATGATGATGATCCTTCCAGTTTTCATCAGGCTATCACGAGTGGTGACTCTGTGAATTGGCTGGATGCCATGAGATCCGAGATGGAGTCCATGTACACCAACAAAGTATGGACTTTGGAAGATGTACCCTCCGGGATAAAACCTGTGGGATGCAAATGGATCTTTAAAAGAAAGATCGGTGTAGATGGACAGGTAGAGACCTATAAGGCAAGGTTGGTAGCGAAAGGTTTTCGTCAAAGACCAGGCATGGACTATGACGAGACTTTCTCCCCGGTAGCCATGCTTAAATCCATTCGGATCCTACTCGCTATTGCTGCTCACTACGACTATGAAATCTGGCAGATGGACGTTAAAACTGCATTCCTAAATGGTGATTTAGAGGAATGCGTTTATATGGATCAACCAGAGGGATTCATTGATAGTGGGAGCAGCGGTAAAGCATGTAAGTTACTTAAATCCATTTATGGATTAAAACAGGCATCACGGAGTTGGAACATCTGTTTTGATGATGCTATCAAAGAGTTTGATTTCATCAAAAATCCAGATGAACCTTGTGTTTATAAGAAGACTGTAGGAAGAAATGTCGCAATCCTCGTATTGTACGTAGATGACATACTTCTGATAGGAAATGATATTCCTATGCTACAGTCGGTCAAATCATTCTTATCACAAAGGTTCTCCATGAAGGACCTGGGAGATGCCACATACATATTGGGTATACGGATCTATAGGGATAGATCCAAACGGTTATTGGGATTGTCCCAAACCAAGTACATAAACACCATACTAAAGAGATTTAGTATGGAAGACTCCAAGCGGGGTGCCTTACCCGCTTGCCATGGAGTCACTCTCTCAAAAGACGATTGCCCAAAGTCTGATATAGAGAGAGCTCGCATGAGCATTATTCCCTACGCTTCGGCAGTAGGATCGATAATGTATGCGATGTTATGTACAAGTCCTGATGTTGCTTATGCACTTAGTATAGTAAGCAGGTATCAATCTAACCCAGGGGAGAATCACTGGATTGCTGTAAAGAACATTCTTAAGTACTTGCGAAGGACTAAAGAATTGTTCTTGGTGTATGGTAATGGGGATCTCCAAATGGAGGCCTTTACCGATTCGAGCTTCCAGAGTGACAAGGATGACAGCAAGTCTATCTCAGGGTTTGCATTTACCCTCAATGGAGGGACGGTGAGTTGTAAGAGTTCCAAACAGGATACCGTTGCGGACTCAACGATGGAAGCTGAATATATTGCTGCAAATGATGCTGCCAAGGAAGCCGTCTGGATGAGAAAGTTCATCACGGAGCTAGGAGTAGTTCCAACCATTATTGATCCAATACCTCTGTATTGTGACAATAATGGGGCTATGGCGTTGGCCAAAGAGCCCAGGTCCCATCAGAAGTCCAAACACATCCTTAGGCAATATCATGTGATCCGGGAGATAGTTGATCGCCGCGAGATCGAGATTAAGAGAGTAGACACAAAGAAAAACGCTGCGGATCCATTCACCAAGGCCCTCCCTCAGCCGCAGCATGAGCGACTTTTTGAGATGTTAGGTCTGAGATATGCCAATAACTGGCCTTAGTGCAAGTGGGAGATTGTTGGATATATGTATCCCCAGAGGCCATTATGAGATAGTGTATGTACTGATGTGTATATATATATATATTCGGGAGACAGTCTTGCTCAAAATGATAGTATGCTATCTGGTTTTACTTTATCGTATGTTCACTTGATCATGTTTATATTCATTTGGTGCATGTTGATAAAGCCCTAAGGATATTGGCTTGACTACTGGAATTATGATACAGATCATACTAGTGGGACATCTGTAGTTTATAAGCATATCCTTGAAATGTTCCTAGTCGTAGGAATATCGAGACAGGGCATCGATATTCCAGCTTAGACTAGCGTATACCATTCTTGTTTCATATGATGGGCGATGGATGATCCCATATCCATCTGGTGTGTTGACACCGAAGATAGTATACGGGTGCTCAGTGAGACTGGGTACACTGAACGGACTCACCGAGAACTCCTATATGGTATTATATCATACGTCGGATAGCAGTTCTCATGTGACACTGGTACAGGTTAGTCTGTAGACCCGAGATCGTCATAGAGTCTTATGTGTCCTCCCACTGTACTTTGATCTCCACCCTACTGCGGCTCTACTGAGTCGTACAAACAGGTGGATTTTGGGTATAGTCTCGAGGCATGTGGAGGCAGTGAGCGATAGGAGGGGTTTCGTCTCTCCCGGTATTGGGGGTTGATGCTGTGCTGTGCACGATTAGCTATAACAGGAAGTCCCTGGCCAGGGCTACTGAGATATTACTGATAAGTGTTATCAGTAAGTTTCTCGATCTGTTATAGACTATATACCGGCATGACTTATTGAGTTATTGGGGTCGACGATTCCATCCCTAGACTCGATATGCAGTATATCTGACGAAGAGACCGGACTGTACGGTAAGTGTTACCGGATGGATTGACAGGAGTTTTGACAGGTTCGCTTGTTCCTATTCTGATCGCTCAATACCCGGGTAGCCGTTACGTTTAGCTGACCGCTTGCGGCTTGTAGGTGTTTGATATGATCATCATCTACTGCTGGCGTATTGACGAGTCTTAGAGTCCCACATAGAAGTTTCTCGTCTCTGGCGAAACGAAGTGGTGCACATATGAGATATGCGCGGAGCCTCGATTAAATACTAGTATATGATACTGTATTTTAATCGGGCATTTAATATTAGTCGGGTCATATGAGATATGATGGATTTATTAAATCAAGTGTTGATTTAATATTGGCTTTTATATTATTTATTTAAATCCTTTTCTTATTTTGGATACATGCATGTATATGTACATGATGATGTGCATACATACATACATGAAATGTATCATGGTTGATGATACAAAAAGGAAGGCAATATAAGAATCATATTGTAGATAAGATAATGTTTAGATTTTTCATTAAAGATTAAAGGCAAAAGAATTGGTTAATGAGTCATTGCTTCCACACTCATCTACACAATTCTTTAACTCAACCATAGTTTCCATTCCTTTTGCCTTTTAACCCTAGATGAAATATCTAGATTTTTATTCTACTATGGTTAAAGTTATGATAAGATCTCTCTCTCTCTCTCATTTATCTTTAACATTATCATTATCTTAGAAAAAGAAAAGAGTGAGACTTCTTCTTCTTCCTCAAAACCTAGCTCTCTTTTAATGGTTAAAAAGGAGTTAGAAAAAGAAAAGAAAAGGTAATAAATAAGAATAGCAACCACTTCATCATCCTACACAACCCTAGCCATCTTGTGTAGGGTGTTGTGCTTTAAGGATTTTCAAAGATCGTAGGAAGCATCAAGCTTAGGGCAAAGTGCTTCGGGTGGATCGTCGTGGACGAGGAGTTGATCAAGTGAACCTTTGCAAACCCTAGGAGTCTTCCAAAGTGAACTACAAAGGTTGTAGTTTCAACACTTAGCATAACATAAACTTTATTTGTTGATACTATTAATTGTTACTTTATAAATTCTAGTTCGATTCATGTGTTGTTTGCTTAGCACCTCAAATTTTTATTGTTATAGCATGTATGATGCTTCTAAACCCTAATAGAGGTGTTAAGGAAACCCTACACTCCAAGGGGTATCTTTTCTATTAAGCAGAGGAATAAAAAGTTTTTGTTTCTCGTCATGCCCGCTTCTTGGAAACTGAGCTTTTGGAAAATCAGATAAGTGGGAGCGCAATAGAACTGGAAGAAATTCCAGAACCACGAGCTATTACTGAAAGCTTAATAGAACCAGAGGGTTTGAAAGAACAGGACATTCCTACGCCGCTCCGCAGGACTAGTAGACAGTCTCATCCGCCCGAAAGATACTATGGTTTTCTCATAGACGGGGATAGAGAGGATTGCACTATGGATTATGGTGAGCCTACTAGCTTCCAGCAAGCCATTCGGAGCGGTGACTCGGTAAAATGGATGGATGCAATGCGGGCCGAGATGGAGTCTATGTACACCAACAAAGTTTGGACTTTGGACTTTGCTCAAGAAGGGGTAAAACCCGTAGGCTGCAAATGGATCTTCAGAAAGAAGATTGGTGTAGATAGGCAGGTTGAGACCTATAAAGCTAGACTTGTTGCAAAGGGTTTTCGTCAAAGACCTGGTTTGGACTATGACGAGACCTTTTCTCCAGTGGCTATGCTGAAATCCATTCGGATCCTTCTTGCCATTGCTGCCTTCCACGATTATGAAATCTGGCAGATGGACGTAAAGACGGCTTTCCTAAATGGAAATTTGGAAGAGTGCGTCCATATGGATCAGCCGGAGGGATTCATTCAGAGTGGGAGCAGCGGTAAAGTGTGCAAGTTGCTAAAGTCCATCTATGGACTGAAGCAGGCATCGCGGAGTTGGAACATCTGCTTCGATGATACTGTCAAAGAATTCGACTTTATCAAAAACCCAGATGAACCATGCATTTACAGTAAGATTGTAGGGAGAACTTTGGTATTCCTCGTCTTGTACATGGATGACATTCTCCTAATTGGAAATGATATTCCTATGCTACAGTCAGTCCAAGGATTCTTGTCACAGAGGTTCTCCATGAAGGACCTGGGCGATGCCAACTACATTCTGGGGATCTAGATCTATCGTGATAGATCTAAGAGGATGTTGGGACTTTCACAGTCCAGGTACATCGACACCATACTGAAAAGATTCAGTATGGAAGATTCCAAGCGTGGTAATTTACCGGCTTGTCACGGGATCACCCTCTCCAAAGAGATGTCTCCCAAGACTGATTTGGAAAGGGATCGCATATCTATTATACCCTACGCTTCTGCGGTAGACTCTATAATGTATGCGATGTTATGTACCAGACCAGATGTAGCATACGCATTGAGCGTTGTAAGCCGGTATCAGTCAGACCCAGGGGAGAAACACTGGATAGCGGTAAAGAACATTTTCAAGTACCTGAGAAGGACTAAGGAGATGTTCTTGGTGTATGGCGAAAAAGACCTCCAGATCGAGGCCTTTGCTGACTCCAGCTTCCAGAGTGACAAGGATGACTCCAAGTCCATGTCGGGTTATGTCTTTACCCTCCATTTTGCTGGAAGAGTTCCAAGCAGGAGACCGTTGCTGACTCAACTATGGAAGCGGAGTACATAGCTGCTTGCGATGCCGCAAAGGAAGCTGTCTGGATGAAGAAGTTCCTCACGGAGCTTCAGGTGGTTCCTACCATTGTTGATCCAATACCGCTGTATTGCGACAACAACGGCGCTATAGTTTTAGCGAAGGAACCCATGTCCCATCAGAAGTCCAGGCACATTTTGAGGCGGTACCACCTGATCAGGGAGATCATAGATCGCCAGGAGATCGAGGTGAAGAGAGTAAATACGGAGAATAACACTGCAGATCCACTCACGAAGGCCCTACCCCAGACTCAGTTCGAGCGGCTGATCGAGATGATAGGTCTTCGATATGCCAGTACATGGCTTTAGTGCAAGTGGGAGATTGTTAGTGTATATGCTGTAGGGTTACTAGGCACACTCAAGAGGTTCCACAAGGCATCAACCATGCCAAAATCAAAATTTTCCGGTGCCGAGAAACCCTAACCTAGATCGTTAACTAGAGATTAGGCGAAAAGTAAATGCAAGCAAACAACTTTGCTAAAAAGTGAATGGAAATACAACCTTTGTAGATCCGGTCCACCACTTCTCTATCTCCGTGTTGACGTCCCTCCGCTGCGATCATCGGAATCCCAGACTCTAGCGTCGGTTTCATCGGAGAAATGGGCGGGCTAGGTCGTTGACTTCGATGCCGAAGATGATCTACGTCGAGACAACTCAAACTCAAGCTCCACATTCACTAAGTCATGAAACTTGTGAAGAAAACACCCTATACTACATGGAAAGTGGTAGAGGATGAAGAAATAGGAAGTGGGTTCACTTTAGAATTGGATTTCTCACTTGATTTCAACACTTGAAATTTTCTAGCAAGTTTTTTTTCTTTTCATGAAGAAGATGAAGAAGAAAAGAATGGAAAAGAATTATCAAAAAATAGAAAATCAAGTGAAGCCTCATCATAATGCAACCATGGATGAGTTTAACACATGTAGAGAATAAACTAGGGTTAAGGTGAATGGTTAGGTTAAGGAAAGAAAAAAAATGGTCAAAGCTTTTCAAAGCTTCATGAAGCTTCAAGTAAAAAATAAAAGAAGCCACCATTTTATTTCTTGCCCAAAAATAAATGAATAAAATAAATAATTAAGTTGAAACTCTAACCATTAACCAAAACATGGTTTAAAGTAAACACACACCCAAGTTTGCATGTATCATCAAACATGATACAAACTAGTGCACAAACATATATCATATATACAATGTGCACAATCAAGTGAGAAAAACCAATCTTAAGTGAACAAATACTAGTTAATGTAAAGTAATATATCATATATATAATTATACATTAAATCATTAAATCAACACTTGATTTAATGATCCGGTCATACTGCATATAACCGACTAATATCAAGTGCATCAATGTATCGAATCAACATTTGATTCGGTAACCCGGCTATATCTTATATAACCGTCCGATGATACAAACGCGAGAATAGAATTCAGTATCACATACTGGTATTATTCTCGGTCCCGCACATATCTCATATGCGCTCCTATTTCGTTTCTCTTGAGCCAGGAAACCTTTGTGTAGGACTCTAAAGACTCGTCAATACGCCGGCAGTAGGTGATGATCATATCAAACACCCACAAGCCGCAAGCGGTCTGCTAAACGTAACGGCCACACGGGTATTGAGCGATCAGAAGATCAACGAGCAATCCCGCTCACACTCCTGTGAATCCAACCAGAAACACTTACCGTACAGTCCGGTCTGTTCCTCTGAAATGTCGCATATCTCGCCTAGGGGTGGTAAACGTCAGACCCCAGTAGCTTGATAAGTCGTGTCGATATTTGGTCTATAACAGTTCGAGATACTACTGATAACACTTACCAGTAAATCTCAGCAACCCTGGCCAGGGATTTCTGGTTATAGCCAATCGAACACAGCGCAACATCAACTCCCTATACCGGGAGAGACGAATCCCCTCCTATCGCTCATTGCCTCCGTGTGATTCGGGACTGTACCCAAAAACCACCGTTTTGTACGCCCTCTTGTACGTGGTAAGGTGGAAATCAAAGCACAGTGGGAATCATACACGACTCTATGACGATCTCGAGTCTACAGACTAACCTGTACCAGTGTCACCAGAGAACTACCATCTGAGGTAAGGTATAATACCATCTGGGAGTTCTCGGCAAGTCCATCCAGTGTACCCAGTCTCCACTGAGCACCCGTATATCATCTCTGATGTCAAACACCAATGGATATGGGATCATCCATCGCCCATCTGTATGGGTCGAGAAGGTATACGCTAGTCTACTCTGGTATATCGATGCCCCGTCTCGATACACCCACGACTAGGGACCTTAAAGGATGTACTTATGGACTACCATGTCCCCACTAGTATGATCCGCATCATAGTCCAGGTAGTCAAGTACACATCCTAAGGGCTTTACCAACATGTAACAGAGAGACAATCAGTGTACACGTTATGATAAAGAGCAACCAGATAGCATACTATCATGTCGAGCAAGAAAGTCCTCCCTATATATGTCCTAGCATCCACTACAATATACATCCTATGTACAGTAATGGCCTATAGGGCATACATATAACTAACAATCTCCCACTTGCACTAGGGCCATCTGTAGCAGTGGTTGCAGTATCTCATACTCAACCATCCCATAAAAGTCTCTCTCTGGGAAAAGGCCTTTGTGAGTGGATCCGCCGTGTTGTCCTCTTTGTCTACTCTCTTAACCTCGATCACCCTGGAGATCAACTATCTCCATGATCAGGTGATACTGCCTCAGAATACGTCTGGGTCACTGATGGGACCGGGGTTCCTGGGCCAAAGCCACACTTCCATTGTTACACAATGGTAGGAACCTAGTTCATCTCATGAACCAATATACACCTAAACTGCCTCTTTGGTAGTATCTTTGATAGCGATGTGACCAGCCTTTATAATCTAGTTTGACACGGTATCTAGCTTGGAACTCTTCCAACATACCGTCCCTCCACTGAGGGTAAAGACAATGCCTGCGACTGACATTCAGTCGTCCTTATCACCCTGGAACCTTTCCAGTGATTCTCCCCAGGATCGATTGATACCATCTCACTACAACTAGTGAGTATCCAAATATCCAATTAGATCTATCTCATAGATCCAAAACCCAGGATTTAGTAGGTATCACTTTGATCCTATATGGAGAATCATAGTGATAAACGGAGATTGACCGAGCGTAGTATAGGAAACTACTTCTCTATCAAGAGTATGTCATCCACGTACTCTACGAGGATCACCACCATACTCCCTACTACCTTTTTGTATATTCAAGGCTCATCTACCATTTTGATGATGTCAAACTCTTTGACTAACACATCAAAAAAGACGTTCCAACTCCGCGATGCCTGCTTTAATCTGTAAAGCAACTTTCACACGTTTCCGCTGCTCCCACTGTTTACGAAGCCCTCTGGCTGTGTACTTATAGACGTTCTCTTCTAAATCAGTATTTAGAAAAGCAGTCATGACACCCAACCGCCAGATATTGTAGTCATGGTATGTAGCCGTGGTAAGTAGGATCTGGATGGACTTAAGCATAGCCACTGGAAAAGGTTTCATCATAATCCATACCTGGTCAATGATGCAAATCTTTAACAAGTCTCAACTTTTCCATCTATACCAAGTAATCTTCTCAAGATATACTTGCTCCTGATGGGGATTTAACCCTTCAGATATAGCAGCCAAAGTCCATACTTTGCTGGTGTACATAGATTCCATCTCAGATCGCTAAGCATCCGGCCATTCTTACAGAGTCCCTACTCTCGATGGCCTGCTCGAAACTAGTTGGGTCATCATCTCATGATGCATTCCTCGCTCTCACTGTCATCGAGAAACCAAAGTATCTCTCAGGCGGATGAGGAACCCTACCAGATCGGCGGAGAGGCTGAGGTTCGTCGGGAACTATAGAATCTTTTGGTTCTGTCAAATCATCAGCTGTAGCTGGAACTATTCCAGTTCTACAGAACTGACCTTGCCTCGATCTTGTCCGGATAATACTTTTTAGACATAGGCCGGACAACCCCAAATCTTAACTGTCTTAAGAGATGGGCTCTTCCCTTTCCATATCTCATATGAAGTGGTAGGCAGCTGATCTGATCGGAACCCTATTCAATAGGTATGCAACTTCATAAGTGCATAACTCCCTAAAAGGAAATAGGAAACTCAGCAGTACTCATCATAGAACGCACCATATCATATAGGGTGTGATAGCTCCGCCCCGATACACCGTTGTGCTGTGGTGTATACAGAGGAGTAACACTGAGAGAGAATCTCATTCTTTTTTAGAATAGTCCAAGAATTCCATGCACAAGTATTCTCCTCCCTGATCTTATCATAGGACATAATACTTTTACCCGTATTTTGGTTCTCTACTTCTAACTTATATTCTGTGAATATCTCAAAAGGTTCGGACTTATGTTTCAACAGGAACATATGACTGAATCTTGAGAGATCATCAGAGAATGTAATGAAGTACAAAGAACCGGTCCTGGCGTGTGTAGACAGGGGACCTTACATACATCATCATGTAACAGTCCCAAGAGTTCATTAACTCTTTCTCTGTTTCCAGTAAACGGTGCTATGGTAGTCTTATCTTTGTGACATGACTGGCAAGTTTCACAAGATGTAAATTCAAACTGATTTAAATATGCATCTTAATGTAACTTCAGCTAGTCGGGTCGCATTGATATGACCTAGTCTACAATGCCTCAAGAATGATCCGTTCATTTCTGAACTCTTCCTCTTGTGTGTGTTTTGTATATTAGGAACTGTAGTTTGATTTAGAACGACAATGCTTTTAGATAACGTGCCTGAACCGATCAACTTTTGATATAGGAAATGTTCAAAACATTATCCAACAATACAAAATTTTATCATTTCTTTAATAGTAAAGAGATAGATATGATTTTGCATATCAGGTTCGGTATCTAATAACATTCGTTCAGAATCAATGTATTGGTAATACAGGGTGACTGTGACCAACGGACTTGGCTGCAACACTTGCACCGTTTTCTGTCTCATGAAACTTATCACCCGTTCTCAGTTCTCCACCTTTCTGTAGCCCATGTAATGGATTACATTTATGGGATCCTGATTTGGTATCTAATACCTAGGACGTAAGGGACACTGAGAAACAGTTCTTTATAATGAACACACCCGAAGAAGATGTATCATACGCACTTTCTTCGTTTGGGCGGTATGGGAATTCGGGCATTCCCCTATTTCCTGCTCAGTCTTATAACAATTATAAGTTGGAGCGGGACCAACGTTCCCCAGCTCAGTATAACAAGGGGGTTCGGTGAATTCATCCGTATTATTATCTTGATTAAGGCGTGACATGGTCGCTACCTGGAGAGAGAGAGAAGAAAACACTCTGCGTGTGCTCTTGCAAGATCATATTGGTTATTATTGTTGGAGATAGTGCCCTCAGAGTCAATTATTGGAACACAGGAACGTGATTGCAATGATTGAGGGAGGACCTGTCCCAGTAGGATAGTCTTACTCAAGATGATAGTATGCTATCTGGTTTATCTTTGTCATCGTGTACTGGTTTAGGTGACATTACTGATTACTATTGCACGTTGATAGAGCCCTTAGGATTCTTGCTTGACGGCCAGCAATATGATGGCGATCATATACGTGGGAGCTGGGGTCTATGAGCACATATTTAAGAGGTCCGTAGTCGTGGGAGTTTCGAGACTAGGCATCGATACTCCATTAGTAGACTAGTGTATACAGTCGAGACCCCGACGAGGGGCGGTGGCCGGTCTCATAAGCCACTGGTGTCAGTTGGTTCACCTAAGATGTATACAGGTGCTCATTGGATTATGAGTACACCAGACAGGACTCGCCGGGAACCTGCTAGTTGGGATTATACCAGACGTCAGATGGCAGTTCCCTGGTGACATGTGTACAGGTTAGTTCATCGTCCTGAGATCGTCATTTGTCTCGTGTGAGTTCCCACTGTGCTTTGATTACTACCCTACCATGGCTCAAAGGAGTCGTGCAAACAGGTTTTAGTTGGGTACAGTCCCGAGCCACATGGAGGCAGTGAGCGGATCTGCAGGGGTTCGTCTCTCCCGGTATTGGGGGTGAGGTCG
This sequence comes from Agapanthus africanus, assembly GCA_030015575.1. Classification (NCBI taxonomy): domain Eukaryota; kingdom Viridiplantae; phylum Streptophyta; class Magnoliopsida; order Asparagales; family Amaryllidaceae; genus Agapanthus; species Agapanthus africanus. The sequence continues at coordinate 297,224,139 of JASDDO010000008.1, forward strand.
CGCTGTGTCTAGGAGAGCCATTACACAAAGCCCTCGGCTGAGGCAGGAGATTTACTGGTAGGTATCCCAGTAGCATCTCAGGGTGTTCTGGGCTACACTCCGACACGACTTGTACCGCTTTTGGGGGTCTGACTTTACCAACCCCCTAGGCCCGCCATGCGATACTCATAGACGAACGGACCGGACCGTACGGATATTGTCACTGACAGGCTCAGTAGGGTGTCAGGATGAGTTCGCTCATCGACGTCCCTTTTGGTCAATAGCTGGTGGCCCGTCACGTATGGCTAATACCTCTGACGTGCTGGTGGTTAAATCCACAGCCATAGTATTGACGAGTCTTTAGAGTCCCCCACACTGACAGTTACTCAAGTTTCGGGCGAAACGCTGTAGAGGCCATATGGAGATATGGCAGGGTTCGATCAGATACGTGCGGTATTGCACAGATCATGATCGGACAGATTTTACTAGCGGGCTTTGGTTTAAGCCGGATCCTAGTATTAGACAGTGTAGATTTTGTCTCTTTGCATTTGTGTTCAGTGGGAATACAAATGCGGGCATGTATATGCAGTCGCGGGGTTTTCCTGTAATTTATTACGGGATCAGTTTTCGGAAATTGCCATTTTATTTTCCGTTCCGGCCGGTTTTCATTTGTTCCTTCCCGGCCAGACTTTTCCGATGGAGGGGGTAATTTGCAATTGTGCAAATTACATTTGTGGAGGGGGTCCTTTGCATTTGAGGGATTATGATATGACCATCATCATTATATTCTCTTTACATCACTCACTTGCATTAATTGAGATTAGAAATGGATTAGAACTTGATGAGAGTTGATATGACCTTGTTATCATGCTTTTTGGTTATGGTCACCATTTTTATTCTCCTACACTCACCTCCCTTGTTAATCTCTTCTCATTATTCCTTTGAAAGGGGCCTACCACTATTTGGGTAAGAGAGTGAGTTCTTTTTGATGTGGAGAAAAGTGTTCATCTCATTTTTGATATAAAAGTTCCCGAGCTCCCTTATCTCATTTGCTCCTTTTGCTTCTCCACCCCATCCTCCATGGAAACTTCACTACCCGTGAGAGACAAAACATTCTACACTACAACCTACAGTACCCTTGGACGCGTCGGCTAGCCAACTTCGCGCCTGAGTTGCCTCGATCCAGAGGTGGGAGCCCGTAAAAGAAACCGGCTACGTGGTGCCCTTTCCGATGAGGAGGTGACGGACGGAGATCCCACAGGAGATCGGAGTGGAGACGAAGAACGAAGGACACGGATCGCTTGGTATAACTCTCTACCCATTCTCTTGATTGCTTGGATTAGGTTAATGGTTACGATCCGGGTTTTGTTGTCCGCGGTAGCGTCGGTTTAAAGTTAAGAAAAAATTTTGATTCGGCATTTTGGCCTCGGATAGACGGCCGGAGCGCTGCCGTGGCGCAACATGGTATCAGAGCCACGCCATTAACCTAGTCTAGCTTTGTCTAATGTGTTTACATTTTCGATCGAACAAAAATTCCAAAAACCGTATTTTTGTGCATCTGTTATCTGTCGAATTTTTTTTAGCTCCAAAAATTTTTCAGGTTGTTGTAGAATGATGTACATGGAATTCTAAGAACACTGTAAAATTTTGGTAACTTGATCCTTCCATAAGACCGCGGAACCGCGGCCGTAACCGCCATTTGGCCGCGGTTCCGCCGCAGGATGTTGGGTTCACTTCACCAATTTTTTGCAGTGGGCTTTTGGGATGAAAATAAAGGTTTTGGTATACTTTGTTTGGGCCCAGAATTTCTTTAAGTGCTACAGTAATGCTTGGGGCCCACTTGGTAAATTTTGATCGATCGAAAATTTTAAACATGTTAGTTCACAGTATTTACATTATATCTGCGACCGTGAATGTCATTTGATCGGTAAGTCCTATCTAACTGCCATAGCCCTTTTAGACGGATTTGCGAACGTGACATTCATGTCGATGTTCTGTGTTGTGCTATGATGTTGCGGATCGGTCATGGGGGATAGCCTGGATGCAATGTTAGTACATTTTTGTTTTATATGTACATTTGATATTGCGGGGCGAGCGTCCGACATGTGGACTGCCGTCACTGCCTATTTGTATTATTCTTTTGGGGCACGACCGGGTCGTGGTCGATGTACCCGTTGTATGTATATTTTAATTTCTGTACTAGGATTACCCCGCGGAGGGGTGCACGGATAGCCGGGTTCTAGAGGGCAACAAGCCCGCATCTCATGGCGTTGAGACGGAGGGGGCTTTACTCTAGAATTGGCGGGCTATTCGCCGCACTCGTAGGGGATACAGGTTGACCCTGGAAGGGTGCCCTAGTTACCGGATTCCGTGAAGTGCTGGGTGGTCCATTCACGTTGCTGAAGGGGGCTGCCTCGCTTCAGGTTTTGGCGGGTGACTTGCCGCGCCCGTAGGGGTCTAGGATTTTCATTGCACAGGCTATCCACACGACCAGGGGAACGTCGGGTTTCAGTAGCGGCTCTATGAAACCCGGGGATCCCATATATCTGTATTGTTCTGTGATGCTGTACATTTCTTTGATGTTGCTCTTTATCACGCCTTGGGCGAAATATTATATATTGATATATATATACTAGTAGATGTTGTATATGTTTTGCATCCGCGCTAGTCCAGTCCCCGCTCTGTCGTTAGTTAAGTAACCTAATGGGTGATGACGGGACCCAGTGGCGAATACGGATGGCATATATGTACATCAATATTTTCGTTCTTTATTGGTGTGATCTCGGATCAATGCAAGCTAAACAAACCTATTCTGATGTTGTTGGAACATTTTTCAAAAAGCTGTTATTGCAACGGCGTTCTCTTTTGTTTTCCATAGTGGTATTCGATTATGAATATCCAGCACCTCAGTCGACGAGGCAAGGGCCGAGATCCATTCACCGGGAGTGACCCCTTGGACAGAAGTTTGCGTCAGGGCAATAACTTCACTATAGCCGATTGCCTTTTGCTTTGCATCATGGTATTCAGTTGGAATATCCTGCACCTCATTCTACGGGGAAAGAGCCGAGATCCCTTCACCGGGAGTGATCTCTTTAGCAAAGGGTTTTCGTCACTATATTTTTATAAAAACTATGCAGTTCCTTCAACGATATCAAGTTCATTACGTTAAAAGTTTTTCGCCAAAAACTAGACGTAGCCTTCCGTCATTTCTTACAAGTATTACTTAGTATTCGTGCTGCGTTTGTTGACTGTGTCAAGGCGTAGTGTGCGGTAGCCAAGTAGTGTTTGTTTGCAGCATATTAATGGGATTGGTTAGGACAGTCGTGCGGCCTTATTGACTGTGTCAAGGGCTCGTACGGGTGGGTTTAATGCAATCCAGGATAATGACGGGTTGAACTTGACTAGGACTCTTTGATTTGTTGACTGTGTCAAGGTCACTTGGGTCCTAGGGGTACAAACTTTCATCGGGAGTTTCTAAAGAAACTGAAACTTTCCAGGCATGCGCATACCTTCTGGAGTGTGGTGACTTGAGTGGATTCCGTCAAGTTATCATGCGATGATAGTTGGATCCCGATTCCCACTGATGAGTTGATTTACTCCTCGGATGATCCCGACTAATTCTTCTTTCAGGTTTGGAGAAGAATTTGAGGTTACAGTTGGAGGTTTCCTGATTAGATTAAGTGATAACCATTCTGATCTAGGCTAGAGTGCACGCTGAGTGTTTCTTTTCTCTCTCTCTTTGGCAGTGACCATTGACCCGACCCTAGACTATGATTCAGTGACCAAAATTAACCGAACCTTCTTACAAGACTGGCTTTTGGATTGTCAGAGTTGCAAACCTCATTGCCACTCCTACTTTTACCCTTTTCTCCAGGACACCCCGTATTACTACGAATGTCCACTTCCATTGGACAAAACCATCGTATGGTTATATACGAACTCGAAGGAATTCGAGGATGGTTTCCGGTTCTGGAGAAAACGAATAGGACTATTCAGTTGTCTTTTCCTTTTTACCTTCTCTCAGGTTGCGAGTACTCCTTGGTTTAGGAGATAGTACACCTATTATGCAAATTGGATAGTCTTCTTCCAAACCTTAGGCTGGTGCAGAACGGTGGGGAATGAAGAAAACCAATTAGCATAACGATGGTGTACAGAAGGTATTAAGTTAAGACAAAGAAAGGGATTAGTAAGAGGGCAAAGTAAATTGCGACTGCTATTCATGACCAAACCACATATTTCTTTGCCAATCCTAAATCACCTTTGTATTTCTCCAGGACACTCCGTATCACTACGAAGATCCACAGTTTATTTGGATATTCCATCGTATGGTTATATACGAACTCGAAAGGAACTTGTTCCAGTTCGGGGATGGATTATGGTTCAGGAGAAATAGGAATAAGGTTTTATTCGGTTGTCTTTTATCTTCACTTTATCTCGCATTGCGAATGCCCCTAGGATTAGGACAGTACACCCGTTATGCTTATTGGATACACTTCTTCCAAACTATAGGCTGGTGCCGAACGGTAGGGAAGGAAGAAAACCATTTGGCCTAAAAGGGTGTACAGAAGGTAATGACTAAAGACATATAAAGGGATTTGGACAGATGGAAAAGAGATATACGGTTATAGTTGTGAATCTGGATAATGGAAGAGGCATTACTAGGAATACCAGGATACCCCATCGAAACATTTCAATGTTTCAGTTTCACTGTGTACTGTTAAAAGAAAACTGATTTCCCAATTAGACACTTGCTCGAGGGTATGTATTTACCAGGTATGATTCTCACATCTGTATGGTTTTACAGATGATGAGTGGGAGTAAGTTATTGGGAATTAGGTGATCATCCTCATTATATCGGAATTCGTTGTAATTGGTGATATTTGAGGAACTCACCTGGGTTGTTTGTCGGACGGCAAATATTTGGTTTTGAATATCCGTTGTTATGAACCAATTTCAAATTGATATATCTGTACGTCTATTTTTATAGAGTGAGATGTACCTTTTTGAAATTATGTCTATGACATTTACCTATATCAGTGGATGATTAGGTAAGGAGCATTAAACAGCGGTGTAATTCTTCTTAACCATAAGTACAGTTTTCAACCTACGACACACAGTGAATGAGTTATTAGACTCAGAGGACTTATACAGAGTATTGTATATTGTCTAGTGTCCATTATGACAGAGGGGTTGGTCCTCATACTATATTCTGTTTACTTATGACTTCTCTAGTTTTTAGATAAGTGTTTCGTAGAAACACAAGGTCTGAGTTTTGAGAAGTTATAGGTATATGAATAAAGTAGAGAACCATGTGTTGCAAGTATCGGGATTCTTCAAGGTGATCGAAGATGTAGATACTTGTGTGTGGTATTCAATTGATAGTAATGATTAAGATAACTTGCTTCTCTTTCAGGTTACTCATAATTGGAAGTATTCCTAAGTTGAGTAATGTTGATCGGCCTCTTTCCATTTAGTTGACATGCACTGGAGACAGCTGCATGATTTGAATCTGGTTCAATTAAATCAGTGCCTCTGTTTCTGTATTGGATATAGAACAGTTCATATCATGACATTGTTAAGGTACGGGGAGTTTTCCGGCTTATGCTTAAAACCAGACACTGGACAACTCAAGGCAAGTTTCTGTAATGGCTGTTTGTGGGTTGACCCAGGCTATGACGAGGGTTGACTTTCTACCATCTGGAAGATCAATAGTGATATTGTTCTAGACTCGCCACAGTTTTAATAAAAATGGATTTTTTCAGAAAACAGCAGTGGGAGTATGGTAGAACTGGAAGTGATTCCAGAACCGCAAACGATTACTGAAAATTTGATAGGAACCTAAAGATTCGACCTGGTTTGACATTCCATTGGCCACTCCGCAGATAAAGTGGGTAACCTCAGGCACCCGAGAGGTACTTCGGTATGCTCAAGGACGGTGGAAGGGAGGTTCTTGTTTACCCAGACTTGACACTACTGTTGTTCCAGACTATGAGACCCGGCAGGAGGATGAGTATAGCGTCGTCCTGAACTGGCTTCAGAAGTGTACGTGTATATGACTCTACCAGAGGGTTGTCATAGTCAGTGGGAGCAGCGGAAGCATGGTGGACAAGTGGCTAATGTCTATTTATAGACTAAAGCAGATACAGCGGAGATAAATCATCTATTTCTGATGTGACAGTCATAGGTTTGACTTCATCAGAATAGGGGATGGATCTGTTAAGAAGGTAGTAGGGTGTGATGTCCTGGTATTTGGATGACATACACAGAGTAGGAAGTGATATTCCTATACTACGATCGGTTATACTTTGGTTGTCACACAGTGGTTTCTCCACATAGGACTTGGATATTATATCAGACATTCTGGTTACTAGATCTATAGTTTTAGATCTAGACTTGGGTAGTTTCCTAATCTGGGTACTTAGACAGCATTCTATGTGTATTTAGAATGGACGACTCCTGGCACGGTAGTGTACCTGCAGTTGATGGAGTCACCCTCTCTAAAGGTGTCTTACAGACTAAAGGGGGGAGGGATGTGCATGATTGGCAGGTCACTTGCTTAGGCAATTGAGTCAATCATGAGATGTCAAGTACCACACCAGATGTTGTTTTTGCAGGAGATGCAATAAGTTGATATTGATCCAATCCTGGAGAAACATTCGGAAGCAGTTTTAGAACATAAGTGGATGTTCTAGGGATTTGATAACGGCAGCCTCCTTTAGGAGACAGTTATCATTCCAGGCTTCCAAGTTGACCTGGATGGCAGAGTGACTGTCAGAGTTATAGTTTTCCATCTGACGAGGGGCGGTATTTTGGACAGGTGGTCCAAGGCGGATACTGAGGGAGGCATGGCGCAGGATACTGATTAAGTTCAGTTGACGATACAGTCTAAGAAGTTTGGATTTGGAGTTCATTTATGAGATAGGTCCCATCAGACATCCTGACACATTCTAAGACAGGTATTGCTCATTTCGGGAGATGGCTTTCTCCGCGAACTTGAGATATAGAGAGACATAGAAAGAAACATCACAGCGGATCCACTCACTGAGGCTATTCCTCGAACGCAATAGTTTCGCAAACGAGATTTGTGAGACTGACTAGTAGAGGAGTTGGGTGTTCGGTATCACATGGGCTGTGAGTATGCGACATCACAATAATTAGCCTTGAGTGCAAGAGGGAGATTGTTGGAGATAGTGCCCTCAGAGTCAATTATTGGATCATAGGCACGTGATTGCAATGATTGAGGTAGGACCTGTCCCAGTAGGACAGTCTTACTCAAGATGATAGTATGCTATCTGGTTTATCTTTATCATCGTGTACTAGTTTAGGTGACATTACTGATTACTATTGCACGTTGATAGAGCCCTTAGGATTCTTGCTTGATGGCCAGCAGTATGATGGCGATCATATACGTGGGAGCTGGGGTTTATGAGCACATCCTTAAAAGGTCCCTAGTCGTGGGAGTTTCGAGACTGGGCATCGATACTCCATTAGTAGACTAGTGTATACAGTCGAGACCACGACGAGGGGCGGTGGCCGGTCTCATAAGCCACTTGTGTCAGTTGGTTCACCTAAGATGTATACAGGTGCTCATTGGGTTATGAGTACACCGGACAGGACTCGCCGGGAACCTGCTAGTTGGGATTATACCAGACGTCAGATGACAGTTCCCTGGTGACATGTGTATAGGTTAGTTCATCGACCTGAGATCGTCATTTTTCTCGTGTGAGTTCCCACTGTGCTTTGATTACTACCCTACCACGGCTCAAATGAGTCGTCTAAACAGGTTTTAGTTGGGTACAGTCCCGAGCCACATGGAGGCAGTGAGCGGATCTGCAGGGGTTCGTCTCTCCCGGTATTGGGGGTGAGGTCGCGCTATGTCTAGGAGAGCCATTACACAAAGCCCTCGGCCGAGGAAGGAGATTTACTGGTAGGTATTCCAGTAGTATTTCAGGGTGTTCTGGGCTACACTCCGACACGACTTGTACCGCTTTTGGGGGTCTGACTTTACCAACGCCCTAGGCCCGCCATGCGATACTCATAGACGAACGGACCGGACTGTACGGATATTGTCACTGACAGGCTCAGTAGGGTGTCAGGATGAGTTCGATCATCGACGTCCCTTTTGGTCAATAGCTGGTGGCCCGTCACGTATGGCTAATACCTCTGACGTTCTCGTGGTTAAATCCACAGCCATAGTATTGACGAGTCTTTAGAGTCGCCCACACTGACAGTTACTCAAGTTTCGGGCGAAACGCTGTAGAGGCCGTATGGAGATATGGCAGGGTTCGATCAGATACGTGCGGTATTGCACGGATCATGATCGGACGGATTTTACTAGCGGGCTTTGGTTTAAGCCGGATCCTAGTATTAGAAAGTGTAGATATTGTCTCTTTGCATTTGTGTTCAGTGGGAATACAAATGCGGGCATGTATATGCAATCGCGGGGTTTTACTGTAATTTATTACGGGATCAGTTTTCTGAAGTTGCCAGTTTGCATTCCGTTTCGGCCGGTTTTCATTTGTTCCTTCCCGGCCGGACTTTTCCGATGGAGGGGGTAATTTGCAATTGTGCAAATTACATTTGTGGAGGGGGTCCTTTGCATTTGAGGGATTATGATATGACCATCATCATTATATTCTCTTTACATCACTCACTTGCATTAATTGAGATTAGAAATGGATTAGAACTTGATGAGAGTTGATATGACCTTGTTATCATGCTTTCTGGTTATGGTCACCATTTTTATTCTCCAACACTCACCTCCCTTGTTAATCTCTTCGTATTATTCCTTGGAAAGGGGCTGGCCACTATTTGGGTAAGAGAGTGAGTTCTTTTTGATGTGGAGAAAAGTGTTCATCTCATTTTTGATATAAAAGTTCCCAAGCTCCATTTTCTCATTTGCTCCTTTTGCTTCTCCACCCCATCCTCCATGGCAACTTCACTACCCGTGAGAGACAAAGCATTCTACACTACAACCTACAGTACCCTTGGACGCGTCGGCTAGCCAACTTCGCGCCCGAGTTGCCTCGGTCCAGAGGTGGGAGCCCGTAAAAGAAACCGGCTACGTGGTGCCCTTTCCGACGAGGAGGTGACGGACGGAGATCCTACGGGAGATCGGAGTGGAGACGAAGACCGAAGGACACGGGTCGCTTGGTATAACTCTCTACCTATTCTCTTGATTGCTTGGATTAGGTTAATGGTTACGATCCGGGTTTTATTGTCCGCGGTAGGGCCGGTTTAAAGTTAAGAAAAAATTTTGATTCCGCATTTTCGCCTCGGATAGACGGCCGGGGCGCTGCCGTGGCGCAACAATTATTTTATCTAATCAGGATGCCTCCCACTATTTTTTTATCAAATCTTCCTTCAAACCCTAGAAGGAAAGACTAGCCGGGATTAATTACACGCTACAAGTTCGCCAATCTTTCAGCCAGGCCAGTGTCGGTACTTTGAGGGAGGTTCCCCATGCTTTCGCACGGACCTAATTAAAGTAAACCTCGTTTTCCCAGAGGCGTAACCCCGTTGACACCTTTCTAGACACCTACTTGATCGGCTAATTGTAATGTGTAAAACTCTCCCAGGAGTAACAATTACTCGCAGTGGGTATCGGGATCCAACTATCTCATAGAAGGTATGCAATCTCATTGCAAATTTCAACACTCGAAATTCCCGATAATTTTTCCCCTAGCGTCCTATGACCTTGACGCAGGCCAACAAACCATAGTGCGCTAGTCAAGTTCAACCCGTCATTTCCTGATTGAATTAAACCCACCAGCACGACCCTTGACGCAGGCCAACAAAGTCGCACGACTACCCTAATCTAATCTGCATCATATGCATAAGCAGATAAATACTAGTTAGCTACCGCACACTTCGCCTTGACGCAGGCCAACAAACGTAGCACGGATACTAACTACTACTTATCTGAAATGACGGAGGGCTACGACATGTTTTTATGAAAACCTATTGCGTAATGAACTTGATATCGTTGTAGAATCGAATGAATTTTGAAATGGAGTGTTTTTGAGGCTTTTCTAGTTTTGCAAAAGGGGTCGCTCCCGGTGAAGGGATCGTCGGCCCTTTCCTCATCGAATAAGGTGCAGGATATATCATATATACCGCTGTGCAAAGCAAAAACTATAGAAGCAATCAAAAGACAAACCGAGGGTTGTAGCATCTGCCAGTTATTGCTAAAGTGGTCACTCCCGGTGAAGGGATCTCGGCCCTTTCCTTATCGAATATGGTGCCGGATGTTCTACAAGGAACACCGCGATGCAAAGCAAGAACTGTAGCTACCTGTTTTTGAAAATTCGATTCCACAACATCTTAGGTTTCTTTTCTTTCATTAATCACATTAATGAAGTCCCATCATTTAAGCACCTAAACATCACAGATAAATAGGACGTACGCTTATGCCATCCGCATTCGCCTCGATGTCCCGTCTGTGCCGTTAGGTTAGGTAACTAACGGCAGAGCGAGGCAGGGCTAGCGCGGGTGTAAAACATAAGCAACGTCTATATAATATATCATATATACTATATACAATATCTATCTGAACATATCACATTATCACATCACAGATATCGCAGCAGAAGAAAAACATATGAAATATTGGATGTACTAGGACGTCCGTGTTTTCAATACGAGCCAGTATAAAACACGGATTCCACGGTCGTGATGAATAGCCAATCCCACACCCCTAGACCCCTACGAGAGCGGCAAGAAACACTACCAATTCTATGGTTAGGAGACCCGGACTCGACTCCTCGAGATTGTCTCCCACTGGACCCTAGAACCCGGTTACTTGTGCTCCCCTCCTTGGGTCTATCCTAGTGCGGAAAAGTAAATAATATACATCAACGGTGACATCTTCCGCAACCTGGAAGTGCCCCAATAAAAGAATATTACATACAAGTTTTTACATGAATGAAAATGAAAAATACTCATCTCACATAAGAAACCCCCGGCTATTCAAACACGACGATCCAATATAACATATCCAGCAACACATAACATCACATGTCATCAACGTAAGTAAACATGCGTATCCCAATTTTCGTTGACATATAGCAACGAAACCGGTGATATCACATATTACACTTACGGTCGCAGAGAAGAAAGTGTAAAACTACAACAGTTGGAATCCGCAACCTGCTTAGACATCGCATGCCTAACGAAATGAATTCCTTAGACATCGCATGCCTAACAATTATAAACCCCGCATTTTAGTCTCATCATCGAAAACTGTTTTCAATATCAAGTCAGGCAATTCAACAAGATTCCCGAGATCCTGAACGAATTCTCGTCGCAAACATTAGTAGACGGCCGCACCCCCGACACCGTCGACGAAGTGCACTAAGGCGGAACACCGCTGCCGCGAGCACCCGAACGGATGCTTTTGGCGACAGGGTTCTCCTACAGTCACTTGGTCGAGGCTGTCTATTAAGTTTACCGGCGAGTATCCGCTTACGATACGCGATTGCGACGGACTTTTGGTCACATCAAAATTCCGCGGCAACCGATCAAGTGAGACTAAAGTGCTATGTTTATAACATACAAATCAGTTATCTCATAACTACTTGATGATTCCAATTATTGTATCACATTCCAGATAAATAGAAAATGTTAAACTTTCCGATCGAATAATCAAACACCCAAGTTTTCCCGGAACAGCTCAACTCATGAAATAAGTTTAAAAACATCCACTTCATGCCACAGTACCAACGGTCCAGCCGTAGAAGGGTCAAGCCAACGCCTCACATGTGGCACGCCGTACTGCCCCAAACCCTAAGGTTCTAAGGGCAGTTCAAGACGGTCACATAATCGAGTTAAGGTTTGTTGTCTTCTAGAGGGACCATCACGTTACTTGCACTACTTAGAATGTTATTAAACTACGGAAAAATCCAACACTTGGAAATTTCCCGGCAGGGGAAAAAGTGGGTATTTATATCCGGCCGAACTTTTTTTAACATGTTCTAAATATCCTGAAAACATAACAAAATCAAATTCTCCGATCGAATCGACGATTACAAAATAAACCCCCAGAAAACTCAACACTTGAGTCAGTTTAAAAATACCCATAAAATATCACTATCAGATATAAGAATTACTGTGCAAACAAAATGACCCAATCCCTCTGTACGGCCGCGGATCCGCGGCCCAAGCACGGTATGGCCGCGGTTCCGCGGCGGTTTGGAAGTAATAGGTGCTTGTTTTTCACCACAATTCTTATATTTCCCTGCTTAATTTTTCAGGTATTTTTAATTCAGAAAATACACAGTTTTGAAAAAATGTACAGAGAGGGGGTAAACTTGGACGTATCGGGTTCGTTCGGAGTTTTAACTTCGTTAACACATCGCCTAAAGCTCTAGTTAGGCTCTGATACCACTGTAGGGTTACTTGGCACACTCAAGAGGTTCCACAAGGCATCAACCATGCCAAAATCAAAATTTTCCGGTGCCGAGAAACCCTAACCTAGATCGTTAACTAGAGATTAGGCGAAAAGTAAATGCAAGCAAACAACTTTGCTAAAAAGTGAATGGAAATACAACCTTTGTAGATCCGGTCCACCACTTCTCTAGCTCCGTGTTGACGTCCCTCCGCTGCGATCATCGGAATCCCGGACTCTAGCGTCAGTTTCATCGGAGAAATGGGCGGGGTAGGTCGTTGAGTTCGATGCCGAAGATGATCTACGTCGAGGCAACTCAAACTCAAGCTCCACCTTCACTAAGTCATGAAACTTGGGAAGAAAACACCCTATACTACATGGTAAGTGGTAGAGGATGAAGAAATAGGAACTGGGTTCACTTTAGAATTGGATTTCTCACTTGATTTCAACAGTTGAAATTTTCTAGCAAGCTTTTTTTCTTTTCATGAAGAAGATGAAGAAGAAAAGAATGGAAAAGAATTATCAAAAAATAGAAAATCAAGTGAAGCCTCATCATAATGCAACCATGGGTGAGTTTAACACATGTAGAGAATAAACTAGGGTTAAGGTGAATGGTCAGGTTAAGGAAAGAAACAAAATGGTCAAAGCTTTTCAAAGCTTCATGAAGCTTCAAGTAAAAAACAAAAGAAGCCACCATTTTATTTCTTGCCCAAAAATAAATGAATAAAATAAATAATTAAGTTAAAACTCTAACTATTAACCTAAACATGGTTTAAAGTAAACACACAACCAAGTTTGCATGTATCATCAAACATGATACAAACTAGTGCACAAACATATATCATATATACAATATGCACAATCAAGTGAGAAAAACCAATCTTAAGTGAACAAATACTAGTCAATGTAAAGTAATATATCAAATATATAATTATACATTAAATCATTAAATCAACACTTGATTTAATGATTCAGTCATACTGCATATAACCGACTAATATCAAGTGCATCAATGTATCGAATCAACATTTGATTCGGTAACCCGGCTATATCTTATATAACCGTCCGATGACACAAATCGCGAGAATAGAATTCAGAATCACATACTGGTATTATTCTCGGTCCCACACATAACTCATATGCACTCCTATTTCAATTCTCTTGAGCCAGGTAACCTCTGTGTGGGACTCTAAAGACTCGTCAATACGCCGGCAGTAGGTGATGATCATATCAAACACCCACAAGCCGCAAGCGGTCTGCTAAACGTAACGGCAACCCGGGTATTGAGCGATCAGAAGATCAACGAGCAAGCCCGCTCACACTCCTGTGAATCCAACCAGTAACACTTACCGTACAGTCCGGTCTGTTCGTCTGATATGTCGCATATCTCGCCTAGGGGTGGTAAACGTCAGACCCCAGTAGCTTGATAAGTCGTGTCGATATTTGGTCTATAACAGTTCGAGATACTACTGATAACACTTACCAGTAAATCTCAGCAACCCTGGCCAGGGATTTCTGGTTATAGCCAATCGAATACAGCGCAACAACAACTCCCTATACCGGGAGAGACGAATCCCCTCCTATCGCTCATTGCCTCCATTTGATTCGGGACTGTACCCAAAAACCACTGTTTTTCATGCCATCTTGGACGTGGTAAGGTGGAAATCAAAGCACAGTGGGAATCATACACGACTCTATGACGATCTCGGGTCTACAGACTAACCTGTACCAGTGTCACCAGAAAACTTCTATTTGACGTAAGGTATAATACCATCTGGGAGTTCTCGGCGAGTCCGTCCAGTGTACCCAGTCTCCACTGAGCACCCGTATATCATCTCTGATGTCAAACACCAATGGATATGGGATCATCCATCGCCCATCTGTATGGGTTGAGAAGGTATACGCTAGTCTACTCTGGTATATCGATGCCCCGTCTCGATACACCCACAACTAGGGACCTTGAAGGATGTACTTATGAACCACCATGTCCCCACTAGTATGATCCGCATCATAGTCCAGGTAGTCAAGTACACATCCTAAGGGCTTTACCAACATGTAACAGAGAGACAATCAGTGTACACGTTATGATAAAGAGCAACCAGATAGCATACTATCATGTCGAGCAAGATAGTCCTCCCTATGTATGTCCTAGCATCCACTACAATATACATCCTATGTACAGTAATGGCCTCTAGGGCATACATATAACTAACATATGCCCTAGAGACCATTACTGTATCATACTAGCTTGTATATTACTTAACGGAAGCTTGGGATATTCACATTTGTATAGACAATCTTGCTCAAAATGGTAGTATGCTACTTGGTTTGTTTCTACTTCAATATGTGCATGTGTTTCTTCTAGCATATCGCTTATACATATTAGTAGAGACCTTAGGATCTTTGCTTGATCACCAGCGTTGTGATGGCAGTCATACTTGTGGGGGCTGGGTAATCTATAAGCACATCCTTATACAGGTCCCTAGTCGTAGGACTATCGAGACAGGACATCGATACTCCGGAGTAGACTAGCGTATGCGCTTCTCATCCCAGCACGGGAGGTGGTCTGTCCCACATCCATCAGTACGTCGTACTGGAGATAGTATGCGGGTGCTCGTTAGGTTACGAGTATACTGGACAGGACTCGTCGGGAACTGATGGATGGTATTATACCTATCATCGGTTATCAGTTCCCAGGTGACATGAGTACAGCTTAGTCCGCTGACTTGACACTGTCACTTCGCCTCGAGTGTGTTCCCACTGTACTTAGATTACTACCCTACCACGGCTCAAAGGAGTCGTGCAAACAGGTAGTAGTTGGGTGCAGTCCCGAAGCACTTGGAGGCAGTGACGGTTAGATAGGATTCGTCTCTCCCGGTATTGGGGGTTGACATCGCGCTGTGTCTAGGAGAGCCATTACACGAGTAGTCCCTGGCCAGGGCAAGCGAGATATACTGGTTTGTTTCCAGTGTTATCTCAGGGTGTTCTGGGCTACACTCCGACATGACTTGTACCGCTATTAGAGGACTGACGTACACCACCCCCTAGGCCCGCCATGCGATGTATCAGACGAACAGACCGGACTGTACAAAGATTGTCACATACAGGCTCAGTAGGAGTTCGAATGGGTTTACCTCATCGGCCTTCTTATCGACATCTACCTGGGGACCGTTACGTACAGCTAGTGCCGCTTGCGGTCTGTTGTTAAACCCACTGCCAGCGTAGTGTCGAGTCTTTAGAGTCCCACACAGAGAGTTTCCCTGCACTGAGCGAAACGTGTAGAGGCCGTATGGTTTTACGGCAAGGCTGCGACCACTTACGTGCACTTGTGTGCGTATGCTGTTTGGGCAGGCAATACTAGTAGGCTTTGGTTTAAGCTGGATCCTAGTATTGCACGGATGGATTTGTTTTGTCTTCTGTGCATTCGAATTCTACGGAATGCGGATGCGGGTGTGTATGCACAGTTTTGCGGAGCTGAAAGGGAGGAGGTGCCTCATTAGGGTTTTGGCAATTCGTTTGGTCAACACCATTATGAGCCGGAGACATTGTTTACTAATCCTTTTAGTGATAGTTTAGTGATGGCTAATTGCATTGACCATTTGACCACCATGACTTCTCTTGACTTTGTTGACCCGTTGACCGGAGTTGACCATTGACCTTCATGAGAGGTCTACACTCTTCTTTGGATTTCTTTTTCATTTTTGATTATGAAAATGGTCAATTCAATGTAGCCATCAACTTTATCTTGATAGGATTAGTAATGATGGTTTTTGTGTATTATTGCAACCATGGTTCATTTTCTTTAGTTAACATAATTCATTTTCTCATTCTCATTCTCTCTCTTGAAAGTGAGAAGAAAAGAAGAGCTCCATGGTTGCTTGTTCTCCTCCTTCTTCCTCATCTTGATTTCTTCTTTTGATCTCATGTGTTGAGAGAAAAAGATCCCACAAAGACAAACACTTCCATATATCTCTACTACACAACCTAGGGCATCTAGGCTAGCGATCTCGTTCCCTAGTTGCCTCGGCTCGAGGTGGAGCTCGGTGTACATCTCTCGGGTGGATCGTCTTCGACTCAAGAAGGCCGCGGAGGTGACCAAGATCCGGATCGTTCCTTGGAGCTTGGAAGAACGAGCGGGACAGCCGAATGAAGACCCGAAGGACCGGTTTTGTGAGGTATAATTTCTACGGCATAGTAGTTAAAGCCTCTAGTAGTTTGCTAGTTTCTAGTTTAGCAAAGATCCGGCTTTTAGTCCATGTTGCCTTTGCGCCAAAATTTTGTTTTTAGCCGTTTCCGCCTCCCCGTAAGAACCGGGGTGAGCAACGTGGACTTACAATTTTCAGCGAGGGTAATGGGGTGTTATTGATGTTCGCTCAAACTGTTAAAGATCGTCCAAGTTACCATTACAATGTTAAAACATACGACTACGAAATACTCCGAATAAGGCCCTCAGAACAATTTGCATCACATGAAAATTTGGCATAAACAAACAATACCTGAAACTCCAAAACCTAGACACCAGAGCACAGGAAAAATTCTAGGCAAAACAGGGGAAGGGGGGCCGGCCTGCTCGGTTTTGAGCAAGGAGTGCTCGGCCAAAAACCGAGGGGTTTGCCTCAAATTTGTTCTGTGCTCTCAGTGCATTGTTAGTAAGCTTCTGCAGTTTTTTGAAAAAAAATTTGGGCACATTTAAAAAATGACAGAGAAGCTATTTTGAGAGTTGCAGCTTTTGTTAATTCGGAGTTATTTCGTATCCATATTGTTTCTAATATTGTCTAAGTTTCTAGCCTGGCTCTGATACCACTGAAGGGATTCTCTAGCACCACTCTAGGGTTTAGGGTTGCATCACACATGCTATAACAAAAATTTAGAGGTTGCTAAACAATTCCAAACATGAATCGAACTAGAAAAATAGAGTAACAACTAGCTAGTATCATATACTACAAGTGTCTAACACTAAGTGGGGAGAGATACAACCTTTGTAGACCTCCTCCTAGACTCCTTGGATCGATTGAGGGTTTGAGTTGGTTGGCTTGTATCATTCCGCGTCCACGATGATCCACCACGAAGTCTCTTTGCACCAAGCTCGAAGGTTCTCTTGATCAAGGATGAAGAAGAAGCAAACAGTCCACTCAAGTGGGCTAGACTAAAGTGGAATGGTGATGTGGGTTTGGATCTCACTACAAAACCTTTTCTTTTTAATCCTTTCTCTTTCTTTTAAAACCCTAGTGAGCTTTTTAGGAGAGAGAGGAAGAAGGAAATGGCTCAAGCTAAACTCAAGAGAGAATAATGAGAATAATGAATAACCCTTGCCAAAATCAAGAGAGTAAGTGAGAGTCATCATGCTAAACCATGATTACAAAATATCTACATATTTTGTAACTTGAGTTTAAGCAAAACCATGGGCCAAAACTATGGGCAAATAAAACCATTGACTTTGTCAACTCAAGAGAGTTGAATAGTTAACCATGATTTTAATCCCATTTTTCTTTTCTCAAATAATCAAATATCTAAATATGTAACCATGTGAGTCTTGCATTGCCACCACCAATGTATCATCAACCATGACACATGTATGCTTGCATGTGTGCATCCATATCATCATATACATACACTCATGCATGCATCATAAAGAAATAAGTTTTAATAAATGAGCTAATGGACTTAATATTAAATCAACACTTGATTTAATAACCTGTTCATATCACATATGACCCGTCCAATAGTAAACGCTTAATTAAAATACGGTATCCAATACACGCATTAATCGAGCTCCCGCGCATATCACATATGCACCCCCACATCGTTTTGCCTGAGTTATGAGAACCCTTTGTGGGACTCTAAGACTCATCAATACGCTAGCAGTAGGTAGTGATCACATCGCATGCGCACAAACCGTCAGTGGCATAAGAAGTACATAACGTCTTCTAGGTATTGAGCGATCATAAGAAACACAATCAAACCTGCTAAAACTCCCGTCGAGCCAACTGGCAACACTTACCGTACAGTCCGGTCTCTTCGTCAAATATGCTGCATATGTGTGTCTAGGGATGGTATCGTCGACCCCAATAACCCAATATGACATGAAGGTATATGGCTCATAACAGATCGAGAAGCTACTGATAACACTTATTAGTAAATCTCAGCAGACCTGGCCAGGGACTTCCTGTTATAGCCAATCATACATGGTGCAACATCAACCCCCAATACCGGGAGAAACGAAACCCCTCCTATCACTCATTGCCTCCATGTGCCTCGGGATTGTATCCCAAATCCACCTGTTTGCACGACTCAGTAGAGCCGTGGTAGGGTGGAGATCAAAGTACAGTGGGAGACACATAAGACTCTATGATTATCTCGGGTCTACTGACTAACATGTACCAGTGTCACCTAAGAACTGCCATCCGACGATAGATATAATACTACATAGGAGTTCTCGGCGAGTTCGTTCAGTGTTCCCAGTCTCCACTGAGCACCCGTATACGATCTTTAGTGTCACCACACCAATGGATATGGGATCATCCATTGCCTATCATATGGGACAAGTAACATATATGCTAGTCTACTCTGGTGATATCGATGTCCTGCCTCGATACACCCACGACTACGAATATTTCAAGGATATGCTCATAGACTACACATGTCCCACTAGTATGATCCGCATCATAATCTCAGTAGTCCTGCATCATCCTAAGGGCTATATCAATATGTACCAAATGAATGAAAAGCATGATCAAATGAACATGTCAAGATAAAAGGTGCAACCAGATAGCATACTATCTTGTTGAGCAAGAATGTCCCCTGAACACACACACACACATACCGGTACATACACTATCATATAATGGCCTCTTGGGCATACATATATCAAACACTTCCGTCAGCCCCAAAACTTTTGCCTTGCCCTCTCCCTCTACCTTACTGACACTGCCTTTCGGCTTGGTGGAGGCGTTCTTCTTATTCTTCCTCTTAGCATTCGCCTTGGATCTTGAAGAAGAAGATTCCCCAATAAGCAGAGCGGGTGTCTCCTTAGATTTCTGCAGAGTGCCTTCAGCGCTCCTCAACAAGTTGATGAGTCCTGGAAGTGAAACATTCTTATCCTGAATATTGAAATTCAAGATAAACTGGGCGTAGGTAGAGGGGAGGGACTGTAGAATTAAGTCGGTATGTAAGTGCACGGCGGCGCCCCGGCCGTCAATCCGACGCCGGAATGCGGAAGCGGTGATAAACTTTAATTTTTGCAAACTACCAAACCGGCACCACCGCGCACTAAACACCCGGATCGAACCATTAACTAGTCCTAGCTAACTACAAGATAGGGAATAGAGATATACCGACTGATCCGAGTCCTCCGGTCTTCTCGCCATCGTCCCGATCTCCCGCGGAAGCTCCGGTCTCCACCTCGTCGCCGGTAGTGCACCACATCGCCTACTTCTTTTACGGGCTCCTACCTCAATGCCGAGGCAACTCGGGCACGAAGCTGGCTAGTCGACGTGCCCAAGATTTGCTGTAGAATATCTAGTGAGCAAGTCTCAATTTTGGGGTTCATGGAGATGCCTTTGTGGTGGAGGAAAAAGAACTTGGAGAGAGGTGAGGAAAAATGTGATATATCAAGAATGAGAGTATCATTTTTTCTCCCAAACAAAAAGAAGCATTTTTCTCCTCCTTTCCAATAGTGGCCGGCCCCCTTAGGTGATTGGAGAGAGAGAGCAAAGACAAGGGGGTGGGTGGAAAGCAAGTGATGATGAAACAATCAAATGATCACAACAAAACCCAACACTCCAAAGCAACCATCATCTTTCCACAAGTCAAACCATGATGACAAGAAGAAGTCAAGGTCAAGGGATGTGCTCCATCATGATACAAATATAAGCAAAGAACCCCTCCACAAAATGCTTATTTGCAACAATGCAAATAAGCCCTCCTCCACCAAACTTCGGCCAATGAACGATACAAAGGAAATTGGCCGAAACGGAAAGCAAACTGGCAACTCCAGAAAACTGGTCCCGTAATAAATTACAGGAAAACCCCGATACTGTGCATACACACCTGCATTTGTATTCCGACAGAAATACAAATGCAATGAGACAAAATCTACACTGTACTATACTAGGATCCGACTTAAACCAAAGCCGGCTAGTAATATCCGTCCGATCCTGATCCGTGTAATACCGCACGTATCTGATCGAACCCTGCCATATATCCATATGGCCAGTAGTACAAACCGTCCGATCCTGATCCGTGCAATACCGCACGTATCTGATCGGACCTTGCCATATCTCCATACGGCCTCTACAGCTTTTCGCCCGAAAGCTGAGTAACTGAATGTGGGGGACTCTAAAGACTCGTCAACACCTTGGTTGTGGATTTAACCACTAGCACGTCAGAGGTATAAGCCAATACGTAACGGGCTACCTGGCATTGACTAAAAGGGACGTCTGTGAGCGAACTCAGCCTGACACCCTACTGAGCCTGTCAGTGACAATATCCGTACAGTACGGTCCGTTCGTCTATGAGCATCGCATGGCGGGCCTAGGGGGTTGGTAAAAGTCAGACCCCCAAAATCGGTACAAGTCGTGTCGGAGTGTAGCCCAGAACACCCTGAGATACTACTGGAATACCTACCAGTAAATCTCCTTGCCTCGGCCGAGGGCTTCGTGTAATGGCTCTCCTAGACACAGCGCGACCTCACCCCCAATACCGGGAGAGACGAACCCCTGAATATGCGCTCACTGCCTCCATGTGGCTCGGGACTGTACCCAACTAAAACCTGTTTGCACGACTCCTTTGAGCCGTGGTAGGGTAGTAATCAAAGTATAGTAGGAACTCACACAAGACAAATGACGATCCCCAGGTCGATGAACTAACCTGTACACATGTCACTAGGGAACTGCTATCTGACGTCTGGTATATGACCAACTAGCATGTTCCCGGCGAGTCCTGTCCGGTGTACTCATAACCCAATGAGCACCTGTATACATCTTAGGTGATCCAACTGACACCAGTGGCTTGTGAGACCGGCCACCGCCCCTCGTCGGGGTCTCGACTGTATACACTAGTCTACTCTGGAGTATCGATGCCCTATCTCGAAACTCACACGACTAGGGACCATTTAAGGATGTGCTTATAGACTACCAGCTCCCATGTATATGATCGCCCTCATACTGCTGGTGGTCAAGCAAGAATCCTAGGGGCTCTATCAACGTGTAATAGCGACTTGTCAGGTCACCTAAAGAAGTACACGATGATAAAGGTAAACCAGATAGCATACTATCATCTCGAGTAAGACTGTCCTATCGAGATAGGTCCTCCATCAATCATTGTAACCACGTGCCTGTGATCCAATAATTGACTCTGAGGGCACTATCTCCAACAATCTCCCACTTGCACTCAAGGCTAATTATTGCGATGTCGCATACTCACAGCACGTGTGATACCGAACACCCAACTCCTCTACTAGTGTGTCTCACAAAGCTCGCTTGCGAAACTATTGCGTTTGAGGAATAGCCTTAGTAAGTGGATCCGCTTTGATGTCTCTTTCTATGTCTCTCTATATCTCAAGTTCGTGGAGAAACCCATCTCCCGAAATGAGTAATACCTGTCTTAGAATTTGTCTGGATGTCTGATGCGACCTAGCTCATAAATGAACTCCAAATCCAAACTTCTTAGATTGTATCGACAACTGAACTTAATCAGTATCCTGCGCCATGCCACCCTCAGTATTGCCTTGGACCACCTGTCCAAAATACTGCCCCTCGTCAGAAGGAAAAACTATAACTCTGACAACCTCCTTGTCGTCCATGTCACCTTAGAAGCCTGGAATGATAACTGTCTCCCGAATAAGGCTGTCGTTATCATATCCCTAGAACATTCACTTATGTTCTAAAACTGCTTCCGACTGTTTCTCCAGGATTGGATCAATGTCAACTTATTGCATCTAGTGCAAGAACAACATCTGGTGTGGTACTTGACATCTCATGATTGACTCACTTGCCTGAGCAAGTGATCTGCCAGTCATGCACATCCCTCTCCCCTTTATTCTGTAAGACACCTTTAGAGAGGGTGACTCCATCACCTGCAGATACACTACCGTGCCAGGAGTCGTCCATTCTAAATACTCTTAGAATGCTGTCTAAGTACCCTGATTGGGAAACCACCCAAATCTAGATCTAAAACCATAGATCTAGTAACCAGTATGTCTGATATAATATCCAAGTGCTATGTGGAGAAAACACTGTGTGACGACCAAAGTATAACCGATCGTAGTATAGGAATATCACTTCCTACTTTGTGTATGTCATCCAAATACTATGACATCACACCCTACTACCTTCTCAACAGATCCATCCCTTATTATGATGTAGTCAAACCTATGACTGTCACATCAGGAATTGATGATCTATCTCCGCTACTGGTGCTTCAGTCTATAAGTAGACATAAGCCACCTGTACACCAATGCTTCCGCTGCTCCCACTGACTACGACAACCCTCTGGCAGAGTCATATACACGTACACTTCTGAAGCGAGTTCAGAACGACGCTATACTCATCCTCCTGCTGGGTCTCACAGTCTGGAACAACAGCAATGGTAAGTGTGGGTAAACAAGAACTTCCCTGTCACCGTCCTTGAAGCTACCGGAGTACCTCTCGGGTGCCTGAAGCAACCCACCTTTTCTGCGGAGTGGCCAATGGAATGTCAAGCTAGATTGAATCTTTAGGTTCCTATCAAATCTTCAGTAATCGTTTGTGGTTCTGGAATCACTTCCAGTTCTACCATACTCCCACTACTGTTTTCTGAAAAAATCCATTTTTAATAAAACTGTGGCGAGTCTAGAACAATATTTCTATTGGTCTGCCAGATGGTAGAAAGTCAACCCTTGTCATAGCCTGGGTCAACCCACAAACAGCCATTACAGAAACGTGCCTTGTGTTATCCAGAGTCTGGTTTTAATCATAAGCCGGACAACTCCCCGTACCTTAACAACGTTAAGATATGAACTGTTCTATATCCAATATAGAACCAGAGGCACTGATTTCATTGAACCAGATCCAAATCATGCAGCTGTCTCCAGTGCATGTCAACTAAATGGAAGGAGGCCGATCAGCGTTACTCAACTTAGGAATGCTTCCAATTATGAGTAACCTGAAATAGAAGCAAGTTCTCTTAATTATTACTATCAACTGAATACCATACTCAAGTATCTACATCTTCGATCACTTTGAAGAGTCCCGATACTTGGGATATCTGGTTCTCTACTTTATTCAAATACCTATAACTTCTCAAAATTCGGACCCTGTGTTTCCACGAAACACCTGTCTAAAAACTAGAGAAGTCATAAGTAAACCGAATATAGTACGAGGACCAACCCCTCTGTCCTGATGGACCCTGGACAACATACAATACTCTGTATAAGTCCCTTGAGTCTGATAACTCATTCACTGTGTGTCGTAGGTTGAAAACTGTACCTTTGGTTATGAAGAATTACACCGCTGTTTAATGCTCCTTACCTAACCATCCACTGATATAGGTAAATGTCATCGACATAATTTCAAAAAGTATATCTCACTCTATGAAAATAGACGTACAGATATATCGATTTGAAATTGGTGCATAACAGCGGATATTCAAAACCAAATATTTGCCAACCGGCAAACAGTCCAGGTGATTTCCTCAACGAATCCCGATATAATGAGGATGATCACCTAATTCCCAATAACTTACTCCCACTCATCATCTGTAAAACCATACTGATGTGAGAATCATGCCTGGTAAATACATTCCCTGGAGCAAGTGTCTAATCGGGAAATCAGTTTTCCTTTAACAGTACACAGTGAGACTGAAACATTGAAATGTTTGGCTGGGGTATCCTGGTATTCCTAGCAATGCCTCTTCCAGATTCACGACTGTAACCGTATAATTCTTTGCCACCTCTCCAAATCCCTTCATATGTCTTTAGTCATTACCTTCTGCACACCCCTTTAGGCCAAATGGTTTTCTTCCTTCCCTACCGTTCGGCACCAGCCTAAGGTTTGGAAGAAGACTATCCAGTAAGCATAATGGGTGTACTGTCCTAATCCTAGGAACACTCGCAATGCGAGAGAAGGTGAAGATAAAAGACACCTGAATAAATCTTATTCCTATTTCTCCTGAACCAGAATCCATCCCCGAACTGGAACAAGTTCCTTTCGAGTTCGTATATAACCATACGATGGAGTATCCAATAAACTGTGGATCTTCGTAGTGATACGGAGTGTCCTGGAGAAATACAAAGGTGAAATGGGAGTGGTAATGAAATACTTGGTTTGGTCGTGAATAGCAGTCGCAATTTACTTTGCCCTCTTACTAATCCCTTGCTTTGTCTTAACTCAATACCTTCTGTACACCATCGTTAGGCTAATTGGTTTTCTTCATTCCCTACCGGTCGGCACCAGCCTAAGGTTTGGAAGAATACTATCCAATTTGCGTAATAGGTGTACTACTCCTAAACCAAGGAGTACTCGCAACCTAAGAGAAGGTAAAAGGAAAAGACAACTGAATAGTCCTATCCGTTTTCTCCAGAACCTGAAACCATCCTCGAATAAATTCTTTCGAGTTCGTATCTAACCATACGATGGTTTTGTCCAATGGAAGTGGACGTTCGTAGTAATACGGGGTGTCCTGGAGAAAAGGGTAAAAGTAGGAGTGGCAATGAGGTATGCAACTCTGATAATCCAAAAGCCAGTGTTAAGAAGGTTCGGTCAACTTGGTCACTGAGTCATTGTCTTAGGGTCGGGTCGATGGTCGCTGCCAAAGAGAGAGAGAAAAGAAACACTCAGCGTGCACTCTAACCTAGATCAGAATGGTTACCAATTTATCTAATCTGGAAACCTCCCACTGTACCGTCAAATTCTCCTCCAAACCTAAAAGAAGAATTAGTCGGGATCACCCGAGGAGTAAACCAACTCATCAGTGGGAATCGGGATCCAACTATCATCGCATGATAACGTGACGGAATCCGCTCACGTCATCACACTCCAGAAGGTATGCGCATATCTGGCAAGTTTCAGTTCTTTTGAAACTCCCGATGAGATTTCTGCCCCATGCTCTTATGACCTTGGCGTGAGGTCAAAATATCATAAGTCACATGTCAAGTTCTACCCATCATTGTCCAGGTTAATTCGAATCCACCCATAGATACCCTTGACGTAGGCCAAAATAGTAGTACGACTGTCCCAAACCAACGCATCTATCTATGCAATAGATAAATACCCGGCAGCTACCAATCACTATGCCTTGGCGTGAGGTCAAAATACATAGCTTGAATACTACCGAATATTTAACTGAAATGATGGAGGGATACGAATGGTTTCTGGCGAAAACCTTTAACGTAATTAACTTGATATCGTTGAAGTAACGGATAGCTTTTAAAAATATAGTGACGAAAACCTTTGCTAAAGAGGTCACTCCCGGTGAAGGGATCTCGGCTCTTTCCCCGTAGAATGGGGTGCAGGATATTCCAAATGAATACCACGGTGCAAAGCAAAAGTAATCGGCTATAGTGAAGTCATTTCCCTGACGCAAACTTTTTGTCCAAGGGGTCACTCCCGGTGAAAGGATCTCGGCCCTTGCCTCGTCGACTGAGGAGCAGGATATTCTAACTGAATACCACGATGCAAAACAAAAGTGAACATCCTTGCAATAACAGCTTTTTGAAAAGTGTTCCAACAACATCAGATTAGGTTTGTTTTTAACTTGCATTGATCCGAATCAACGCAGTCCCATCAATTGATCACACCACAAAGAACGAAAATAATATGACGTACGTATATGCCATCCGCATTCGCCACTGGGTCCCGTCATTACCCGTTAGGTTAGCTAACTAACGACAGAGCGGGGACTGGACTAGCGCGGATGTAAAACATATACAACATCTACTAATATATATACCAATATATTACATTTCGCTCAACGCGTGATAAGAAATGCAACATCACAGTAATGTACAGCATCACAGAACAATACAGATATCTGGGATCCCCGGGTTTCACAGAGCCACTACTGAAACCCGACGTTCCCCTGGTCGTGTGGATAGCCTGTGCAATGAAATCCTAGACCCCTACGGGCGCGGCAAGTCACCCGCCAAAACCTGAAGCGAGGCAGCCCCCTTCAGTACCGTGAATGGACCACCCAGCACTTCACGGAATCCGGTAACTTGGGCACCCCTCCTGGGTCAACCTGTACCCCCTACGAGTGCGGCGAATAGCCCGCCAATTCCAGAGTGAAGCCCCCTCCGTCTCAATGCCATGAGATGCGGGCTTGTTGCCCCCTAGAACACGGCTATCCGTGCACCCCTCCTGGGGTAATCCTAGTACAGAAAGTAAAATATACATACAACGGGTACATTGACCGCAACCTGGCCGTGCCCCAAAATAATAATACAATCAGGCAGTGACGGCAGTCCACATATCGGACGCTCGCCCCGCAATATCAAATGTACATAATACAACCAAATCTGTACTAGCATTGCAACCAGGCTATCCCCCACGACCGATCCGCAACATCACAGCAAAAACAGAACATCAACGTGAAAGTCACGTTCGCAAATCCGTCTAACCGGGCTATAGCAATTAGACCGGATTTACCGATCGAGTGACATTCACGGTCGCAGATATAATGTAAATACTGTGAAATAATGTGTTTAAAATATCCGATCGATCAAATTTTACCAAGTGGGCCCCCAAGCATTACTGTAGCAGATCAAGAAATTCTGGGCCCAATATTAATATTCCAAAACCCCAATTTTAACCCCAGAAAGATACTGTAGGAATTTGGTGCAGGGATCCCAACAGTGTGCGGCGGAACCGCGGCCCAAAGGGGGGATTGGCCGCGGTTGCGCGCTTCCACAGTGGACTCACCCTGTCGAATTTCTACAGTAGCCTTGTAATCTCCAGTACATCAATTTTATACAACCTGAAAAATTTTTGGAGACCAAAAAATTTCAACAGAAAACTGTCGTGAAGGAAATACGGGTTTTGGAACATTTGATCGATCTGAACTGAAAAACACATCAAGGCAAGCTAGACTAAGTTAATGGCGAGGCTCTGATACCACTGTAAGTGCACGGTGGCGTCCCGGCCGTCAATCCGACGCCGGAATGCGGAAGCGGTGATAAACTTTAATTTTTGCAAACTAGCAAACCGGCACCACCGCGCACTAAACACCCGGATCGAACCATTAACTAGTCCTAGCTAACTACAAGATAGGGAATAGAGATATACCGACTGATCCGAGTCCTCCGGTCTTCTCGTCATCGTCCCGATCTCCCACGGAAGCTCCGGTCTCCACCTCGTCGCCGGAAGTGCACCACATCGCCTACTTCTTTTACGGGCTCCCACCTCAATGCCGAGGCAACTCGGGCACGAAGCTGGCTAGTCGACGTGCCCAAGATTTGCTGTAGAATATCTAATGAGCAAGTCTCAATTTTGGGGTTCATGGAGATGCCTTTGTGGTGGAGGAAAAAGAACTTGGAGAGAGGTGAGGAAAAATGTGATATATCAAGAATGAGAGTATCATTTTTTCTCCCAACCAAAAAGAAGCATTTTTCTCCTCCTTTCCAATAGTGGCCGGCCCCCTTAGGTGATTGGAGAGAGAGAGCAAAGACAAGGGGGTGGGTGGAAAGCAAGTGATGATGAAACAATCAAATGATCACAACAAAACCCAACACTCCAAAGCAACCATCATCTTTCCACAAGTCAAACCATGATGACAAGAAGAAGTCAAGGTCAAGGGATGGGCTCCATCATGATACAAATATAAGCAAAGAACCCCTCCACAAAATGCTTATTTGCAACAATGCAAATAAGCCTTCTTCCACCAAACTTCGGCCAATGAACGATACAAAGGAAATTGGCCGAAACGGAAAGCAAACTGGCAACTCCAGAAAACTGGTCCCGTAATAAATTATAGGAAAACCCCAATACTGTGCATACACACCTGCATTTGTATTCCGACCGAAATACAAATGCAATGAGACAAAATCTACACTGTACTATACTAGGATCCGACTTAAACCAAAGCCGGCTAGTAATATCCGTCCGATCCTGATCCGTGCAATACCGCACGTATCTGATCGAACCCTGCCATATATCCAAACGGCCAGTAGTACAAACTGTCCGATCCTGATCCGTGCAATACCGCACGTATCTGATCGGACCTTACCATATCTCCATACGGCCTCTACAGCTTTTCGCCCGAAAGCTGAGTAACTGAATGTGGGGGACTCTAAAGACTCGTCAACACCTTGGTTGTGGATTTAACCACTAGCACGTCAGAGGTATAAGCCAATACGTAACGGGCTACCTTGCATTGACTAAAAGGGACGTCTGTGAGCGAACTCAGCCTGACACCCTACTGAGCCTGTCAGTGACAATATCCGTACAGTCTGGTCCGTTCGTCTATGAGCATCGCATGGCGGGCCTAGTGGGTTGGTAAAAGTCAGACCCCCAAAAGCGGTACAAGTCGTGTCGGAGTGTAGCCCAGAACACCCTGAGATACTACTGGAATACCTACCAGTAAATCTCCTTGCCTCGGCCGAGGGCTTCGTGTAATGGCTCTCCTAGACACAGCGCGACCTCACCCCCAATACCGGGAGAGACGAACCCCTGAAGATGCGCTCACTACCTCCATGTGGCTCGGGACTGTACCCAACTAAAACCTGTTTGCACGACTCCTTTGAGCCGTGGTAGGGTAGTAATCAAAGTACAGTGGGAACTCACACAAGACAAATGACGATCCCCAGGTCGATGAACTAACCTTTACACATGTCACCAGGGAACTGCTATCTGACGTCTGGTATATGACCAACTAGCATGTTCCCGGCGAGTCCTGTCCGGTGTACTCATAACCCAATGAGCACCTGTATACATCTTAGGTGATCCAACTGACACCAGTGGCTTGTGAGACCGGCAACCGCCCCTCGTCGGGGTCTCGACTGTATACACTAGTCTACTCTGGAGTATCGATGCCCTATCTCGAAACTCACACGACTAGGGACCATTTAAGGATGTGCTTATAGACTACCATCTCCCACGTATATGATCGCCCTCATACTGCTGGTGGTCAAGCAAGAATCCTAGGGGCTCTATCAACGTGTAATAGCGACTTGTCAGGTCACCTAAAGCAGTACACGATGATAAAGGTAAACCAGATAGCATACTATCATCTCGAGTAAGACTGTCCTATCAAGATAGGTCCTCCATCAAACATTGTAACCACATGCCTGTGATCCAATAATTGACTCTGAGGGCACTAACTCCAACACGGTATACAACCCGTTCTCCAACGTGGTCCCAAGGTCTGCGAGCTCTTCAATATAACTAATTATTTTAAGGACGTAGTCCCCTGCAGATGACCCGACAACCAATCTCGCCTGAAACAATTTCTTCGAGGTCTCATATCTTGCGATACGAGATTGTTCTACATATAAATCATTGGTATAGAGGAATATGGAAGCTAAGTCCATCTTCTCATGTCGCCTCTGGTGTTCATTATCCTTTGAGACCAACACGAGACACTTGGCTCTCGCAATGTCTATTTCCCATATCTTACGGATATCAACATCCGCGAAGGTGGAATCTAGACCTGGGACGGTGGGGGCTTTGGCAGTACGGAGGTAGCCCAGCTTGTTATAGGTAATGTCCATCTGGACATTCCTTAGCCAATTTTTATAGTTTGTCCCAGTCAATTTATTATTATCTAGCAGTAACTTAAGCCCGGTCATTTTGTTCACTGCTGTCAGGAGAAAGATAAGAAACTCTCAGCATGATACTCTTGTAAGTTTAGATTGGTTATTTAGTTTATCTAAATAGGATGGTTCCCAATGTTCCTCGAATCCTCCTTCAAACCATGAAAGAAGAATTAGTCATGATTAATCTCAACCTACAATTCTTGCTTAACCTTTCGGCCAGGCTAGTGTTGATACTTCGTGGGAGGTTTTCCAACGCTTTCGCGAAGTTCCTTAATTACATAACCTCTTTTCCCTGGAGGTGTATCCCCGCTAACACCGTTCTAGGCACCTACTTGGTTTATAGCATTGACTGTTTAGTGAAAAATCTCTTGAAGAGTAGCGGAAACTCACAGAAGGATCGGAATCCAAATGTCATCGTGTGCCAACCTTGAAGGAATCCTACCAAAATCATCACACTCCAAATGGTATGCAACACTAGAAAGTTTCATTTTCCTTTCAAACACTCAATGTGGATTTTTTCCCAGGCGCTTATGACCTTGACGAAGGCCAACATATCATAAGACGCAAGTCTAGTTCTACCCGTCATTATCCAGGTTAATTTGAACCCATCCGTACAAACCCTTGATGAAGGCCAAAATAGTTGTACGACTGTCCCAAATCAACGTATCTATCTATGCTACAGATGAATACCCAACAGCTACCAATCACTATGCCTTGGCGAAGGTTAAAATACATAGCTTGAATACTACTGAATACCCATATGAAATGACGGAGGGCTACGGATGGTTTTGGCGAAACCGTGAACGTAATGAACTTGATATACTCGAAGGAACCATGAGGAATTTTAAAAGGAGTGGTGATTTGCTCAATAAGAATAGGTAGTAGTAGTAACCGCAATCAATAACGGTATCTCGTGTAGCGAGCGTTAGTGAGCACGGGTCATCCTCTGGGATTCAAGGAATTCGTAAATTCTTGCTTTAGATGAGTCGAAAGAACTAGTAAAGAAATTCAAGAAATAGTTCAAGATTTAGTTGAATTTAATAGTTTCAAGAAATTCAAGAAATTGTTTTCAAGAAAGGAAATCAAGAAAATGTTCAAGATGGCTTGTAGGATTCGATCGGATTTAGTAGCCATGGATGACTAATAAAGCTAACTCATCTTTTCTATTGACAGTTTAATGCTAGATTAATGGAGATGAATGCGTAATAGGGTTCTTGGAAGAATCTAGGGTTTCTTCACTATAGTCCCTTGTCCTTTCAGTGATCCCATTCATTTTCTAGCCCTTCACATAAAGATCGTCAATCTTATCTCACATGGTGGTCTAGATAATCAAGAATTCAATATTGCGCCCGATGAGGATGTTAACGATTGTTTTGCGAAGGTTTGTAAACTTCATAAGACTAAAGAAAAGTATAGAAATCTATCATCCATCGATCTACCCTAATCCTGCAAATCCTATCAAGCGGAGATTTACTCGCGCATCATGAAAATCGAAGAAAGATTAGAAAAAGAACTCATAATGCGGAATTTAAAAGAAAGCGAAATTCAAACTAATTATCACCTTTATTATTCAATTTTAAATTACAACTTCTTCAATCCAAGATTACAAGAAGAATTGCTCTCGATCACTGCCTTTAAGAGGTAATTTTTCCGTCGATCTTCACGTCGCTCGATCACCGTGAGTCTTGGACCTGTCGTAGATCACGTGCTCGTTGATGATGATCGGCTTTGTGTAAAGGATCTTTTGGTGAATCGCTTGATGAACTTCTCGATGATTCTTGATTTTGGATCTTGGATTTGATGTTTGTTCTTGGATTTGTGTTGAATTGGATGAAGACTTGGATGAAATTTTGGATCTAATTTGGAACCCTTCTATTCATGACCTTGGTCCTTTTTATAACCCCATTTTCAAGCTTTCCTAACAAGCTAGGTTGTTATAGAAAAGTTTCCAGAACAAGGT
Source organism: Agapanthus africanus (assembly GCA_030015575.1). NCBI lineage: Eukaryota > Viridiplantae > Streptophyta > Magnoliopsida > Asparagales > Amaryllidaceae > Agapanthus > Agapanthus africanus. The sequence goes on from JASDDO010000008.1 coordinate 297,256,188, forward strand.
TGTTACAACGAGACTTCCCCAACAAGCTAGGACGTTGAGAAGAAGTTTCCAGAGAGTTCTCGATCCCGAAGCCCCTGAATCGGCCGCGGATCCGCGGCGACTCGGCCTGACTCGGCCGCGGTTCCGTGGCCGATTGGTGTCTTCATTGCTTCAAAATTCTGTGGTCTTCTTCTGTTAATTGATGGGTCTTTATGTGATATCTGGAATCTTCTTATCTCTTCTGAATTTTGGCCAGTATTTGATTCTTCGACTTTCATATATTTTATCAGTAGATTCCTGATTCCCGATATCTGACCTGAGCCAATCTTGCACAAGATCTCAATGAACAATGTGAGATACAAAATATTAAGCGTAAAAATATTAAACATACAATTTCCTTCATAATGTTGATTGTAATGTATAACACATGGTAAATGATATTTTGCAGATGAACTTCTAATATGTGTTATATTTATAGCAAATACCTTTATATGATTAAGAAAAGTAAGGAAATTGTCATATTAAAAGTGCACTATTTTCGACTAAACAAGTTGTTTAGGCTCTGCATTTAAAAGTTGTTTTTCAAGAAAACCGAGTGGTTTTGAAATGGTTCCAATAATTTAAACTTTGGTTTGTTTTCCTTGCATTAATCAATATTAATGTGGTCCCATCATTTAACCCTATCATTGCAGAAAGAAACAAAAAATACAACGTACGCTTATGCCATCCGCATTCGCCACGAGGCCCCTTCATGCACCGTTAGGTTACTTAACTAACGGATGAGCGGGGGCTGGACTAGAGCGGGTGCAAAAAATAAGCAACACAAATGAATATATTGGATGTAGTACGAATTCCGTGTTTCGTTTAAGCCTAGAACGAAAGTCGGATTCCACGGTCGTGATGAATAGCCAAACCCCACCCTAGACCCCTACGGGTGTGGCAAACTACCCGCCAAATTCCCGAAGTGAAGCAACCTCCCTCAATAATGTGAGTAGGCCATTCGGTACTTCAAGAACCCGGTAGTTTGTGCACCCCACCTTGGGTCTATCCTAAGTGCAAGAAAAGTAAGTGAAATAATACAACGGTATCTACAATCTCAACCAGGATGTGCCCCGCAAAAATAATATTCCATCAATTACAAATTTACATGAATGAAAGAAAAGAAAACACCCTTCTCACATCCCCCGGCTATTCATCCATGATGATCCAATACTTCATATACACAAACCATCATCAAGATACAAATATGTGCAACCCCCACTAATCGGCATATTGCAATTAGTAGACGTTTAACAATATATATATATATATATATATATATATATAAACTGAAACTTATAAACGATGTTAAAACTGCAACTTCGAAATACTGCATATTGCCTCAACACAAAGATAATAGAATATGAAATCTAGGCAAAAACAAACATCACCTGAAAACCTAAATCCAAGATTCCAAAACACCACCAAAAACCCAAGATCGAACTCCGTAGTATGGCCGGCGAGGCCGGGAAAAATGCTCATTTGGCCGGCCAAACTTTGGAGTTTTTGTCTCATTTTTCTGTGGTTTTCTAGTTATAACTAAAGGAGCACTCTGCAATTGTTTAAATAATTTATAGAGGCTCTTTGAAATTCGACAGAAACTTGGATTTCGTTTCGACTGTTTCGGAGTTATTTCGGTTTCGTAACTTTAAACATCGTCTAACAAACTAGTTAAGGTCTGAGTAGGCTCTGATATCACTGTAAGTCGATTTCGTACACCCCAAGCACTTGTGGGAGTAATAATTTACAAAAAAACGATTTTTCATACTATGCAACACCGACTTTAACTCCAGGATCTTTACGGAAACCTTAACTAGTTATACTAGGAGGTTTAACTACTCGGTAAGAGTTTTATACCTCCTTGTTCACAAGTCCTTCGGGTCTTCTTCTTCTCCTCCTCTTCTTGAACTCCTCGAAGATCGGATCGCGCTTGAAATGTCGGCCATCTCATGTTGAAGACGATCCACCCGAGAGTATGTACTTCAAGCTCCAACCTCTAAACCGAGATAACTAAGGTACCTAGTTTGCTAAGCTAGGTAGCCTAGAAGATGTAGAGTGTCTAATGGAGTGTTTTATCTCATATAATTCTATGGCTCACACCACATGTGAAGGTTAGGGTTTTTGAGGAAGAAGGAGGAGAAAATAGAGACAGAAAGGAAATGAGCAAATGAATTAGTCTTGGCCAAATGAAGAATGACTCATCTCTTTTCACTCATGAAGCATGGATTATTTTCATATAGAAAATAACAACCATGATTCAATAGTGTATCCAAACTAAGAAACAAATGCATAAGCCATGCTTCACTCCCATGCCTCCATTTTCCACCTCATTAGTCTATTTCCAAAAATAGATAAACCAAATAATGAGGTGTCCCCTTCTAGAAGCATCTCTTGTGAAATTACAAGAATGCCCTCACCGTATATACATACCCATATTCGTATTCCGAAAAATACGAATACAATGAGATGATAATAATCCAATAATATAATACTAGGATCCGGCTTAAACCAAAGCCCACTAATATTATTCGCCCGAACAACATCCGTGTAGCCAGTACACGTATATGATCGGAACCCTGCCGTAAAACCATACGGCCTCTACATCGTTTCGCCCGAAGCAGGGAAACCCTCTATGTGGGACTCTAAAGACTCGACAGTACGCTGGCAGTGGGTTTAACCACAAGTCCGTCAGCGGTACTAGCTGCACGTAACGGCTGCCCAAGTATCTGTCGATAAGAAGGCCGACGAGCAAACTCATCCGAACTTCTACTGAGTCTATCTGTGACAATCTCCGTACAATCCGGTCTATTCGGATAACATACTCGCATATTGGGCCTAGGGGGTGGTAACCATCAGACCCCTAATAGCGCAATAAGTCATGCTGGGATAGAGCCTAATACACCCTGAGAAACTACTGGAGTACCTACCAGTAAATCTCGCTTGCCCTGGCCAGGGACTTTGTATAATGGCTTTCCGAACACAGCGCAATATCAACCCCCAATATCGGGAGAGACGAATCTTATCTAACCACTATTGCTTCCAAGTGCTTCGGGACTGCACCCAACCACTACCTGTTTGCATGACTCCTTTGAGCCGTGGTAGGGTAGTAATCTATGTACAATAGGAATACACTCGAGACGAATAGTTATTTCAAGTCAACAGACTAACCTGTACTCATGCCACTCGAGAACTGCTACCTGACGATAGGTGTAATATCAACCAGCATTTCCCATTGAGTCCGTCCAGTGTAAATCATAACCCAATGAGCACCTGTTTACGATCTCCGGTATGACATACCAATGGCTGTGGGATAGACCATCTCCTCTGCTGGGATGAGAAGCATATACACTAGTCTACTTTGGAGTATCGATGCCCCATCTCGATAATCCTACGACTAGGGACCTGTATAAGGATGTGCTTATAGACTACCCAGCCCCCACTAGTGTGGCTGCCATCACAACGCTGGTAGTCAAGAAAATATCCTAAGGGCTCTACCAATATGTATTAGCGATATGCTAAAAGAAACATAAACACATATTGAGGTAAAATCAAACCAAGTAGCATACTACCATTTTGAGCAAGACTGCTATTATATCTGTGTATATCCCAAGCTTCCAAAATATAATTTACAAACCAGTAGTATACAATAATAGCCTATAGGGCATATATCACTAACAGAAGAAAACGTCCTCCTTCGGCTCGAAGTGCTTGATGCCCTCGAAGAAAAGACGCTTGCAGTACAACAAAATCTGGAGCTGTACCGAGCCCAAATGTGCCTATGAAAAGATGATCCGACTTTGTGCTTTCAGGAAAGGCGAATTAGTGTTGGACCTCAAAAGACCGATCATCCCCAATCGACATGCCAAGGGAAAATTAGAGCCAAATTAGGAAGGGCTATACGTTATCGAGAAAGTGTTCGACGGAGGATCCTACCAACTAATAAGCACCGAGGGAGAGAGGCCCATTCCACCCATCAATAGCCGATACCTCAAGAAATAATACGCGTGAATGCTCCAGGTCGCAGTTGAATTGAGCACACCGGCACTACGGTCTGCATCATACATCCTATAAAACCGTATACAATCCACGTTCATTAACGACCTCTATCTCTCCTAAGTCGTACCAGTGAGACTACATTTAAAGTCCCACCGGCGATGAAGCTGTTAGTGTATATGGCCTAGAAGCCATTACTGTATCATACTAGTTTGTATATTACTTAATGGAAGCTTGGGATATTCACAGTTGTATAGACAATCTTGCTCAAAATAGTAGTATGCTACTTGGTTTGTTTCTACTTTAATGTGTACATGTGTTTCTTTTAGTATATCACCTATACACATTAGTGGAGCCTTTAGGATCTTTGCTTGATTACCAGCGTTGTGATGGCAGTCACACTAGTGGGGGCTGGGTAATCCACAAGCACATCCTTATACAGGTCCCTAGTCGTAGGACTATCGAGACAGGGCATCGATACTCCAGAGTAGACTAGCGTATGCGCTTCTCATCCCAGCATGGGAAACGGTCTGTCCCACAGCCGTCAGTACGTCGTACTTGAGATAGTATGCGGGTGCTCGTTAAGTTACGAGTACACTGGACAGGACTCGTCGGGAACTGTTGGTTGGTACTATACTTATCGTCAGTTATCAGTTCCCAGGTCACATGAGTACAGCTTAGTCCGCTGACTTGACATTGTCACTTCGCCTCGAGTGTGTTCCCACTGTACTTTGATTACTACCCTACCACGGCTCAAAGGAGTCGTGCAAACAGGTAGTAGTTGGGTGCAGTCCCGAAGCACTTGGAGGCAGTGACGGTTAGACAGGATTCGTCTCTCCCGGTATTGGGGGTTGACATCACGTTGTGTCTAGGAGAGCCATTACACAAGTAGTCCCTGGCCAGGGCAAGCGAGATATACTGGTAGGTTTCCAGTGTTATCTCAGGGTGTTCTGGGCTACACTCCGACACGACTTATACCGCAATTAGGGGACTGACATTTACCGCCCCCCTAGGCCCGCCTTGCGATATTCTCAGACGAACAGACCGGACTCTATGGAGATTGTCACATTCAGGCTCAGTATGAGTTCGGATGAGTTCACCTCGTCAGTCTTCTTATCGGCATCTACCTGGGGGCCGTTACGCATAGCTTGTGCCGCTTGCGGTCTATGGTTAAACCCACTGCCAGCGTAGTGTCGAGTCTTTAGAGTCCCATACAGAGAGCTATTCGCCTTTAGGCAAAAAGAGTAGAGGTCGCATGGTTTTGCGGCAGGGTTCGGTCACATCCGTGCACTTGTGCCCGTTTAGTGTCCGGGCAGTTATTACTAGCGGGCTTTGGTTTAAGCAAGATCCTATTATACGTTTGGGGATTGGTTTTATCTCGTTTGTATTCGTGTTCCACGGAACGCGGATGCAGGTGCTTATGCACGGTTGGCAGAGACAAAGGCAGAGGATTCTCATTTGGTTTGTTGACTGTTGACTTTTGCTAAACCCTAATGAAAATAAGAAATATGATTAATAATAATATTAATTAAGTATTATTGTGCCCTGGTTGGGTTGAATGGTTGACTTTGTTGACTTGTTGACTTTGTTGACCAGTTGACTAGGTTGGACTTGTTGACCATCATCATTACAATGGCTACCATTTCACGGCAAAGACTTTTGCTTGCTTGTTATTCTTTACAAAATGAGTGCATGAAATGATATTGACATTTTGATTTGAACCATCACATAATACTCAATTACTATTAATATTATGATTATTTTGTGTTATGAGAGGATGGTGGAAAAAGTCTTGCTCAATCTATCATTTGCATTCTCTCTCATGCAAAAGCTCTCCTCTTCCTCTTGCTCTCCCTCTTTCTCTAGTTAAAGGCAAAAACCTCTCATGTGTTGAGAACCATTTGCCTTGGAGATAAAAACCCAAAACACTTCTCTACTCATCCTAGTACACAACGTCTAGCAAACCAAGTGTTCTAGTTTCCTCTAGATTGAGGTTGGAGCCAAAGGTAGAATCTTTCGGGTGGATCCATTTTCGGCACAAGGAGACGACGAGGTGAGGCCGATCCGACCACCACAAGGAGTTGAAGAGAAGGAGTTCAAGTTTAGGTATAACCCTTAACCTAGTAGCTAAACTCTTAGTTAGGTTGTTAGATAGTTTGTTTAACAAAGATCCATTTTTGAGTCAATGTTACCTCCACCGAAAAAAACGTTTTTCACCATTTCCGCAACCCCAAAGAACCGGGGAAGGGTAACGTGGACTTACAGTGATATCAGAGCCTAGATAAACGCTATCTAACATGTTAGCAAAGTAACTAGATGTTCGATCGGAGAAAAAATCACAAAACATGCCCGAAATATCAACTTTCTGCCGATTTTGTTTTCTGTTCAAAAATTAATAAATCATACACTAAAAATCGGCTCAGGGTTTTTAAAGCACACCCAAGAAAAATGGTCCAGCGAATCGGTCAAAGCGCCGCGGAACCGCGGCAGGAGCATGCTCCCGCCGCGGATCCGCGGCCGAGTTGACTCGGCCATGGGCAATTTTTCCTGCAGTGTGTTCAGTGGGGTGTTTTGGGATTTTTACATTATGTTTTTTCTGCCCAGATTTTCCAGAAAACAAATTTGTGTTTTCGGGTGGTTACAAATCCGTATTTTGATCAAACTTCTATAGACTTAAGCTAACGGGTTATATCTGTGATGTGATATATGTATTGAACATCTGCTAATCACTATACGTCGATTAGTGGGGGTTATACATATCTGTGATCTGTAATATTGATGGTATGTGTATATGAATTCATTGGATTGTCGCGGATGAATGGCCGGGGGGTTGTGAGATGAGAGTTTTCTTTTTCTTTCAATTCATGTAATTTGTAATTGATGTAATATTATTTATATGGCCGCACAACCGGGATGAGGTTGTAGCCGTCATTGTATAATTTCTTTTACTATTTTTCTCCTAGGATAGACCCAAGGTGGGGTGTACAAACTACCGGGTACCTCGAAGTGCCGAGTGGCCTACTCACGGTGTTGAGGGAGGTTGCTTCACTTCGGGTATTTGGCGGGTAGTTTGCCACACCCGTAGGGGTCTAGGGTGGGGTATTGGCTATTCATCGCGACCGTGTAATCCGCTTTTCGTTACAGGCTCGTACCAAATGCGGATTCCTAGTATATCCAATGTATTCATCTGTGATCTGGAATGGCTATCATTGCATCTGACGAATGTATATATCCATATATGATATCTATTTAGGCGTTGCTTATGTTTTGCATCCGCGCTAGTCCAGCCCCCGCTCTGTCGTTAGTTAAGTAACCTAACGGGTAATGACGGGCCCCGTGGCGAATGTGGATAGCATAAGCGTACGCCATATTTTCGTTGTTTTCTGCCATGGTAAGATTAAATGATGGGACGCATTAAATTAATGCAAGAAAATAAACCAAAGTAAAGTCGTTGGAATAATTTCAAAACCACTCGGTTTCTTTTCAAAAACAACTTTTAAACGCGAAGCTTAAGCCACTCCTTTTAAAAGCTATCTCGTTCCATCGATTATATCAAGTTCACTACGTTCACGGTTTCGCCAAAACCATTCGTAGCCCTCCATTATTTTAGTTAAATGTTCGGTAGTATTCAAGCTATGTATTTTGACCTACGCCAAGGCATAATGATTGGTAGCTGCCGGATATTTATCTGTTGCATAGATAGATGCGTTGGTTTGGGACAGTCGTACTACCTTATTGGCCAAAGTCAAGGGTAGGTACGGGTGGGTTCAAATTAACCTGGATAATGATGGGTAGAACTTGACATGTGACTTATGATATTTTGGCCTACGTCAAGGTCATAAGAGCATGGGGCAAAAATCCACATCGGGAGTTTCTAAAGAAACTGAAACTTGCTAGCACTGCATACCATTTGGAGTGTGATGATTCTGGTAGGATTCCTTCAGTTTTGTCACGCGATGATATTTGGATCCCGATCCTACTGTGAGTATATGCTACTCCTCGGGAAATTTCTCGCTTAACGATCAATGCTATAAACCAAGTAGGTGTCTAGAAAGGTGTTAGCGGGGCTACGCCCCCAGGGAAAAGTGGTTCTTAAATTAAGGAACTTCGCGAAAGCGTTGGAAAACCTCCCTTGAAGTACCGACACTAGCCTGGCTGAACGGTTAAGCAAGTATTGTACGGTGAGATTGATCCCGACTAATTCTTCCTTTTTGGTTTGAGGAGGGATTCGAGAAACAGTGGGAGCCATCCTGTTTAGATAAATTAAAAACTAATCTAAACTTGTTAGAGCATCATGCTGAGTGTTTTCTTCTCTCTCTCTTAATTGCAGCGACCCAGTGACCACACATAGATTACATCTAGATAATAAAATGACTGAATCTGACTGTTATGATTGGGAAAGGTCTGTCCAGATGTCCATTGCCCATGACAAGCTGGGACACCTCTTAACTGATCAAACCCCTGCCGTCTCAGGACCAGTTTTCACTGTCTCGGATATTGATATCCGTAAGACATCGGAAAAAGACTGTGCGAAAGCCAAGTGCCTCGTGTTAGCCTCAATTGATAGTGGATGCCAGAGGCAGCACGAGAAGATGGACTTAGTTTCTATCATCCTCCATAATAAAGATTTATATGGAGAGCAATCTCGTATCGCAAGATATGAGACCTCGAACGAATTGCTTCAAGCAAGGTTGGCTATCGGGTCATCTGTAGGGGGCAACATCCTTACAGAGACCAGCTATTTTGAGCTTACAGACCTGAAGACCACGTTGGAGAACGGGTCAAATGTTGACTTGATTCTACAGTCTCTGCCCTCTACCCTGAAGGAAACCAGGGAGGTAGAAGGAAAGAGAAGAGCAAAAGTTACGGGACAGGATGTAGTAAAAGAGGGACGTTCCTATTGTTACAGGAATGAACATTGGCAGAAGGATTGCAGGGATAACAAAGCCAGTAGCCAGGATTCGAAGCATGTTGTGGCTTCGACTTCGGGTGTGTTTGTAGTAGAGAACTGTATGTCAGTTAACCCTACTTCCTGGGTATTGGATACCGGATCAGGATTTCACCTCTGTAATTCGTTACAGGCTCTGAGAAACCGTAGGGTTATCAGGAAATGTGATATGACTCTCAGGGTTGCTAACGGAATGAGCATGGACGCTGAATCCATAGGGGAATATCATCTTGGACTGACAACTGGGCAGATATTGATTTTACGTAACTGTTTGTATGTACCAGGTGCGACTTGTAATATCATATATGTATCCTTACTTTCTAAGGAATGATATGATTTTACTTTTGTAAGCGATGTGGTCTACATCCACCTAAATCAAGTTCTGATTGGGTCAGGTACATTAAATAACGGGATATACGTATTGAATCAAGCTCAGATTTTCAGTGTCCAGAACACACTTAAAAGAAAGTTTCTGGAATTAAATCAGGCTTTCTTATAGCATTGTAGACTGGGTCATATCAATGAGAGAAGTTTGACGAAGTTACATACAGAAAGATATTTGGATCCGTTCGAATATCAATCATATGCAACTGGTCAATCCTGTCTCAAAGGAAAGATGACAAAGACTCCGTTTACTGGACACGGAGTAAGAGCGAGCTCGCTCTTGGGACTCGTACACAGCGATGTGTGCGGTCCAATGACTACACATGCGCGAAGCGGTTATTCTTACTTCATTACTTTTGCGGATGATTTTTCAAGGTTCGGGCATGTTTTCTTAATGACTCATAAATCTGAAGCCTTTGAAAAATTCCAGGAATACAATAATGAAGTAGAAAAACAAACAGGCAAAAGTATCAAGACACTGAGATCTAATCGAGGTGGTGAATACTTGAGTGCCGAGTTCCTGGATTACCTAAAAGAGAATGGAATTCTCTCTCAGCTTACTCCTCCATACACTCAACAACATAACGGTGCATCGGAGAGACGAAACCGAACCCTATTAGATATGGTGCGTTCCACGATGAGTAACGCTGAGTTACCGCGATCATTCTGGGGATATGCACTAGAATCAGCTGCATATCTTTTGAACCGAGTTCCAACTAAGACTGTGCCTACCACACCATATCAAATATGGAGTGGGAAAAAACCCTATTTTCAATATCTGAAGATTTGGGGATATCCAGCTTTTGTCAAAAAGCAGCATGCAGACAAACTCGAGGCACGCTCAGTACAGTGCAAGTTTGTGGGATACCCAAAGAACTCCAGGGGGTATCTTTTCTATTACGCAGAAGAACAAAAGGTCTTTGTCTCTCGTAATGCCCACTTTCTGAAACATCAGTTCTTAGAAAAAGAAATAAGTGGGAGCGCAATAGAACTGGAAGAAATTCCAGAAGCACAAACTATTACTGAAAGCTTAGTAGAAACAGAGGGTTTGAAAGAATAGGGTATTCCTACACCGCTCTGCAGGAGTAGTAGGCAGTCTCATCCGCCCGAGAGATACTATGGTTTTCTCATAGACGGGGATAGAGAGGATTGCACTTTGATTATGATGAGCCTACTAGCTTCCAGCAAGCCATTCAGAGCGGTAACTCAGTAAAATGGCTGGATGCAATGCGGACCGAGATGGAGTCCATGTACACCAACAAAGTTTGGACTTTGGACTTTGCTCCAGAAGGGGTAAAACCTGTAGGCTGCAAATGGATCTTCAGAAAGAAGATTGGTGTAGATGGGCAGGTTGAAACCTATCAAGCTAGGCTTGTTGCAAAGGGTTTTCATCAAAGGCCTGGTTTGGACTATGACGTGACCTTTTCTCTAGTAGCTATGCTCAAATCCATTCGGATCATTCTTGCCATTGCTGCCTTCCACGATTATGAGATCTGGCAGATGGACGTAAAAACGGCTTTCCTAAATGGAAATTTGGAAGAGTGCGTCTATATGGATCAGCCAGAGGGGTTCATTCAGAGTGGGAGCAGCGGTAAAGTGTGCAAGTTGCTCAAGTCCATCTATGGACTGAAGCAGGCATGGCGGAGTTGGAACATCCGCTTTGATGATACTCTCAAAGAATTCGACTTTGTCAAAAACCCAGATGAACCATGCATTTACAGTAAGATTGTAGGGAGAAATGTGGTATTTCTCGTCTTGTACGTCGATGACATTCTCCTAATAAGAAATAATATTCATATGCCACAGTCAGTCAAAGGATTTTTGTCACAGAGGTTCTCCATGAAGGACCTGGGCGATGCCAACTATATTCTGGGGATCCAGATCTATTGTGATAGATCTAAAAGGATGTTGGGAGTTTCACAGTCCATGTACATTGACACCATACTGAAAAGATTCAGTATGGAAGATTCCAAGCGCGGTAATCTACCGGCTTGTCACGGAATCACCCTCTCCAAAGAGATGTCTCCCAAGACTGATTTGGAAAGAGCTCGCATGTCATCTATACCTTACGCATCTGCGGTAGGCTCTATAATGTATGCAATGTTATGTACCAGACCAGATGTAGCATACGCATTGAGCGTTGTAAGCCGGTATCAGTCGGACCCAGGGGAGAAACACTGGATTGCAGTAAAGAACATTCTCAGGTACCCGAGAAGGACTAAGGAGATGTTCTTGGTGTATGGTGGAAAAGACATCCATATCGAGGCCATTGCTGACTCCAGCTTCCAGAGTGACAAGAATGACTCCAAGTCCATGTCGGGTTATGTCTTTACCCTCAAAGGAGGGGCGGTTTGCTGGAAGAGCTCCAAGCAGGAAACCGTTGCTGACTCAACTATGGAAGCGGAAGTACATAGCTGCTTGTGATGCCGCGAAGGAAGCTGTCTGGATGAAGAAGTTCCTCACGGAGCTTCAGGTGGTTCCTACCAGTGTTGATCCAATACCACTATATTGTGACAACAACGGCGCTATAGCTTTAGCGAAGGAACCCAGGTCCCACCAGAAGTCCAGGCACATTTTGAGGCGGTACCACCTGATCAGGGAGATCGTAGATCGCCGAGAGATCGAGGTGAAGAGAGAAAATACAGAAGATAACACTGCTGATCCACTCACGAAGGCCTTACCCCAGACTCGGTTCGAGCGGCTGATCAAGATGATAGGTCTTCGATACGCCTGTACACGGCCTTAGTGCAAGTGGGAGATTATTAGTGTATATGCCCTAGAGGCCATTACTGTATCATACTAGTTTGTATATTACTTAATGGAAGCTTGGGATATTCAAAGTTGTATAGACAATCTTGCTCAAAATAGTAGTATGCTATTTGGTTTGTTTCTACTTTAATATGTACACGTGTTTCTTTTAGTATATCACCTATACACATTAGTGGAGCCCTTAGGATCTTTTCTTGATTACCAGCGTTGTGATGGCAGTCACACTCGTGGGGGCTGGGTAATCCACAAGCACATCCTTATACAGGTCCCTAGTCGTAGGACTATCGAGACAGGGCATCGATACTCCGGAGTAGACTAGCGTATGCGCTTCTCATCCCAGTAGGGGAGACGGTCTGTCCCACAGCCGTCAGTACGTCGTACTTAAGATAGTATGCGGGTGTTCATTAGATTATGAGTACACTGGACAGGACTCGTCGGGACCTGTTGGTTGGTACTATACTTATCGTCAGTTATCTGTTCCCAGGTCACATGAGTACAGCTTAGTCCGCTGACTTGACACTGTCACTTCGCCTCGAGTGTGTTCCCACTGTACTTTGATTACTACCCTACCACGGCTCAAAGGAGTCGTGCAAACAGGTAGTAGTTGGGTGCAGTCCCGAAGCACTTGGAGGCAGTGACGGTTAGACAGGATTCGTCTCTCCCGGTATTTAGGGTTGATATCGCGCTGTGTCTAGGAGAGCCATTACACAAAGTCCCTGGCCCGGGCAAGCGAGATATACTGGTAGGTTTCCAGTGTTATCTCAGGGTGTTCTGGGCTACACTCCGACACGACTTGTACCGCTATTAGGGGACTGACGTTTACCGCCCCGCTAGGCCCGCCATGTGATATTCTCAGACGAATAGACCGGACTGTACGGAGATTGTCACATTCAGGCTCAGTAGGAGTTCGGATTAGTTCACCTCGTCAGTCTTCTTATCGGCATCTACCTTGGGGCCGTTACGCACAGCTAGTGCCGCTTGCGGTTTGTGGTTAAACCTACTGCCAGCGTAGTGTCGAGTCTTTAGAGTCCCACACAGAGAGCTATTCGCCTTTAGGCAAAAAGAGTAGAGGTCGCATGGTTTTGCGGCAGGGTTCGGTCACATCCGTGCACTTGTGCACGTTTAGTGTCCGGGCAGTTATTACTAGCGGGCTTTGGTTTAAGCCAGATCCTAGTATACATTTTGGGATTGGGTTTATCTCATTTGTATTCGTATTCCCCGGAACGCGGAAGCGGGTGCGTATGCACGGTTGATAGAAACAAAGGCAGAGGATTCTCATTAGGGTTGTTGACTGTTGACTTTTGCTAAACCCTAATGAGAATAAGAAATATGATTAATAATAATATTAATTAACTATTATTGTGCCATGGTTGGGTTGAAAGGTTGACTTTGTTGACCAGTTGACTAAGTTGGACTTGTTGACCATCATCATTACAATAGCTATCATTTCACGATAAAGACTTTTGCTTGCTGTTATTCTTTACAAAATGAGTGAATGAAATGATATTGCCATTTTGACTTGAAGCATCACATAATACACAATTACTATTATTATTATGATTATTTTGTGTTATGAGAGGATGGTGGAAAAAGTCTTGCTCAATCTATCATTTGCATTCTCTCTTATGCAAAAGCTCTCGTCTTCCTCTTGCTCTCCCTCTTTCTCTAGTTAAAGGCAAAAACCACTCATGTGTTGAGAACTATTTGCCTTGGAGATAAAAACCCAAAACACTTCTCTACTCATCCTAGTACACAACGTCTAGCAAACCAAGTGTTCTAGTTTCCTCTAGATTGAGGTTGGAGCCAAAGGTAGATGCTTTCGGGTGGATCCATCTTTGGCATAAGGAGACGACGAGGTGAGACCGATCCGACCACCACAAGGAGTTTAAGAGAAGGAGTTCAAGTTTAGGTATAACCCTTAACCTAGTAGCTAAACTCTTAGTTAGGTTGTTAGATAATATGTTTAACAAAGATCCGTTTTCGAGTCCATGTTACCTCCACCGAAAAAAACGTTTTTCACCATTTCCGCAACCCCAAAGAACCGGGGACGGGTAACGTGGACTTACAGAAGCTCCACCAATATAAAAAGAACGGTATGTCCACAAGCAAAATAGGAACAGATAAAAACCCGAAAGGGCTCCGTGAGTAAAAACAGCAGGACTGCCGGCGAGTTTGTGAAAACCGGAAAGGGCGCACTCATGAAAAAGAGACAAAAATACACTCACAAAGTCCTCTTGACCTTATAAGGAGAATATCCCCGCGTGAGATCCTTACGACTCGTAAAGGAGAAACACACTTAGGAATCCTCACGATTTCTAAGGAGAACATACACCTGCAAGATCCTCTCGTCTTGTAAAGAGAAAATACTTTTATGAGACCCTTACGGTTCATAAAATTGAAAAGTCTTAGGTGATAGAGATCTAAACATGTCTCCTAAGCCATCGCTCCCCAACGGGCAATGATAAATGATGAGTCACTCCTGGCACTAACGCTTCAGTGTTAGCGGTGCTGATGCTGACCCAAAACTCAAACTCCAAGTTTTCCCAAAGGCAAATAATGAGTCACTCCTGGCACTACGCTTCAGTGATAGCGGTGCTGATACCGACCGAAAAAACCAAATCCCAAGTCCTCCTAGGAAAAATGATGAGTTGGTCCTGGCATTATTCCATTGTAGCGATGCTGATGCCAAATAAAATCCAAATTCCAAGTTCCTCTCAAATCCAAAAGTCCCGCCAAACAAGACAGAAATCAAACAGATCAAGTTAACATCCCACCCAGCAGCTCTTTTGAGCTCAAAAGTCCCGTTGGATGGGTAGGGAACTCCCAAAACAAATCAAATCAGCAAGTCAACTTCAATCCCGACACCACAGAATGTGGAGCAAGTCAACTTCAATCCCGACACCGCAGAAAGTGGTGCAAGTCAAATCCAACCCCGACACCGCAGAAAGCAGAGCAAGTCAATTCTAAACCCTAATACCGCAGAAAGCGGAGCAAGTCAAATCCAACCCCGACACCGCAAGAAGAAGAGAAATTCAAATCAAACACCGACCGTCCAAGTCCTAAAAAATAGCAGCACCGACTATCCAAGTCGTAAAAATGGAAGCACCGACCATCCAAGTTGCAAAAAATGGCACCGACCGTCTAAGTCACAAAAATGGCAGTACTGGCCGTCTAAGTTACAAAAATTATAGTATCGACCGTCCACGTCGCTAAAAGGGCAGCACCGACCCTCCACAGGGAACCAAACCAAATCAATCCTCATATAGAACAAGATCTATCAATTTCATGCACACTACAATACACACGGTGTGTATTTATTGATGGGGGCACATTGTTGGTGTCAAAAATTATACCCCGGTTAACCAAGTCAAGTCAACCCTAAGCCAAGTAGGGTCGGGCCCAAGCAAGCGGGCCCGAGCCTAAGCCAAGTGGGCCCAACCCTAAGTCAAGACCAAGTATGGAAGGGGCTGGCCCCATGATAAAAAGAATAAAGCTATAAATTAGTTTTATGTATTTTTTTAAATAAATGTATGGAAAAGGGGAAAAAAGCCCAAAATTTTATAAACCTCATGGCTTATGTGCAAAAAGAAATAGGCACATGAGGTATGGGGAGGCATAAGTGCCATATGGAAAAGCCCAAGGGGCTATATGTAAAATTTGTAGTCTATAAAAGATAAACATAATGAGAAAATCAATAACAACTTTCATTCTCTCAAAAATTCTAGGGTTATATGTCTCTTTCTCCTTTCTCAAGATTTTAAACCTTCTTCTCTTTTTGATTAAATCAAGAATTTAGCTTTTCTTTCCGTAATAAGAAATAGTTTTTCACCAAAACCCCTTGAAGGGGAGTTCAAATCTCCCATCAAATCCCTAAAAAAGGATATTTTAAAATCTCGCCACCCTTTTTCTCTAAGATCCAGCCAATAGAGAGGAGAAAGAAGGAGATCCATCTCCAAAATTCCCACTTTGGGAAGATCTAAGGCTTAAGAGAGGATCCAAGCTCAAGAGAGAAAAAAGGGGTCTTCTTTCATCATCTCCAAATATCTTTTGGGAGTTTAACTCCAAAGCAAGAATC
Organism: Agapanthus africanus; assembly: GCA_030015575.1. Classification (NCBI taxonomy): domain Eukaryota; kingdom Viridiplantae; phylum Streptophyta; class Magnoliopsida; order Asparagales; family Amaryllidaceae; genus Agapanthus; species Agapanthus africanus. Next base: position 297,272,375 of record JASDDO010000008.1, read on the forward strand.
TCTTTTTCAGGAGTTTAACTCCAAACCAATCTTTGAGAAGTTCAACTCCAAGATCCAAATCTTCAAATGAGTTTAACCCCAAAATACATATCTGTTAGAAGTTTAACTCCAAATAAAAATCCTTTATCTTCTAAGAGTTTAACTCCAAACTCTCTCGGGCCCCTTTTTCCGCTGGCGCCCATCGGATGCGTACCGAGCACGTGACCCGCTGGAGAATGGTGCCTGTGAGCAGGGCACGTGACCCGCTAGCGAACGGTGCCTATGTATAGGGCACGTGACCGCTGGGCACCCGCATGCAAGGTGCGTGAACCGCCAGAGCCCTAAGCCCACATAGAAGGCACATGAACCGCCGGCGCCTAGCGCTCACGCGCCACGCACGTGAACCGCTGGCGTCCAGCGCCCACGTGCCATCTCACATGTCCTTAGGACGCTCATCACCCCTCCTTTTCCTACATGCTCAACACTCAAAACACGTCCTCTGTTAGAAAAAATTTCTAACGGGGCGCTACCCGACACCCCGTAAGGGGTCTGCTAGCCCCTTTGAACCCCAACCCGCTATCCGGGTAGCGGGACCCCCATAAACTCTGTAAGGCCCCTGATTCGTCCAAGTCCCCTTCAAAACACAACACCCACATACTTCATATTGAGTTCGCATGACCAGTTTCACCCGTTAATCGGAGGTTTCCCCGCTCTAAAAGTGGGGTAATTAATGGCAGCTTAGTTCGCGGCTACAAGATATTCGGATCCCCAGAACTAATAAGCGCTGGCCTACCCCAGGCAGGGGAAATCTGTAATACGCTTGACAAGCGACGCACATTCTTATCTCAATAAGATGACGAAAAACACTCTACAGTTGTTTTGGTGACCAAATGAATTTTAAAGACCCAATATTTCAAAACTAGCTTAAAAAATTACATGAAAACCCCCTCATTTTTGTTAGTACTCGAGCCTCGGGGTTCTCGGTTCGAATCGAAAGCCCCGTGAAGGATCGGGGGAACCCTGAGTGGCCTCGGGGGTGTCGAGATAGGCCACCAAACCCTAGAGCACCAATTGGTGCTCTCAGGTTGGGCAGCAGACCCAAGAGCACCATTTGATGCTCTCGGGTCTGCCCCCAAACCCGAGACAACTAATTTGTGGTCTTAGGTTAGGGCCCCTACCCCCTGGGTCCTCTTTGGTTGAGCCCGAGTGTACCATCCTTTGGGGCTCGAATTTTTGCAAAAAAGAGAAGTTTTTGGGTGCTGTTGTGCGCATCAAATTTTGATTCTTTGAAATTCGACACATACGACCTCATGGGTTAAAATTCTTGGCTATCAGTTTCAAATTAACTCGATGAATTACTCTATTGAGTTGGTTTGAACGCATATAAGGATATGAGTTAGTAAACGTAGCCTAATTGATATGTTATCAACTAGACTAGGTTGCTCATTAGTTGAATGTGAGGTTGGTGTGTTATGGTTTGTTTTGGATTGTCGTGATGAATAACCCCTCGTGTGAATGTGAATGTATACAAATTTTGTATTTTATTCATGTATTTTATGAAATGTAAAATGTGTTATTCTTTTATTCGGACAGTGGTCGGGTTAGGACAGTCATTTCCTATTATATGTATATTACATTTTTAGGTTGCCCAGCAACGGAGTACTCAAGTCGCCGTGCTCAAGAATGCGCTAGGTGGCTCTCTCAAGGAGTTGAGGCTGTGTTGCCTCATTCTAGGATTGACGGGTTACTAGCTGCGCTTGTAAGGGTATTGGTATTGCTTATGTTAGGGCTATTCACACGACCGTAGAATGTCGCGTTTCATTTGCGGCTTTAACGAAATGCGAGATTCCTAGGATATTTGACTATTCCATTTTCTGTGATGTTTACCGCATGCCTATAATATGATTACCTTCATTTGATGAATATATATATATATATAAGTGTTTCTATTTGTTTTACAATTGCAAAAGCCATGCGTCTGCCCTACCGTAAATTAAGTAAGTTTACGGTGAAAACCTGATACCCCGTGGCGATTGCAATTGGCATATAAAAACATTCTATTTTCATTTTCCTATCTTGTTTTTTTGGTGTGATAGGAACTTAAATGATGGGACTACATTAATGTGATTAATATAAAGTAAATAAACCTAATATGATGTTATAGGAACCGGTCCGTTTTTCAAAACAACCAAGTTTTTAAATCACTCTGTTCCTTCAACGATATCAAGTTCATTACATTAAATGTTTTTCTAAAAACAAGCCGTAGCCCTCCGTCATTTAGATAAGTAGAGTACTTAGTATTCGTACTACGTTTGTTGACCTTCGTCAAGTCGTATTGTATGGTATCTAAGTGATGCTCATCTGCCTCATACGACGAGATAATTTAGGACAGTCTCCAGACATTGTTGGCTTTCGTCAAGGGCTAGTGTGGGAGAGTCTAAATTAATCACGAAATGACGGGTAGAACTTGACTTACGACTTATGGTTTGTTGACTTTCGTCAAGATCATAAGTCCTTAGGGTTAAAACCATATCGGGAGTTTCAATTGTCAAGACATGCAATGTGATTACATACCTTCTATGTGATAGTTGAATCCCGATTCCCACTGTGAATAAAAATTATTCTTGGGAGATTCTTGCCTTCACAATAAAATGGTACAGCAGGTGTCTAGGAACGTGGGTTAAGCCTCAAAGGAAATGGGTTATTTAATTAAGACCGTGCGAAAGCGCAAGGAGCCTCCCTCTTAGTATTTACATTGGCCTAGCCGAACGGTTAGTGAATTGTAGGGTAAAGATAATTCTGGCTGATTCTCTTTTTAAGGTTTGAAGAAGAATTCGACAATACAGTAGGAGCCATCCTAATTAGATAAACTAATTAACCATTCTAATTTTGCAAGAGTGCACTGTAGGGTGTTTTTCGTCACCCCATTGAGATGGGAATATGTGCGCTTGTCAGGCGTACTACAGATTCCCCCTGCCTAGGGTAGGCCGTGGTCTATTGATTGTGGGGATCCGAATCTCCGGCAGCCGCGGTCTAAGCTGCCGTTAATTACCTCTTGACTTTGGAGCGAGGGAACCTCCGATTGACGGGTTAAACTGGTCATGCGATCTCAATGTGCAACGTGCGTGTGTTGTGTTTTGAAAGGGGGTTTTTGGATATATCGGGAGCCACGCAGAGTTTTTACGGGGGTCCCGCTACCCGGATAGCGGGCTGGGGGTCAAGGGGGCCAGCAGCCCCCTTGCGGGGTGCTGGGCAGTGTCCCGGCCTAAAATTTTTTTGGGAAGGACAGTGTTCTGGAGTGTTTGTGTGTATCTATACATATATATGCATGTATACATATATATATATATATATATATATATAAAAAGGGAAAAAGCGCCCAAAGGACACGTGGGGCCAGTTCCTTGAGCGCCGTGTGCTTAGGTGCTGTATGCTTAGGCGCTAGCGCGCCACGTATTCGACACGTGGACGCTAGGCGCCGGCGAGAAAAAGGGGTTTTTAGCCCCGGAAACTCTCGAAAAGGAAATTAGAGTGGAGTTAAACTCCTAAGATGTTTTGAAGCTGATGAAGGGCTTCTCTCCTTGAGCCCAAGTTCTTCCCTAAAGTGGGGTTTCTGGAGATGGGTCTCCTTCTTCTTCCTTTGTTGGCCGGATCTTGAAGATCAAGAAGTGTGAGATTTTAAAAATCTCTTCTTATTGAGATCTGATTGAAGATCTGAATTCCACTTTGTGAGTTTTGTTGAGAAAAACTATTTAGTTTATAAAAGGAAGAGTAAAACTCTTGATTTTAATTCAAGAAAGAAGAAGGTTTTAGAACCTTGAAGAAGGAGAAAGATCTCAGATCTAGATTTGCTCTTTGGAGAGAGAAAAAGTTATTGAGATATTTCATTATCTTTGTCTTTATAGGCTATACACTCTACATATAGCCCCTTGGGCTTTACAAAATGGCATTTTGCCCATCCCATGGCTCATGTGCTATTTCTTTTTGCACATAAGCCATGGGCTTTACAAAAATTTGGCCTTATGGTCATTTTCATACATTTATTCATAAACTAAAATACAAGAAATACAACAAAATTATTTATTGCAAATTTTTATTTTGGCATGGGGGGAGGCAGGCCGCTTCATGCTCGGGCTCGCTCCGGGCATTGGCCCACTTGACCTGGACTTGGGCCCACCTGGGTTGGGGTTTACATTGATTTTGACTTGGTTAACCGGGGCGTAAATTTTTACCCCAACAAATTGCCCCCCATCAATAAATGCACACAGCATATATGGGTCGTGTGCATGAAATTGATGGATCTTCTTTCACATGGAGGCGCCTTGATTTGGTTCCCGCTTTTTGGGAAGCTGGCACTACCCTTTTTATGACAGGGACGGTCGATACTTGACGTGCCTTCGAGATGGAGTGTCTGGTTGACTTGATTCCAAGGCGGAGCGCAATTCCAACGAGGTGGTCGTTGCTGCCCTTTTAGCGACGTGGACGGTCGGTGCTGCTTTTTTAGCGACGTGGACGGTCGATGCTGTACGGTGCGCTGCCCTTTTTGTGACATGGACGGTCGGTGCTGCCCTTTTAGTGACTTGGACGGTCGATGCTGCCCTTTTTGCGACGTGGATGGTTTGTGCTGCCTTTTTTGCGACTTGGACGGTCGGTTCTGCCCTTTTAGTGACTTGGACAGTCGATGCTGCCTTTTTTACGACGTGGATGGTCAGTGCTGCCCTTTTTGCGACTTGGACAGTCGGTTTTGCCCTTTTTGCGACTTGGACGGTCGATTCTTCCCTTTTAGCGACTTGGACGGTCGGTGCTTCCTTTTTTGCAACGTGGACGATCGATGCTGCCCGTTTAGCGACGTGGACGGTCGGTTCTGCCCTTTTTGAGACTTGGACGGTCGGTTCTGCCCTTTTTGCGACTTGGAAGGTCGGTTCTTCCCTTTTAGCGACGTGGACGGTCGGTGCTTGATTTGACTTTCTCCGCTTCTTGCGATGTCAGTGTTGAAGTTGACTTGCTGATTCGATGTGATTTAGGTTGACATCAGCACCGCTGCACTGGAATATGGTACCAGGAGCGAATCATCATTTGTCATGAGGCGATTTCCCTCATTCCCAGTTTAACGACTTAGGGGTCATCTGTTCCTAGTTTAACGACTTAGAGGTCAACTGTTCCCAGTTTAAAGACTTAGGGGTCTATTGGATTGGAGTTTTGGGATTTTGGGGTTAGGGTAGGCATCAGCGTTGCTAACACTGAAGCACACGTGCCAGGAGCAATTCATCATTTGCCTTTTCCTGTTGGGGAGCGATGGCTTAGGAGACAGGTTTAGATCCCTATCACCTATGGCTTTTCAATTTTATGAGCCGTAAGGGTCTCATAAAAGCATTTTCTCCTTACGAGTCGAAAGGATCTCGTAGGTGCACTTTCTCCTTAGGAGTCGTAGGGACTCCCAAGTGTGTTCTTCCTTTGCGAGTCGTAAGGATCCCACGAAGGTTTGTTCTCCTCATGTATCGTGAGGACACATGAGCGGGTCTTCCCAAATGGAGCATAATTGCGAGGGCAGAGACCAGCCGCGTAACTGCTGATTGCGGTGGGGCATGGGTATGCTGAGAATTATTTGAGCCCCTGGATTGTATACGGCTGTTAATTTGGAGACTAACCGTAGGGCCGGGAGAATTTTAAGAAATTGGTTTTTGGTTGGTGTCTGCATCGCTACACTGGAATATGGTACCAGGAGCGACTCATCATTCGCCGTTTGGGGACTTGGAATTTGGATCGTGTTTGGCATCAGCATTGCTGCACTGGAATAATGCCAGGAGCAACTCATCATTTGCCTCGAGAGGACTTCGGATTTGGGTTTTTGGTCGGCATCAGCACCGCAAACAATGAAGCGAAATACCAGGAGCGACTCATCATTTGCCATTGCCCGTTGAGGAACGATGGCTTAGGAGACAGGTTTGGGTCGCAATCACCTAAGGCTTCTTAATTTTATGAGCCGTAAGGGTCTTATAAAAGCATTTTCTCCCTACGAGTCGAGAGGATCTCGCAGGTGTATATTCTCCTTAGGAATCGTGAGGATTCCTAAGTGTGTTGCCCCTTTGTGAGTCGTAAGGATCTCTCGCAGGAATTTTCTCCACATAAGGTCGAGAGGACTTTGCGAGTGTGTTTTATCTCTTTTCACGAGTTTGCGCCCTTTCGGGTTTTCACAAACTCGCCGGCAGTCCGGCTGTTTTTACTCACGGAGCCCTTTCGGGTTTTCATCCGTGCCCGTTTTTCTTGTGGACATACCTTTTTTTCGCTGGTGGGACTTTAAAAGTAGTCTCACCGGCAGGATTTGGGATAGATAGGGGTCATTTACGCCCGTGGATTGTATACGGTTTTGCAGGATGTATGATCCATACCGTAGGGCTAGTGTGCTCAATTCGCCTGCGCCTTGGAGCATTCATGCATAGTATTTCTTGAGATATCGGCTATTGATGGGTGGCATGGGCTTTTCTCCCTCGGCATTTATTAGTTGATAGGATCCTCCGTCGAACACTTTCTCGATGACGTATGGTCCTTCCCAGTTTGGCTCGAATTTTCCCTTGGCATATCGATTAGGGATGATCGGTCTTTTGAGGACTAACACCAATTCATCTTTCTTGAACGCGCGGAGACGGGTTATCTTGTCATAGGCCCATGACATTTAGGCTCGGTATAGCTCTATATTTTGCTCCACCGCGAGCCTCTTTTCTTCGAGGGCGTTGAGCTCTTCAAGCCGAAGGAGCACGTTTTCCTCTTCCGTCAACTCGTGCTGAACGGCCATTCTTAAGCTTGGAACTTTGACTTCGAGGGGGAGGACCGCCTCCACTCCGAAGAGCAATGAGTATGTAGTGGACTGAGTTGGTGTACGGTGCGTGGTACGATATGCCCACAATACCTCGTGAAGTTTGAGATTCCTGTCTCTCTTGTTGGCTGAAGCATTTTTCCTCAGGAGCTTGCATAGAGTCTTATTGAAGGCTTCGGTTAGCCCATTGGCCCTTGGATTATAGATGGAGGAATATCTCCAGTCTATCTTGTGCTGAGTAGTGAACCTTGAGACTTTGAAGCTATTGAAAGAAGGCCCATTGTCAGAAATGATTCTTCTTGGTGTACCGAAGCGGTATAGAATATTATGCTGGAAGAATGTCAGAATATCTTCTGTCTTGACTTCTTTTAGCGGGACAACTTCAGCCCATCTGGAGAAGTAGTCTGTTGCAGCTAGTATGAACCAGTGGCCTTTGGATGATGAGGATCAATTGGACCAACTATGTCGGTGCCCCAAACTTCGAAGGGCCACGACACCACCGTAGAATGTAACGGATTGGGATGCTTGTGAATGAAATCGTTGTGAATTTGGGAGATATAACATTTCTTTGCATGCTCTCCGCAATCCCGTATCATGGTAGGCAAGTAATACCCAAGCCGTTTAATTTGAAGTCGCATCTTGGGGCCAGATTGGTGAGCACCGCAAACACCCGAGTGAACTTCTTTCATGACTTCCTGGGCTTCGGCCGATGACAGACATCTAAGCCAGAGTTGGTCATATGACCTGCGGTATAGCGTGTCATTCACAAGCACATACCGGAAAGCCCTCTTCTTCAGCTGAATTCTTGCAGGTTTTCCTTCGGGCAGCTTGTCGTATCGGAGGTACGCTATGAAGGGTTCTCTCCAATCGGGCTCGTCTTGGATGATCGAAGCTTCTTCGGCGGGACTGCTGTTCTGTTCCGCGCTTTCCTCTTCTCGTAGAGAGACTAGGGGTAGAATTTGCCGGCTCCTGACTGTGATCAGAATTTCGTCCATGTCAGGATCAGCCAGCTCCTTGGCTAAGCGAGCGAGTACGCCAGCCTTTCCATTCAACGCTCTAGGGACTCTCATTAGTTCAATGTGAGTGAACCGTTTCATGAGTTCCACCACTCGGCCTCTGTACCGAGCTAACTCGGGTTTGTATATCTTATAGTCGCCGCTTACTTGGTTGACAACGAGCTGGGAGTCACCGTAAACCCGTAGCCGAAGGATTTCCATTTCCATGGCGAGCTCCAGGCCAGCTATCAGAGCTTCATACTCAGTTTCATTGTTTGTTCGAGACTCGGTGAGAGGAAAAGAACGCCGTAGGGTTCCTATTGATGGCGTGATGAACACCAACCCTATCCCTGCTTTTATCTCCAGGACGCTTGATTTACTGGAGGTCCTTATTGATGAGGATCCATCGAAGTAGAGCTCCTACCATGGCTCATCTTCCTCAAGGTGCAGCACTTATTCGTCGGGTAACTCATAATTTAGCGGCGACCCTTCTGGTATCGGATGAGAGGCGAGGAAGTCTGCAAGTGCTTGCCCTTTCACTGCTTTCTGAGGAGTATAAACTATGTCAAACTCAAGTAGCATGACAGCCCATCTTGACATTCTACCGGCTAGGCTTGCTTTGGTCATTAAGTGTTTGAGCGGGTCGACCCTAGAGATCAACATAACCTGATGAGCGAGCAGATAGTGTCTCAGCTTCTTCACCGCGAAAATCAGAGCCAGGCATTGCTTTTCGATCGGGGAATAGTTGTGTTCCGTCCCGACTAGAGTTCGACTGAGGTAGTAGAGGGCATTTTCTTTTCCCTCCTCGTTATTCTGGGCAAGGAGCGCACTGAGTGACTCATCTAGCACGGCAGTGTAGAGAATCAACGGTTTATTTGGAATTGGAGCGGCCAGCACTGGAGGATGCAACAAGTATTGTTTGATGCTTTCGAACGCTGCTTGACATTCGGCATCCCAGATAAAAGGAGCTCCTTTCTTCATGAGCTTTGAGAAGGGCCTACATCTTCCCGATAAATTTGAGATAAACCTCCGTATATAAGCGAGCTTGCCTTGAAAACATCTTAGCTGTGTCAGGCTCTTTGGAGGGGGCATCTCCATGATGGCATTTATCTTTGATGGGTCAACTTCGATCCCTCGATGTCGGACTATGAAGCCTAGGAATTTTCCCGATGACACGACAAAAGACCACTTTAAAGGATTCATCTTCAGATCGTATTCCTTCAGTCTGGTGATAACGGTCCTAAGATCTTGGATGTGGTCGGCCTTGGCTTTAGTTTTGATGACCAGATCATCAACATAGCATTCGACGACTTTATGGATTAGGTCATCAAAGATATTGGTCATTGCCCTTTGATATGTAGCACCTGCATTCTTCAGTCCGAATGGCATCACTTTGTAGCAGTATATTCCGATCGGGGATCGAAATGCTGTGTGTTTCTCATCCTCAGGTGACATCTTGATCTGATTATATCCAGACGAGCCATCCATAAAGGTGAACAGTTCATAATTTGAGGTGTCATCGACCATCATTTCCATGACCGGTAGCGGGAAGTCGTCTTTAGAACATGCCTTGTTGAGGTCCCTGAAATCGACACAAACTCGGATCTGCCCATTTTTCTTATTCACTGGGACTATGCATGCGATCCAGTCCGCATATTTCTCTTCTCTGATGAAGCCAGCATCGATAAGTTTCTTAGTTTTCTCGATGACCTTTTCTTCTAGTTCCCTTCTCGTTCTTCGAGAAGCTTGTTTGACTAGCTTAGCATCAGGAGATATAGCCAGCTTATGCACGTCCACTTCAGGGGAAAGGCCAGGCATTTCTTTGTATGTCCACGCGAAGCAGTCGACGAACTCATGCAGCAGGGCAATTATCCGCTCTTTTATTTCTTCCGACAAGAGTGAGCTGATGTAGGTCGGCCTTGGATTATCGGGCGTTCCTAAGTCAATCTCGGTTAGCTCGTCAAAGGTTGTTTGTCCACATCTTCAAGCTCTTGAGGAGCTTCTTCTGGCTTGGCTAGCTCGTCTTCATTATTTGACTCTTCGCTGGCTTCCCCAATATAGATCATGTAGCAAGCCTTAGAATCAGGCTGGATGAAACCTATGCCCCTCCTGTCTGGAATTCGTCCATCGATGAGTGCTCGGACCTGGGGCGGATACCATAGCCCTTCATAAAACTTTGCTTCGGACTCCGTCTGATATAACCGGCATCCGCAGTTTTTAAAGTATTCCCGCATCTCGGGCGTATAGTATTTAGGATTGAGGATGACTCTTATGCCTCTCTCATATGGAAGGCACGCGACAGAAAAATCGTCCGGGTGCACAACGGGATTTGACCCATAAAACATGATGCTTTTCTGTCCACTTTTCCTTCCGGGGACGTAGAAAGTTTTCAGCTGGTCCACGGTGGAGACTGACAATGCATCGAGCTCTTTTCACATCTTCTCCGGTACCCTTGTGACAGCTAGGGGCCCTTCTGCAATTTCGAGGGTCTCTCGTAGTTTTGTTTGTTGCATAGAGGTCCAATCTGCACAGTTGTTGCACGGCAGGTCCTCTTCCTCCGACTCTTCAGTGTCGCTGCTAAGATGAGGGCGGACTTTGCTGCTAGATGGGGCTTCAGTAACAGATTTGTTCGTATCGCTACCGAAACGAGGGCGAGTTTTACGAAAGGATGGACTTCCAGCGTCAGACTCATCAGCGTCGCTACCGAAATGCGGGCGCACTTGGGGCATTTTTTCTTTTGAAAGTAACAGCCGGATCAGATTTGCTTTTGAGTCTTGGGGCAGCTCTATCCTCAGTCAGTTGTGGCTTAGCATTTTGGTGGTTCATAAAGTACCGAGAATCTTCATATCGGATTTCATGCACACCGAAAGGCTGGATGTCTCCGTCAATGCGTCTTTCTTTGCCATTTTAGTATACTTCATGCATTGATGGAGAGTTGACGGAACGATGCGGTAATCATGGAGCCATGGCCGCCCCAAAAGAATCTTATAAGACATGTCAGCGTCATTCACGTATATCTTAGCTTCAGTTTGCAGATTCCCGAATTTGATTGGCAAAGTTATAGACCCCAGAACTTGCTGGCAGTTTTGATTGAAGCCTTGAATAACAATCCTTTCCCTTGACAGGAGTCGGACGTCAATTGACAAACTCTTTAGTGCCCGCAAGTTCATGATGTTTACTGAGGACCACGGATCAATCAATATGCGATTAATCCGATCTCCGTCGCTGTACCCGGTCACGTAAAGCGGCCGATTATGCTCAGCCGTTCCCAGTAGCAAGTCTTCATCCTTAAACGTGACTGCGGCGGCTTGCAAAGCGTACTGAGCTTCTTTCATATTAATTTCCGCAAAGCGAGCCTGATATCGCTCAGGGTTTTGTAGAGCATGAATGAGAACATCTCTAAGCTCTTGAGATAGAACTAAGGCATCATAGACGCTAAGGAGAGACGAAAGCTTTCGAAGGTGAGCCAAGACATTATAGTCTACTGGGGAAGGACTCAAATCTTCTTGAGCAAGTTCTCTGCCATCTTCTTCATTAGAGACTTGTTTTTCCTTCCCTTTTGGGGTGTTGCCTTGATTTGGCGGTAGAGCCCTGCCGCTTCTGAACTGGATTTGGTTGGCCTTTGTGGCGAGCTCCTCGTCCTCTTCGGGAAAACAGAGTTCCTCCTCAGAGTCGCTGCCAAGATAGATGGCGTAGCAGGTCACTACTGGGATCTCTTCATTGGAGTCTTCTTCTAACTCCTCCAGAATTTCAGCCACTCGTACAGGAAGGAACTCCTTCAATTGAATCAGAGTTCTTTCCTTCTGTTCATTTTCTTCGAAGGAATCGATATATTTTTGAATGGTCGATCTCCCTGTAGACTCCCTTTCGCGCCGAGCTGCACTTTTTTTCTTCTTGAGCTTTTTGGATTTTGATCCTGATGGAGCCGCATTGGCAGCTGGAAAGGTAGGCTTCTTCTGCCCTTCCCATTCCATCCTGGGCTCTTTCCGAAGTAGCTTTATCATCTTCTTCTTCTTATTGGATATGTGCGTACTACACGGAGGCCACGGTGAGTCCGTTTCATTTTTCAGGACAGCGGGTTCGGCTGTCTGCTCCCAGAAGGCTTCAGCTTCTGTCTGTATATAGTTAGTGGTTGCAACTTGATTGTTCACCAACACACTTTTGGACAGCTCGATCTCTCCATCCTTGTACTGCTTCTCGACCCAGTCCTTGAGGATATAGCAATCCTCGATTGCATGGCTCACTACTCGGTGGTTTGGGCAATACAGGGGATTGTCGGTCATTTTTGCTTCTTGAGGTCTTTTCGACTCTGGCAATTGTAGACCGTTGTTCAAGGAATCTTTAAATATCTTTCGGACCTTGTCCCTCCTGAAAGAGTAAACCTTGTTCTTTTTCTCCTCTAGGGAAGGCCCATCTCCTCCCAGCAATGGCTTTCGAGACCGGTTGGTTTTGGATTCGCCCGCCCTTTGCTTTTCTTCATTGTCGGACGCATTGAAGACATTGGTACTGCTGTAACTCCCGCTTCTACGGCTGTCGTCCCGCTTGCTTTTCCAATTTGTCTCTCTGAGAATCCGGGGTAGACTCTTGTTGAGCGTTCCAGCATTTGGACTTTCTTGGTTAGCTCTTGAAATGTCTTGAGGCCTGCTGTACACAAGAACGAGACCATCCAACTGCTGAGGTTCCTAATGAGAAGGCTGATGGACTGGTCCTGCTTCAGCGGCGGTTCGCACTTGACCGTAAGATTACACCATCGGGCGATAAAGTCGGTGTTGCTTTCATTCTTCCCCGGCTTGGTCCTTACAAGTTCGGCAATGGAGATTTTATCACTGACACTCATGAACCTTTGCCGAAATAGAGACTCCATTTGGGCAAAGGTAATGACGGACCCATCTGGTATACTCGCGCACCAGTCGAAAGCGACACCAGTCAGGCTGTTGACGAACTGACGAAGAAGGAGCGCATCATTGCCCCCTGTATTTCTGCACGATGCTTTGAAGTGGGCGACGTGCTGATTTGCATTTCCCGTTCCGTCAAATCTTCCGAACTTAGGAATGACGTAGCCGCTCGGGAACTCGATCAGATCTTACTGTGCGGATATGGCCGCCCACTACTGCCAACTTCTGTCTGAGTTTCAGCTTCGGCCACCAATGTTTTAACCTTGCTGGTGACCAAATCCATTATCCGGTCTTGTGTTAGCGGGATTGTGCTATCTGGGGCCAAGGCATCGCCAGAAGCGGAATGTGGCCGGCTTTCATGCAGCTCGACCAGTCTTGGACCCAAAGGAACAGGCATTGGCTGCTTCGGATTGTCATCACCCGACTGATGAGTAGCTACTTGTACTTGACTGGGAGGCGCTCGAGCAATTTGAGCCATAAGCTGCATCACAACGTTCGTTAGGTCGTCAATTTTCGAATAGAGCTTGGCCATCTCTTTATCTTTGCTCTTGAGCTGTTTCCGAAGCTCTTGAACCAGCTCTTGCTCCGCGGTCCTGGGGCAGAAAGTCAGCTCTTCCTCGCTGTCCGAGCTTGACTCTACCTAGACCGAAGGGTCCTTCTGCCTATCGTCCTCATCGAGAGGGTTTTCTTCATCCAGCGGAGGCGGCTGTTCTTGGGCAGAGGCAACCACATTCAAGCCAGATTGGACTTGGGATGTGGTGGTCCCATCCTTGTTTTTGCTGCGAAGGTTGTCGCTGGGGCTCCCGTCCGCCATATAGACCGTATGGATAATATATCCAGCCGTCTTTTTATTATCGGCGGCTGGCCTGACCAGGTTCTTGAATAGTGTTGGCGCTTTTTTTTGGGTTTGCCCCGCTGCTTTCGTGCGGCACAGAGCGCCTGATAGACTCTTGAAGAGACAGTGTCATACTTTTTCTGTTGGGGCTGGGACACGTCTCTCTGTAGCGACGTTCGGACCGCTGTCTTCTTGATTCTAGCGGTCATGGCATATTTCTGAACCCACTTCAGAGGTTCGAAGGAATTGCTGATCTTTACAGCCGACTCAGCCGTCGTCACAGAGTAACCCTGCTCTTAGAACTTCACAAGATTCCACTTGGCCGAAGCCCTGGCCCTCTTGTTGGCTCGATACCTGAGCCGCTTCTGCCTTAACTTTTTTGTTCTAAGCACTTGGCAGACTTCGGCTCTTTGGGAAGACGCCGTAGACCGGGTGATGGAGGATTTTGGAGATACGCTCGATTGTGCATTTGTTGGAGTCATCACCTGAGTTCGTCCGCAACATTTGATGTTGCCCTTTGTACCGGAAGTCTTGCCCCCAGCTGGAGCGCCAGAGAGTTGTTCAGACACTGTCTTAAGCTTCGGTTGTGGTGCCTTAGCGATTACATCATTCGGCCTCTTGCCCCTTGAGACTGGCTTGGCCACCTTTTTTGCTGGGATTTTCGCCAGATGAGCGCTTCCGGCAGGGTAGATGATGACAGAGCAAAACTGCCGGGGCAGTTCCTCCCACTGTCGACTGAGGCTTGCGGGGAGAACCACACGAGCATTGACCTTGACCACGTATGGGATCGGGGTCGCGTTGGAAGCTGAATTCGTCTTAGGAGACATTGTCGTCGAAAGTTGATTGCTGCACGGAAAAAAAAAATCATTTCAGTATAGGCAATCGATATGTATATTGATTGAGTTCGCATGAACATTTAACCCGAAATATGGGAGGAAAGAAAGGTCTCACCGGGCGTGCCAGAATCTGTAGGGTGTTTTTCGTCACCCCATTGAGATGGGAATACGCGCGCTTGTCAGGTGTACTACAGATTCCCCCTGCCTAGGGTAGGCCGGGGTCTATTGATTGTTGGGATCCGAATCTCCGGCAGCCGTGGACTAAGCTGCCGTTAATTACCCCTCGCCTTTGGAGCGAGGGAACCTCCGATTGATGGGTTAAACTGGTCATGCGAACTCAATGTGCAGCGTGCGTGTGTTGTGTTTTGAAAGGGGGTTTTGGATATATCGGGAGCCACGCAGAGTTTTTTACGGGGGTCCCGCTGCCCGGATAGCGGGCTGGTGGGTAAGGAGGCTAGCAGCCCCCTTGCGTGGTGCAGGGCAGCGCCCCGGCCTAAAAATTTTTTGGGAGGGAAAGTGTTGTGGAGTGTGTGTGTATCTATACATATATATACATGTATACATATATATAAATAAAAAAGGGAAAAAGCGCCCAAAGGACGCGTGGGGCCAGCGCCTTGAGCGCTGTGCGCTTAGGTGCTGTGCACTTAGGCGCGAGCGCGCCACGTATCCGACACATGGGCGCTGGGCGCCGGCGAGAAAAAAAGGGTTTTTAGCCCTATAAACTCCCGAAAGGGAAATTAGAGTGGAGTTAAACTCTTAAGATGTTTTGAAGCTGATGAAGAGCTTCTCTCCTTTAGCCTTAGTTCTTCCCCAAAGTGGGGTTTCTGGAGATGGGTCTCCTTCTTCTTCCTTTGTTGGCCGGATCTTGGAGATCAAGAAGTGTGAGATTTTAAAAATCTCTTCTTTTTGAGATCTGATGGAAGATCTGAGTTCCTCTTTGTAGGTTTTGTGGTGAAAAAATATTTAGTTTTATAAAAGGAAGAGTAAAACTCTTGATTTTAATTCAAGAAAGAAGAAGGTTTTAGAACCTTGAAGAAGGAGAAAGATCTCAGATCTAGATTTGCTCATTGGAGATAGAAAAAGTTGTTGAGATATTTCATTATCTTTGCCTTTATAGGCTATACACTTTACATATAGCCCCTTGGGCTTTACAAAATGGAATTTTGCCCATCCCATGGCTCATGTACCATTTCTTTTTGCACATAAGCCATGGGCTTTACAAAAATTTGGCCTTATGCCCATTTTCTTACATTTATTCACAAAATAAAAATACAAGAATTACAACAAAATTATTTATTGCAAAATTTTTATTTTGGCATGGGGGGAGGCCGGCCGCTTCATGCTCGGGCTCGCTCCGGGCATTAGCCCACTTGACCTGGATTTGGGCCCACCTGGCTTGGGGTTGACTTTGATTTTGACTTTGTCAACCGGGGTGTAAACTTTTACCCCAACATGCACGCTGAGTGTTTCTTCTCTCTTTCTCCAGGCAGCGATCATGACTGGCCTTAAGTTACTACTAGAAAAGAATAAACTCATTGGACCGAACTATAAAGACCGGCTGAGGAATGTCACCATTGCTCTTATATATGATAAGGTTGAATATATCCTCACCTCTACTGCTCTCCAACTCCCCGGTCCAGATTCCTTGGTTGCGGATATCGAGATCCGCAAAATATGGGATCAAGATTGTGCGACAGCTAAATGCCATATGCTGGCCTCTATGAACAATGAGTTGCAGAAGCAGCACAAGAAGATGGATGTTCAATCTAACTTTCTCCACTGCAAAGACTTGTATGGAGAGCAATCTCGCATCGTAAGATGTGAGAGCTTGAAGAAACTGTTTCAATCTAAGATGGCTGTCGAATCATTTGTCAGGGACTATGTCCTGAAGATGATTAGCCTTATAGAAGAGCTCGCAGACCTGGGATCCACGCTGGACAATGAATCATATATTGATCTAATTCTACAGCCCCTTCTTTCCACCTACGCACAATTCATATTGAACTTCAATATTAATAAACTGGAATGTGGACTTATGGACTTCCAGAGCTCCTCAATATGTTGAGAAGCATGGAGAGCACCTTGAAAAAGGATAAGGCACTCGTTATGCTTGTTTGGAAGTCTTCTTCTTCTATGTCCAAATCTAAGGTTAAGGGAAAGAAGAAGAACCCTATCAAGCCTAAGGGAGGTGTTAAAAAGGTGAAAGGAAGGGACAAGACTGTGGCTGCAGAAGCTGGAAAAGGCGAATGTTTCTACTGTCATAAAACATGGGATTGGAGGAGGAATTGCAGAGCTTATCTTGCTACCTAAACGAAAAGTAGCATGGTGATGCTGTAAGGTTACCTCGCACGGCAACAAGGTATCGGGAGGCATCGTCCATGCCGTTTTCAAATTTTTGCCATACTAAAGAATCCTAACCCTAGAATCTTAACTAGAGAGTTAAACAAAACAACATGCAAACAACTTTGCATATAAGCTGAATGAGAAATACAACCTTTGTAGACCGGTCCTTCACTTCTAAAGCTTCATGTAGTAGTCCTTTCGCTCCATGTAGTGAACATCCGAACTCTAGTAAGGGTTCACATGAAGAAATGAACAAGCTTGCTCGAAGTCTTCGAGGTCGAAGATGATCTACGTTAAGAAGACTCAAGATCATGCTACCTCTTAACTAATAGTAGATTAGTGAAGCAAACATCTTGAACTAAATGGCTAATATAGTAGAGGATAATGAAGTAGGAATTGAGCTCTCTTTAGATTTCTTTTTCTCACAATATTTTCTCACTTAGAAAAAAGCTAGCAAGCTTTTTCTCAAAATGAAGAAGAAGATGAAGATAGAGATGAGAATGAACTCATGAGGTGAGAATAGCAACCATGGGTGAGTTAGTGTCATATACTAACCCATGTAGAGAATGAACCATGGCTAAGGTTAATGGTTAGGTTAATAAATATCTACAAGTGAAACAAAATTGGTGGACTTGGTCAATGGTTCCACAAGCTTCGACAAGCTTGTAGCCATGACAAAAATCCATCCAATTTTGAATTACTTAGATAAATATAAACCCTACATTATATCAAGTATGGTGTAAGTCTCATACACCCATGAAGCATGTGGCATCAAGCATGACACAAATAAAATATACATTAATATATATCACATATATACTATATGCACATAAGTGAGAAAAAGAATACTTAGTGAGCAAATATTAGTTAATGTAAGTTAATATATCAAGTATATAATTATACATTAAATTATCAAATAAACACTTGATTTACCGGCTATATCACATACAACCGACTAATATCATATGAATCAACTTATCGAATTAACACTTGATCCGATAACCCGGCTATATCTCATATAACTGACCGATATCACATATCGCAAGAATAGAATATGGTGTCACATACGCGCATTAATCTTGGTCCCGCACGTATCACATATGTGCTCCTACTTCGTTTCGCATGAACCAAGAAACCTCTGTGTAGGACTCTAAAGACTCGTTAATACGCCGACAGTAGGTGATGATCATATTATGATCATATTAAAAACCCACAAGCCGCAAGCGGTCTGCAAAACGTAACGGCCACCCGGGTATTGAGCGATCAGAAGATCAACAAGCAAGTCTGCTCATACTCCTGCGAATCCAATCAGAAACACTACCGTACAGTCCGGTCTCTTCGTCAGATATGTCGCATATCCAGCCTGGGGGTGGTATAATGTCAGACCCCAATAGCCTGATAAGTCATACAGATGCAAGGTCCATAATGGTTCGAGAAACTACTAATAGCATTTACCAGTAGATCTCAGCAACCCTGGGCAGGGATTTCCTGTTATGGCCAATCGAGCGTAGCGCAACATCAACTCCCAATACCTTGAGAGACGAATCCACTCCTATCGCTCATTGCCTCTATGTGACTCGGGACTGTACCCAAAAACCACATTTTTGCACGATCTCTTGACCGTGGTATGGTGGAAATCAAAGCACAGTGGGAATCACACAAGTCTCTATGACGATCTCGGATCGACAGACTAACCTGTATTAGTGTCACCAGAGAACTGCTATCTGACGATAGGTATAATACCATCTATGAGTTCTCGTCAAGTCCGTCCAGTGTACCCAGTCTCCACTGAGCACCCGTATACCTTCTCTGATGTCAAACACCAATGGATGTGGGATCATCCATCGCCCATCATATGGGTTAAGAAGCGCATATGCTAGTCTACTCTAGAGTTTTAATGCCGTGTTTTGATACTCCTACGACTAGGAACATTTGAAGGATGTACTTACCGACTACCCTACCCCCACTAGTATGATCTGCATCATAATCCTGGTAGTCAAGTACTCATCCTAAGGGCTTTATCAACATGTAATATAGAGATAATAAGTGTACATGTTAAGATATAGTGCAACCAGATAGCATACTATGATGTCGAGTAAGAAAGTCTTCCCTATATATTTCCAAGCATCCATTACAACATACATCATATGTAAATTAATGGCCTCCAGGGCATACATATAACTAATAATCTCCCACTTGCACTAAGGCCATTTGTTGCAGTATCTCATACTCAACGTCCTATAGAAGTCTCTCTAGGGAAAGGCCTTTATGAGTGGATCCACTGTGTTATCCTTTGTGTCAACTCTCCTGATCTCGATCTCTTGGAGATCAATCATCTCCCTGATCAGGTGATATTGTCCTCAGAATATGTCTGGAACGCTGATGGGACCTACGTTTCTAGGCCAAAGACAGAACTCCATTGTTGTCACAATAACACTTATTAGACGCTCAATGGTAGGAACCATGTTCATATCATGAACAAGAATTATCCAGCCATCCACTTTGGTAGC
Organism: Agapanthus africanus; assembly: GCA_030015575.1. Lineage (NCBI taxonomy): Eukaryota > Viridiplantae > Streptophyta > Magnoliopsida > Asparagales > Amaryllidaceae > Agapanthus > Agapanthus africanus. The sequence goes on from JASDDO010000008.1 coordinate 297,291,585, forward strand.
ATCGTTGGTAGTAATATATTCAGTCTTTATCGTCTAGTATGTCACGGTATCTAGCTTGGAACTCTTCCAACATACCGTCCCTCCACTGAAGGTAAAGACAATGCCTGTGATTGACTTTCAGTCGAACTTATCACTCTGGAAGCTCGAACCAAGAACATTCATTTAGTGCTTCTCAAGTACTTAAGAATGTCCTCCATAGCTGTCCAGTGATTCTCCTAAGATCCGATTGATTCCTGATCACTACACCTAGTGAGTCATCTACATCTGGTCTGGTACATAACATCGCATACATGATAGAGCCTACTGCCGAAGCATAGGGTATCCCTTGCATGTGAGCTCTCTCCAAATCAGTCTGGGAAGACATCTTTTTGGAAAGCGTGATTCCTGAGTAAGTGGACGAACCACCACGCTTAGAATATTCCATACCAAACCCCTTTAGTATGGTGTTAATGTACCTGGATTTGGGACACTCCCAACATCCACTTAGATCTATCACCATAGATCATAATCCACAAGATGTAGTGTTAGTTATATGTATGCCCTAGAAGCCATTATTGTACATGCGATGTATATTGTAGTGGATTCTTGGACATATACATGGAGGACTTTCCTGCTCGACATGATAGTATATTATCTGGTTGCACTTTATCTTAACATACTAACAAATACTGTTTTGTGATCACATGTTGATAAAGCCCTTAGGATATGTACTTGACTACTAGGACTATGATACATATCATACTAGTGGGGCCAGAGTAGTCCACATGTACATCTTATAACTGTTCCTAGTCGAGGGTGTATCGAGACAGGGCATCGATACTCCAGAGTAGACTAGCGTATATGCTTCTTGACCCATATGATGGGCGATGGATGATCTCATATCCATTGGTGTTTGACATCAGAGATGGTATACGGGTGCTCAGTGGAGACTGGGTACACTGAACGGACTCGCCGAGAACTCCCAGATGGTATTATACCTCACGTCAGAAGGCAGTTCTCTGGTGACACTGGTACAGGTTAGTCTGTAGACCCGAGATCGTCATAGAGTCTTTTGTGATTCCCATTGTGCTTTGATTTCCACCATACCACGTTCAAGAGAACGTGCAAAACGGTGGCTTTTGGGTATAGTCCCGAATCACATGGAGGCAATGAGTGATAGGAGGGGTTTTGTCTCTCCCGGTATTGGGAGTTGATGTTGCGTAGTGCTGGATTGGCTATAACAGGAAGTCCCTGGCCAGGGCTGCTTGAGAGATATACCGGTAAGTGTTATCAGAAGGTTCTCGACCCGTTATGTACCTCACATCGGCACGACTTATCGGTTACTGCGGTCTGACGTTTACCACCCCTAGACTGGATATACGAATTATAAGACGAAGAGACCGGACTGTACGGTAGTGTTACTGATTGGATTCGCAGGAGTGTGAGCAAGCTTTCTTGTAGATCTTCTGATCGCTCAATACCCGAGTGGCCATTACGTTTAGCAGACCGCTTGCGGCTTCTAGGTGTTTGATATGATCATTGATCGCACGCCAAAAGCGTGTCGGATATTTAAAAGTTCTAAAGTTTAACCGCGATCAGGACGGTGTCGCTTTGCAGTTAGCCGTGATGAGCACGGGTCGATCCATAGGGAGACAGAGCGTTTTATGTTCTTGTTCTTACGAGTTAACGCGCGTGGCGTATTTGTTCGTTATCTAACCTATGTGTTATATGCAAAGTATAAACCTTGTTAGGAAACGATAGGATAGTGTAAGTTAATGGATTCCGTATTCAAGTACTTTGAGTCGAACTTAACCAATGAAGCTAGAACAATCGGCAACAACGTGGATTAGGGGACTTAAGCACGGTATTCATGGAATCCGGCTTATTGACCCTTGTCCGTCCGTTCTTGTCTCTAGCTTTCGCCTCTGGCCAAACAGAATGCAACCGTTCACGGTTAGGAATCACCTTTACCTTGGTAGGGTAGGGTGCCTAACGGAGCTCTTGCGTAGGGTTTAGGCGGAGTTTCAAATGGAAATGGTAGGAAAAGGAAATGAGGAACGAAATGTAAACATACAATATCTTTCTCTTTTTCCTAACAACACTTATTAACAACCATTCACAAAACAAACCAAATAGAGCAAAAGAAAAGATAAGCAAAGAAAAGAAAATATTATAAGCAAGTAATTAAAGTGCATGGAATTTAAGTGCATGAAAGAAAAGAATGAATGTAAAGCAAGTAATAAAAAGCAAGAAAGAAATAAGCAAGAAAGTGAACTAGGAACCATGGAACAAAACATAAGTCATGGGATCAATAACCAACTCTTAAACTTGCAAGCCTAATGAAGGGGTTGCAAGATCAAGAGAAGGGTAAATAACTCATGTGAAATGAAGGCACAAAAGAGAAAAGCTTTATTGATTCCATATGAAGATACAACCCCTTGAGATCAATGACCAAAGCTTAAACTTGCAAGCTCAATGAAGAGGTTGCATGATCAAGTTAAGGTATAGAGCTCAAAGGGGAAGCTATTTACAAGAACTAAAAAGAAAACAAAAGAGTTACAAAGTGTGGAAAATGTAAGCAAAAGAATGACCATGAACCCTTCCCTCTGCCTGCTATTTATAGGCAAAGAAGAAAAGAAAATAAACAATAAAAATAGGGCTACGTGGCAGCAAGGAGGGGTATGTGAAGAATTGGGGCCCACTGGAGCCTGTGGGGCCGGCCAGGCCGGTTTTGAGGGGAGGGTGGCCGGTCCAAACCCGATGGAAGGGTCCACAATTTGGTGCGTAGTCTTTTGTTGTCCCCGGTGTCTCTTTGGTCCAGTTTTTTTCTCTGTTTCGACCTGGTTTGCACTCAGTGTTTGGAAGGAATTTTGAATCTTTAATTCAACACATAATATTCACCATTGAATGCTCATTACTTAATTCCCACATGTGGCTTGATTCATGGCTGCCCCCATTATGGCTCATGCTGATTTGTTTAATTGACTTTGATTTGATTTCAGTTTTGGAAGGAAAAATCAACACATAATATTTAGCCTTGAATGCATATGATATTTTTCTTTGAATGCACATTATATCATATCCACGTGTGCCTAAAAGTCTTGTGTACACATTTGTTGTGTTGGACCATTTAGATAAAGAAATGTGTACACAAACTTGTTGCAAAAAGGAACTCCTAAAGTATCGGTCGGTTTGCGATTCTGGTTGCAGTGTCGTCTCTCAAGTGATATATCCGTGCTTTTGAATGCATTTCCAGTATTTTGTCACGAATACCTGTAATCTGTATTACTGAGCAGACACTGGTTAATAGTACCGATAAATACAACAAATAGATAATGAATGAGCGGTATTAGAATGCAGTTTTCTGATATGAACAAATAACCCCAAACTTACCTTTTGCTTGTCCCGAGCAAAACCATTTATTCACAAAAGAAAATCCTAACCGCACTTTTGCAGGGAACGCGATTGCACTGGGAGTGTGCAACAAGCCGTTAAACCTCCAGGTGTCCCTAGTAGGAGGAGTGTTGTCTCCTGAGGGTTTTCAGCGGATTCCACCCACAAAATCCCATCAATCTAGTTTTGCGAAATAACTATAATTCAAACCCTAAGGTTTTTTTTAAAAAAAATAGCAATTCTATTATCCTAAATTTAGAACTAACGAACCTTTATTTTTCAGGCCTCGCTTCTCATTTAACTTAAGATTTTATATGTCTTTACGTGCAGTGCAAATAGTGTCGTTAAGTTTTAAAAGGATTGATTAAAGTCGTCATGTCACAAAATAAAGCCTAGATAAAAATTTAAAAAGGATCACATAAGTTTTATAAAGAGTTAAGTATTTCTCAAGTTTCGTTTTCCAGTAAGATTTCAAATTCAGAATTTCTATCTTCCTTAACAGGAAACTAGGTCATATTTTTCACTCCACCTTTTTCTTGTTTTCATTTCATACAGACCTTTGTGAACGTGCAATAGTCTTTATCATAGAATGAAACCTTTATATCTCCGCTAGAAATACCTTTTTATAAAAATCTGTCTTTTGTCAAGATTATTCTCACACAAAGAACCGTTAGGAATTTTAACTTGGAGAGAACACTTGCTTGACTTTGTTTTAATTTGGACTTTCTAGGCTTCTTAGCGAGCTTTGGGCCAATGCTCCGAAACCAGTTGGTTTTAGGGCATTAGGTGTATAGACACCCCAGCGGACTTAATTACTCAAGTTACCTAGGCCCAAAAACAAAAGACAATTTTAGCGTGAAAATCATAATGATTTAATGCGAGCGGAGATATAACTGGTTCTTCAATTATTTTTTTGGATAAAAGACGTGTCTAATGGGTTAGGTGTGTAATCACTCCAATAAAGATTCAGATGGGTTATTTTTCAGAATTAGTTCTTATCAAGGCATCAATAATATCCCTTCATATCCACCTCTCTTTATAAATTAGTCTTGATATTACTTATTTCAGAACAAACCTATTTGATCCTCAGAAAATAATTTATCAATTTAAAAGTTTTCAGACATAATAGACTTGTCATCTAATTTTCAAAAACTCACGACATGTGTAGTGTGATGTAAAGACGTATATTAGCTATAGTTAACTTCAAAGGAGGGTTATCTTTCAGGTTTTCAAAATCTAAAAATAGGATTTAGTTATTCCTATCTTATCAAACAAAACCGTCGAAATATTGAATCTAAGTTCTCCCACTAGCTAACTTGACGACAAAGTTTTTATGTTTTTAGAAAATTTTCTGATTTTTATGGGTTTTAAGTAAGTATGCAAATGCAGAATATACAAATGAATGCGAAGGTAGAAATCTTACCGAGCACACCCCCAAACTTAAACTTGACAGTGCCCTCACTGTCAGGCTACACCAAGAGGGTCAAAATTGTCGGCGCCTCCCCAAAATCAAATTATATACAAAAATAAAACCAAAAAATATGTACACCAAAAAGTTCCCCCCAAACTAAAGTGAAACAGTGTTTCCACTGTTTAAGCGGTGAAGTTCAGAGTTTAGGGGGGAAAGAACAGTATCAAGCTATACAAGGCCTTACAAAGGCCAAAAGTGAGTACCAACCATTCAAAAATTATATTTCTTTAATATGCGGGTTGGTGAAAGAAGGTGTAGAGAAAAAAAATGGAGAATATGCGAGACCGTATGAAGATAGAAGGGGAATACGGTCTCGGTATATGAGAGGAAGAATGGCGGAAGGGAAAAAGAAATGGTGTACGAACTTGAGGATGAAAATGGAGTGAATAAATTAGCGCAATTTGTAATGACCGATTTGTGAAAAGCGATTGTGCTGATTTATTAACCCGTCGAGAAATTGGGTCAAATCCCTCAAGATTCGCGAGAAAACATGGGTACGCCGAACTTAGTAAACCAGACATAGTAAATGAAAGTGATACGGTTTCTTGCGAGGTCGGAACAATCGAAAGAATGGAGGGAAGTGATTGAGGAAGGTTCAAAATTAACGGTTCAGGAGGGTGTACACAGTCAATGAAAGGGATAGGATGAATTGGAAAATTCGACTCATCAGGAAAAACTGGTTCATCCTAAAAAATATCCTCAATATTCAGCACATCCATGCATTTATCCTCAAAATTGAGACGCATATGGAGTTCGGGAAAAACAGTTAAAAACTCAGGATGATGAATTGGAGAGAAAAACACATCCAAATCTATAGGTTCATCATCCAAAATATTCCCAGCGTCAATATCCTTAATCAAGTGAAAATCAATATTCTCAGACACCTCATCAAAAGCATGGATTTCAATCGATTCTGGTTCTAAGATGGAGGTGTAGAGGTCAAAAGGTTTATGACTGGTTACACTTGGAAGGGACCCTTCACAATCGGGTAAATCAAATACTACAAAGTTGCACAACTCATTAACTCTTCTATCTTCAATTGGTGAATCGCTTGGAACATTAGATAGACATTCAAAACCGGAGTCGTGTGATTCAAGTTGAAACGGGTAGGTTCGATTAGGAAGGGTGTATAGCTCACTTTCTCCACTCAAATTCTCAACCTGTCCAACCGCCTCTTCATACATTTGAAAATATGGAGCTAGTTGGAAACTAGCTACCGGGTCACTAGGTTGAGGGCAGCCATGGATGCATTCAAATACATCATCTGTTGGCATGACGCTACCCTAAAGTCTTCCAACGACTGTTCTAGACTAGACATAGGTTGTGAAGGGGTTTCAGTAAAAGATTCAAAATTGTTTGGATACTGAAAATTCCCAAATAGCGGTTCAGAAGCAATGTCTAAGGAAGGTGTAAAATTCGGGTAGGACTGGTAGGGATTGAATGGCTGGACATGGGTAGGATCAACATACAACTGAGAAGGTGAATGGAATTGTTGATCCAAAGAATTTGTAGTGGTGAAAGGAGTGAAAGATCGGCTACGGGATTGTTCAATATGTTCAGCGATGGACAAAGGACGACTTGCAAAAGGGGTATCAACATAAGAGGGTGGTGAAGGTTGAAACGGTTGATACAAAGTGGATTGCGGAGTACAAGTGTTTGTCCTAGACGCGTCTATGCGATCTTTCAATGAAATTTTGGGCATGGAGGGGTCGTTCGAAATTCGACCAAAGCAAGAACCGTAGGAAGTTATGTCTGGTTGTGGGTACCAAAGTTCGGCAAGGGTTTTTCGAGGTAGGGTACCCATGATATGAAGAGAGGAATAAGAATAAGAGAAGGAGGGGAAAAGAATATGGGATTTTTATTTTTTCTTCTATTTTTTAAAGTTAGTTATTAACAAAAGAATGAAATATACAAACAAAAAGAATCTGGACCAAAAACAATCACGACACAAAAATACCATACACCTAATCGGTCTAGGGTTCACCTAGGTCAACTAGACCTGCTCAAGAACTTGATTGTCGAAGTAAAACTGTGTCGAGAAACGGGCTCAAGATATATTGATCACGAGGCCAAGTAAGTGCAGAGATAAGGGGAGGTTTTCAGACGCTTTCGCGAAGGTACTTAAATAAATAACCCTTTCCTTTTTGGCGGTTTCGTCGTTAACACTTTCCTAGACACCCCGTAAACAATATACCGTTAAGCGGTGTTCTAAACACAATTAACCTCTCCTAGTGAGAGCGAAGTCCTTAAGGCTTAATTATAGGGTTCCTAGGCACCCAAGTGAGGTCTCCCAAGCCATCAACCATGGCGATTTCAAAAATTATGGTGCCTACAAACCCTAGTGTACGGATCTATAACTAGATGTCTAGGCGAAGAAGAACTAGTTAACAACTTAACTAATGAGAAAGCGGAAATACAACCTTTGTAGATCCGGTCCTCCACCTCCACGGCTCCGCAACGAGGTCGTCTCCGCTGTCCAAATCAAATCCGGGCTCTAGAGTCGGCTTCGTCGGAGAATTGGCAAGCTAGGTCGTCGATGTCCATGCCGAAGATGATCTACGTCGAGGCATCGATGAATCAAGCTCTCAACTTCACCAAGTCATGAAACTTGTGAAGTAAACACACTCTACTACTTGGCAAGAGGTAGAGGATGAAGAAATAGGAAGTGGGTTAACTTTAGAATTGGATTTCTCACTTGTTTGCTCAATTCACCATTGATGGAGGTGAAGCTTTTCTTCTTCAAGTCAAGGAAGAAGAAGAAGAAAGCTTATCCAAAATTATGATAAGTTAATTAGAAAAAGAAAAGAATAATCAAAACTTATCATAACTTAACCATGGTCAAGTGTAGAGATTGAACTAGGGTTAAAACAAATGGTTAGGTTAAGCATGAGATAAGAATGGTGGACAAAGTCAAAGGTTCATGAATCTTCAACTACAAAACAAAGAAAGCCACCATTCTTCTCATATCATTTTCCAAAAAGAAAATAAATAAATAAATACATAAATAGATATGAAAAACAAAACCCTAACCATTTGAATAACCATGGTTTAATCTTTACACAAACTCAAGTTAGCATGCATCATCAAACATGATACATACAAGTGCACAAAAACATATCGCATATGCAATGCGCACGAACCAAGTGAGAAAATCCGTCTAAAGTGAACCGATACTAGTTAATGCAAAGTAATATATCAAATATATAATTATGCATTAAATCATTAAATCAACACTTGATTCAATGATCCGGTCATGCGCACATAACCGACTGGTATCATTAGTAACATCTTATCGAATCAACACTTGATCCAATAACCCGGCTATATCGCATATAACCGATCAATGTCACATCGCGAGAATCGAATACAGTATCACATACTCGTATTATTCTCGGTCCCGCACATATCTCATATGCGCTCCTATTTCGTTTCGCTTGAGCCAGGAAACCTCTGTGTAGGACTCTAAAGACTCGTCAATACGCCGGCAGCGGATGATGATCATATCAAACATCCACAAGCCGCAAGCGGTCTGCTAAACGTAACGGCCACCCGGGTATTGAGCGATCTGAAGATCGACGAGCAAGCCCGCTCACACTCCAGTGAATCCGACCAGTAACACTACCGTACAGTCCGGTCTGATCGTCTGATATGTCGCATATCTCGCCTAGGGGTGGTAAACGTCAGACCCCAATAGCTCGATAAGTCGTGTCGATATGAGGTCTATAACACTTCGAGAAACTACTGGTAACACTTACCAGTAAATCTCAGCAACCCTGGCCAGGGATTTCCTGTTATAGCCAATCGAACACAGCGCAACATCAACCCCCTATACCGGGAGAGACGAATCCCCTCCTATCGCTCATTGCCTCCATGTGACTCGGGACTGTACCCAAAAACCACCGTTTTGCACGCCCTCTTGGACGTGGTAAGATGGAAATCAAAGCACAGTGGGAACCACACAAGACTCTATGACGATCTCGGGTCAACAGACTACTCTGTACCAGTGTCACCAGAGAACTGCCATCTGACGTGAGGTATAATACCATCTGGGAGTTCTCGGCGAGTCCATCCAGTGTACCCAGTCTCTACTGAGCACCCGTATACCATCTTTGATGTCAAACACCAATGGATATGGGATCATCCATCGCCCATCACATGGGTCGAGAAGGTACACGCTAGTCTACTCTGGTATATCGATGCCCTGTCTCGATACACCCACGACTAGGGACTTTAAAGGGTGTACTTATGGACTACCATGTCCCCACTAGTATGATCCGCATCATAGTCCAGGTAGTCAAGTACAGATCCTAAGGGCTTTACCAACATGTAACAGAGAGACAATCAGCATACACGTTAAGGTAAAGGGTAACCAGATAGCATACTATCATGTCGAGCAAGAAAGTCCTTCCTATATACGTCCCAGCATCCACTACAATATACATCCCATGTACAGTAATGGCCTCTAGGGCATATATATAACTAACATTAATGTCTAATTTATTTTAAAATTTGTGCGGGTAAATGTTATGCTCAAGTTCGTGATTTGTGGGCCACGGGGAAGGTGATGAAATCCTTTACCGTATGTTGTGGGGTTTGCTTGCCCTTAAGTCAGTATTAATGTATGCAATGCGCAATTCAATGAAAAAAATTTATTCAAAGAATCAAACAATCATTTTTTAGTTTAAGCTCGGCATTGCAACAAATACGGGTTAGTCAATTTTTGGCGTTTGCTAGAGAACTTGCAAAGAATCCTGCAAAGATATTATATTGGAAGCGTCGGATATGAGAAGAAGGTGTTAGTAAAGTACGTACTGTTAAGTTGTGGGTTAAGAAACCCCCGTTGAATCGAATCCAAGTAGCTTGAAAAGTTCGCTTGCGCGGGTCAAACTACCCGGATCTTTGGCACTGTGCTTCGTAATCACCCTAGCTTTGAACGTACACTTTGCTCCCCATAATCGCTGTTCGCAATTCCGCAAAAATCTACAAATGTCGGAAAAAATGGATATTAGTGCGGAAAAACAATACGAATGCCCAAACACCTGCACACTAATAATTATAAAAAATAAACAATACAAACAGGACAAAACCAGAGCACTTGTGCCCAGAGGAAAAATTGGAGGCAGAAGGAGGTGGTAGGGCCAGCGACGCCGGATTTGGGGATGATGTCGCCGGCCAACTTGATGAGGTAGGGCTCCAAATTTCAACAGTAGTCTCAGTGTTCCACTAATGCCACACTGGCATTGTTTATCTTCTCTATTGAGATCCAAAGTGCTTGCAGGTCCAATTTCCAGAGAACAAAAATGGTTAGTTTTGTTAGTTTTTGTTTTGGTTTTGAAATTTTGTTGTTGTTTTGAAAAATAGAGTTAGATGGGTATTAACAAGATTAACCCGAAATAACAAAAACAAAAACATTACCGTCTCCCTGGCAACGGCGCCATTTGATCGCACGCCAAAAGCGTGTCGGATATTTAAAAGTTCTAAAGTTCAACCGCGATCAGGACGGTGTCGCTTTGCAGCTAGCCGCGATGAGCACGGGTCGATCCACAGGGAGATGGAGCGTTTTATGTTCTTGTTCTTACGAGTTAACGCGCGTGGCGTATTTGTTCGTTATCTAACCTATGTGTTATATGCAAAGTATAAAGCTTGTTAGGAAACGATAGGATAGTGTAAGTTAATGGATTCCGTATTCAAGTATTTTGAGCCGAACTTAACCAATGAAGCTAGAACAATAAGAAACAACGTGGATTAGGAGACTTAAGCACGGTATTCATGGAATCCGGCTTATTGACCCTTGTCCGTCCGTTCTTGTCTCTTGCTTTCTCCTCTGGCCAAACCGAATGCAACCGGTCACGGTTAGGAATCACTATTACCTTGGTAGGGTAGCGTGCCTAACGGAGCGCTTGCGTAGGGTTTGGGCGGAGTTTCAAATGGAAAATGCGGGAAAAGGAAATGAGGAACGAAATGTTAACCTACAATATCTTTCTCTTTTCCTAACAACACATATTAATAACCATTCACAAAACAAATCAAAAATAGCAAAAGAAAAGATAAGCAAAGAAAAGAAAAGATTACAAGCAAGTAATTAAAGTGCATGAATGTAAAGCAAGTAATAAAAAGAAAGAAAAAAATAAGTAAGAAAGAGAACTAGGAACTATGGAACAAAACACAAGTCATGGGATCAATAACTAACCCTTAAACTTGCAAGCCCAATGAAGGGGTTGCAAGATCAAGAGAAGGGTAAATAACTCATGTGAAATGAAAGCACAAAAGAGAAGAGCTTTATTGATTCCATATGAAGATACAACCCCTTGAGATCAATGACCAAAACTTAAACTTGCAAGCTCAATGAAGAGGTTGCAAGATCAAGTTAAGGTAGAGAGCTCAAAGGGGAAGCTATTTACAAGAAATAAAAAGAAAACAAAAGAGTTACAAAGTGTGGAAAATGTAAGCACATGAATGAACATGAACCCTTCCCTCTGCCTGCTATTTATAGGCAAAGAAGAAAAGAAAATAAACAATAAAAATAGGGCTACGTGGCAGCAAGGAGGGGCGTGTGAAGAACTGGGGCCTACTGGAGCCTGTGGGGCCGGCCAGGCCGGTTTTGAGGGTGCCGGTCCAAACCCGATGGAAGGGTCCACAATTTGGTGCGTTGTCTTTTGTTGTCCCCGGTGTCTCTTTGGTCCAGTTTATTTTCTCTGTTTCGACCTAGTTTGCACCCAGTGTTTGGAAGGAATTTTGAATCTTCAATTCAACACATAATATTCACCATTAAATGCTCATTACTTCATTCCCACATGTGGCTTGATTCATAGCTGCCCCCATTATGGCTCATGCTGATTTGTTTAATTGACTTTGATTTGATTTCAGTTTTAGAAGGAAAAATCAACACATAATATTTAGCCTTGAATGCATATAATATTTTGCCTTGAATGCACATTATATCATATCCACATATGCCTAAAAGTCTTGTGTACACATTTTTTGTGTTGGACCATTTAGATAAAAAAAAATGTGTACACAAACTTGTTGCAAAAAGGAACTCCTGAAGTATCGGTCGGTTTGCGGTTCTGGTTGTAGTGTCGTCTCTCAAGTGATATATCCGTGTTTTTGAATGCATTTCCAGTATTTTGTCACGAATACGTGTAATCTGTATTACTGAGCAGACACTGGTTAATAGTACCGATAAATACAACAAATAGATAATTAATGAGCGGTATTAGAATGCAGTTTTTTGATAAGAACAATCATCACTTACTGCCGGCGTATTGACGAGTATTTAGAGTCCTACACAGAGGTTTCCTGGTTCATGCGAAATGGAGTAGGTGCGCATATGTGATATGTGCGGGATCGAGATTAATGCGTGTATGTGATACCGCATTCTATTCTCGCGATATGTGATATCGGCCGGTTATATGTGATATAGCTGGGTTATCGGATCAAGTGTTGATTCGATGAAATAATATATATATATATATATATATAATATATGCTCACTTAAATTTTTATTATTCTCACTTATGATGCATTTAACATATATGTGATATATGTTTTTTGTATTGTTTTCTTTTGTTACATAAATATTATATATGTGATATATATTATTGTGACATGCTAGGTTACACATGAAACATGTATGTATGAGACTCATACCCTGCTAGGGTTTATGTTAAGGTTTCATTAATCATTAAGTTGTTAGTTATATGTATGCCTTAGAGGCCATTACTGTACATAGGATTTATATTGTAGTGGATGATGGGACATATATAGGGAGGACTTTCTTGCTCGACATGATAGTATGCTATCTGGTTACTCTTTACCTTAACATGTATACTGATTGTCTCTCTATTATATGTTGGTAAAGCCCTTAGGATGTGTACTTGACTATCTGGACTATGATGCGGATCATACTAGTGGGGACATGGTAGTCCATAAGTACATCCTTCAAGGTCTCTAGTCGTGGGTTTATCGAGACGGGGCATCGATATACCAGAGTTGACTAGCGTATACCTTCTCGACCCATGCAGATGGGCGATGGATGATCCCATATCCATTGGTGTTTGACATCAGATATGATATACGGGTGCTCAGTGGAGACTGGGTACACTGGACGGACTCGCCGAGAACTCCCAGATGGTATTATACCTCACGTCAGATGGCAGTTCTCTGGTGACACTGGTACAGAGTTGTCTGTTGACCCGAGATCGTCATAGAGTCTTGTGTGATTCCCACTGCGCTTTGATTTCCATCTTACCACGTCCAAGAGGGCGTGCAAAAAGGTGGTTTTTGGGTACAGTCCCGAATCACATGGAGGTAATGAGTGATAGGAGGGGATTCGTCTCTCCCGGTATAGGGAGTTGATGTTGCACTGTGTTCGATTGGCTATAACCGGAAATCCATGGCCAGGGTTGCTGAGATTTACTAGTAAGTGTTACCAGTAGTTTCTCGAACTGTTATAGACCTCATATCGACACGACTTATCGAGCTACTGGGGTCTGACGTTTACCACCCCTAGGCGAGATATGCGACATATCAGACGATCAGACCGGACTGTACGGTAAGTGTTACTGGTTGGATTCACAGGAATGTGAGTGGGCTTGCTCGTTGATCTTCCGATCGCTCAATACCAGGGTGGCCGTTACGTTTAGCAGACCGCTTGCGGCTTGTAGGTGTTTGATATGATCATCACCTGCTGCCGGCGTATTGACGAGTCTTTAGAGTCCTACACAGAGCTTTCGTGGCTCAAGCGAAACGAAATAGGAGCGCATATGAGATATGAGCGGGACCGAGAATAATACCAGTATGTGATACTGAATTCTATTCTCGCGATTTGTATCATCGGACGGTTATATAAGATATAGCCGGGTTACCGAATCAAGTGTTGATTCGATACATTGATACACTTGATATTAGTCGGTTATATGCAGTATGACCGGATCATTAAATCAAGTGTTGATTTAATGATTTAATGTATAATTATATATTTGATATATTACTTTACATTAAATAGTATTTGTTCACTTATGATGGATTTTCTCACTTGATGTGCACATTGTATATATGATATAGTTTTGTGCACTAGTTTGTATCATGTTTGATGATACATGCAAACTTGGGTGTGTGTATGCTTTAAACCTAGTTTAGGTTAATGGTTAGGGTTTTTATTTATTTGTTTATTTATTTATTCCTTTTTGGCAAAAAAAAAATGGGAGGCTTTCTTTATTTTACACTAGAAGCTTCATGATAGTTTTGACAAAGTCTTAGCCATTTTGTTTTTATCCTTAACCTATCCATTTAATTAAACCTTAGTTTATTTTTTACACTTGTTAACTCACCCATGGTTGCAATATGATAAGGGTCACTTGATTTTCTATTTTAGTTAATTCATTTTTCCATTTTCTTTCTTCTTCTTCTTCTTGAAGAAGAAAGAAAACCCTTGCTAGAAATTATCAAGTGATGACTCCAAGTGAGAAATCAAAATCCAAAGTGAACCCACTTCCTATTTCTTCATCCTCTACCACTTGCCATGTAGTATAGGGTGTTTTCTTCACAAGTTTCACGACTTGGTGAAGATGGAGCTCGAGTTAGAGTCGCCTCGACGTAGATCATCTTCGGCATCGAAGTCAACGACCTAGCCCGATCTTTTCTCTGATTAAACCACCGCGAGATTCCAGGATTCCGATGGTCGCAGCGCAGGGACGTCATCAGGGAGCCAAGGAAGTGGAGGACCGGATCTACAAAGGTTGTATTTCCATTCACTTAGCAATAAAGTTGTTTACTTGCATGTTTCGCCTTTGCCTCTAGTTAACGTTCTAGCATTAGGGTTTCTCGGCACAAGAAAAATTTGATTTTGGCATGGTTGATGCCTTGTGGAACCTCAGTTGAGTGCCTAGGAACCCTACAGTGGTATCAGAGACTTGCTAGAACCTTAGGCGAAGTGTAGACGATGTTAGAAACCCGATCGAACCCGAAACCCTAACTCTGAACCACTCTATGGACTTTTTCTGAAAAAGTGGATTTTTCCAAATTAAAAATATCCAAAAAATTCAGCAGGGAATTGTATGAATTACTCTGCAGCACGTGACCCTAACTCAACCAAAGCGCCGTGGAACCGTGGCCCCACCCCTGCTTGTGCGGCGGTTCCGCGGCGATACTAGTGAGTTAGGCCACGTGGTTTGCACAGTAATTTGTCTCTGGAGGTGCTGTATTTTCTGGGAATTTTTAATATTTACTCAAGAGTTGAGTTTTCTGGGTTGTTTTGGGGACTCGATGATTCGATCGAATTATTTAACTTTGTTTATGTGTTTTTCCGGATAATTTAGAATATGTTAAAAAGTTCGACCGGATATAAATACCCACTTTTTCCCCTACCGGGAAATTTCCAAGTGTTGGATTTTTCCGTGGTTTAAGAACGTTCTAAGTAGTGCAAGTAACGCGATGGACCCTCTAGAAGACAACAAAGCTTAACTCGATTATGTAACCGTCTTGAACTGCCCTTTGAACCTTAGGGTTTGGGGGAGTACGGCGTGCCACATGTGAGGCGTTGGCTTGACCCTTCTACGGCTGGACCGTTGGTACTGTGTCATGAAGTCAATGTTTTTAAACTTATTTCATGTGTTGAGCTGTTTCGGGAAAACGTGGGTGTTTGATTGTTCGATCGGAAAGTTTAACATTTTCTATTTATCTGGAATGTGATACAATATTTGGAATCCACAAGTAGTTATGAGATAACTGAATGAATGTTATAAACATAGCACTTTAGTCTCACTTGATCTGTTGCCACGGAATTTTGATGTGATCAAAAGTCCGTCGCAATCACGTAGCGTACGCGGATACTCGCCGGGTAAACTTAATAGACAGCTACACCCCATAGCCCCGACCAAGTGACTGTAGGAGAACCCCGTCGCCGAAAGCATCGGTCCGGGTGCTCGCGGCAGCGGTGTTCCGCCTTGGTGCACTTCGTCGACGGCATCGGGTGTGCGGCCGCCTACTAAAGTTTGCGACGAGCATTCGATCAAAATGTCGGGAATCTTGTTGAATTGCCCGACTTGATATTGAAAAGTGTTTTCGATAATGAGACTAAAATGCGGGGTTTATAATTGTTCGGCATGTGATGTCTAAGGTATTCAGATGGGTAGGCATGCGATGTCTAAGGAGGTTGCGGATTCCAACTGTTGTAGTTTTACACTTTCTTTTCTGTGACCGTAAGTGTAATATGTGATATCGCCGGTTTCGTTGCTATATGTCAACGACAATTGGAATACGCATGTTTACTTACGTTGATGACATGTGATGTTATGTGTTGCTGGATATGTTATATTGGATCGTCGTGTTTGAATAGCCGGGGTTTTTTTTATGTGAGATGAGTGTTTTTCATTTTCATTCATGTAAAAAACTTGTATGTAATATTCTTTTATTGGGGCACTTCCAGGTTGCGGAAGATGTCACCGTTTGTATATTATTTACTTTTCCGCACTAGGATAGACCTAAGGAGGGGAGCACAAGTAACCGGGTTCTAGGGTCCAGTGGGAGACCATCTTGAGGAGTCGAGTTCGGGTCTCCTAACTCTAGAATTGGTAGGGTTGCTTGCCGCTCTCGTAGGGGTCTTGGGGTGTGGGTTTGGCTATTCATCGCGACCGTGGAATCCTTGTTTTATACTGGCTCGTATTGAAAACACGGACGTCCTAGTATATCCAATGTTTCATATGATTCTTCTGCTGCAATATCTGTGATGTGATCATTTGATATGTTGTGATAGATACTGTATATAGTATATATGATATATTATATAGACGTTACTTATGTTTTACACCCGCGCTAGCCCGGCCCCGCTCTATCGTTAGTTACATAACCTAACGGTGCACGAGGGGACATCGAGGCGAATGCGGATGGCATAAGTGTACGTCGTATTTATCTGTGATGTTTAGGTGCTTAAATGATGGGACTTAATTAATGTGATTAATGAAAATAAAAGAAACCTAAAAGATGTTATGTAATCGAATTTTCTTAAAAACAGTTAGCTACAGTTCTTGCTTTGCATCGCGGTGTTCCTTGTAGAACATCCTGTACCTTATTCGATGAGGAATGGGCTGAGATCGCTTCACCAGGAGTGACCCCTTTAGCAATAACCGGCAGATGCTACACCCCTCGGTTTGTCTTTTGATTGCTCCTATAGTTCTTGCTTTGCACAGCGGTATATATGATATATCCTGCACCTTATTCGATGAGGAAAGGGCCGACGATCCCTTCACCGGGAGTGACCCCTTTAGCAAAACTAGAAAAGCCTCAAAAACACTCCATTTTAAAAATCATTTGATTCTACAACGATATCAAGTTCATTACGCAATAGGTATTCAGAAAAACCTGTCGTAGCCCTCCGTCATTTCAGATAAGTACTAGTTAGTATTCGTGCTGCGGTAGTTTGGCCTCCGTCAAGGCGTAGTGTACGGTAGCTAACTAATGCTTATCTGCTAGCATATGATGCGATTGGATTAGGGTATTCGTACGGCGTTGTCTGGCCTCCGTCAAGGGTCGTGTGGGTGGGTTTAATTCAATCAGGAAATGATGGGTTGAACTTGACTAGCGGACTATGGGTAGTTTGGCCTCCGTCAAGGTCATAGGACGCTAGGGGCAAAATATTATTGGGAATTTCAAGTATTGAAATTTGCAATGAGATTGCATACCTTCTATGTGATAGTTGGATCCCGATACCCACTGCGAGTAATTGTTACTCCTGGGAGTGTTTTACACATTACAATTAGCCGATCAAGTAGGTGTCTAGAAAGGTGTCAACGGGGTTATGCCTCTGGGAAAACGAGGTTTACATTAATTAGGTTCGTGCGAAAGCACGGGGGACCTCCCTCAAAGTACCGACACTGTCCTGGTTGAAAGATTGGCAAACTTGTAGCGTGTAATTAATCCCGGCTAGTCTTTCCTTTTAGGGTTTGAAGGAAGATTTGATAAAAACAGTCGGAGCCATCCTGATTAGATAAAATAATAACCAATCTGATCTTGCAAGAGCATACGCTGAGTGTTTTCTTCTCTCTCTCTCCAGGTAGCGACCATGTCACGCCTTAATCAAGATAATAATACGGATGTATTGACCGAACCCGCTTGTTATACTGAGCTGGGGAACGTTGGTCCCGCTCCAACTTATAATTGTTATAAGACAGAGCAGGAATTTAGGGAATACCAGAATTCCTATGCCGCCCAAACGAAGAAAGTGCATATGATGCATCTCCTTCGGGTGTGTTCATTACAAAGAACTGTTTCTCTGTATCCTTTACGTCCTGCGTATTTGATACCGGATCAGGATCCCAGATATGTAATCTGTTACATAGGGCTACAGAAAGGTAGAGAAATGAGAACGGGTGATAAGTTTTATGGGACAGAAAACGGTGCAAGTGTTGCAGCCAAGTCTGTTGGTTACCATCACCCTGTATTACCAGAATACATTGATTCTGAACAAATGTTATTAGATACCGAACCTGATATACAAAATCATATAGGTCTCTTTATTTAGATAATCTCTTTATTTAGATAAAGAATGATATAATTTTGTATTGATTGGATAATGTTTTGTACATTTCCTATATCAAGTGTTGATCGGTTCAGGCACGTTATCTAAAAGCATTAACGTTCTAAATCAAACTACAGTTCTTAGTATACAGAACACATACAAGAGGAAGAGTTCAGAAATGAATGAATCCTTCTTGAGGCATTGTTGACTAGGTCATATCAATGCGACTCGACTGGCTGAAGTTACATTTAGATGCGTATTTAAATTAGTTTGAATTTACATCTTGTTAAACTTGCCAGTCATGTCACAGAGATAAGATGACCATAGCTCTGTATACTGAAAACAGAGAAAGAGTTAGTGAACTCTTGGGATGATACATGTTGATGTATGTAGGTCTCCTGTCTACACATGCCAAGACCGGTTCTTTTTACTTCATTAAATTCTCTGATGATCTCTCAAGATTCAGACATATGTTCCTGTTGAAACACAAGTCCGAACCTTTTTGAGATATTCACAGAATATAAGTTAGAAGTAGTGAACCAAAATACGGGTATAAGTATTATGTCCTTTGATGTGATCAGGGAGGAGAATACTTTAGCACATAATTCCTGGACTATTCTAAAAGAGAATGAGATTCTCTCTCAGCATTACTCCTCCGTATACACCACAGCACGTCGGTGTATCGGGGCGGATCACTCACACCCTATATGATAAGGTGTGCTCTATAATGAGTACTACGGAGTTACCAATTTCCTTTGAGGGAGTTATGCACTTGTGAAGTTGCATACCTATTGAATAGGGTTCCGATCAAATCAGTTGCCTACCACTTCATATGAGATATGGAAAGGGAAGAGCCCATCTCTTAAGTCAGTTAAGATTTGGGGTTGTACAGCTTATGTCTAAAAAGCAAAATCCGGACAAGCTCGAGGCAAGATCTGTTATGAAGAACTGGAAATGTTCCAGCTATACAAACTGCAGCTGATGATCTGGAAGAACCAAAGGATTCAATAGTTACCAACGAACCTCAGCCTCTCCGCCGATCTAGTAAGGTTCCTCACCCACCTGAGAGATACTTCTGTTTCTCTATGACAGTGGGAGCGAGGATTGCGTCATGAGATGATGACCCAACTAGTTTCGAGCTGGCCATAAAGAGTGGGACTCTGTAAGAATGGCTGGATGCTTAGCGATCTGAGATGGAATCCTTATACACCAACAAAGTATGGACTTTAGTTGCTTTATCTGAAGGGTTAAATCCCCATCAGGAGCAAGTATATCTTGAGAAGATTACTTGGTGTACATGGAAAAGTTGAGACTTTCAAAGCTAGACTTGTTAAAGGTTTGCATCATTGACCAGGTATGGATCATGATGAAACCTTTTCTAAGGAGCTATGCTTAAGTCCATCCAGATCCTACTTGCCACGGCTACATACCATGACTATAATATCTGGCGGTTGGATGTCATGACACTTTTCTAAATGATGTTTTAGAAGAGAAAGTCTATAAGTACACAGTCAGAAGGCTTCATAGACAGTGGGAGCAGCGGAAACGTGTGCAAGATGTTTTATGTGATGAAGCAGGAATCGCGGAGTTGGAACATCTGTTTTGATGAGTTAGTCAAACAGTTTGACATCATCAAAATGGAAGATGAACCTTGTATATACAAAAAGGTAGTAGGGAGTATGGTGGTGATCTTCGTAGAGTACATGGATGACATACTATTGATAGGGAAGGCGTTTCCTATGCTTCGCTCGGTCAATCTCCGCTTATCACAAGGATTCTCCATATAGGATCAAAGTGATACCTGCTAAATCCTAGTTTTTGGATCTATGAGATAGATCTAATTGGATGTTAGGACTCTCACTAGTTATAGTGAGATGGTATCAATCGATCCTGGGGAGAATCACTGGAAAGGTTCCAGGGTGATAAGGACGACTGAATGTCAGTCAAAGGCATTGTCTTTACCCTCAGTAAAGGGATGGTATGTTGGAAGAGTTCCAAGCTAGATACCGTGGCATACTAGACGATAAAAGCTGGATACATCGCTACTTAAGATGCTACCAAGGAGGCAGTCTGGATGTATATTAGTTCATGAGATGAACTTCGTTCCTCCCATTGTGTGACAATGGAGTTGTGGCTTATGCCAAGGAACGTCCGTCCCATCAGTGATCCAGACATATTCTAAGGCAGTATCACCTGATCATGGAGATGGTTGATCTCCAAGGAGATCAAGGTAAGGAGAGTAGACTCAGAGGACAACATGGCGGATCCACTCACAAAGGCCTTTTTCCCAGAGAGGGACTTTTTATGGGATGGTTGAGTATGTGATATTACAACCACTACCACAGATGGCCCTAGTGCAAGTGGGAGATTGTTAGTTATATGTATGCCCTAGAGGCCATTACTGTACATAGGATGTATATTGTAGTGGATGATGGGACATATATAGGGAGGACTTTCTTGCTCGACATGATAGTATGCTATCTGGTTACTCTTTACCTTAACGTGTATGCTGATTGTCTCTCTATTACATGTTGGTAAAGCCCTTAGGATGTGTACTTGACAACCTGGACTATGATGTGGATCATACTACTGGGGACATGGTAGTCCATAAGTACATTCTTCAAGGTCCCTAGTCGTGGGTATATCGAGACGGGGCATCGATATACCAGAGTAGACTAGCGTATACCTTCTCGACCCATACAGATGGGCGATGGATGATCCCATATCCATTGGTGTTTGACATCAGAGATAATATACGGGTGCTCAGTGGAGACTGGGTACACTGGACGGACTCGCCGAGAACTCCCAGATGGTATTATACCTCACGTCAGATGGCAGTTCTCTCGTAACACTGGTACAGAGTAGTCTGTTGACCCGAGATCGTCATAGTGTCTGTTGTGATTCCCACTGTACTTTGATTTCCACCTTACCATGTCCAAGAGGGCGTGCAAAACGGTGGTTTTTGGGTACAGTCCCGAATCACATGGAGGCAATGAGCGATAGAAGGGGATTCGTCTCTCCCGGTATAGGGAGTTGATGTTGCGCTGTGTTCGATTGGCTATAACCGGAAATCCATGGCCAGGGTTGCTGAGATTTACTGGTAAGTGTTACCAGTAGTTTCTCGAACTGTTATAGACCTCATATCGACACGACTTATCGAGCTACTGGGGTCTGACGTTTACCACCCCTAGGCGAGATATGCGACATATCAGACGATCAGACCGGACTGTACGGTAAGTGTTACTGGTTGGATTCACAGGAGTGTGAGCGGGCTTGCTCGTTGATCTTCTGATCGCTCAATACCCGGGTGGCCGTTACGTTTAGCAGATCGCTTGCGGCTTGTCGGTGTTTGATATGATCATCACCTGCTGCCGGCGTATTCACGAGTCTTTAGAGTCCTACACAGAGGTTTCCTGGCTCAAGCGAAACGAAATAGGAGCGCATATGAGATATGTGCGGGACCGAGAATAATACCAGTATGTGATACTGAATTCTATTCTCGCGATTTGTATCATCGGACGGTTATATAAGATATAGCCGGGTTACCGAATCAAGTGTTGATTCGATACATTGATACACTTGATATTAGTCGATTATATGCAGTATGACCGGATCATTAAATCAAGTGTTGATTTAATGATTTAATGTATAATTATATATTTGATATATTACTTTACATTAACTAGTATTTGTTCACTTATGATGGATTTTCTCACTTGATGTGCACATTGTATATATGATATAGTTTTGTGCACTAGTTTGTATCATGTTTGATGATACATGCAAACTTGGGTGTGTGTATGCTTTAAACCTAGTTTAGGTTAATGGTTAGGGTTTTTATTTATTTGTTTATTTATTTATTCCTTTTTGGCAAAAACAAAATGGGAGGCTTTCTTTGTTTTACACTAGAAGCTTCATGATAGTTTTGACAAAGTCTTAGCCATTTTGTTTTTATCCTTAACCTAACCATTTACTTAAACCCTAGTTTATTCTCTACACTTGTTAACTCACCCATGGTTGCAATATGATAAGGGTCACTTGATTTTCTATTTTAGTTAATTCATTTTTCCATTTTCTTTCTTCTTCTTCTTCTTGAAGAAGAAAGAAAACCCTTGCTAGAAATTATCAAGTGATGAATCCAAGTGAGAAATCAAAATCCAAAGTGAACCCACTTCCTATTTCTTCATCATCTACCACTTGCCATGTAGTATAGGGTGTTTTCTTCACAAGTTTCACGACTTGGTGAAGATGGAGCTCGAGTTAGAGTCGCCTCGACGTAGATCATCTTCGGGATCGAAGTCAACGACCTAGCCCGATCTTTTCTCCGATGAAACCACCGCGAGAGTCCAGGATTCCGATGGTCGCAGCGGAGGGACGTCATCACGGAGCCAAGGAAGTGGAGGACCGGATCTACAAAGGTTGTATTTCCATTCACTTAGCAATAAAGTTGTTTACTTGCATGTTTCGCCTTTGCCTCTAGTTAACGATCTAGCATTAGGGTTTCTCGGCACAAGAAAAATTTGATTTTGGCATGGTTGATGCCTTGTGGAACCTCAGTTGAGTGCCTAGGAACCCTACATAAGTAATCACAAATTAGTTGATTTAATCAAAGCTAGAAGCTTGTAGAAGCTTGAAGATATGCATTAACTTAGTCCACTCTTTTGTTTCTAGTTAAGATATTTTGTGACCTAACCATTAACCCTTACCATGGTTAATTCTCTACATGGGTTAGTATATGGATGATATACTCACCCAAGGGTTGCATTTGAACTAATATAGATATTTTTCATCACTTGAGATATTTTCTTCTTCTTTTTCCTCAAAGCTTTCTAGCTTCAATGGAGATGAGAGAAAACATGTGAGAAACTCAAATCTAAATTGAGCCCACTTCCTACTTCATCTTCCTCTACTACTTTTTATTTAGTATAGGGTGTCTGCTTCACTAATTACACAATTAGTGACGAGATAGCATGAGCTAGTGTCTCCTCGACGTAGATCATCTTAAGCCTCGAAGACTTCGAAGCAAGCTTGTTCTTTTCTCCATGGCAACCCTTTCTTGAGTTTGGGAGATCACAACTCGCAGCGAAGAGACTACTACACGGAGCTTTAGAAGTGATGGACCGATCTACAAAGTTTGTATTCCTTGTTCACTTTTAGTTACAAAGTGTTTGTATATTATTCCGTCGGATTTCTCGTATACGATTCTTTGTTAGGGTTAGCTAGAACGACAAATTTTTGAATTTGGCATGGAAGATGCCTCCCGAAATCTTGCTACCGTCCTAGAGAACCCTGCAGTGGTATCAGAGACATTCTAGAAATTTAGACGGATTTTGTTAGGATTACGAAACCGAAATACTCCGAAACTTGAAACGGGAAAATGAAGTTTATGTCGTTTGTAAAATGTTGTCAAAAATTTTTTTAAACAAGTGCAGACTGTTGTATGAGATGCACCTGAAAAAGAAAAATGATCGGTTTTGCTAATTCTACTAATTTGAATGTTATAAATCTAGCAATTTAGTCTCAGATGATCGGTTGCCACGGGATTTTGATGTGATCAAAATTCCGTCGCAATCACGTAGCGTACACGGATACTCGCCGGGTAAACTTAATAGATAGCCACGCCCCATAGCCCCGACCAAGTGACTGTAGGAGAACCCCGTCGCCAAAAGCATCCGTTCGGGTGCTTGCGGCAGCGGTGTTCCGCCTTAGTGCACTTCGTCGACGGCATCGGGGGGTGCGGCCGTCTACTAAAGTTTTCGATGAGCATTCGATCAGGATGTCGGGAATCTTGTTGAATTGCTCGACCTGATATTGAAAAGTGTTTTCGAGAACGTAACTAAAATGCGGGGTTTATAATTGTTAGGCATGTGATGTCCAAAGAATTCATTTGGTTAGGCATGTGATGTCTAAGGTAGTTGCGGATTCCAATTGTTGTAGTTTTTCACTTTATTTTCTACGGCCATAAGAGTAATATGTGGAGTATCACTGGTTTCGGTGCGATATGTCAACGACAATTGGGATACGCAAAATTACTTATATTGATGACATGTGATATTATGTGTTGCTGTGATATATTATATTGGATCGTCGTGTTTTGAATAGCAGGTTTTTTTTATGTGAGATGAGAGTTTTTCATTTTCATTCATGTAAAATTCATTATATGTAATATTCTTTTATTGGGGCACTTCTGGGTTGAAGATGATATCACCATTGTATATTATTTACTTTTCTGCATTAGGATAGACCCAAGGCGGGGAGCACAAGTAACCGGGTCTTAGAGTCCAGTGGGAGACCATCTCGAGGAGTCGAGACCGGGTCTCCTAACTCTAGAATTGGTAGGGTTGCTTGCCTCTCTCTTAGGGGTCTAGGGGTGTGGGATTGGATATTCATCACGACCGTGGAATTCGTGTTTTATACAGGCTTAATCTAAAACATGGAAAACCTAGTAAATCCAATATTTCATATGTTTTATTCTTCTTCGATATTCTGGGATGTGATCATTGATTATATTCTGAGACGAATGCCTATATATTATATATATGAGATATAATTAATATTGCTGCTTTCGTTTTCATATGTGATGTTTGGGAAGCATAATAAATGGGAGTTTATTAATGAGATTAATAAAATAAAAGAAACCTAAAAGATGTTGTAGAAACTTGTTTTAAAAATTGGTAGCTCTAGTTCTTGCTTTGCATAGCGGTATTCCTTGTAGAATATCTAGCACCTTATTCGATAAGGAAAGAGCCGGGATCTCTTCACCGGGAGTGGCCTTTTTAGTGAAACTAGCAGATGCTACACACTCGGTTTGTCTTTTGATTGCTTCTATAGTTTTTGTTTTGCATAGTGGTATTTATGAAATATCCTGCACCTTATTCGATAAGGAAAGAGCCGAGATCCCTTCACCGGGAGTGACCTCTTTAGCAAAACTAGTAAAAGCCTAAAATACACTCCATTTAAATCACTCGATTCTACGACGATATCAAGTTCATTACGGAAAAGGTTTTCTTAAAAACCTGTCATAGCCCTTCGTCATTTCAGATAAGTACTTCATAATATTCATGCTACGTTTGTTGGCTTTCGTCATGGCGTAGTGTGCAGTAGGTATTTATGCTTATCTGCATAAGCATATGATGCGATTGAGTTACGGTAGTCGTGCAACTTTGTTGGCTTTCATCAAGGGTCGTGCGGGTAGGTTTAATTCAATCAGGAAATATACGGGTTGAACTTGACTAGAACCTTATGGTTTGTTTGCTTTCGTCAAGGTCATAGGATGATAGGGGTAAAATATTATCGGGAATTTCAAGTGTTGAAATTTGCAATAAGATTGCATACCTTCTATGAAATAGTTGGATCCCGATACCCACTGAGAGTAAGAGTTACTCCTGAGAGAGTTTTACACATCATAAGTAGGTGTCTAGAAAGGTGTTAACGGAGTTACGCCCCTGGGACAACGAGGTTTATTTTAATTAGGTCCGTGCGAAAGCACGGGGAACCTCCCTCAAAGTACCGACACTGGCCTGACTGAAAAATTGGCGAACTTGTACTGTGTAATTAATCCCGGCTAGTCTTTCCTTTTAGGGTTTGAAGGTAGATTTGACTAAAACAGTGGGAGCCATCCTGATTAGATAAATTAATAACCAATCTAAATCTTGCAAGAGCATACACCGAGTGTTTTCTTCTTTCTCTCTCCAGGTAGCGACCATGTCACGCCTTAATCAAGATAATAATACGGATGTATTAACCGAACCCGCTTGTTATACTGAGCCGGGGAACGTTGGACCTGCTCCAACTTATAATTATTACAAGACCGAGCAGGAAATAGGGGATTA
Source organism: Agapanthus africanus (assembly GCA_030015575.1). Lineage (NCBI taxonomy): Eukaryota > Viridiplantae > Streptophyta > Magnoliopsida > Asparagales > Amaryllidaceae > Agapanthus > Agapanthus africanus. The sequence continues at coordinate 297,317,776 of JASDDO010000008.1, forward strand.
CCAGGATTCCCGTGCCTCCCAAACGAAGAAAGTGCATGATGATGCATCTTCTTCGGGTGTATTCATTACCGAGAACTGTTTTTCAGTATCCTCTACGTCCTGGGTATGTGATACCAGATCAGGATCCCGCATATGTAATATGTTACATGGGCGATAGAGAGGTAGAGATCTGAGAATGGGTGATAAGTTTTAAGAGTTAAAAATGATGCAATTGTTGCAGCCAAGTTGTTGGAAGTTATCACCCTGTATTACCAAATATATTGATTCTGAACGAATGTTCTTAGATATCGAACCTGATATACAATATCATATCAATCTCTTTATTTAGTAAAGAAGGATATAATTTTGTATTGTTGGATAATGTTTTGAACATTTCCTATATCAAGAGTTGATCGATTCAGGCACGTTATCTAAAAGCATATACGTTCTAAATCAAACCATAGTTCTTAACGTACAAAACACACACAAGAGGAAGAGTTCAGATATGAACGAATCCTTCTTGAAGCATTATAGACTAGGTCATATCAATGCGGCCCGACTAGCTAAGTTACATAAAGATGCATATTAAAATCAGTTTGAATTTACATCTTTTGAAATTTTCCAGTCTTGTTACAAAGATATGATGACCATAGCTCTGTTTGTTGTAAACAGAAAAAGAGTTGATAACCTCTTGGGATTGATACATGCTGATGTATGAAGGTCCCCAGTCTACACATGTCAGGACCGGTTCTTAGTACTTCATTACATTCACTGATCATCTCTCAAGATTCGCCCATGTGTTCCTGTTGAAACACAAGTCTGAAGCTTTTGAGAAATTCATTGAATATAAGTTAGAAATAGAGAACCAAAAGGGGTATAAGTATTATGTCCTTTGATGCAATCAAGGAGAAGAATACTTGAGCACGGAATTCCTAGGCTATTCTAAAGGAGAATGAGATTCTCTCTCAGCATTACTCTCTGTATACACCACAGCACGTCGGTGTATCGGGGCGGAGCAATCGCACCCTATGTGATAAGGTGTGCTCTATGATGAGTACTACTGAGTTACTTATTTCCTTTTGGGGGTTATGCACTTGGAAAGATGCATACATATTGAATAGGGTTCCAACCAAATCAGGTGCCTATCACTCCATATGTGATGTGGTATGGGAAGAGCTCTATCTCTTAAGGATGTTAAGATTTAGTGTTGTCCGACCTATGTCAAAAGCAAAATCCGGACAAACTCGAGGCAAGGTCAGTTCTGTGGAAGTTTGTTGGATATCCCAAGCGCGCATTCACAAGGGAATATCTTCTACCCCACTGAGGAACAAAAAGTGTTTTATTTCTCAGCATGCCACCTTTTATAAAGGTATTTCTTATGAAGAAATTAGTGGTCATGAGTAGAGCTGGAAGGAGTTCCAGCTATACAAACTACAGCTGATGATTTGGTAGAACTGGAGGATTCAATAGTTCCCAACAAACCTCAGCCTCTCCGCCGATCTGGCAGGGTTCCTCACCCACCTGAGAGATACTTCGGTTTTCTCTATGACAGTGGGAGTGAAGATTGCATCATGAGATGATGACCCAACTAGTTTCGAGCAGGCCATCAAGAGTGATGACTCTGTAAGAATGGCTGGATGCTAAGCGATCTGAGATGGAATCTATGTACACCAACAAAGTATGGAATTTGGTTGCTTTATCTGAAGGGTTAAATCCTCATTAGGAGCAAGTATATCTTGAGAAGATTACTTGGTGTACAAAGAAAATTTGAGATTTTCAAAGCTAAGACTTGTTGCAAAAGGTTCTTGTCATCAACCAGGTGTGGATAATGATGAAACCTTTTCTGGTGTCTATGCTTAAGTCCATCCGGATCCTACTTGCCATTGCTACATACCATGACTACGATATCTGGCGGTTGGGTGTCATGACTGTATTTCTAAATAGTGATTTAGAAGAGAGCGTCTATAAGTACACAGCCAGAGGGCTTCGTAAACAGTGGGAGCAGTGGAAATATGTGCAAGTTGCTTTATGGGTTAAAGCAGGCATCGCGGAGTTGGAACATCTGTTTTGATGTGCTAGTCAAAGAGTTTGACTTCATCAAAAGGGTAGATGAACCTTGTATATACAAAAAGAGAGTAGGGAGTATGGTGGTGATCCTCGTATTATACGTGGATGACATCTTGATAGGAAAGGAGTTTCCTATGCTACACTCGGTCAATCTCCTCTTATCACATGGATTCTCCATATAGGATCAAGGTGATACCTCCTAAATCTTGGGTTTTGGATCCATGAGATAGATCTAATTGGATGTTAGGATTCTCACTGGTTGTAGTGAGATGGTATCAATCGATCTTGGGAAGAATCACTGGATATGATCCAGGATGGTAAGGATGACTGAATGTCAGTCACAGGCATTGTCTTCACCCTCAATGGAGGGACGGTATGTTCGAAGAGTTCCAAGCTAGATACCGTGACATACTAGATAATAAAGGCTGAATACATCGCTACCAAGGATGCTATCAAAGAGGCAGTATGGATATATATAAGTTCATGAGATGAACTTCGTTCCTACCATTGTGTGACAATGGAGTTGTGGCTTAGGCCTAGGAACCCCCGTCCCATCAGTTATCGAGACATATTCTTAGGCAGTATCACCTGATTATGGAGATGGTTGATCTCCAAGAAGATCGAGGATAGGAGAAGAGATTTTAAGGACAACACGGGGAATCCACTCACGAAGGCCTTTTCCCAATAGAGAATATTATGGGATGGTAGAGAATGGGATACTACAACCACTGCTATATTGTTGGGTATTGGAAACTACAACAGATGGCCTCAGTGCAAGTGGGAGATTGTTAGTTATATGTATGCCCTAGAGGCCGTTACTGTACATGCGATGTATATTGTAGTGGATGCTTGGACATATACATGGAGGACTTTCTTGCTCGACATGATAGTATGCTATCTGGTTGCACATTATCTTAACATGTTAACAAATACTGTTTTGTTATCACATGTTGATAAAGCCCTTAGGATATGTACTTGACTACTAGGACTATGATGCAGATCAAACTAGTGGGGCCTGAGTAGTCCACAAGTACATCCTATAAACTGTTCCTAGTCGAGAGTGTATTGAGACAGGGCATTGATACTCCAGAGTAGACTAGCGTATACGCTTCTTGACCCATATGATGGGCGATGGATGATCCTATATCCATTGGTGTTTGACATCAGAGATGGTATACGGGTGCTCAGTGGAGACTGGGTTGTTAAATATGTATGCCCTGGAGGCCATTATTGTATAGTACTAGTTTGTATAATACATTTTGGAGGCTTGGGATATATATACAGGTTTGCGACAGTCTTGCTCGATATTGTAGTATGCTACTTAGTTTCTTTCTATCTTAATATGTGTATATGTTTCTTTTAACATATCGCTAAAAACATATTGGTAGAGCCCTTAGGATTTTTGCTTGACTACCGGCGTTGTGATGGCGATCAACTAGTGGGGGCTGGGTAGACCATAAGCACATCCTTATTTTGGTCCCTAGTCGTAGGATTATCGAGACAGGGCATTGATACTCCAGAGTAGACTGGTGCATACGCTTCTCTTCCCAGCAGGGGAGATAGTCTGTTCCACAGCCATCGGTACTTCGTACTGGAGATAGTATGCAGGTGCTCGTTAGGTTACGAGTACACTGGACAGGACTCGTCGGGAACTGTTGGTTGGTATTATACCCATCGTCAGTTAACAGTTCCCAGGTGACATGAGTACATCTTAGTCCGCTGACTTGACACTGTCACTTCGCCTCGAGTGTGTTCCCACTGTTCTTAGATTACTACCCTACCACGGCTCTACTGAATCGTGCAAATACGTAGTAGTTGGGTGCAGTCCCGAAGCACTTGGAGGCAGTGACGGTTAGACAGGATTCGTCTCTCCCGGTATTGGGAGTTGATATCGCGCTGTGTCTAAGAGAGCCATTACACATTGACGTCCCTGGCCAGAGCAAGCGAGAATTGCTATTAGGTTTTCCAGTAGATTCTCAGGGTGTTTTGGGCTACACTCTGACACGACTTGTACCGCTATTAGGGGACTGACGTTTACCGCCCCCCTAGGCCCGCCATGCGATATTCTCAGACGAACAGACCAGACTGTACGGAGACTGTCACATTCAGGCTCAGTAGGAGTTCGGATGAGTTCACCTCGTCAGTCTTCTTATCGGCATCTACCTGGGGGCCGTTACGCACAGCTAGTGCCGTTTGCGGTCTATGGTTAAACCCACTGCCAGCGTAGTGTCGAGTCTTTAGAGTCCCACACAGAGAGCTATTCGCCTTTAGGCAAAAAGAGTAGAGGCCGCATGGTTTTGCGATAGGGTTCGGTCACATCCGTGCACTTGTGCGCGTTTAGTGTCCGGGCAGTTATTACTAGCGGGCTTTGGTTTAAGCCGGATCCTAGTATACGTTTTGGGATTGGTTTTATCTCGTTTGTATTCGTGTTCCCCGGAACGCGGATGCGGGTGTGTATGCACGGTTGACCGAGACAGAGGCAGAGGATTCTCATTTGGGTTGTTGACTGTTGACCTTTTCTAAACCCTAATGAGAATAAGAAATATGATTAATAATAATATTAATTAAGTATTAGTGTGCCATGGTTAGGTTGAATGTTTGACTTTGTTGACTTTGTTGACCGGTTGACTAGCTTGGACTTGTTGACCATCATCATTACAATAGCTATCATTTCATGGCTTAGACTTTTGCTTGATTGTTATTCTTTACAAAATGAGTGCATGAAATGATAATGCCATTGACATGAACCATCACATAATACTCAATTATTAGTATTATTATGATTATTTTGTATTCTGAGAGAAGGGTTGCAAAAGTCTTCACTCATTCTATCATATTGATTCTCTCCTATCCAAAAGCTCTCCCTCTTTCTCTTGCTCTCTCTCTAGGTCATGGTTCTATTGTTTCATTAGTTGTGAAACAAGAACCATAGAGATAAAACCCAAAACACTTCTCTACTCATCCTAGTGTTCAAGGTTTAGCAAGCCAAGTATTTAGTTTCCTCTAGATTGAGGTTGGAGCCAAAGGTAGAAACTTTCGGGTGGATCCATCTTCGGCATAAGGAGACGACGAGGTGAGGCTGATCCGATCACCACAAGGAGTCGAAGAGAAAGAGTTCAAGTTAAGGTATAACCATTCTACATAGTAGCTAAAACTTGTAGTCTTTGTTAGTTTTTGTTTAGCAACGATCCTTCATGGATGGTCCATATTACCTATTGAGGAAAATTATTATTTATACCTATTCCGCCTCCCCGAAAGAACCGGGGTGGGTAACGTAGACCTAACAGTGGTATCAGAGCCTAGCTAAACACTATCTAACATGTTAGCAAAGTAACTAGAAGTTCGATTGGAAAAGAAAATCACTCAACACGCCCGAGGGTTAAACTTTCTGTCGATTTTTATTTTGCTCTAAAAATTATTTAACACATCTCAAAAATCGTCTAAGGATTTTTAGTAAACACCCAAGAAAAACGATCCAGCGAACCGACCAACTCACCGCGGAACTGCGGCAAGAAGAGCTTCTTGCCGCGGATCCGCGGCCGAGTTGGCTCGGCCGTGGATCGGTTTTCCTGTAGTGTGTTGTCTGGGGTGTTTTGGGATTTTTGGAATATGTTTTTTCTGCCCAGATTTTCCAGAAAGCAAACTTTGTTTTTGGGGTGGTTAAAAATCCGTATTTTGATCGAACTTCTATAGACTTTGGCTAACGGGTTATATCTGTGATGTGATATATGCACTGAACGTCGGCTAATCGCTATATGTCGATAAGTAGGGGTTGTGCATATCTGTGATCTGTAATGTTGTTGGATTGTGTATATGAACTTGTTGGATTGTCGCGGATGAATAGCCGGGGTTTTGTGAGATGAGGGTTTCTTTATCTTTCATTTGATGTAATATGTAAATTGATGTAATATTATTTTTATGGCCGCACATCCGGGATGAGGTTGTAGCCGCCATTGTATATTATTTCTTTTACTATTTTTGCTCCTAAGATAGACCCAAGGTGGGGTGCAAAAACTACCGGGTACGTTGAAGTGCTGAGTGGCCTACTCACGGTGTTGAGGGAGGCTGCTTCACTTCGGGTATTTGGCGGGTAGTTTGCCGCACCCGTAGGGGTCTAGGGTGGGGTTTGGCTATTCATCGTGATCATGTAATCCGTCTTTCGTTGCAGGCTCGAACGACAGACGGATTCCTAGTATATCCAATGTGTTCATCTGTGATCTGGAATAGCTATCATTGCATCTGACGAATGTGTATATATATATATGATATCTAGTAGGCGTTGCTTATGTTTTGCATCCGCGCTAGTCCAGCCCCCGCTCTGTCGTTAATTAAGTAACCTAACGGGTAATGACGGGGCCCCGTGGAGAATGCGGATGGCATAAGCGTACGTCATATTTTCGTTGTTTTCTGCAATGGTAGGATTAATTGATGGGACGCATTATATTAATGCAAAGAAAATAAACAAAAAAGACGTTGTTGGAACAATTTTCAAAAAGCTGTTATTGCAAGGACGTTCTCATTTGTTTTGCATAGAGGTATTCGGTTATGAATGCCCAGCACCTCATTCGAGGAGGCAAGGGTCGAGATCCCTTCATCAGGAGTGGCCCCTTGGACAAAAAGTATGCGTCAGGGTAATAACTTCATTATAGTCGATTATTCTTGCTTTGTATCGTGGTATTCAGTTTGGAATATCCTGCACCTCATTCGAAGAGGAAAGAGCCGAGATCCCTTCACAGGGAGTGACCTCTTTAGCAAAAGTTTTCGCCACTATATTTTTTTAAAAAAGGGTTATCAGGTTCCTTCAACGATATAAAGTTCATTACGTTAACGGGTTTTTTGCCAAAAACCCAGTCGTAGCCCTCCGTCATTTCTTATAAGTTATACTTAGTATTCGTGCTGCGTTTGTTGACTGTGTCAAGGCGCGGTGAACGGTAGCTGGGTATTGCTTATTTGCTGGATACAATTTGATTGGTTAGAACAGTCGTGTAACCTTGTTGACTGTGTCAAGGGTTATGCGGGTGGGTTTAATGCAATCAAGATAATGACGGGTTGAACTTGAGTATGACTCTTTGATTTGTTGACTGTGTCAAGGTCACTTGGGTCCTAGGGGCAAAAATCCACATCGGTAGTTTTTAAAGAAACTGAAACTTGCAGATTTAGCATACCTTCTGGAGTGTGGTGACTAGAGTGGATTCCATCTAGGTCATCGCACAATGATAGTTGGATCCCGATCCCACTGATGAGTTGGATTACTCTCGGGAAATTATTTCACTTAACAATCAATGCTATAAACCAAGTAGGTGTCTAGAACGGTGTTAGCGGGGCTACGCCTCCAGGGAAAAGAGGTTATTTAATTAAGGAACTTCGCGAAAGCATTGGAAAACCTCCCTCGAAGTACCAACACCAGCCTGGCTGAAAGGTTAAGCAAGTATTGTGACGTACGATTAATCCTGACTAGTTCTTCTTTTAGGGTTTGAAGAAGAATTTGAGGAAACAGTGGGAGCCATCCTGGTTAGATAAATCAATAAACCAATCTAATCTTGCAAGAGCGCACGCTGAGTGTTTCTTTTCTCTCTCTCCAGGTAGCAACCATTTCACGCACTAATCAAGATAATAAAATGTATCGCTTGACCGATCCGAATTCTTATTCACGGCTGGGGAACGTTGGTTCGGCTCTAACTTACGACAACAGTCATAAGTATGAGCAAGGGAAAGAGGATTGTATGGATTCCAAGGATACCCAGTTGAAGAAGAAGCATGGTTTTGCATCTACTTCAGGTGTTCTTGTAATTGAGAACTGCTTTACGGTCAGCCCTACCTCCTGGGTACTTGATACCGGATCAGGATCTCATATCTATAATCTATTGCAGGGACTGAGAAAAAGTAGGAGAGTTGTACCTGGTGATATGTCGCTCAGAGTAGCGAACGGAGCACAAGTTAATGCTGCAGCCGTCGGTGAATATCACCCAGTGTTGCCAAATGGCAATACTATGATTTTGAACGATTGCTACTATGTACCTTCCATGGTTTGCAACATCATATCAGTTTCTTTACTAGATAAAGATGGATATAACTTTGTTCTTGATAGAAATATCATGAACATCTACCTTCATAAGGTACTGGTTGCAGAAGGTACACTGTGTAATGGTATCTACGTTCTAAATCAGAATCCAGTTCTCAATGTACAAAACACACGCAAGAGGAAGAGTTCAGATACGAACGAATCCTACTTGTGGCATTGTAGACTTGGTCATATCGGAGAGAAAAGACTAAGTAAGTTGCATAAAAATGGACTCTTCGATACGTTCGAGTTTTCATCTTATGAAACTTGTCAGTCTTGTCTCAAAGGAAAGATGACCAAATCTCCGTTCACCGGACATGGAGAAAGGGCAGCAGAGCTCTTGGGACTCATACACAGTGATGTATGTGGTCCGATGTCTATACATGCAAGGGGTGGGTTCTCGTACTTCATCATATTCACTGACGATCTCTCTAGATTCGGATATGTGTATCTTATGAAACATAAATCTTAAGCTTTTGAGAAATTCAAGGAATTCTGAAACGAAGTAGAGAACCAGACTAGCAAAAGTATCAAGATCCTCCGATCAGATAGAGGAGGGGAGTACTTAAGCAGGGAATTCCTAGATTACTTAAAAGAGAATGGTATTCTCTCTCAGCTTACTCCTCCTTATACGCCACAGCACAACGGTGTATCGGAATGGAGGAATCGTACCCTATTGGATATGGTTCGCTCTATGATGAGTAGTGCTGAGTTGCCTCTTTCATTCTGGGGATATGCACTTCAAACAGCAGCACATCTATTGAATCAAGTTCCATCCAAATTCGTGCCTAAGACTCCGTATGAAATATGCAGTGGTAAGAGTTTGTATCTTAAACGTATTAAGATTTGGGGTTGCCCAGCTTATGTTAAAAAGCAGATCCCAGACAAACTTGAGGCACTGGCAGTTTTATGTAAGTTTGTGGGATACCCAAAAGATTCAAGTGGGTATCTATTCTACCATGCAGAGGAACAGAAGATAATTGTTTCTAGGAATGCCACATTTTTGGAAAATGAATTTCTTGTTAAAAATATTAGTGGCAGCACGGTAGAACTGGATGAAATTCCAGAAACACAAACTTTAACTAAAGATTAAGAGGAACCGCTAGATTCAGTTACACCCAACGAACCTCAGCCACTCCGCAGATCTGGTAGGATTTCTCATCCGCCCAAGAGATACTACGGTTTTCTTATAGACGGGGATTGAGAGGATTGCATCTTGGAAGAAGATGACCCTACCAGTTTCAGGCAGGCCATTATCAGTAGGGACTCTGATAAGTGGCTGGATGCAATGTAATCCGAAATGGTGCCATGTACACCAATAAAGTGTGGACCTTGGATATTGCTCCACCTGGGGTAAAACCCGTTGGATGCAAATGGATCTACAAAAGGAAACTTGGTGTAGATGGGCAGGTGGAAACCTATAAGGCTAGACTCGTTGCAAAAGGTTTTCGTCAAAGACCTGGTTTGGACTATGACGAAACTTTTTCTCCAGTAGGCTATGCTCAAATCCATTCGGATCCTACTTGCCTTTGCTGCCTTCCATGACTATGAAATCTGGCAGATGGACGTTAAAACGGCTTTTCTAAACGGCTGTTTAGAAGAGTGCGTTTACATGGATCAGCCAGAAGGTTTCGTAGACAGTGGGAGCAGCGGGAAGGTGTGCAAGTTGCTTAAATCCATTTATGGATTAAAGCAGGCATCGCGGAGCTGGAACATCTGTTTTGATGAGGCAATCAAGGAATTTGATTTCATCAAGAACGAAGATGAACCTTGTATCTATAAGAAGATTGTAGGACAAATTGTCGTGTTCCTAGTCTTGTACGTGGACGACATTCTTTTGATAGGAAATGACATTCCTATGCTACAATCGGTCAAGTTATTCTTGTCACAACGGTTCTCCATGAAGGACCTGGGTGATGCCTCGTACATTCTGGGGATCAAGATCTACAGAGATAGATCCAATGGACTACTGGGACTTTCGCAGTCCAGGTACAAAGAGACCGTACTAAAGAGATTTAGTATGTAAGATTCCAAGCGTGGTAACATACCCGCATTGTACGGAACCACCCTCTCCAAGAAGATGTCTCCAAAGACTGACGAGGAGAGGGTTCGCATGAGCACTATAACCTACGCCTCGGCGGTAGGATCTATAATGTATGCGATGCTATGTACAAGACCAGATGTACCTTACGCGCTGAGCGTGGTGAGCCGGTATCAGTCAGACCCAGGTGAGGACCACTGGACGGCAGTGAAGAACATTCTCAAGTACCTGAAAAGGACTAAGGAGATGTTCCTGGTTTACGGTAATAGAGACCTCAGGGTCGAGTCCTTTACCGATTCAAGCTTCCGTAGTGACAAAGATGACAGCAAGTCTGTCTCGGGTTTTGTGTTTACCCTCAACGGAGGGGCGGTGTGTTAGAGCAGTTCCAAACAGGATACCGTCGCAGACTCGACTATGGAGGCTGAATACATTGCTGCAAGCGATGCCGCAAAAGTGGCGGTCAGGATGAAGAAGTTCATTAGAGAACTTCAGGTTGTTCCCTCCATTGTTGACCCAATAACTTTGTATTGCGATAACAATGGGGCTATAGCTTTAGAGAAGGAACCAAGGTCCCATTAGAAATCCAGACACATCTTAAGGCGGTATCACCTGATCAGGGTGATCATTGATCGCAAGGAGATCGAGGTACGGAGAGTGGACACAAAAGACAACACGGCGGATCCATTCACAAAGGCCCTCCCTCAAACATAGTTCGAGTGAATTTTTGAGCTATTGGGTATGCGGTACGCCAGCAGCTGGCCTTAGTGCAGACGTTGGGTATGCGGTACACCAATTACTGGCCTTTAGTGCAAGTGGGAGATTATTATATATGTATGCCCTAGAGGCCATTATTGTACAGTACTAGTTTATATAATATATTTTGGAGGCTTACGATATATATACAGGTTTACGACAGTCTTGCTCGATATTGTAGTATGCTACTTGGTTTGTTTCTATCTTAATATGTGTATATGTTTCTTTTAACATATCGCTAAAAATATATTGGTATAGCCCTTAGGATTTTTGCTTGACTACCGGATTGTGATGGCGATCACACTAATGGGGGCTGGGTAGTCCATAACTACATCCTTATTTTGGTCCCTAGTCGTAGAATTATCGAGACAGGGCATCGATACTCCAGAGTAGACTGGTGCATACGCTTCTCTTCCCAGCAAGGGAGATGGTCTGTCCCATAGCCATCTGTACGTCGTACTGGAGATAGTATGCAGGTGGTTGTTAGGTTACGAGTACACTGGACAGGACTCGTCGGGAACTGTTGGTTGGTATTATACCTATCGTCAGTTAACAGTTCCCAGGTGACATGAGTACAGCTTAGTCCGCTGACTTGACACTGTCACTTCGCCTCGAGTGTGTTCCCACTGTTGTTAGATTACTACCCTACCACGGCTCTACTGAATCGTGCAAATAGGTAGTAGTTGGGTGCAGTCCCGAAGCACTTGGAGGCAGTGACGGTTAGACAGGATTTGTCTCTCCCAGTATTGGGAGTTGATATCGCGATGTGTCTAAGAGAGCCATTACATATTGACGTCCCTGGCCAGAGCAAGCGAGAATTGCTATTAGGTTTTCCAGTAGATTCTCAGGGTGTTTTGGGCTACACTCCGACACGACTTGTACCGCTATTAGGGGACTGACGTTTACCGCCCCCTAGGCCCTCCATGCGATATTCTCAGATGAAAAGACCAGACTGTACGGAGACTGTCACATTCAGGCTCAATAGGAGTTCGGATGATTTCACCTCGTCAGTCTTCTTATCGGCATCTACCTGGGGGCCATTACGCACAGCTAGTGCCGCTTGCGGTCTGTAATTAAACCCACTGCCTGCGTAGTGTCGAGTCTTTAGAGCCCCACATAGAGAGCTATTTGCCTTTAGGCAAAAAGAGTAGAGGTCGCATGGTTTTGCGACAGGGTTCGGTCACATCCGTGCACTTGTGCTCGTTTAGTGTCCGGGCAGTTATTACTAGCGGGCTTTGGTTTAAGCCAAATCCTAGTATACGTTTTGGGATTGGTTTTATCTCGTTTGTATTTGTGTTCCCCGGAACGCGGATGCGGGTGCGTATGCACGGTTGACAGAGACAAAGGCAGAGGATTCTCATTAGGGTTGTTGACAGTTGACCTTTTCTAAACCCTAATGAGAATAAGAGATATGATTAATAATAATATTAATTAAGTATTTGTGTGCCATGGTTAGGTTGAAAGTTTGAATTTGTTGACTTTGTTGACCGGTTGACAAGATTGGACTTGTTGACCATCATCATTACAATGGCTATCATTTCATGGCTTAGACTTTTGCTTGATTGTTATTCTTTACAAAATGAGTGCATGAAATGATAATGCCATTGACATGAACCATCATATAATACTAATAATTATTATGATTATTTTTTATTATGAGAGAAGGGTTGCAAAAGTCTTCACTCATTCTATCATATTGATTCTCTCTCATCCAAAAGCTCTCCCTCTTCCTCTTGCTCTCTCTCTAGCTCATGGTTCTATTGTCTCATGAGTTGAGAAACAAGAACCATAGAGATAAAACCCAAAACACTTCTCTACTCATCCTAGTGTACAAGGTTTAGCAAGCCAAGCATTCTAGTTTCCTCTAGATTGAGGTTGGAGCCAAAGGTAGAAGCTTTCGGGTGGATCCATCTTCCGCACAAGGAGACGACGAAGTGAGGCCGATCCGATCACCATAAGGAGTCGAAAAGAAGGAGTTCAAGTTAAGGTATAACCATTCTACATAGTAGCTAAAACATGTAGTCTTTGTTAGTTTTTGTTTAGCAACGATCCTTCATGGATGGTCCATATTACCTATTGAGAAAAAATTTGATTTTTACCTATTCCGCCTCCCCGAAAGAACCGGGGTGGGTAACGTGGACCTAACATAGGTACACAGAACGGACTCGCCGAGAACTCCTAGATGGTATTATACCTTACGTCAGATGACAGTTCTCTGGTGATACTGGTACAGGTTAGTTTATAGACCCGAGATCGTCATAGAGTCTTGTGTGATTCCCACTGTGCTTTGATTTCCACCTTACCACATTCAAGAGAACGTGCAAAACGGTGGCTTTTGGGTACAGTCCCGAATCATATGGAGCCAATGAGCGATAGGAGGGGATCGTCTCTCCCGGTATTGGGAGTTGATGTTGTGAAGTGCTCGATTGGCTATAACAGGAAGTCCTTGGATAGGTCTACTTTAGCGATATACTGGTAAGTGTTATCAGTAGTTTCTCGACCCGTTATGAGCCTCACATCGGCACGACTTATCGGTTACCGGGGTCTGACGTTTACCACCCCTAGACTGGATATGCGGTATATTAGACGAAGAGACCGGACTGTACGGTAGTGTTACTGATTGGATTCACAGGAGTGTGAGCAGGCTTACTTGTTGATCTTCTGATCGCTCAATACCCGGGTGGCCATTACGTTTAGCATACCGCTTGCGGCTTATGGGTGTTTGATATGATCATTGCCTACTGCCGGCGTATTGACTAGTCTTTAGAGAACTACATAGATATTTCCTGGTTCATGCGAAATGGAGTAGGTGCGCATATGCGATATGTGTGGGACCGTGATTAATGCGTGTATGTGATACCGCATTCTATTCTCACGATATGTGATATCGGCCGGTTATATGTGATATAGCCGGGTTATCGGATCAAGTGTTGATTCGATGAAATAATATATATATATATATTATGCTCACTTAAATTTTTATTATTCTCACTTATGATGCATTTAACATATATGTGATATAAGTTTATTGTACTGTTTTCTTTTGTTACATAAATATTATATATGTGATATATAATATTGTGACATGCTAGGTTACACATGTAACATGTATGTATAAGACTCATACCATGCTGGAGTTGTAGGGTTCCTAAGCACTCTTGTGAAGGCTCATAAGGCATCAAACATGCCCGAATAAAATTTTAGTTGTGCCGAACAACCCAAAGCCGGGATCTTTGCTAGATTATTAGGGTTTAACATGCAAGATAACATCTTTAAAACTAAGTGTGAGGGATTACAACCTTTGCTGTCCGCTCCATCGCTTCACAAGCTCCGAGTAGAAGTCCCTTCGCCACGATCCACGATCTCCCGGACTCAAGAGAGGCTCCACGACTCGAACGATCCATGCTAGCTTGTAGTGTTCCGCTTCTCCAATGATCTACGTCGAAGTTGCTATAACCCAAGCTCTATAACTCTAATGAGGTGAACACCCTAATCTAATAGGCTAGATTAGATGAGGATGATGGAATAGTATTTATGCTTTCTTTTTATATCATCTTCTCACAAGAACTCATCACAAAAGAAATCATAAGTGAGCTCTCTCAAAAACTCAAGAGAGAAGAAGATGAAGAATAATGAGAATATGAGATAATCCTTTTGTGATAAATAGTAATAAGAGTATATAATTGATTATGGAACCATGGTCAAGGATGAGAGGCTTAACCTTTGTAGAGAATAAACTAGAGCTAGGGTTTGGTCAGGTTAAGAGTGAGTCATGGATAAGTATCAACCATAATATCTTAACCAAGACAAAAAGAAATCCTTCTAGAATAAACAAGAAGGAGCTAACCCTAATCAAACCCTAAACTCTTTTTATCATCCCTAAACATGTTTCATAATAAATCATATCATGTCAGAATAATATATATCACATATATATTATATATTTGCAACAAAAGTAAATAATACAATTAACATATATCGCATATATATCAATGTATTAATCCGGTGAGAAAATGAAATAATAAGGCGATCCAATATTAGATAATGTAATACAATATATCATATATATCATTATACATTAAATCATCGAATCAACTCTTGATCCGACGATCCGACTATATCGAATATAACCGACTAATATATCATGTACAGATTCATCGAATCAACACTTGATCCGATGTCCCGGTTCATATCTAAATTTTGTGAGAATATAGTACGGTATCACATATTGCATTATCCACGGTCCTGCACATATCACATGTTAGTGTATATTCCCTAGAGGCCATTACTGTATCATACTAGTTTGTATATTACTTAATGGAAGCTTGGGATATTCACCTTGTATAAACAATCTTGCTCAATATAGTAGTATGCTACTTGGTTTGTTTCTACTTCAATGTGTACTTGTGTTTATTTTAGTATATCACCTATACACATTAGTGGAGCCCTTAGGATCTTTGCTTGATTACCAGCGTCGTGATGGCAGTCACACTAGTGGGGCTGGGTAATCTATAAGCACATCCTTATACAGGTCCCTAGTCGCAGGACTATCGAGACAGGGCATCGATACTCCGGAGTAGACTAGCGCATGCGCTTCTCATCCCAGAGTAGGAGACGGTCTGTCCCACAGCCGTCAGTACGTCGTACTGGAGATAGTATGCGGGTGCTCGTTGGGTTTTGAGTACACTTGACAGGACTCGTCGGGAACTGACCGGTTGGTATTATACCTATCGTCAGTTATCAGTTCCCAGGTGACATGAGTACAGCTTAGTCCGCTGACTTGACACTGTCACTTCGTCTCGAGTGTGTTCCCACTGTACTTTGATTACTACCCTACCACGGCTCAAAGGAGTCGTGCAAACAGGTGGTAGTTGGGTGCAGTCCCGAAGCACTTGGAGGCAGTGACGGTTAGACAGGATTCGTCTCTCCCGGTATTGGGGGTTGACATCACGCTGTGTCTAGGAGAGCCATTACACGAGTAGTCCCTGGCCAGGGCAATCGAGATATACTGGTAGGCTTCCAGTGTTATCTCAGGGTGTTTTGGGCTTCACTCCGACACGACTTATACCGCTATTAGGGGATCGACGTTTACCGCCCCCCTAGGCCCGCCATGCGATGTATCAGACGAACAGAGCGGACTGTACGGAGATTGTCACATTCAGGCTCAGTAGGAGTTCAGATGGGTTTCACCTCGTCAGTCTTCTTGTCGGCTTCTACCTGGGGACCGTTACGCACAGCTATTGCCGCTTGCGGTCTGTGGTTAAACCCACTGCCAGCGTAGTGTCGAGTCTTTAGAGTACCACACAGAAAGCTATTCGCCTTTAGGCAAAAGAGTAGAGGTCGCATGGTTTTGTGACAGGTCGCATGGTTTTTGCGACAGGGTTCGGTCACATCCGTGCACTTGTGCACGTACAGTGTCCGGACAGTAGACACTAGCGGGCTTTGGTTTAAGCCAGATCCTAGTGTATGTATTGGGATTGGATTTATCCAGTTTGTATTCGTGTTCCTCGGAACGCGGATGCGGGTGTGTATGCACAGTTGACGGAGAGACAGAGGCGGAGGATTCTCATTAGGGTTGTTGACCGTTGACAGTTGACTATTGACTTTTTGCTCAATCCTAATGAGAATATGATATGTGATTAACAATTATATTAATTAGGTATTATGGTGACATGGTTGTTGAGTTGTTGACTTTTTTGACTTGTTGACTTTTGTTGACTTGTTGACTTTGTTGACCGGTTGACTAGGCTTGACTAGTTGACCATCATGATAACCATAGCTATCATTTCATGGCAAAGACTTTTGCTTGCTTGCTCTTTTGTGCAAAATGAGTGCATGAAATGATATGGCTATGGTTGCTTAAACCATCACATAATACTTGATTGATATGATGTGTTATGATTGTTTTGGATTATGAGAGCCAAATGAGAAAAGTCTTCTCTCATTCTTTCATGCTCATTATCTCTCTTGTTCTTGAGCTCTCATCTTCCTCCTCTTGCTCTCCTTCTCTTGACTCTATGGTTCACTTGTCTTATGAGTTGAGAACCAAGAACCATAGATAAAATCCCATACAAACTCTTCTCTACTCACTCTAGTTCACAAGGTTTAGCAAACCAAGTGAACTAGTTTCTTCAAAGACCGAAGAAGAAGCCAAAGGTAGAAGCTTTCGAGGTGGATCAATCTTCGGCGCAAGGAGACGACGGAGTGAAGGCGATCCGGACATCCATCGAGGCTTGAAGACGAAGGAGTTCGAGAAAAAGAAAGGTATAACCCCCTAACCGAGTAGTTAGCAACTCGTAGTTAGGTTGTTAGTTAGATGCTTAACAAAGATCCGGGTTTTAAGTCCATGTTACCACCTCTTAGAAAATCGTTTTTTATCAAATTCCGCATGCCCGAAAGTACCGGGAGAGGTAGCATGGACTTACATCACATATGTGCCCCTACTCCGTTTTGCCTGAGCCAAGAAACCTCTGTGTAGGACTCTAAAGAATCGTCAATACGCCGGTAGCAGGTGATGATCATATCAAACACCCACAAGCTGCAAGCGGTCAGCTAAACGTAACAGCCACCCAGGTATTGAGCGATCAGAAGATCAACAAGCTAGCCTGTCCGTTCTCCTGTGAATCAAATCAGTAACACTCCCATACAGTCCGGTCTGTTCGTCTGATATGTCGCATATCAAGTCTAGGGGTGGTATACGTCAGACCCCAGTAACCGATAAGTCGTGTCGATGCGAGGCTCATAACAGGTCGAGAAACTACTGGTAACGCTTACCTGTATATCTCTATATCAGCCCTGGCCAGGGACTTCCAGTTATAGCCAATCGAACACAACACAACATCAACTCCCTATACCGGGAGAGACGAATCCCCTCCTATCGCTCATTGCCTCCATGTGATTCGGGACTATACCCAAAAGCCACCGTTTTGCACGCCCTTTTGGACGTGGTAAGGTGGAAATCAAAGCACAGTGGGAATCACACAAGTCTCTATGACGATCTCAGGTCTACAGACTACCCTGTACCAGTGTCACCGGAGAACTACCATCTGACGTGTGGTATATCACCATCTAGGAGTTCTCAGCGAGTCCGTCCAGTGTACCCAGTCTCCACTGAGCACCCGTACACCATCTCTGATGTCAAACACCGATGGATATGGGATCATCCATCGCCCATCATATGGGTCAAGATGCGTATACGCTAGTCTACTCTGGTGTATCGATGCCCTGTCTCGATATACCCTCGACTAGGAACAGTTATAGGATGTACTCATCGACAACCGGGGCTCCACTAGTATGATCTCATCATAGTCCTAGTAGTCGAGTATAGATCCTAAGGGCTTTATCAACATGTGAGAGAAAGACAGTAAACCAATACAAGTCAACATGTTAAGATAAAGTGAAACCAAATAGCATACTATCATGACGAGCAAGAAAGTCCTCTCTGTATATATCCAAGCATCCATCATAATATACATCATATGTACAACAATGGCCTCTAGGGCATATACATAACTAACAATCTCCCACTTGCACTAAGGCCAGCTGATGTAGTATCTCATACCTAGCATCCCGAATAATCTTTCAAACTGTATCTGGGAAATGGCCTTCATGAGTGGATCCGCAGTGTTGTCCTTCGTATGTACTCTCCTGACCTCGATCTCTCGGCGATCAACAATATCCCTGATCAGGTGATACCGCCTCAGAATATGTCTGGACTTCTGATGGGACCTGGGTTCCTTGGCCAAAGCCACAGCTCCATTGTTATCGCAATACAGAGGCATTGGATGCTTAATGGATGGAACCACACCAAGTTCACTAGTGAACTTCTTCATCCAGACAGCCTCTTTGGCAGGATCGTTGGCAGCGATGTATTCAGCCTCCATCGTCGAGTCTGCAACAGTATCCTGTTTGGAATCTTCCAACATACCGCCCCTCCATTGAGGGTAAAGACAAATCCCGAGTGCGACTTAGAGTCGTCCTTATCACTTTGGAAGCTGGAATCGGTAAAGGACTCCACCCGGAGTTCTCCGTTACCATACACCAAGAACATGTCTCTAGTCCTTCGCAAGTACTTGAGAATGTTCTTCACAGCTGTCCAGTGACTCTCTCCAGGATCTGCTTGACACCGACTCACTACACTTAGTGAGTATGCTACATCGGGTCTGGTACATAGCATCGCATACATGATAGAGCCTACTGCTGAAGCATAGGGTATCCCTTGCATGCGAGCTCTCTCCAAATCAGTCTTGGGAGACATCTCTTTAGAGAGAGTGAGTCCAGAGATCATGGGTTGGTTCCCATGCTTGGATTCTTCCATACTAAACCTCTTTAGTATGGTGTCAATGTACTTGGATTGGGACAATCCCAGTATCCTTTTGGATCTATCTCTATAGATCCTAATCCCCAATATGCAGGAGGCATCATCTAGATCTTTCATTGAGAATCTTTGTGATAAGAAGAGCTTGACTGATTGCAGCATAGGAATATCATTTCCTATCAAGAGTATGTCATCCACGTACAATACGAGGAAGAAAACCTTACTCTCTGCTACCTTCTTATAGATACAAGGTTCATCTATATTTTTGATGAAGTCAAACTCTTTGACTACAACATCAAAACAGATGTTCCAACTCCGCGATGCTTGCTTCAACCCATAAATGGATTTAAGCAGCCTGCATACTTTTCTGCTGCTCCCACTATCTACGAAGCCCTCTTGCTGAGTCATGTACACGCACTCTTCTAAATCACCGTTTAGAAAGGCGGTCTTAACATCCATTTGCCATATTTCATAGTCATGGTATGCAGAAATGGCAAGTAAGATCCGGATGGACTTAAGCATAGCCACTGGAGAAAAGGTTTCGTCATAATCCACACCTGGTCGTTGACGAAAACCCTTTGCTACAAGTCTAGCTTTGAAAGTCTCAACTTTTCCATCTACACCAAATTTCTTTTTAAAAATCCACTTGCTCCCAATGGGTTTTACCCCTTCAGGTGCATTTTCCAAAGTCCAAACTTTATTGGTGTACATGGATTCCATCTCAGATCGCATTGCATCCATCCATTTCACAGAGTCACCACTCGTGATGGCCTGCTCGAAACTAGTTTGGTCATCATCTTCCATGATGCAATCATCACTTCCACCATCAATGAGAAAACCGTAGTATCTCTCAGGCGGATGAGAAACTCTGCTAGATCGGCGGAGAGGCTGGAGTTCGTTGGGTACTACTGAATCCTCTGGTTCTACCAAATCATCTGTTGTAGTTTGTTCTGCTGGAACATCTTCCAGTTCTACCTCAATGCCACTAATCTGTTTCATAAGAAAACCTTTTTCTAAGAAAGTGGCATATCGAGAAACAAACACCTTTTGTTCCTCGGAGTGGTAGAAGATATACCCTCGCAAATGTTTGGGATATCCAATAAGCTTACATAGGATAGACCTTGCCTCGAGCTTGTCCGGATTTTGTGTTTTAACATAGGCCGGACAACCCCATATCTGAATAAAATTAAGACATGGTCTCTTACCATTCCATATCTCATATGGAGTGGTAGGCACTGATTTGGTTGGAACTCTATTCAATAGTTATGCAGCTGTCTCCAGTGCATATCCCCAGAAGGAAATAGGTAACTCAGCAGTGCTCATCATAGATCGCACCATATCTAATAGAGTGCGATTTCTTCGTTCCGATACACCGTTGTGCTGTGGTGTATAAGGAGGAGTAAGCTGAGAGAGAATCCCATTCTCTTTTAGATAATCTAGGAACTCATTGCTTAAGTATTCACCTCCTCGATCAGATCGAAGAATCTTAATACTTTTGCCCGTTTGATTCTCTACTTCTTGCTTATATTCTATGAATTTCTCAAAAGCTTCAGACTTGTGTTTCATCAGGAATACATATCCGAATCTTGAGAGGTCGTCAGTGAATGTAATGAAGTAGGAAGAACCGTTCCTGGCATGCGTAGACATGGGACCGCATACATCACTATGTACCAGTCCTAAGAGTTCCGTAACTCTTTCTCCTTGTCCACTAAACGGAGCTTTGGTCATTTTTCCTTTGAGACATGAATGGCAAGTATCATAAGATGATAATTCGAACGGATTCAAATATCCATCTTTATATAACTTAGCCAGTCGTGTCGCAATGATATGACCAAGTCTACAATGCCACAAGAAGGATCGTTCATTTCTGAACTATTCCTCTTGTGTGTGTTTTGTGTATTGAGGACTGTATTTTGATTTAGAATGAATATACCATTATGTAACGAGCTTAATGCAATCAACTTTTGATCTAGGAATATGTTCATAACATTATCCTGTACTACAAAATTATATCCTTCTTTAGTTAATAAAGAAACTGATATAATGTTGCACATCATGTTCGGTATATAATAGCACTCATTCAGAATCAGTGTATCACCACTTTGTAATACTAGGTGATATTAGCCAACTGCTTTTGCTGCAACATTTGCCCCATTCCTTACTTGAACGGAATGATCACCTTTTCCCAGTTCTCTACCTTTCCGCAGCCCATGTAACAATTTACATATGTGGGATCTTGATCCGGTATCTAATACCCAGGACGTAGGGTGAACAGAGAAACAGTTCTCAATAACTAATACACCTGAAGAAGATGCATCAACATGCATGTTCTTTTGGGCGGCGTGAGAATCCAGATATTCTCATATTCCCTGTTCAGTCTTATAACTCTTATAAGAAAGAACGAGTCCAACGTTCCCCTGCTCAGTATAATAAGCGGGTCCAGTCAATACATCCATATTATTATCTTGATTATGGCCTGACATGGTCGCTACCTGGAGAGAGAGAGAAGAAAACACTTTAGCGTATGCTCTTGCAAGATTAGATTGGTTATTATCTTATCTAATCAGGATGTCTCCCACTGTTTTTATCAAATCTACCTTCAAACCCTAAAAGGTAAGATTAGCCAGGATTAATTACACCCTACAATTTCATCAATCTTTCAGCCAGATCAGTGTCGGTACTTGAGGGAGGTTCCCCGTGCTTTCGTACGGACCTAATTAAAGTAAACCTCATTTTCCCAGAGGCGTAACCCCGTTAACACTTTTCTAGACACCTACTTGATCGGCTAATTGTCCTGTGTAAAACTCTCCCAGGAGTAACTCTTACTCGCAGTGGGTATCGGGATCCAACTATCTCATAGGAGGTATGCAATCTCATTGCAATTTCAACACTTGAAATTCCCGATAATGCTTTTGCCCCTAGCGTCCCATGACCTTGACGGAGGCCAAACTACCCATAGGGCGCTAGTTAAGTTCAACCCGTCATTTATTGATTGAGTTAAACCCACCTGTACGACCCTTGACGGAGGCCAAACTACGCTGTACGAATACCCTAATCCAATCGCATCATATACTAGCAGATAAGCACTACTTAGCTACCGTACACTACGCCTTGACGGAGGCCAAACTACCGCATCACGAATACTAAGTAGTACTTATCTGAAATGACGGAGGGCTACGCAGGTTTTTCAGAAAACCATGAGCGTAATGAACTTGATATCGTTGTAGAATCAAGTGAAATTTTGAAATGGAGTGATTTTGAGGCTTTCATCAGTTTTGCTAAAGAGGTCACTCCCGGTGAAGGGATCTCGGCTCTTTCCCCATCGAATAAGGTGCAAGGTATATCATATATACCACTATGCAAAGCAAAACTCTAAAAACAATCAAAAGACAAACCAAGAGTTGTAGCATCTGCCAGTTTCGCTAAAGAGGTCACTCCCGATGAAGGGATCTCGGCTCTTTCCTCATCAAATAAGGTGCAGGGTATATCATATATACCGCTATGCAAAGCAAAACTGTAGCTACCCTTTTTATAAAGTTTTGATTCTACAACATCTTTTAGGTTTCTTTTCTTTTTATTAATCTCATTAATAAAATCCCATCAGCTTATGCTTCCTAAGCATCACAGAAGAAACGAAAGCAGTAATATTTATATATCAGCATATATATATATATTGTATAAGCATTCGTCTCAGGCAGTAATATGATCTTATCACAGAACATTGCAGCAGAAGAACATATATGAAATATTGGATATACTAGGACATCCGTGTTTTCAATACGAGCATGTATAAAACACGGATTCCACGGTCGCGATGAATAGCCAAACCCACATCCCTAGACCCCTACGAGAGAGGCAAGTAACACTGCCATTCTAGGGTTAGAAGACCCGGTCTCGACTCCTCAAGATGGCCTCCCACTGGACCCTAGAACCCGGTTACTTGTGCTCCCTTCCTTGGGTCTACCTAATGCGGAAAGTAAATAATATACAAGGGTGACATCAACCTCATCCCGGAAGTGCCCCAATAAAAGAATATTACATACAAATGAATTTTCCATGAATGAAAATAAAAACCCTCATCTCACATAAAACCCCCGGCTATTCAGAACGTGACGATCCAATATAACATATCACAGCAACACATAATATCACATATCATCAACGTAAGTAAATATGCGCATCCCAATTGTCGTTGACATATAGCAATGAAACCGGCGATAACATATATTACACTTACGGTCACAGAAAAGAAAGTGTAAAACTACAACATTTGGAATCCACAATCACTTTAAACATCGTAAATCCGAAATATCACATACTTCGCATTTCATGCCTAACTCTATGAATTCCACATATTGTATCACATTCCAGATAAATAGACTGTATTAAACTTTTCGAACAGATAATCAAATAGCCAAAATTTCCTAAATAGCTCAACACTTGAGCGGAGTTCAAAAGTTCCAGAATACGTCACAGTAGCAACGGTCTAGCCTTAGAAGGGTCAAGCCAACACCTCACATGTGGCACGCCGTACTGCCCCAAAACCAAAGGTTCAAAAGGCAGTTCAAGACGGTCACGTAATCGAGTTAAGATTTGTTGTCTTCTAGAGGTTCAATCACGTCACATGCACGTTTTTCCGAAAGATTTAAACCCGATAAAAATTCAACACTTGAAAGTTTTTCGTGCCGGGAAAAAGTGAGTTAATGATATCCGCTCGAACATTTTTATAGTTTCTAAATATCCAGAAATAAAAACCAAATTAAATTTTCCGATCGAATCTTCGATTACAAAATAAACCCCAGATTACTCAACACTTGAGTCACTTTAAAAATACCCAGAAGCATCAACAAGCACCTACGGACATTACTGCATAAAATAATGTTCACACTTCTCTGGTCCCACTGCGGAACCGCCGCCAAAAGTTGGTTGGCGCCGCGGTTCCGCGGCGGTTGTAATGAATTGTGAGCTCGAATTTTATGGTATATCTTAGAATTCCATGCAGATTTTTTTAGGTATTTTTAATACAGAAAAATCACAGTTTTTAAAAATTGTACAGAGAGGGGTCCGTTTCGTCGTATCCGGGTTCGTTCGGAGTTTTAACTTCGTATACACGTCGCCTAATGCTCTAGCTAGGCTATGATACTACTGTAGGGTTCCTAGGCACTCTTGTGAAGGCTCATAAGGCATCAAACATGCCCGAATAAAATTTTAGATGTGCCGAACAACCCAAAACCGGGATCTTTGCTAGATTATTAGGGTTTAACATGCAAGATAACATCTTTAAAACTAAGTGTGAGGGATTACAACTTTTGTAGTCCGCTCCTTCGCTTCACAAGCTCCGAGTAGAAGTCCCTTCGCTGCGATCCACGATCTCCCGGACACAAGAGAGGCTCCATGACTCGAACGATCCATGCTAGCTTGTAGTGTTCCGCTTCTCCGATGATCTACGTCGAAGTTGCTATAACCCAAGCTTTCTCACTCTAATGAGGTGAACACCTTAATTTAATGGGCTAGATTAGATGAGGATGATGGAGTAGTATTTATGCTTTCTTTTTATATCATTTTCTCACAAGAACTCATCACAAAAGAAATCACAAGTGAGCTCTCTCAAAAACTCAAGAGAGAAGAAAATGAAGAATAATGAGAATATGAGATAATACGTTTGTGATGAATAGTAATAAGAGTGTATAATAGATTATGGAACCATGGTCAAGGATGAGAGGCTTAACCTTTGTTGAGAATAAACTAGAGCTAGGGTTTGGTTAGGTTAAGAGTGAGTCATGGATAAGTATCAACCATAATATCTTAACCAAGACAAAATGAAATCCTTCTAGAATAAACAAGAAGGAGATAACCCTAATCAAACCCTAAACTCTTTTTATCATCCCTAAACATGTTTCATAATAAATCATATCATGTCACAATAATATATATCACATATATTATATATTTGCAGCAAAAGTAATAATACAATTAACATATATCGCATATATATCAATGTATTAATCCTGTGAGAAAATAAAATAATAAAGTGAGCCAATATTAGATAATGTAATACAATATATCATATATATCATTATACATTAAATTATCGAATCAACTCTTGATCCGACGATCCGGCTATATCGAATATAACCCACTAATATATCTTGTACCGATTCATCGAATCAACACTTGATCCGATGTCCCTGTTCATATCTAAATTTTGCGAGAATATAGTACGGTATCACATATCGCATTATCCTCGGTCCTACACATATCACATATGTGCCTCTACTCCGTTTTGCCTGAGCCAAGAAACCTCTATGTAGGACTCTAAAGAATCGTCAATACGCCGGTAGCAGGTGATGATCATATCAAACACCCACAAGCTGCAAGCGGTCAGCTAAACGTAACAGCCACCCAGGTATTGAGCGATCAGAAGATCAACAAGCTAGCCTGTCCGTTCTCATGTGAATCCAGTCAGTAACACTCTCGTACTGTCCGGTCTGTTCGTCTGATATGTCGCATATCAAGTCTAGGGGTGGTATACGTCAGACCCCAGTAACCGATAAGTCATGTCGATGTGAGGCTCATAACAGGTCGAGAAACTACTGCTAACGCTTACCAGTATATCTCTATATCAGCCCTGGCCAGGGACTTCCAGTTATAGCCAATCAAACACAGCACAGCATCAACTCCCTATACCGGGAGAGACGAATCCCCTCCTATCGCTCATTGCCTCTATGTGATTCGGGACTGTACCCAAAAGCCACCGTTTTGCACGCCCTCTTGGACGTGGTAAGGTGGAAATCAAAGCACGGTGGGAATCACACAAGACTCTATGACGATCTCGGGTCTACAGACTACCCTGTACCAGTGTCACCGGAGAACTGCCATCTGACGTGTGGTATATCACCATCTGGGAGTTCTCGGCGAGTCCGTCCAGTGTACCCAGTCTCCACTGAGCACCCTGTAAGTCCATGCTACCTCTCCCGGTACTTACGGGGATGCGGAATTTGATGAAAAACAATTTTTCTAGAGGCGGTAACATGGACTCAAAACGGATCTTTGTTAAACTATCTACCTAACCACCTAACTAGGAGTTGTTAACTACTCGGTTAGGGGGTTATACCTTTCTTTCTTGAACTCTTTCGTCTTCGACTCTCGATGGTGTACGGATCGGCTTCACCCTGTCGTCTCCTTGCGCCGAAGATCGATCCACCCGAAAGCTTCTACCTTTGGCTTCTTCTTCGAACTTTGAAGAAACTAGTTCACTCGGTTTGCTAAACCTTGTGAACTAGAGTGAGTAGAGGAGAGTGTGTTGGGATTTTTCGCTATGGTTCTTGCTTCTCAACACATGAGACAAATGAACCATAGGCTAGAGAGAGGGAGAGCAAGAGGAAGAGGGTGAGAGCTCAAAAACAAGAGAGAGAGTGGAAATGAGAGAATGAGCAAGACTTTTCTCTCTTGGCTCTCATAATCCAAAGCCATCATAACAAATAATAGCAATCAAGTATTATGTGATGGTTTAAATCAAAATAGCCATATCATTTCATGCACTCATTTTGCACAAGATAAACAAGCAAGCAAAAGTCTTTGCCATGAAATGATAGCTATTGTCATGATGATGGTCAACTAGTCCAACCTAGTCAACCGGTCAACAAAGTCAACAAGTCAACAAAGTCAACCCCTTAACAACCATGTCACTATAATACTTAATTAATATTATTGTTAATTATATTTCATATTCTCATTAGGGTTTAGCAAAAGTCAATAGTCAACAGTCAACAGTCAACAACCCTAATGAGAATCCTCTGCCTCTGTCTCTCCGTCAACTGTGCATACACATCCGCATCCGTGTTCCGAGGAACACGAATACATACTAGATAAAACCAATCCCAAAACGTATACTAGGATCTGGCTTAAACCAAAGCCCGCTAGTGTTAACTGTCCGGACACTAAACGTGCACAAGTGCACGGATGTGACCGAACCCTGCCGCAAAACCATGCGACCTGTCGCAAAACCATGCGACCTCTACTCTTTTGCCTAAAGGCGAATAGCTTTCTGTGTGGGACTCTAAAGACTCGACACTACGCAGGCAGTAGGTTTAACCACAGACTGCAAGCGGCACTAGCTGTGCGTAACGGTCCCCACGTAGATGCCGACAAGAAGACTGACGAGGTGAAACCCATCTGAACTCCTACTGAGTCTGACTGTAACAGTCTCCGTACAGTCCGGTCTGTTCGTCTGATACATCGCATGGCCGGCCTAGGGGGCGGTAAACGTCAGTCCCCTAATAGCGGTACAAGTTGTGTCGGAGTGAATCCCAGAACACCCTGAGATAACACTGGAAACCTACCAGTATATCTCGCTTGCCCTGGCCAGGGACTACTCGTGTAATGGCTCTCCTAGACACAGCGCGATGTCAACCCCCAATACCGGGAGAGACGAATCCTGTCTAACCGTCACTGCCTCCAAGTGCTTCGGGACTGCACCCAACTACTACATGTTTGCACGACTCCTTTGAGCCGTGGTAGGGTAGTAATCTAAGTACACTGGGAACACATTCGAGGCGAAGTGATAGTTTCAAGTCAGCGGACTAAGCCGTACTCATGTCACCTGGGAACTGATAACTGACGATAGGTATAGTACCAACTAACAGTTCCCGACGAGTCTTGTCCAGTGTACTCGTAACCCAACGAGCACCCGCATACTATCTCCAGTACGACGTACTGATGGCTGTGGGACAGACCATCTCCCACACTGGGATGAGAAGCGCATACGCTAGTCTACTAATGTGTATACAGTGGGAGTATCGATGCCCTGTCTCGATAGTCCTGCGACTAGGGACCTGCATAAGGATGTGCTTATAGATTACCCAGCCCCCACTAGTGTGACTGCCATCACAACGCTGGTAATCAAGCAAAGATCCTAAGGGCTCCACTAATGTGTATAGGTGATATGCTAAAATAAACACATGTACACATTGAAGTAGAAACAAACCAAGTAGCATACTACTATATTGAGCAAGATTGTTTATACAAGGTGAATATCCCAAGCTTCCATTAAGTAATATACAAACTAGTATGATACAGTAATGGCCTCTAGGGCATATACGCTAACAATCTCCCACTTGCACTAAGGCCATGTACTGGCGTATCGAAGACCTATCATCTCGATTAGCCGCTCGAACTGAGTCTGGGGTAAGGCCTTTATGAGTGGATCAGCAGTGTTATCTTCCGTAGAAACTCTCCGAACCTCGATCTCTTTGCGACCCACGATCTCCCTGATCAGGTGATACCGCCTTAAGATGTGTCTGGACTTCTGATGGGACCTTGGTTCCTTTGCTAAAGCTATAGCCCCGTTGTTGTCGCAATACAGAGGTATTGGAGCAACAATGGACGGAACCACCTGAAGTTTAGTTAAGAACTTCCTTACCCAGACAGCTTCTTTTGCGGCATCTGCAGCAGCGATATATTCCGCTTCCATCGTCGAGTCAGCAACGGTTTCCTGTTTGGAACTCTTCCAACACACCGCCCCTCCGTTAAGGGTAAAGACATAACCCGACATGGACTTGGAATCATCCTTGTCACTTTGGAAGCTGGAATCAACAAAGGCCTCGATCTGGAGGTCTTTTCCGCCATACACCAAGAACATCTCCTTAGTCCTTCTCAGGTACTTGAGAATGTTCTTTACTGCTATCCAATGTTTCTCCTCAGGGTTTGACTGATACCGGCTTACCACGCTTAGTACATAAGCTACATCTGGTCTGGTACACAACATCGCATACATTATAGAGCCTACCGCAGAAGCGTGGGGTATAATAGACATGCGCTCCCTTTCCAAATCAGTCTTGGGAGACATCTCTTTGGAGAGGGTGATCCCGTGACAAGCCGGTATATTACCGCGCTTGGAATCATCCATACTGAATCTTTTCAGTATGGTGTCGATGTACCCGGAATGTGAGAGTCCCAGTATCCTTTTGGATCTGTCACGATAGATCCGGATCCCCAGAATGTATGAGGCATCACCCAGGTCTTTCATGGAGAACCTGTGTGACAAGAACCCCTTGACAGATTGTAGCATAGGAATGTCATTTCCTATTAAGAGAATGTCAGCTATGTATAAAACGAGGAATACTACAGTTCTCGCTACAAATCTACTATAGATGAATGGTTCATCTGGATTTTTGATAAAGCCAAATTCCTTGACCGTCTCATCAAAACAGATGTTCTAACTCCGTGATGCCTGCTTTAGTCCATAGATGGACTTAAGCAACTTGCACACCTTTCCGCTGCTCCCACTCTGAATGAAACCCTCTGGCTGGTCCATATAAACACACTCCTCTAAATTTCCATTTAGAAAGGCGGTCTTTACGTCCATCTGCCAAATCTCATAATCGTGGAAGGCAGCAATGGCAAGAAGGATCCGAATGGATTTCAGCATAGCTACTGGAGAAAAGGTCTCGTCATAGTCCAAACCAGGTCTTTAATGAAAACCCTTTGCAACCAGTCTAGCTTTATAGGTCTCAACCTGTCCATCTACACCAATCTTCCTTTTGAAGATCCACTTGCATCCTACGGGTTTTACCCCATCTGGAGCAACGTCCAAAGTCCATACTTTGTTGGTGTACATGGACTCCATTTCGGTCCGCATTGCATCCAGCCATTTTACCGAGTCAACACTCTGAATGGCCTGCTGGAAGCTAGTCGGCTTCATAATCTATGATGCAATCCTCTCTATCCCCGTCTATGAGAAAACCGTAGTATCTCTCGGGTGGATGAGACTGCCTACTACTCCTGCGGAGCGGCGTAGGAATGTCCTGTTCTTTTGAACCCTCTGGTTCTACTAAGCTTTCAGTAAAAGTCTGTGGTTCTGGAATTTCGTCCAGTTCTATTTCGCTCCCACTTGTTTCCTTTTCTAAGAACCGGTGTTCCAGAAAATGGGCATTATGAGAAACAATGATCTTTTGTTTCTCTGCGTAATAGAAGAGATACCCCCTGGAGTTCTTTGGGTATCCCACAAACTTGCACAGTACTGAGCGTGCCTCGAGTTTGTCCGCATGCTGCTTTTTGACAAAAGCCGGACAACCCCAGATCTTCAGATATTGAAGATAGGGTTTCTTCCCACTCCATATCTCATATGGTGTGGTAGGCACAGTCTTAGTCGGAACTCGGTTCAAAAGGTATGCAGCTGATTCTAGTGCATATCCCCAGAATGATCGCGGTAACTCAGCGTTACTCATCATGGACCGTACCATATCCAATAGGGTTCGGTTCCGTCTCTCCGATACACCGTTATGTTGCGGAGTGTATGGAGGAGTAAGCTGAGAGAGAATTCCGTTCTCTTTTAAATAGTCCAGGAACTCAGCACTCAAGTATTCACCTCCTCTTCGGACTTATGTTTCATTAAGAAGACATAACCGTACCTTGAAAAGTCATCCGTAAAAGTAATGAAGTAAGAATAACCGCTTCGCGCATGTGTAGACATTGGACCGCACACGTCGCTGTGTATGAGTCCCAAGAGCTCGCTCGCTCTTACTCCGTGTCCAGTGAACGGAGTCTTTGTCATCTTTCCTTTAAGACAGGATTGACAAGTGGCATACGATTGATATTCGAACGGATTCAAATATCCTTCTGTATGTAACTTCGTCAACCTTCTCTCATTGATGTGACCCAGTCTACAATGCCATAAGAAAGTCTGATTTATTTCCGGAGACTTTCTTTTGTGTGTATTCTGGACATTGAAAATCTGTGGTTGGTTTAATACGTATATACCATTGCTTAATGTACTTGACCCAATTAGAACTTGATTAAGATGAATGTTCACAACATTACTTACAAATGCAAATTCATAACCTTCTTTAGATAATAAAGATACAGAAATGATATTACAAGTTGCATTGGGTACAAAATAGCAATTACGCAAAACCAAAACATGTCCATCTGACAAGCCCAGCTGATAGTCCCCCACGGACTCAGCATCCATGCCAGCTCCGTTTGCAACTCTGAGGGTCATATCACCTGCCTTCAAAACCCTACGCTTTCTCAGTGCCTGCAAAGAATTACAGATATGAGATCCTGATCCGGTATCCAATACCCAGGAAGTAGAGTTTATTGAAAGACAGTTTTCAATAACATACACACCTGAAGCTGAAGCAGCAACTTGCTTCAGTTCCTGTGTCCTGGCTTTCCAAGCCCTGCAATCTTTCTTCCAGTGACCACTCTTATGACAGAAAAAGCACTCTTCCTTATCCACAAGCCTTGCCGCTACCTTTGTTGCTTTTGCTTTTGCTTTTCCCTTCGTATCCACTTTACTAACACCGCCCCTTGGTTTGGCGGAGGCTTTCATCTTCTTTCCCTTGGCTTTTGCCTTGGACCTAGAAGATGAAGATCCTCCTACAAACAAAGTGTATGTTTCCCTACCTTTCTGTAGGGTGCCCTCTGCACTCCTCAGCATTTTGAGGAGTTCTGAAAGTTCAACTTTTTTTTCTTGTAAGTTGAAGTTCAGGATAAACTGGGCGTAAGTGGAAGGAAGGACTGGAGAATCAAGTCCGTATAGAGCTCGTTCTCTAACGTGGTCCCAATTTCCGCGAGCTCCTCAATGATGCCAATCATCTTAAGCACGTGTTCCGCTACCGATGATCCGATGGCCAACCTTGCCGAATATAACTTTTTCGACACTTCGAATCTTGCGATACGAGATTGCTCTCCATACAGTTCTTTTGTATGGAGAAATATGGATTCGAGGTCCATATTCCCATGCCTCCTCTGATGTTCGTTGTCCATAGAGGCAAGCACGAGGCACCTGGCCTTCGCTCAATCGATCTCCCAAGTCTTACGGATTTCCTTATCCGCGATGCTGGAGGTGGGACCGGGACAGGGGGAGCTTTGGTGGTAAGGAGATACCCCAACTTGTCGTAAGTGATTGCCATTTTGACATTCCTGAGCCAATCTTTGTAGTTTGGCCCTGTCAGTATGTTTTTATCTAGTAATAACTTAAGTCCGGTCATGTCGATTGGTCGCTGCAATTAGGAGAGAGAGAAGAAACACTTTAGCACGATGCTCTTACAAGTTTAGAGTGGTTTTTAGTTTGTCTAAACAGGATGGCTCCCGCTGTTTCTCGAATCCCTCCTCAAACCAAAAAAGAAGAATTAGTCAGGATCAATCTCACTGTACAATTCTTGCTTAACCGTTCGGCCAGGCTGGTGTCGGTACTTCGATGGAGGTTTTCCAACGCTTTCGCGAAGTTCCTTAATTTAAGAACCTCTTTTCCCTCGGGGCGTAGCCCCGCTAACACCTTTCTAGACACCTACTTGGTTTATAGCATTGATCGTTAAGTGAGAAATTTCCCGAGGAGTAGCATATACTCACAGTAGGATCGGGATCCAAATATCATCGCGTGACGAAACTGAAGGAATCCTACCAGAATCATCACACTCCAAATGGTATGCAACACTAGCAAGTTTCAGTTCTTTTGAAACTCCCGATGTGGATTTTTGCCCCATGCTCTTATAACCTTGACTTTGGCCAAAATATCATAAGTCACATGTCAAGTTCTACCCGTTATTCTCCAGGTTAATTTGGACCCACCCGTACCTACCCTTGACTTTGGCCAAAATGGCAGTACGACTGTCCCAAACCAACGCATCTATCTATGCTACACATGAATACCCAATAGCTACCAATCACTATGCCTTGACTTTGGCCAACATACATAGCTTGAATACTATTGACTATTCATGTGAAACGACAGAGGGTTACGAATGGTTTTGGCGAAACCGTGAACGTAGTGAAATTGATATAATCGAAGGAACGAGATAGCTTTTAAAAGGAGTGGCTCAAACTCCGCATTTAAAAATTGGTTTTGAAAAGAACCGAGTGGTTTTTCGAAAGTGTTCCAACGACTTTTACTTGGTTTATTTTCTTGCATTAGTTCTTTTAATGCGTGTTATTCTTGGATTAGTTCTTTTAATGCGTCCCATCAATTAATCCTACCATTGCAGAAAACAACCAAAATATGACGTACGCTTATGCCATTCGCATTCGCCACGGGGCCCCGTCATTACCCGTTAGGTTACTTAACTAACGACAGAGCGGGGGCTAGGCTAGCGCGGCTGTAAAACATAAGCAACGCCTAAATAGTATCATATATAGATATACAGCAATGATAGCCATTTCAGATCACAGATGAACACATTGGATTTACTAGGAACCCGCAATTCGTACGAGCCTGTAACGAAAAGCCGATTACACGGTCGTGGTGAATAGCCAATACCCCACCCAAGACCACTACGGGTGCGGCAAACTACCCGCCAAGTACCCGAAGCGAAGCAACCTCCCTCAACCCCGTGAGTAGGCCACTCGGCACTTCGGGATACCCGGTAGTTTGTGCACCCCCTCCATGGGTCTATACTAGGAGCAAAAACAGTAAAAAGAAATTATACAATGACGGCTACAACCTCGACCCGTTTGTGCGGCCATATAAATAATTATTACATCAATTTACATGAATTGAAAGAAAAGATAACTCTCGTCTCACAACCCCCGGCTATTCACCCGCGACAATCCAATGAATTCATATACACATACCAATAACATTGCAGATCACAGATTTGTATAACCCCCACTAATCGACATATAGCGATTAGCAGACGTTCAATACAAATATCACATCACAGATAAAAACCCGTCAGCTTAAGTCTTTAGAAGTTCGATCAAAAATACGGATTTTTAGGCCCCAAACACAAATTTTCTTTCTGGAAAATCTGGGCTGAAAAGACATATTCCGAAAATCCCAAAACAACCCCAGAAACACACTGCACAAAATTTGGACCTCGGCCGAGTCAACTCGGCCGCGGAACCGCGGTGGGAGCGTGCTCCCGCCGCGTTTCCGCGGCGCTTTAACCGGTTCGTGGGACCATATTTTGTGGGTGTTTAATAAAAAGCCTGAGACGATTTTTAAGATGAAATTTATCAATTTTTTAACAGAAAAAAAATAGGCAGAAACTTGACATATCGGGTTCGTTTCGCGACTTTTTCTTTGATCGATCTTCTAGTTACTTTGCCAACATGTTAGATAGAGTTTAACTAGGCTCTGATACCACTGTAAGTCCATGCTGCCTCTCCCGGTACTTATGGGCATGCGGAATTTGATGAAAAACAACTTTCTAGAGGCGGCAACATGGACTCAAACTGGATCTTTGTTAAACTATCTACCTAACAACCTAACTAGGAGTAGTTAACTACTCGGTTAGGGGGTTATACCTTGCTTTCTTGAACTCCTTCGTCTTCTACACTTGATGGTTGTACGGATCGGCTTCACCCCATCGTCTCCTTGCGTCGAAGATCGATCCACCCGAAAGCTTCTATCTTTGGCTTCTTCTTCGAACTTTGAAGAAACTCGTTCACTCGGTTTGCTAAACCTTGTGAACTAGAGTGAGTAGAGGAGAGTGTGTTGGGATTTTTCTCTATGGTTTTTACTTCTCAACTCATGAGACAAGTGAACCATAGACTAGAGAGAGGGAGAGCAAGAGGAAGAGAGTGAGAGCTCAAGTCAAGAGAGGGAATGGAAAATCATAGAATGAGCAAGACTTTTCTCTCTTGGCTCTCATAATCCAAAAGACATCAAAAACAATAATAGCAATCAAGTATTAGTGATGGTTTAAGCTACAATAGCCATATCATTTCATGCACTCATTTTGCACAAGATAAACAAGCAAGCAAAAGTCTTTGCCATGAAATGATTGCTATTGTCATGATGATGGTCAACTAGTCCAAACTAGTCAACCGGTCAACAAATCAACAAGTCAACAAAGTCAACCCCTCAACAACCATGTCATTATAATACTTAATTAATATTATTGTTAATTACATATCATATTCTCATTAGGGTTCGGCAAAAAGTCAATGGTCAACAGTCAACAGTTAACAACCCTAATGAGAATCCTCTGCCTCTGTCTCTCCGTCAACTGTGCATACACACCCGCATCTGCGTTCCGAGGAACATGAATACATACTAGATAAAACCAATCCCAAAACGTACACTAGGATCTGGCTTAAACCAAAGCCCGCTAGTGTTAACTGTCCGGACACTGTACGTGCACAAGTGCACGGATGTGACCGAACCCTGTCGCAAAACCATGCGACCTGTCGCAAAACCATGCGACCTCTACTCTTTTGCCTAAAGGCGAATAGCTTTCTGTGTGGGACTCTAAAGACTCAACACTACGCTGGCAGTGGGTTTAACCACAGACCGCAAGCGGCACTAGCTGTGCGTAACGGTCCCCATGTAGATGCCGACAAGAAGACTGACGAGGTGAAACCCATCTGAACTCCTACTGAGTCTAACTGTGACAGTCTCCGTACATTCCAGTCTGTTCGTCTGATACATCGCATGGCGGGCCTAGTGGGCGGTAAACGTCAGTCCCCTAATAGCGGTACAAGTCATGTCGGAGTGAAGCCCAGAACACCCTGAGATAACACTGGAAACCTACCAGTATATCTCGCTTGCCCTGGCCAGGGACTACTCGTGTAATGGCTCTCCTAGACACAGCACGATGTCAACCCCCAATACCGAGAGAAACGAATCCTGTCTAATCGTCACTGCCTCCAAGTGCTTCGGGACTGCACCCAACTACTACCTGTTTGCACGACTCCTTTGAGACGTGGTAGGGTAGTAATCAAAGTACAGTGGGAACACACTCGAGGCGAAGTGACAGTGTCAAGTCAGCGGACAAAGCTGTACTCATGTTACCTGGGAACTGATAACTGACGATAGGTATAATAACAACCAGTCAGTTCCCGACGAATCCTGTCCCGTGTACTCGTAACCTAACGAGCACCCGCATACTATCTCCAGTACGACGTACTGATGGCTATGGGACAGACCATCTCCCATTCTGGGATGAGAAGCGCATATGCTAGTCTACTCCGGAGTATCGATGCCCTGTCTCGATAGTCCTGCGACTAGGGACCTGCATAAGGATGTGCTTATAGAATACCCAGCCCCCACTAGTGTGACTGCCATCACAACGCTGGTAATCAAGCAAAGATCCTAAGGGCTCCACTAATGTGTATAGGTGATATACTAAAATAAACACATGTACACATTGAAGTAGAAAAAAACCAAGTAGCATACTACTATGTTGAGCAAGATTGTATATACAACTGTGAATATCCCAAGTTTCCATTAAGTAAAATACAAACTAGTATGATACAGTAATGGCCTCTAGGGCATATACACTAACAGAACCTTGGAAACATATGAGAAAAGAATACAAGTTACAAAATAGGTTTAAAGTTGTCATGGTTCATATTTGAGTAATTAACCCATTCTTATTTGTAATTATCATTAATTAAAAGTATTAGTGAAAACTTATAATAATATTTAAAATAATTAATTAAGGAAAATTATTTAAGTAAAGTAGCAATTTACAAGTGACTAAATAAATACCAAATACTAGCACTTTCGTAGTTAAAATAGGTGTATTTAAGTCTATATTGAAAAATAATTATAGTTAAATTTTACGAAAAATTTGATTTATATTACCGGTTATCCGAAATTTCACCAAAAGGATTTATTTATTTATTTTTAAAACGTTACAATTTTCCCCCCTTAAGGAAATTCGGCCCCCGAATTTAAATCTAATTACACGTACCCTCGAAGAGATGGGGATATTCCTTCCTCATCTCGACCTCGACTTCCACGTGACCTCTTCACCGTTCGGGCCACGCAAAAGAACCAATATGGTCGGTATGACCTCGGACCTCAGTTTCTTCACCTGCCGATCTAAAATGACTATCGCCTACTCGGCTAAAAAAAAGATTGCGCTCCTGCTGGATCGTCTGATGCTGTATCGTGTGAGCGGGGTACGGAAGGTACTTGCGGAGCATCGATACTTCAAACACGGAATGAACACTCGGAAAGCTAGGTGGAAGAACCAAACGATAAGCAACCGTGCTGATACGCTCGAGAATCTCGAAAGAACCCACATATCTGGAACTACGACTTCCTTCCTTTCCGAATCTCAACATGCCCCTTATTGGAGAAACCCTCAAGAAAACATGATCGCCAACGGCGTCTATCAGCATTAAACTTCTGCCTGCTCTAGGCCGCTCTTATCCTATTCCAAATCAACTGAATCCTTTCGGTTATTTCCTGTACAATATGTGGCCCTAAAATACTGCTCTCACTGAGCTCTATCCAACAAACGAGCGATCGACATCTCTTCCTATAAAACGCCTCAAAGGGTGTCATCTAAATCTTCTCCTGAATGCTGTTATTGTAGGAAAAATCTTATCAAGGGCAAATGAAAACCCAATGCCACGAAATCTAGAACGCAAGCTCGGAGTATGTCCTCAAGATCTGAATAGTCCTCTCTGATTGACCGTTGGTCTGCGGATAGAAAACTGCGCTGAAACTCAATTGGTGTCCAACGCCTCCTGAAGTTCCAGCCATAGTCAGCTGGTGAACTGGGTGTCCCAGTCGGACACAATATAAGTCGAAACACCATGTAGTCGCACAATCTCATCGACTTACGTCTGAACATACTGAACAAATCCGAAAATGGTCTTGACTGGCAGAAATGAGCTGCTTTCGTCAATCGGTCTACGATCACTCAAATAGAGTCATACTCTCGACTGGTCCTAGGTAGACCCACAACAAATTCCATAGAAATCTGCTCCTATTTCTACCTCAAAGTGGGTAAAGGTTGTAACTCTCCTGCTGACCCCTGATGCTCGGTTTTGACTCGCTGACAAGTCAGCATCCCGAAACAAAGTCTTTGACAGTTCTCTTTATCCCTTCCTATCAGCAATCATCTCTCAAGCCATAGTACACCTTGGTGGAAACCGGATGAACACTATATATCGACTAGTATGCGTCCTCTAAAATCTTGCGTCTTAGTCCCTCGGAATCTGGCACACATAGTCGAGTCCCAAATCGTAATACTCCCTAATCATCAATCATAAACTGTGAATCTCTGCCCTATCAAACTCGTTCCATGATCTCTGACCCATGAACATCATCGGACTATGCCTCACGGATACAGTCAAATCACTGTGGACGTGCACGGACACTGGTAAGTTGTTCCCCCGGTCGACGTAACTCGAACAGTACTCGGCTATCACAAGAAATCTGCTAAACTGTCGTCGACTGTCTCTGAATTGTGGTCGAACAACAAAAGCTACCTCGGGGCCTCCAACTCAAAGCATCTTCCACAACATCCGCCTTACCCGGACGATAAAAATCTCACATTCATAATCTTTCACTAGCTCTATTCATCGGCGCTGTCTTAAATTCAGATCTTGCTGCAGAAAGAATGTAATCTAAACTCTTGTGGTCCGTGAATATCTGGCATGACTCTCCGTATATGTAGTGTCTCCAAATCTTAAGTGTAAAAACCACCACAGCTATTTCTATGCCATGCATAGAATAATTCTGCTCGTGCTTCTTCAATTGCCGAGAAGCATAGCAATAACCAATAAAACCGCCTGATCCTAAAGGCCAAGATAATACTGGCGCCGTAATCAAACGAGTCTTCAACTGCTGAGCTCTGCTCGCATGCTTCGGTCCAAAGAAAAAGGAACTCCCTTCCGGGTCAACCCGATCAACATTGCAGCTATATGCGAAAATATTGTATGAAATATCAGTAGTATCCGTCCAAACCCAAAATGCTACGAACTTCCATCACCGATACAGGTCTGGGCCAGTGCTGAACGACCTCGATCCTCCTCGGTTCCATACTTATCATCTCTCTTAACATCGTGACCCAAGAAGTCAACACTATCCAAACAGAAAACACATTTGGATAATTTAGTGAATAACTGGCGCATCAAATGTTAGTGTATATGCCCTGGAGGCCATTACTGTATCATACTAGTTTGTATATTACTTGATGGAAGCTTGGGATATTCACAGTTGTATAGACAATCTTGCTTGAAATGGTAGTATGCTACTTGGTTTGTTTCTGCATTAATGTGTGCATGTGTTTCTTTTAGCATATCGCCTATACACATTAGTGGAGCCCTTAGGATCTTTGCTTGATTACCGGCTTTGTGATGGCAGTCACACTAGTGGGGGCTGGGTAATCTACAAGCACATCCTTATACAGGTCCCTAGTCGTAGGATTATCGAGATGGGGCATCGATACTCCGGAGTAGACTAGCGTATGCACTTCTCATCCCAGCAGGGGAGACGGTCTGTCCCACAGCCGTCAGTATGTCGTACTTGAGATAGTATGCGGGTGCTCGTTAGGTTATGAGTACACTGGACAGGACTTGTCGGGAACTGTTGGTTGGTACTATACCTATCGTCGGTTATCAGTTCCCTGGTGACATGAGTACAGCTTAGTCCACTGACTTGACACTGTCACTTCGCCTCGAGTGTGTTCCCACTGTACTTTGATTGCTACCCTACCACGGCTCAAAGGAGTCGTGCAAACAGGTAGCAGTTGGGTGCAGTCCCGAAGCACTTGGAGGCGGTGACGGTTAGACATGATTCGTCTCTCCCAGTATTGGGGGTTGATATCGCGCTGTGTCTAGGAGAGCCATTATACATAGTCGTCCCTAGCCAGGGCAAGCGAGATACATTGGTAGGTTTCCAGTGTTATCTCAGGGTGTTCTGGGTTACACTCCGACACGACTTGTACCGCTATTAGGAGACTGACGTTTACCACCCCCCTAGGCCTGCCATGAGATATTCTCAGACGAACAGACCGGACTGTACGAAGATTGTCACATACAGGCTCGGTAGGAGTTCGGATGGGTTCACCTCATCAGTCTTCTTATTGGCATCTACCTGGAGACCGTTACGTACAGCTAGTGCCGCTTGCAGTCTGTGGTTAAACCCACTGCCAGCGTAGTATCGAGTCTTTAGAGTCCCACACAGAGGGTTATTCGCCTTTGGGCAAAATAGAGTAGAGGTCGCATGGTTTTGCGACGGGGTTCGTTCACATCCGCGCACTTGTGCACATTTGGTGTCCGGACAGTTATTACTAGCGGGCTTTGGTTTAAGTCGGATCCTAGTATATGTTTTGGGGTTAGTTTTTTCTCATTGTATTCGTGTTCCTCGGAACACAGATGCGAGTATGTATGCACAGTTGACTGAGGCAGAGGCAGAGGATTTTCATTAGTGTTGATGACAGTTGTCTTTTTCCAAACCCTAATGAATATGTGAAATATCATTTATAATGTTAATTAAAAGGAAATTGAGTTATGGTTAGGGTTGTTGACCTTTTGACCAAGGTTGACTTGTTGACCAAGGTTGAAACTTTGCCTATCATCATTTCACACCAAAGATGCTCTTTGATCTTAGCAAAATCATTAAATGTGAAATGATAATGGTCTTATCAAACCAACCATCACCTTTTTCATTTTGATTAATATTATAAATTTGATAATTCACATATATGTGATATGGTTGTAAATTTCTTATGATAATCTCATTCTCATTCTCTCTCATCCTTTGCTCTCCCTCTTCCTCTAGCTCAAGGCAAAATCTCTCATGAGTTGAGAACCATTTGCCTTGGAGATAAAACACCAAAACTCATCTCTACTCATCCTAAGGTTGAAGGTTTAGCAAACCTAATACTTTAGTTACCTCAAGTTCGAGGAAGGAGCTCAAGGTAGAGGCCCTCGGGTGGATCTTTCTTCGGCAAGAGAAGGCGACGAGGAGAACCATCCAACCCACTCCAAGGAGAAGAAGAGAAGGAGTTCAAGACTAGGAATAACCCCCTAACCGAATAGGTAAAGCTCGTTGTTGTTGCTAGTGTGATGTTTAGCAAAGATCCGGGTTTTCTAGTCCATGTTACCATAAACCCTAAAAATCGTTTTTCACCGTTTCCGCAACCCCGAAAGAACCGGGAGAGGTAACGTGGACTTACAGTGGTATCAGGGCCTAGCTAAACACACACTAGCATGTTAGCAAAGTATCTAGAATTTCGATCAGACAAAAAACCGCAAAACACGTCAAAAATATCAACTTTCTGCCGATTTTTATTTCTGTTCAAAAACTAATTAATCACATACTAAAAGTCGGCTGAGGATTTTTACAGAACACACAAGAAAATTGGTCCAGTGACTCGGTCAACTCGCCACGGAACCGCGGCAAGAGCATGCTCTTGCCGCGGATTCGCGGCCGAGTTGACTCGGCCGTGGGTCAATCTTCTTGCAGTGTTCTTATATTGGTTTTGGGATTTTTAGGATGGTTTGTTTCTGCCCAGAATTTTCAGAGAACAAATTTGTTTTTGGGGTGGTTACAAATCCGTATTTTGATCAATCTTCTCTAGACTTTGGCAAATGGGTTATATCTGTGATGTTATATATGTATTGAACGTCTGCTAATCGCTATACGTCGATTAGTGGGGGTTATACATATCTGTGATCTGTAATGTTGATGGTTTGTGTATATGAATTTGTTGGATTGTTGCGGATGAATAGCCAGGGATTGTGAGATGAGAGTTTTTTTATCTTTCAATTCATGTAATATGTAATTTGATGTAATATTATTTGTATGGCCGCACATCCGGGATGAGGTTGTAGCCGCCATTGTATAAATTTCTTTTACTATTTTTTGCTCCTAGGATAGACCCAAGGTGGGGTATACAAACTACCGGGTATCTCGAAGTGCCAAGTGGCCTACTCACGTTGTTGAGGGAGGTTGCTTCGCTTCCGGTACTTGGCGGGTAGTTTGCCGCACCCGTAGGGGTCTAGGGTAGGGTATTGGCTATTCATCGCGACCGTGTAATCCGCTTTTCGTTACATGCTCGTACGAAACACGGATTCCTAGTATATCCAATGTGTTCATCTATGATCTGGAATGGCTATCATTGCATCTGACGAATGTATATATCTATATATGATATCTATTTAGGCGTTGCTTATGTTTTGCATCCGCACTAGTCCAGCCCCCGCTCTGTCGT
This sequence comes from Agapanthus africanus, assembly GCA_030015575.1. NCBI lineage: Eukaryota > Viridiplantae > Streptophyta > Magnoliopsida > Asparagales > Amaryllidaceae > Agapanthus > Agapanthus africanus. Next base: position 297,359,898 of record JASDDO010000008.1, read on the forward strand.
TAGTTAAGTAACCTAACGGGTGATGACGGGGCCCCGTGGCGAATGCGGATGGAATAAGCGTACGTCATATTTTCTTTGTTTTCTGCAATGGTAGGATTAATTGATGGAACGCATTAAAATTAATGCATGAAAATAAACCAAGTAAAGTCGTTAGAACACTTTCAAAACCACTCGGTTCTTTTCAAAAACCAACTTTTAAACACGGAGCTTGAACCACTCCTTTTGAAAGCTATCTCGTTCCATCGATTATATCAAGTTCACTATGTTCACGGTTTTGCCAAAACCATTCGTAGCCCTCCGTCATTTCATATGGATAGTCAATAGTGTTCAAGCTATGTTTGTTGGCCAAAGTCAAGCCACGGTGTTTGGTAGCTATTGGATATTCATATGCAGCATAGATAGATGCGTTGGTTTGGGACAGTCGTACTGCCTTGTTGGCCAAAGTCAAGGGTAGGTACGGGTGGTGATTGTTACGAAAAAGTGTGTTTGTAGTAGTTAACCGCAATCAATAACGGTGTCGCGCGTAGCTAGACCGAGATGAGTACGGGTCGTCCTCAGGGAAACGTGGAGCCTTTTACTCTTACTTTAGATGTATTGAAAAAGAGAGGAGGAAATAAGAATTTTGTGAAAAGTTTCTAGATCTACGTTAAGCAAGAATGCAAAAATATAGATCTAGATTATATTAGAGATGTAGACAATATAATAAGAGGGCTTGTAGGGTTCGTTAGGATTTAGTAGTCATGGACGACTAATTAAAAGTTACCCTTTTTATCAATTAATAGATTTATAACTAGAACGACAGTGATGCGTGTAGATTAGGGTTTCTGGAGGGAAAAGGAATCCTACTCTTAACCCTTACCTCGACACGGAACTCCGTTCATATCTAGCCTTTACCAAAACAATCATTAATCTAATCTCTAATCGCGGCCGGAACTAACAAAGAATTGTTAGCGCGCCCGATAAGGATGTTAATGATTCTTTTGATAAAGTTCATAAACTTTATAGGACTTAAAAAGGGTTTAGAGATGTTCATCGTCCATTAGCCTACCCTAATCCTACGAACCCTAACAAGCGGAGAATTACTCGTGCATGTTGGGAGAAGAAGATGAAAAGACAGAGAGGGAAAACATAATGTAAAATGCAAAAGAATAAAATAAAACAACTACCTTTATTAATCAACTTGAACAATGTACACTTTATTCCTTAGAAAATGATTACAAAACTAGTTGCTTCTCGATCTCTTCCAAGTAGGTAGATGAACCGTTGATGATCAGCCTGGATGCGTGAGTCGTCTGGGACTTCGTGATCGCGTCGGCTTGATGATTTTTTCCAAGAGGCTCTCGGTGCATTTTTATAGTGCAAAGCCAGAATCTTTTGCTTCAAAAGTTGGTAAAATATAGAATATATTCATACCCAAAAATCTCCAACTCTATCTCCTCTATACTGCCGCGGATCCGCGGCCCAAGGGGGGTTTGGCCGCGGATCCGTGGCCAAAGGTCAGGATCAATTGATGAAATTTTTAGGGCTTGCTTCTTGTGACATGTGGCAATCCTGGGCACCTTCAGAATCTGGAAATCTTCTCGTGGTTGCTGCCAGACTTGGACTCTAAGTTTTGCTTCTTAATTAGGCAAGTCTTTTTCAACAAATTGATCTCCTTGATTGTAGTCTTTGAAAAATTCTGCACACTTGGAAAATTTTCTGCACGACAATCTTAAATAATATTTAGTAGACTTAGTTCTACTAGGATTAGGTTAATGAATTTATTTGCATACATTTCCCTACCAAATGCTAATTATAATATATCAACACATGCTAAATAGTATTTTTACACATAAACCTTCATATGTATGATATATTATAATAAAGTCCTTTTTAATATGAAAATGGTAGGAAAAATGTAATAACAAATGTACAGTTTTATCAACTGAACAAATACCCCCAAACTTATCTTTGATCGTCCCGAGCAAACTAGTTTATTCAATAAGAGAAAAAGAAAGGAGAAAGCTAAGCACACTTTCGTAGACAGATATGATTGCACTGATCACGTGCAACAAGCCGTTAAACCTCTAGGTGTCCCTAGTAGGAGGAGTGTTGTCTCCTGAGGGTTTTCAGCGGATTACACCCATAAAATCCAATAACAAAAAAAAGAGATGGTGAAATTTACATATAAAGATAAGAACCATAAAAGAAAGACTTTGAAAATAAGAGTTTCCAACTATACTAGCTTTTCAGTTGTCATGAGCCCTATCTTAATAGTCATGAAAAAATGTTAGAAATCACATCATCCCTCAATAAAACATCGTCTTTATTCTTCATTCCTACCTTTCATCCAAACATTGATCATATACCCGTACGTGTGTGTAAAGAACATCCCTACACTCAGAGAATTCAATTCAAGCTATCATACTCTTGTCCATCTACCTTAGTACTTTTTAATTTGGTGAATATTTAGGGTTGCTCACACACTTTCATGCGACCGTTAATACTTCTTGAGGTACTAACCGACAGATTACTCACGTGCTTGCAGATTCGGTGATAATATTTTCCTCGTCTTGCACCACCTAAGGCTTAGCAGTGACTCCCAGACTTGTTGGCCTTAAGGCACTAGGTGAAGAGGCACCCTCGCTATATTTTTTTATTGCTGCCTTGGCGATAACAAAACCAGTGTTCATTTTTTTCTTTTCACCATTTTTATATTTTCTTCATTTTCTTTTATTTCCTTCATACTTTGGCTTTTAGACAAGAGCATTTCAAGGTATCCTCTACTATCCCGAGTTTCAAGACGTGTGTAAGTGCATATAGTAGGGTATCAACATTCTAATGTTTGGCTTCCAGAATAGAAACTATTTTTCAGACTTATTTTTATCCTCAGATTAGTGACTTCCTTCATCTTACTAACCCTTGGGACAAAAGCTCATAACTACTTATTACTAGTTCGTATAAGAAAACTTCTAATTTTCTTGGTTTTCTTAAACTATTCCTATCTTTTGGATGTAATTTTTTTTACTTTCTACTCTTTTGTTATAAAATATTTTAAATTTTTTAATGCCCAGTGTCAAAGATAATTCAGTGAATACAAACCTCCCCCCCAAACCTGTTTTCAGCAGTGTCCTCACTGATGTAGCCTTTTGAGAACAAGGACCTGTATACTAGGAGAGAGATACAAGGGGTAAAATAATAGTTAAATGAAAAATTCCCCCAAACTTATTCTTTGACACGCACAGATATTCAATCAAATCATTTTTTACTCACCTCCATTCTTAAAATGAGAAAAAGTTATCAAAACATGGAGGTGAGGCGGAGGAAATTTAGTTTTGACGCGGGGTCAGCAGAAAAATACGATTTTAATCTATGCCCATTCACTTTAAAAATCGAACCGTTTTTCAAATTTTCGACTTCAACTACTTCGTGCGGGTGTACATATCGCACCACAAAAGGTCCTTTCCAACGAGATTTAAGCTTACCCGGATGAAGATGGAGACGGGAATCGTAACGAAGGACTTGTTGCCCCGATGTGAAGGTTTTTCTAGAAAGATTTTTATCGTGGAACACTTTAGTCCTGTTCTTTACTATCACTGCATTATCGTAAGCTTCATCGCGGAGTTCGCTTAGCTCATTTAACTGCAGCTTCCGATAGCTGCCTGCATGATCAAGATAAAAATTAAGCTCTTTAATAGCCCACATTGCTTTATGTTCGATCTCGACAGGAAGGTGGCATGCCTTCCCAAACACAAGGCGGTATGGAGACATACCAAGATCGGTCTTATAAGCGGTGCGGAATGCCCAAAGAGCATCCGTCAATTTGGTTGACCAATCTTTACGGTTCTTAGAAACCGTCTTCTCCAATATCTGTTTGATCTGCCTATTTGAGATCTCAGCCTGCCCGCTTGTTTGGGGATGATAGGGCGTAGAAATCTTGTGAGTGATTGAATATTTCCGCATCAAGGCCTCGAAAGACCTATTGCAGAAATGTGTCCCGTTGTCGCTAATGATAGCGCGAGGGTGTCCGAATCGCAAAAAGATATATTCTTTAAGGAACTTAATGACAACTTTGTTGTCATTAGTGCGACACGGTATAGCTTCCACCCACTTCGAGACATAATCAACCGCTAACAAGATATATAGATTCCTAAAGGAGTTGGGAAAAGAGCCCATAAAATCAATACCCCAAACATCAAATATTTCCACAACCAATATATGTTGGAGAGGCATCTCGTTCCTTCGTGAAATCCGACCCAAATGCTGACATCGCGGACAAGTTTTGCAATGTTCAAATGCATTTTTAAATAATGTTGGCCAATAAAAGCCACATTGCAAAACTTTCTCCGCCGTTTTTCGAGGTCCAAAGTGACCGCCGCATGCCTGATCATGACAAAATGATAACACGCTCTTGAATTCATCGTTAGGGACACACCTGCGAATGATTTGATCGGAACAATACTTGAATAGATAAGGTTCATCCCAGTAAAAATATTTTACTTGGGATAGAAATCGAAGTTTGTCTTGTTTCGACCAATCACTAGGAATAAGTCTCGTAGCAAGATAGTTCACGATATCTACGAACCAAGGTTCGTAGGATACATTCAAGAGCTGTTCGTCAGGAAATGATTCATTTATCGGCACGGTCACAGTTGGCGAAGAAGTGATGCGTGAAAGATGGTCGGCTACAACGTTTTCACATCCACTCTTGTCTTTGATAACAATATCAATTTCTCGTAATAATAGGATCCAACGTATTAGCCTGGCCTTTGCATCCTTCTTCGTTAAAAGATGTCGTAGGGCGGAGTGATCTATGTAAACCACAATAGGCGAGCCAATCAAGTAGGGCCTGAATTTCTCTAATGCAAATACAACTGCTAAGAGTTCTTTCTCGGTAGTTGTGTAATTTATTTGTGCATCATTCAAGGTCTTACTTGCATAGTAAATTACATGTGGCATCTTATCAATATGTTGTCCCAAGACAGCACCAATAGCAAAATCTGATGCGTCACACATAAGCTCGAACGGGTGGTTCCAATCCGGAGATGATAGAAATGGGGCTGTAGTGAGTGATTCTTTAAGCGATTCAAAAGCAGCCTCACAATTCGAATCGAAGTGAAATGTAGTATCCTTGGTCAATAGCAGGGTTAAAGGTCTAGCAATTTTGCTAAAGTCCTTAATAAATCTCCTATAAAATTCTGCATGGCCAAGGAAGGATCGTATATCTTTGACGCAGTTGGGACGAGGGAGGTTATGAATGACATCTATTTTAGCTCTGTCAACTTCAATGCCTTTTCGTGAAATTATATGTCCATGTACAATACCTTCTTAGACCATAAAATGGCATTTTCCCCAATTCAAAGTCAAGTTCTTATCCTTACAGCGGGTAAGAACCGCGTCAAGATTACGAAGGCATTGCTCAAAGGAGTCCCCAAAAATGGAGAAATCGTCCATAAAAATTTCTAGAAAATATCCACCATATCTGAAAATATCTCCATCATGCACCGCTGAAATGTAGCGGGAGCGTTGCATAACCCAAAGGGCATGCGTCTATAAGCAAAAGTTCCGAAAGGACAAGTAAAAGTGGTTTTATCTTGATCCTTTTCAGCGATGGGGACCTGATTGTAGCCAGAGTATCCGTCCAAGAAACAGTATTAATCGTGTCCCGCTAATCGTTACAACATCTGGTCAATGAAAGGTAGAGGGAAGTGATCTTTCCTCGTCGCGGCATTGAGTTTCCTGTAATCAATACATACGCGCCACCCAGTTTAGGTGCGTGTTTGGATTAACTCATTTGCCTCATTAGTGATGACCGTGATGCCAGACTTTTTAGGGACCACATGAATTGGACTTACCCATTGGCTATCAGATATGGGGTAAATTATTCCACTATCAAGGCACTTGACGATTTCTTTCTTTACCGCCTCCTTCATAACGGGATTTAACCGTCTTTGTGGGTCTCGGGTTGGTTTGGCTTCATCCATCAGATGTATGTGATGTTCAACAATTAAGGGAATAATCCCTTTGATGTCGGCCATTGTCCAACCAAATGCTTGCCGATTCGATCTCAACACTGCCAAAAGTGCATTCTCTTGCTCTAAGGCTAGAGAAGCGGATATAATCACTGGCAAAGTCTCACTCTCTCCTAAATATGCATATTTAAGATGAGAAGGTAGCGGTTTGAGATCAAGAATTGGCGGAGAGACAATAGAAGGTGGGGTAACGGAATGATATTTGGACTCCTTAAGAGGTTCAAAACTTGCATAAGATATTGACTCGGAAATGCTGCTGACTTTTGCAACGAGTCAACGGGTTCAATCTCAAGGTCGGACTCGTTGAACATATCCTCACTGTGAAGTGGTGCAAAATCAAACGATGTCTCATTAGTGTTGTCGAGAACATCAAAGAAAAGCTCCTCATCCATGCAGCTTTCGGAAGCTATCTCGTGGATGGAACAAACATCCAGCAAATGAGCAGAAGGTTCTGATGGCTGACTTCCTAGCTTGTAAATATTAAGCTCAATTGTCATTTTCCCGAAGGATAAGTTCATAGAACCATTACGACAATTAATCACAGCGTTAGAAGTTGCTAGGAAGGGTCGACCAAGTATTACTGGGATTTGATTGCGTGGGTTTGCCACAGGTTGTGTATCTAAAACAGTAAAGTCCACGGGAAATATGAATTCCCCGACTTTAATTAACACATTCTCTAGTTCGCCCCGAGGTTTGGTGATAGATCAGTCTGCCATCTGGAGAGTACAATGGGCGGGTTTTAACTCTCCAATTCCTAACTGCTCGTATACTGAATAAGGAAGCAAGTTAACGCTAGCGCCTAGATCGAGTAAAGCACAATTAATATTTTTACCCTAATAGAAATAGAGATTGCAGGACAGCCGAGGTCCTTACGTTTCTTTGGTATTTGTTGGGTAAAAGCGGTGCTAACATTACTCGTCATGAAAACCTTCTTAGGCACTTGAGTTTTTCTCTTCCTAGTGCACAAGTCTTTAAGGATTCTTGCAAAAGATGGGACTTGTTGAATAGCATCTAGGAGGGGAATGTTCACGCTAACTTGCTCAAACATTTCCACAATCTTCTCCATTTGCGGGTTAGGTCTGTTGGCCCTTAATCGGTTTGGAAATGGAGCTCGATCAATAAGTTTTGGGTCCAACGTTTGTGGAGAAGACTGTGGCGACGGATTCGATCCTAAAATCGGAGTGGGAGTCGACTTAGATAGATTTGGCGAAATGTTCGAGCCTTGGGGAAAACGGAGAATAGGCTCGGATGAAGATGGATGACTAGACGAATTAGGGGAAGAAGAAGAAGAAGCTGGGGTATCAAATGTGTCACTAACATCAAACTGCTCACCCACACGGTTATTCAGCTCTCTCCCCGATCTCAACGTAATAACGGCATTCATATTATGACTTTGTGAATGGCCGGGATTCGGTAGGGGTTGAGATGGGAGTTTCCCTTTCACTCTCGCACTCATTGCGGCGTTTAACTGTGCGATTTGGTTTTCTAATGATTTAATACTCTCACCTTGGAAGGCGGAGTTTTTCGTTATGGTATCAATAGAAGACCGCATCTCAGCCGAAATTTGCATGGATTGTTTCATGAACATATCCAAAGTTAATGCAAGTGAGTTGTCAGTACCGGCCACTTGTGGTGTAGAAATGTTGGCCGGATTTTGGAAATTCTGTGACTGAAAGGGGGGCTGATTCTGTGGTTGCGGTTGCTGTGGAGGAGGTCTTTGATAATTGCTTTGTTGGTTTTGATTCCAAGCAAAGTTAGGATGATTTCTCCATCCTTGATTGTACGTGGAAGAATAAGGGTCGTTTCTAGGTCGCTGCTGAAAAGCAGCATTAGCTTGAAACGATGCATTCATAGGACATTCTTCCGTTAAGTGTGAAGGATCTGAACAGCAACCACAGATGGTCTTAGGAAGCGTGACCTGATTTAGGGAAAATGATGAGAACTTGTTTTCAATAGCGTCGAGTTTCTTCTATATCGCTGCTATTTCGGTTTTTACTGCGATAGAAACATCGAGCTGGTGAATACATCCCTTAGTTGAAGGTGGTCTTACGCTTTCCCACTGCAACGTGTGTTCAGCAAGGTCTTCCAGATATTTCCAAGCTTCACCGTCGTCTTTAGACATGAAATTGCATTGAAAATTTTTTTCAAGCATCTGCTTTGTCGCTGGATTAATGCCCTCATATATAATTCGACATAAATCCCATCTATTGATTCCATGATGAGGACATTGGACAAGCAGATCCTTGAAATGTTCAAAGCACTTCCAAAATGGTTCATTGGGAAGCTGGGTGAACTGGTTCATCTCGCTTCTAACACAGGCAGTCTTATGGTTTGGGTAAAACTTCTTAAGAAATGCTATGACAAATTCATCCCAATTAGTGATAGAGTGTGCGGCGGTATTATAAAGCCATTTTTCTGCCAAGTCGCACAGTGTGAATGGGAGAAGACGTAAGCGCATAGCATCTAAAGTCAATTGTGAAGTACCCATCATTGCGCATACGTTTTCGAATTTGGTGATGAAAACGTACGCGTCTTCCGACTCAAGCCCGTGAAATTTGGGCAGCAGATTGATGTAGTGGGGTTTAATTTCGAAATTATCCCCATTAGGTGGTGGAAGAGATAGACAAGTGGGAAGAGGACCACGGATAGGATAGCATCTCTCTTGGAGAGAGATGCGTGGTGGATTCTGCGCACCTTCGGGCGGTGGCAGCGTGGTGTTATAATTTGATGGAGTGCCGTCCATCTCGGTCGTGTATGGTGGGGGAAAAGAAGATGAAGAAGTACCGACTTCGGCGTCGTTAGCAGGAACGCGGACAAGACGGGCACTAGGATCCCGTGTCCAGCCTACCATGCACTAAGCGGGTTTAGTGCAAGTGGAAGCGTGTGTGTGATTTAAAATTGGCTTGTTTTGAAAAAGTGGGACTCAAGACAAATCACCCTAAGATGCACAAGCAACCCTAGAACTAAGGTCACCTAGGTCCAGTCTCTAGACCGCTCCTAGACTTCCAAAGGACAAGCCGCAGGATAAATCCTCTACCGCCTCCGTACTACCCTTGTAGCTAGGTAAGTGCCAGGTAAGTGGGAAGGAACCACGGTAGTGGGCCTAATTAAAAACCACTAGCCTTTGACACACTTGCCTAGGCATTACAAAAGTAATGCAGATAAACGATAGATTACCCACGACCTTCCTCTGTCCTTAATGGGCGTGACAGTCCTTAGAGTCTGGTCTAGATATTTTTTAAATTAATGAATGGTTGATCTATATGCTCGGTTTGTGATTTATGGGGCTTAGGAAGGGTGATGAAATCCCCACCTAATCTTGATTTGGTCCTTGCCCCTTAAAGTCCGTATTAAAATATGCAAAACAAAACCAATCATAAAACTTTTGCAAAAAGATTTTTGAGCGGCGCGATTTTGCAAAGAATCCTGTAGAAAATAGATTTTATTGGATTTGAGAGGATAGAGAAGGAGTTGAAAAAGATACCAGAGAATTGCGAACCCTAGATCTCCTGTTTCCTCAAGTCCGTGACTCCAGATCTTCTTGCAAAAAATTCACGCACAAATTGTTAAATATGCAAATTGCAGTTTTGTGTTAATAATGATATGAATCGTCTAAGAATTCAACACAAATAGTAAAAATAAAAAATTACGCACGTATCCCCGGCAACGGCGCCATTTGATTGTTACGAAAAAGTGTGTTTGTAGTAGTTAACCGCAATCAATACTGGTGTCGCGCGTAGCTAGACCGAGATGAGTACGGGTCGTCCTCAGGGAAACGTGGAACCTTTTACTCTTACTTTAGATGTGTTGAAAAAGAGAGAAGGAAATAAGAATTTTGTGAAAAGTTTCTTGTTGGAGATAGTGCCCTCAGAGTCAATTATTGGATCGCAGGTACGTGATTGCAATGATTGCGGAGGACCTATACCGGTAGGACAGCCTTACTCGAGATGATAGTATGCTATCTGGTTTGCCTTTATCAGTCGTGTACAGTTTCAGGTGACTGATCACTGTTACACTTTGATAGAGCCCTTAGGATCTTGCTTTACTACCAACAGTATGATGGCGATCATATACGTGAGAGTTGGGTAGTTTATACGCATATCCTTAATAGTGGTCCCTAGTCGTGGGAGTTTCGAGACAGGGCATCGATACTCCGGAGTAGACTAGTGTATACAGTCGAGACCCCGACGAGGGGCGGTGGCCGGTCTCACAAGCCACTGATGTCAGTTGGATCACCTAAGATGTATACAGGTGCTCATTGGGTTATGAGTACACCGGACAGGACTCGCCGGGAATATGCTAGTTGGTATTATACATATCGTCAGATAGCAGTTCCCTGGTGACATGTATACAGGTTAGTTCATCGACCTGAGGTCGTCATTTGTCTCGTGTGAGTTCCCACTGTGCTTTGATTTCTACCCTACCACGGCTCAAAGGAGTCGTGCAAACAGGTAGTTTTTGGGTACAGTCCCGAGCCACATGGAGGCACGTGAGCGGATCGGCAAGGGATTAGTCTCTCCCGGTATTGGGGGCGAGATCGTGCTGTGTCTAGGAGATCCATTACACAGAGCCTACGGCCGTGGCAGGAGATTTACTGGTAGGTACTCCAGTAGTATCTCAGGGTGTTATTGGGCTACACTCCGACACGACTTATACTGCTATTGGGGGTCTGACGTTACTAGCCCCTTAAGCAGATATGCGATACTCATAGACGAACGGACCGGACTGTATATACATTGTCACTGTTAGGCTCAGTAGGGTTTCTGGATGAGTTCGCTCATCAGCCTCCCTTGAGGTCAGTCCATGGGCAGCCATTACGCATAGCTAGTGCCGCTGACGGTTTGTGGTTAAACCCACTGCCAGGGTACTGACGAGTCATTAGAGTCACCCACAGACAGTTTCCCAAGTTCGGGCGAAACGTTGTTGAGGTCGTATGGTTTATGGTAGGGTTCGGAAAATGCACGTGCGTTTACGCACGTGTCATTTTTCGGGCAGATAATACTGGTCGGCTTTGGTTTAAGCCGGATCCGAGTATTATATTGAGTAGATATAATATCTTTGTCTCAGTTGCATTTGTATTCGATCGTAATACAAATGCGGGTATATTTATACAGTTACGGGGTTATCCTGAAATTCGATTCGGGATCGCATTTGAAAGTTGCCGGTTTCCAGTTTTCTATCAGCCGTCTTTTAACATTCGGTTAAAGACGGATTTATCTTTTCTTGAGATGAGTGTGGAAGGTTCTAGAAGTTTCTAGAAGAGGTGACTAGGTTGAATGGTGTTGATGTTTCATTGGTTGCATTTAATGTATTCATACTTTGTGTTCACACTTTGTGTTCACACTATGTGTTCACACTTTGTGTTCACACATGATATTTGTTCTTGTGGTCACCTCCCTCCTCCTACACTCACCCCCCACCTCCTATAAGATGGCCGGCCCCCTCCCCTCTCTCTCACACACTTGGTTTTTCATTTGGTGAAAAGATTATGATAGTTTTGGGGTGTATGGAAATTTCATTGCTCATTTCATTCCATCACCCGACTTAATTGGCAACTTCATTAACCGTTCGTCCATAGCTTTGGACGGAACGAGACAAAGTCTTCTACTCATTCTCTACATCAATCTTGGTCGTCTCTTTTAGCAAACTTGACGACCGAGTTGCTTCGAGTCAGAGGCGGGAGCCCGTTTAAAGAATCGTTGACATGGTGCCACCTGGACGAGCAGATCGGAGATCGACGAGATCGGAGATCGACGAGATCGGAGCAGCCGCAACGGAGCGTGGGATGATAGTTAAAGAACGAAGGACTCGGATCGTTCGGTATAACCTTTTTACTCTCTTTACAGTTTGTTAGTTTAGCAATAATAGCAGATTGTAACATTTTCAAAAATATAAAATATTAATTTTAGGAATTTTTATAATTTAATATTATTTTATTGATTATTTTAATATTAAATCTATAATTAAATGCAAATAAATAGGAAAAATTTGAGAAAAATTATGGAAAATTCGAAAATAGGATAAATTAGTGAATTTTGACATTTTTAAGTTTTTGTGATTAGTTTGACACTAATTTAGTGCTAATCGCGATTAAAAATCGCTAATCGGGTTTTTCGACTTTTTGTGCAAAACATGCACATATCACTTTTTTTTACACTTGTGCTTTTTTTTCTAGCCATGGTTTTCATTTGGGTTACTATTCTTATGAGAAGGTTTGGACTAAAAGAAAAAGGAAAAAGAAAAGAAAATGAGAATGAGGGTAGGTGAGAGAGAGGCATGGGGCACCCTTGACCTTTTGACTTAGCCATTCCCTTGTTCTTCTCTCATTCCTTCCTCCTCATCCTTGTGTTGCTGCTGCTGCCCTTCCTCATCATTCTCCCCCTCTTCAATCCTTCTCTTCATCTCAAAAACCATCCCAAAACCCCATGTCGGTTTCATTAAAAATGTGCACGAGCCCGAGATCTACAAGATGGACCCAGAAAGCATGGATTTTGGCCACTTGGGGCAACTCAAGAAAGTTCTTGAGTTGCCAATTGAGGTAATTTCTGAACCATTATCTTAGTTTTAGCATTTCCTATACCCTTATGCAAGTTTAGAATCGAAATCGGGTGAATTGTAGGTTTTAGGAAAAACTAGTGAGGGTTTGAGGGAATTGTGAGTTATGATGGGGGAATTGAGTTCAAAGGAGATCATATGAGCACCCTAAAGCTAGAAACCCAGCCCAATCCCACTGGAAACCAAAAATACGGAATTTCGGGACTTTCGTGTCGGTTTGTGAGTGTTTGTGTGTGCAGGAAAATCTGGAGTATACTGGAACATTTCTAGATGAAATAAGTGATACCAGGGACCCACATTAGACCCCAGGAGGCCACCCTAGGAAAACGAGCCCCTTTGGACATAGGGGGGCCGACGAGGCCGGGCATACAGGGGATGTGGCCGGCCCCTCTGTGGTGGAATCTGCCCATACTTCTTCTGTACCTCATATACCCCCTGCATAGCACCCTGGACTTGTTTATTTGATCTGGTTTGGCCTGAGATGAAATCTGGGATCATTTTCTTGTGTTGCAGCTTTGAAATTGGATTTGGTTTTGCGTATTTGGATTTCCAGATTTTGATATTTGTGTGTTATCTCGATCGTGTGACGTTTGTACGTCTATATCGAGTGATTTCGAGTTGTTTTGCGAAGGCTAACCGTAGGTTTTAACCTATAAGCCTTTTTGCGTATCGTGTCGGTTTTAGCGTATCGTATTGGTTTTAGTGTGTCGTTTCAAGTGTTGAATTGGTTTTGATGCGATGCGATACGTGTGATTTGTGTAGGTACACCGCGACGATCCGAGGCAATACGGAAGCTGACGGAGACATCGACACCGACACACAGGATACAGGTGAGTAGATTATATCTACAGGGGGAAATCGGGGGGATGGCGTATAGCACCCCCGCAGTCCGTAATTAGTACTATGTAGTATATTTAATTGTGTGATAGCTATAGTGTGTTATGGTTAATTAGGGGTAGAAATAACTAGCGTAGTTCCTAGTTGCGAACCATAGGATAGATTTGCACCCACACGCATACACTTGTGTGTTTCTTACTTGCACTGTACTTGATGATATGGGATGACTTTGGAGATGAGTCGATGATGTGGGCTTTGTGCCACGAGATCGGTGATTTGATATGATTCGTATTTGAGATACGAAATGTGTTTCTTGCGGGCTTGGGATATGTGTTTACCCCCGCATGCATACTTCATTGATGGTATCGTTTTGTACTAGACCTAGAGTAGCACCCCAGATTATATGATATGATGATAAGTGATACCCGAAATGTGATGAGATGGTGTGATATTGAACCGTACCCAGCTTTTGGGATGCCGTACGACGATTTACTGTACGAGCCTATATTGATGATAGATCCGCGCTCATGACTCGAGGATGTCAGATGATATGCTGTATCGTACGCGATACTATTGAGGCGGGATCACTGACTTAAATATATATATATCGACTCAGATGTTAGGCGGTTTCCCTACCTGTAGCTCAGCTTGTTAGTTCAGCCGTATAGTTTAGTATAGTAGTTGACATTAGACTAGACCGAGTCATACCTATTTCAAAACTAACGAATCGGGGATATTTTAAAGATAAGCAGAAGGGTTATACGGATATTTTCAAAAGACGTATCTTTTCATAAAAAACACCGTAGCCCCTATTTTCAAAACCCTATGATTCGTGTTATTTCAAAAGGCACCATTTGTAGGACTTATAATAGATTAATGCAGATTAGTTGTAGTTGCGTCTAGTATTCAGCTTCCGCTCATTATTGTGGTTCTCTTCGCATCGCATGCTTATATTATGTTTCGTACTACATTATTGATTTCATGCTGTTAGGACACCAGCACCATTACCGATGATGCGTATGTACCACGTACACTTACTTGCCGGCTCACACACATCTTCATCGGTAATTGCTATGCCACGTACACTTTAGAAATACTATTGCATTGATATAGGTTGTTAGCAAATATTTAGACAGGATGTAAGTGTACTCGCCTTATATGCTAGATTAGACATTGTGGTTATTACCTGCTACTTCCTGCATACTGTTATTCATTGTTATGCCGCATTCATGGATTCTCATGCATATATTCACTATTTTGCATGCTATTGAAGTTTGGATTTGGATTTCTATGAGATTTTCTGGATTTGGAGGAAAACCGCAAAAACACAAATAAATATATTCTCTCTTTTAAAATAAAAAGTGCGGTTTTCCCATGATGTATGAGTCGTCCACCATGAGTTTGCTGATGGATTTGGAAACCCGATTCGAGGAGACGGATGAACCGTTTCGGGTACATGGTGGACCCGGTACGGTACCCCGGGGCAAGAGGAATGTGGTGATGACGTTGAGCCTGGCAGGGGAGTTCTACCTACCGGTGATTTTACCCGACGCGTCGGATATCCGGAGGATACCGTCGTGGTCTGAGATTTATGGTAGGGGCCGGTCTGGACTGACGGCGCCCTAGATATTGTGGTTGAGACTTGAGATATCGAGATATTGGGATTTCGTTTGTGCCGATACTAGGCACAGTTTTATGCTGATTTCATTATGGTACCTCATCTTTTAAAATACAAGGGAAATCTCACTAAAGTTTGAAAACAGTTGCTTCATGTAAATGTATTCTGTTTTCACGCATTCATATCTCATTCATATGCTATATTGTTATCTGAGGCACTGACACAGACACAGGAGATTGTGCTCGGGTTAGATATTTACCCTAGCCTTGTTATAGGCTGCATGTTATTTTGAGGATTCTATATACTGATCGTATTGACCTAGGATTATGTCTTGCTTTCGGTTTCTGCTTGTAGATATTTCTATTCACGAGTTGGCAACTCACCCCCGTTGTGCCACAGTTCTTGCAGGTTTTGCCGTACAGGTTCCTTGCAGCATTTCTGGCACATTGCTTCCTTGTGGGTGAATTGCATTTGGTAGGTGGTTTCTTTTGCATCAAGAACCACCATTATATTTATTTATTTCATTGTATCTAGAATTTCCATCAACCAAAACTTGTATATTGTTTCAGACCTAGACTAGTGTTGTATTATTCGACCTTAGAGTCGCGCTTAGTAGTATTGCGGTTTTCTTATTGCTTTTGAGTTTTCTTTTGGATTTGATCCTCGCCACTTGGCGTTGTATATTATTATATCATTGTGTGGTTGTGACCGTCGATTGACGAAGAGCTAGCTTCCGCTTGGGGATGATTTTATCATTGCATATATATATTGTTATCCTTGTTGTACCCCATTCGGGGCCAGTTTTACAAAAGAAACTCTGCCGAAATTTTTAGAAAAGACTGTACTGTTTTAAATTGCATATTCGGCTTAGTTATTGAAAAACCTTGATTTCAAACATGTTTTCTTCACTTCTTTAAACCAATTTCTTTACTTATTCTTAAAAATGGTTTTAGATTTCTGGGCTTTTGGCTTACTTGGATCAGATGGAGTCTTATAGACTTCATATGGTTCAAGGGCCAGTCACGTGCTCTTTCGGGTCGTGACAAAGTTGGTATCAAAGCGCTAGGTTGACCTTGGTTCGAGTCTAAGTTTGACTATGTGGAACCTAGGGAGTTATTTATATACGGAACTTAGGCTTGACCTTACGGAACTTAGACTTGGTCGAGGGGGTTTTCGACCCGAACTTTCGTCGTTTTAGGATGACCCTTGGTTGATGGAATAGGTGAGTAAAGTAGAGTGACGTACCGTTGGTATGTTCCGCGGCATACTTACGACACGCCACTCCGCTTAAGGAACCTTAGGATGTACATACTTTTGAGATCAGTGATTCTCCTTATATCCAGGATTATACATCCATTTGAGATTCCCGATTCTATTAGTTTCATGATCATACCTTTATTGATGCTGTTCCTTCCTATGATCATGTATCCACTCTGGATCTGTTGTTTCCCTTCTTGCCATTGGTGTGCTCTCTTGATACTCGATTGAGGTTCCTGTCACCATGTTTGAGCGCAGTTTGGGCTGCTGCTAGGGTTACGGCCGGTGTGAGCTCGTCTGGTACGAGGGCCGACCATTGTGTTTTCTGGTGACATGGGAACGTCTCGAGTTAGTGTTGGTGATTGTGACCTCTAGTGGAGGCGAGTGCTTGGTTGGTACCGGATGATCGGGTCATTGTTAGAGCTGCCGGTTGAGAGAGGACTGTTGATGTACAGCATACCTCAGAGATTGTGATATCGCCTACCGTGCAGACAGATGGACCAGCTGTTGCTGAGATTGACAGGATGTCGCTTCCGAAGCTTACAAGCTGAGATCGCCGTAGCTTTCAGGCAGATAGAAGACAGATGATGGCTAGTCTACCCGATTTGAGAGACGAAGGTGATTCGTCCGATTTTGCGCCAGAGCGGGCCCAGTTGAGTTGAAGATTTCCAGTGTGGAGAGTCTTACTCAGATCTAGAGCAGACCGATTCAGAGATGACCGCCAATGTGTTGCCTTTCCTGGAGGATTGAGGCACTGTTCGGCATGCAGGCGTATGAGCCAGTTGTTGCTGCAAATGATGAGATATCGCCCAGATGATTGGAGCTACTCCAACATGAGTATGTTCTTAGAGAGATGATAGCGAGTCGCTAGTCACTGAGGATGAATGACTAGGACGTGTGGTGAGTTCGCTTACCCCGATGCGAGGTCATCAGGTGGATTGTTTCCAGCTAGAGACGACTTCACGCAGGTTCGTTGAGAGTCGATAGAGACGATCGAATGTCAGGAGCCATTTTCCAAGTTTAAAGTATACGGAAAGACATGCAGGTGATTCTATGGACCCTCTAGAAGAATGAAACCCTAACTCGACTTAATGACCGTGTGAAAGCCTTTGAACCTTCGGGTTTGCGGCGGTTCCTCGGCGCCATTAGTGAGGCTTGGGTTTGCCCTTCTACGGCTGGACCACCGACGCTGTGGCATGTACTCGATACTATTAAACTGTACTCAAGATGTTGAACTCTTGGGGGATTATGAGGATCTGACGAGTCGATCGGATGGTTCGACATCTTTCGGATATCGTGATGGGACACTGCTTGGGAGACTCCTGATACGAGCATAGCCGTCGGAGCGCAGTTCGTGTAGCCACGATGAGTTAGGTCCGAATCAGTCGACATTGGAGCAAGGTGGAGTAGAGAGTTCGTACGAGGTTTCGACGAGATGACGTCCCACTCCGCTGACATCAGAGATGTGATATGCACCCCGAGGTGTGGTATATGGATATATCTTCCAGAAAGAAGCGCGATAAGTATGCAGCCGTTCCAGAATAAGCTTTAGCTTCAGCATTGGATGAGGACTTCCGGGCAATTCGGCAGGATTGAGATTTGAGAAAGGAACCTCGACAGGACCTTTCTGGAGTACGTTACGAGAAGACCTAGACCAGGAGTGGTCGTATTGCGCACACCCAGCAGGACAGAGTTCGGCATTGTCGACGAGGTAGTTGACCAGGATCGGATAAAGGAACTTACCCAGATGCGTTGCGAATTGATTAAGGACGGACGAGAGATGAGTATTCCTCCGATGGTTGGGACGTGTTCCTGTTCATATCAGAATAATGCATTTTATACCGCCCATTCTTACGCTCGTGTGTTTATAGGTAGGTGCTTTTAATCCGTGTTTGTTACATATTTACATAATACAGGTTTTCAGTCCAAACATTGCAAATCAAGACAAAATCTCCACAGTTACACCAAATACAGAACATCTGTCACAGCAGATAAAAGCCGGGTTCCGGTCATCCATATCCGTTCAGTGCCGAGTACCAGTTCCAGAGACAAGACATATGACAGTGGTCATTCGTGTCTCGGACAAGCACAGAGCACGAGGGGGGCAGCACAAGAATCAATGGGTGCGCGGAGCTCGAGGGAGATAGAAGTCAAAAGTGAAAAAAGATAATGCAATCTTGGATTAGGAATCTGAAGATATTCTGGAAGCAATTATCAGAAAATATGTGTACCAGACAACAGGGGACAGCAGATCAGGGCAGTACAAGAAACCACACACCCTAACCCTACTGTAGGGGCGCGGATCCGCGGCCAATAGGGGGTATTGGCGGCGGATCCGCGGCCAAGTGGGCCCCTCTCACTGACAATTTTTGGGGTTATTTTGGGTATTTCATTTTATATCAGAATGTTGCCCTAGATCTTCAACCCTCTGCCTATAAATACAGCAGAACTTGCCAAAGCCAAGGGTCATTCTTTTGTTCCTCTTTTGTAATCTTTTGTATAGTTTTTCTTCTTATTCTTCATTCTTTTTCCATGAAAATTGTAGTGAGAGCTTTGTGAGTGGAGATCAATGAAGATGAGGGCTTTTTTTGTATCATTCTCTTGTGTTTCTTCTTCCCCTTGAGATTCTTGCTTTCTCTTGATCATTCAACCTCTTCATTGAGCTTGAATGGTTAAGGGTTGGTTATTGATCTCAAGGGTCGTATTTTCTTACGGAATTAGCGCTTCAATTCACATGCGTTCTCTACCCTTCTCTTGATCTTGCAACCTCTTCATTGAGCTTGCAAGTTTAAGGGTTGGCTATTGATCACATGCTTGTCTTGAGTTCTTGTTCTTGTTCTTTTTATCGCTTATTTATTACTTGCTTTTTATTACCTTGTCTTTAATTACTTGCAATTTATTTCATGCACTTTCTTTCTTGTAATCTTTTCTTTTCTTTGTTCTTTTCTTTTTGTTCTCTTTTGTTCATTTTGTGAATGTTGTATTTATTGTTGTTGTTAAGAATCCATATGATATTGTAAGTTAACATTTCTTTACCAATTCCTTTTCCCGTTATTTTCCATTTGAACTTCGCCCAAACCATACGCAAGCGCTCCGTTAGGCACCCTACCCTGACAAGGTAACGGTGATTCCTAACCACGACCGGTTGCGTTCGGTTTGGCTGGAGGCGAAAGCAAGAGACAAGAACGGAAGGACAAGGGTAAATAAGCCGGATTCCACGAATACCGTGCTTAAATCCCCTAATCCACGTTGTTGCCGATTGCTCTAGCTTCAATTGGTCAGGACTCGGCTCAAAGATTTTGAGTACGGATTTCTTTAGCTTACAATCTCGTATTTTCTTCTTAACAACTTTATACTTGCAAATAAACACATAGGTTAGATCAAACAAACATACAGATTCTTTATTGACTCGTCTAAGACAAGAAGGTAAGATACCACCATCTCCCTGTGGACCGACCCGTGCTCAACCGGCTAGCTGCAAAGCGACACCGTCCTGATCGCGGTTACACTTTAATTCTTTGAACATCCGACACGCTCTCTGCGTGCGATCAGTTCCCGAGGACCTGTTCGGCTTGACATCCGCTACAGAATGATGAAGCTACAGAATACGCGATTTCGAGTCCGTGTGAGAGACTTCAGATTGACCGTGGCCGAGAACAGTGCAATGCATAGTAGCTTGGCGTGACGTCATAGTGGACGACGATAGAGACAGTTGGAACAAGAGGTTCGTGTGAGACACTGACGAGCTGTCATTGCTTTCCATCGAGACTAGAGACCTGATATGCTTATAGAGACGTTGGAATGTGACCAGTTTCTGAGGAAATATTGTGCTGAGGACACAGGTGTCTTTTGAGCGAGAAGAGGTGGTGCAGGAGAGCCAGCCTCCGTACAGATCGGCATAGGCATGATCGGAGGAGACCTTGAGCAGGATTCCTTCCAGGACATTGCTGCAATGATGTTTGCACCCAGGATCAGATGTGTGACGTGCTTTCAGAGAGCCAGAGGCCGACGCCAGTGATATGCTGCCTTACGAGTGGTCGTGAGGTTTGACCGAGAGGTGACCAGAGAAGTGCCAGAACGGAATCGTCCCCGTTAGCACACCTGATAGGGCCGATGAGCCGATTGACCGCGTGATAGGAAACCCGCAAGGAAAATAAGGACCGAGAGTCAGAGGACGCCAGACCGTGAGCAAGAGGCAGGTAGATATCCTGAGCTGCTAGCAGTGGATTGCATCGACTCCTTCTCGACCTTGAAGGAGGAACTACCGAAGACGGTATTTATGATTTGTGATTTTGTGATTCGATTATCACGTATCCGTCATTTTGGATTTCGGTATTTTGGGCGTTCTGATTGCATGATTTAGTTTTGATGACTGAGTTTCATGATATTGGTTTCATGCACCCACTGGATATTTATATAATTTGCGCAGAGTTATTACATTTGAGATATTGATTGAGATTTCATGCCTACAGTATGCAGTGATTTGAATTGCACTTCCAGCGTGGTTTTCATGCACCTTTAGTGTTTTGATTTACGATTTTGGTGCACGCCAGATGCACTAAATCGGGATTCTTCGTGCAGGTCACATGCACCTGATTTTCTTTCTGTCAGGCACACATGTGCCTACGACAGATGTTTCGTGCACACCCGTTGCACCGAGATGCTGTTTTCTACACCTGTTTGACACATATATGGATTTTGATTCCTTGCGCACCAGACGCATAGGATATTCTTATATATGCGTTTTGGGGATTGATTTCTAGTAAAGCAGTACATTTCTATGATATTCTTTATGTGTTGATGTTTTCGGAGCCCCGATAAAATGGATTATACTGAAATTGTTTTTGTATTGGGGGTTTAAATTTAAATTCGGGGACCGAATTTCTTTAAGGGGGGTAGATTGTAACATTTTCAAAAATATAAAATATTAATTTTGGGAATTTTTATAATTTAATATTATTTTATTGATTATTTTAATATTAAATCTATAATTAAATGCAAATAAATAGGAAAAATTTGATAAAAATTATGGAAAATTCCAAAATAGGATAAATTAGTGAATTTTGACATTTTTAAGTTTTTGTGATTAGTTTGACACTAATTTAGTGCTAATCGCGATTAAAAATCGCTAATCGGGTTTTTCGACTTTTTGTGCAAAACATGCACATATCACTTTTTTCTACACTTGTGCTTTTTTTTCTAGCCATGGTTTTCATTTGGGTTACTATTCTTATGAGAAGGTTTGGACTAAAAGAAAAAGGGAAAAGAAAAGAAAATGAGAATGAGGGTAGGTGAGAGAGAGGCATGGGGCACCCTTGACCTTTTGACTTAGCCATTCCTTTGTTCTTCTCTCATTCCTTCCTCCTCATCCTTGTGTTGCTGCTGCTGCCCTTCCTCATCATTCTCCCCCTCTTCAATCCTTCTCTTCATCTCAAAAACCATCCCAAAACCCCATGTCGGTTTCATTAAAAATGTGCACGAGCCCGAGATCTACAAGATGGACCAAGAAAGCATGGATTTTGGCCACTTGGGGAAACTCAAGAAAGTTCTTGAGTTGCCAATTGAGGTAATTTCTGAACCATTATCTTAGTTTTAGCATTTCCTATACCCCTATGCAAGTTTAGAATCGAAATTGGGTGAATTGTGGGTTTTAGGAAAAACTAGTGAGGGTTTGAGGGAATTGTGAGTTATGATGGGGGAATTGAGTTCAAAGGAGATCATATGAGCACCCTAGAGCTAGAAACCCAGCCCAATCCCACTGGAAACCAAAAATACGGAATTTCGGGACTTTCGTGTCGGTTTGTGAGTGTTTGTGTGTGCAGGGAAATCTGGAGTATACTGGAACATTTCTAGATGAAATAAGTGATACCAGGGACCCACATTAGACCCCAGGAGGCCACCCTAGGAAAACGAGCCCCTTTGGACATAGGGGGGCCGGCGAGGCCGGGCATACAGGGGATGTGGCCGGCCCTTCTGTGGTGGAATCTGCCCATACTTCTTCTGTACCTCATATACCCCCTGCATAGCACCCTGGACTTGTTTATTTGATCTGGTTTGGCCTGAGATGAAATCTGGGATCATTTTCTTGAGTTGCAGATTTGAAATTGGATTTGTTTTTGCGTATTTTGATTTCCAGATTTTGATATTTGTGTGTTATCTCGATCGTGTGACGTTTGTACGTCTATATCGAGTGATTTCGAGTTGTTTTGCGAAGGCTAACCGTAGGTTTTAACCTATAAGCCTTTTTGCGTATCGTGTCGGTTTTAGCGTATTGTATTGGTTTTAGTGTGTCGTTTTAAGTGTTGAATTGGTTTTGATGCGATGCGATACGTGTGATTTGTGTAGGTACACCGCGACGATCCGAGGCGATACGGAAGCTGACGGAGACATCGACACCGACACACAGGATATAGGTGAGTAGATTATATCTACAGGGGGAAATCGGGGGGATGGCGTATAGCACCCCCGCAGTCCGTAATTAGTACTATGTAGTATATTTAATTGTATGATAGCTATAGTGTGTTATGGTTAATTAGGGGTAGAAATAACTAGCGTAGTTCCTAGTTGCGAACCATAAGATAGATTTGCACCCACACGCATACACTTGTGTGTTTCTTACTTGCACTGTACTTGATGATATGGGATGACTTTGGAGATGAGTCGATGATGTGGGCTTTGTGACACGAGATCGGTGATTTGATATGATTCGTATTTGAGATACGAAATGTGTTTCTTGCGGGCTTGGGATATGTGTTTACCCCCGCATGCATACTTCATTGATGGTATCGTTTTGTACTAGACCTAGAGTAGCACCCCAGATTATATGATATGATGATAAGTGATACCCGAAATGTGATGAGATGGTGTGATATTGAACCGTACCCAGCTTTTGGGATGCCGTACGACGATTTACCGTACGAGCCTATATTGATGATAGATCCACGCTCATGACTCGAGGATGTCAGATGATATGCTGTATCGTACGCGATACTATTGAGGCGGGATCACCGACTTAAATATATATATATCGACTCAGATGTTAGGCGGTTTCCCTACCTGTAGCTCAGCTTGTTAGTTCAGCCGTATAGTTTAGTATAGTAGTTGACATTAGACTAGACCGAGTCATACCTATTTCAAAACTAACGAATCGGGGATATTTTAAAGATAAGCAGAAGGGTTATACGGATATTTTCAAAAGACGTATCTTTTCATAAAAAACACCGTAGCCCCTATTTTCAAAACCCTATGATTCGTGTTATTTCAAAAGGCACCATTTGTAGGACTTATAATAGATTAATGCAGATTAGTTGTAGTTGCGTCTAGTATTCAGCTTCCGCTCATTATTGTGGTTCTCTTCGCATCGCATGCTTATATTATGTTTCGTACTACATTATTGATTTCATGCTGTTAGGACACCAGCACCATTACCGATGATGCGTATGTACCACGTACACTTACTTGCCGGCTCACACACATCTTCATCGGTAATTGCTATGCCACGTACACTTTAGAAATACTATTGCATTGATATAGGTTGTTAGCAAATATTTAGACAGGATGTAAGTGTACTCGCCTTATATGCTAGATTAGACATTGTGGTTTTTACCTGCTACTTCCTGCATACTGTTATTCATTGTTATGCCGCATTCATGGATTCTCATGCATATATTCACTATTTTGCATGCTATTGAAGTTTGGATTTGGATTTCTATGAGATTTTTTGGATTTGGAGGAAAACCGCAAAAACACAAATAAACATATTCTCCCTTTTAAAATAAAAAGTGCGGTTTTCCCATGATGTATGAGTCGTCCACCATGAGTTTGCTGATGGATTTGGAAACCCGATTCGAGGAGACGGATGAACCGTTTCGGGTACATGGTGGACCCGGTACGGTACCCCGGGGCAAGAGGAATGTGGTGATGACGTTGAGCCTGGCAGGGGAGTTCTACCTACCGGTGATTTTACCCGACGCGTCGGATATCCGGAGGATACCGTCGTGGTCTGAGATTTATGGTAGGGGCCGGTCTGGACTGACGGCGCCCTAGATATTGTGGTTGAGACTTGAGATATCGAGATATTGGGATTTCGTTTGTGCCGATGCTAGGCACAGTTTTATGCTGATTTCATTATTGTACCTCATCTTTTAAAATACAAGGGAAATCTCACTAAAGTTTGAAAACAGTTGCTTCATGTAAATGTATTCTGTTTTCACGCATTCATATCTCATTCATATGCTATATTGTTATCTGAGGCACTGACACAGACACAGGAGATTGTGCTCGGGTTAGATATTTACCCTAGCCTTGTTATAGGCTGCATGTTATTTTGAGGATTCTATATACTGATCGTATTGACCTAGGATTATGTCTTGCTTTCGGTTTCTGCTTGTAGATATTTCTATTCACGAGTTGGCAACTCACCCCCGTTGTGCCACAGTTCTTGCAGGTTTTGCCGTACAGGTTCCTTGCAGCATTTCTGGCACATTGCTTCCTTGAGGGTGAATTGTATTTGGTAGGTGGTTTCTTTTACATCAAGAATCACCATTGTTTTTATTTATTTCATTGTATCTAGAATTTCCATCAACCAAAACTTGTATATTGTTTCAGACCTAGACTAGTGTTGTATTATTCGACCTTAGAGTCGCGCTTAGTAGTATTGCGGTTTTCTTATTGCTTTTGAGTTTTCTTTTGGATTTGATCCTCGCCACTTGGCGTTGTATATTATTATATCATTGTGTGGTTGTGACCTTCGATTGACGAAGAGCTAGCTCCCGCTTGGGGATGCTTTTATCATTGCATATATATATTGTTATCCTTGTTGTACCCCATTCGGGGCCAGTTTTACAAAAGAAACTCTGCCGAAATTTTTAGAAAAGACTGTACTGTTTTAAATTGCATATTCGGCTTAGTTATTTAAAAACCTTGATTTCAAACATGTTTTCTTCACTTCTTTAAACCAGTTTCTTTACTTATTCTTAAAAATGGTTTTAGATTTCTGGGCTTTTGGCTTACTTGGATCAGATGGAGTCTTATAGACTTCGTATGGTTCAAGGGCCAGTCACGTGCTCTTTTGGGTCGTGACACAGATCCGGGTTAAAGTATACGATAGCGCCAGTTAAAAAGTTTTTGTTCCGCATTTGGCGTCTGTTGACGGCCGGGGCGCTACCGTAGACTTACAGTGGTATAAGAGCCTCACCATTTTTCTTTACTAACTTGTGCTAACGCGTTTAATATATCGATCGAAACGGATATCGAACACCGCAAAATCCTATTTTCACAGTTTCTGTTGATTTTTAAAGGGTTCTAAAAATTATTTTATATATCACAGAATTCTGTGCAGGGTTTTCTAAGAACACCGTACAAATTTGGGCACATGATTCGTCAAGACTGCCGCGGAATCGCGGTCAAACCTATGGTTTGACCGCGCATCCACGACCATTCTGTGAGATCATGCCCACAAATTTGCACAGTGGGTTCTTGTCTGGAATTTGGGGGTTTTGGTATATATCTTTTGGGCCCAGATTTTGTTACTGTTCAACAGATGTTCGTGGGGCCCACTTCGTGATATTTAGTCGAACGAAATTTAAACATGTTAGTTTACAGTGCTTACATTATATCTCCGAACGGGAATGTCATTTGATCGGTAAACCGCGTCTGATTGCTATAGTTCTTTTAGAGGGGTTTGCGAACGTGACATTCGCATTGATGTTCTGTGTTGTGCTGTGTTGTTGCGGATTTGTCGTGGTGGATAGCAGTGTGCAATGGTAGTGCAGTTTGGATTTATTTATACATTTGATTTTGCGGGGCGAGCGTCCAACATGTGGACTGTCGTCACTGCCTGTTGTATAATATTCTTTTGGGGCACGACCGGGTCGAGGTCGATGTACCCATTGTACATATTTTTCATTTATGTACTAGGTTTTAGCCCGCGACGGAGTGCACGGATAGCCGGGTTTTGGAGGGCAATGGGTCCGCATCTCATGGATTTGAGAGGCAGAGGGGCCCCACTCTAAAATTAGCAGACTATTCGCCGCACTCGTAGGGGGTACAGGTTGACCCAAGGAGGGGTGCTCAAGCTACCAGATTCCGTGAAGTGTAGGGTGGTCCATTCACTTTGCTGTAGGGGGCTGCCTCGCTTCAGATTTTGGCGGGTAACTTGTCGCACCCGTAGGGGTCTAGGTTTCATTGCACAGGCTATCCATACGACCAGGGGAACGTCGGGTTTCAGCAGCGGCTCTGTGAAACTCGGGGATCCCAGATTATCTGTATTGTTCTGTGATGCTTATTACTTTTCTGTAATGTTGCATATTATCACGCCTGGAGCGATTATTGTATATTGGTTTATATACTATTAGATGTTGTATATGTTTTACACCCACGCTAGTCCAGTCCCCGCTCTGTCGTTAGTTAAGTAACCTAACGGGTGATGACGGGACCCAGTGACGAATGCTGATGGCATATACGTACATTTTATTTTCGTTCTTTTCTGGTGTGATTATTGATGGGACTGCATTGATTCTGATCAATGCAAAGTAAAACAAACCTGTTTGTAGTTGTTGGAACAAATTTAAAAAGTGTTATTGCAAAGATGTTTCCTTTTGTTTTGCATAGCGGTATTCAGTGGAATATCCTGCACCTCATTCGACGGGGCAAGGGCCGATATCCCTTCACCGGGACTGACCCCTTGGGCAGAAGTTTGCGTCAGGGTAATAACTTCACTATAGTCGATTACAAGTTGCTTTGCATCGCGGTATTCAGTGGAATATCCTGCACCTCATTCCACGAGGAAGGAGCCGAGATCCCTTCATGGGGAGTGACCTCTTTAGCAAAAGGTTTTCGCCACTATATTTTAAAAAGCTATCAGGTTCCATCAGCGATATCAAGTTCACTACGTTAATGGTTTTTCGCCAAAAACCAGCCGTAGCCCTCCGTCATTTCTTTTGGGTATTCAGTAGTATTCAAGCTATGCATTTTAGCCAAAGTTAAGGCGTAGTGTTTGGTAGCTGCTGGGTATTCATTTGTTGCATAGATAGATGAGTTGGTTTGGGACAGTCGTTCTGCCATTTGGCCAAAGCCAGGAGCATGTGCGGATGGGTTCAAATTGACAAGATAGTGACGGGTAGAACTTGGCATGTGACTTATGACATTTTGACCAAAGCAAAGGTTATAAGAGCATGGGGCAAAAATCATATCAGGAGTTTCTAAAGAAACTGAAACTTGCCAAGTATGCGCATACCTTCTGGAGTATGAGTAACGTGGATGCATTCCTTCACGTTATCATGCGATGAGAGTTGGATCCCGATTCCCACTGATGAGTTGGTTTACTCTTCGGGTGATCCCGATTGATTCTTCTTTTAGGTTTGGAGGAGAATTTGACAGGACAGTGGGAGGTTTCCGGATTAGATAAAGTGATAACCATTCTGATCTAGGTTAGAGTGCACGCAGAGTGTTTCTTTTCTCTCTCTCTCTTTGGCAGCGACCTTTGACCGACCCTAGACTATGACTCAGTGACCAAGTTGACCGAACCTTCTTATAATACTGGCTTTTGGATTGTCTATGTTGCATAAGTCATTACCACTCCTTCCTTTACCCTTTGCATTTCTCAGAACACCCGTTTTACTACGGACATCCACTTCCATTGGATAGATCCATCGTATGGTTATATACGAACTCGAAAGGACTTCTTCGAGGATGGATCCAGGTTCAAGAGAAATAGAATTGGTTTATTCAGTTGTCTTTTATTATCCCCTTCTCTCAGGTTGCGAGAGCTCCTTGGTTTAGGAGAGTACACCTATTACGCTTATTGGAAAGTCTTCTTCCAAACCATAGGCAGGTGCCGAAAGGTAGGGAATGAAGAAAACCAATTAGCCTAAGTAGGGTGTGTAGAAGGTAATATTTAAAGACAAAATAAAGGGATCAGAAAGAGGGCAAATTAAGTTGCGACTGTTATCATTCACGACCAAACCGCGTACTTCATCGCCGCTCCTATTTCACCTTTAAAAAGAATAAGGTATTATTCAGTTGTCTTTTATCATCACCTTCTCTCAGTTGCGAGTACTCCTTGGTTTAGGAGGGTACACCTATTATGCTTACTGGATAGTCTTCTTCCAAACCATAAGCGGGTGCCGAACGGTTGGGAAGGAAGAAAACCATTTAGCCTAACGATGGTGTACAGAAGGTAATGACTAAAGACAAATAAAGGGATTTGGAGATATGGCAATAAAATATACGGTTAAAGTCATGAATTGGATTATGGAAGAGGCATTGCTAGGAATACCAGGATACCCCTACGAAACATTTTCATGTTTCAGTGCATTGTTAAAGGAAAACTGTTTTCCCGATTGGGTACTTACTCCAGGGTATGTATTTACCAGGTTTCATTCTCATATCTGTATGGTTTTACAGATGATGTGTGGGAGTAAGTTATTGGGAATAAGGTGATCATCCTCATTATATCGGAATTCGTTGTAATTGGTGATATTTGAGGAAATCGCCACGGTACAGTTTTCAACCTACGACGCACAGGTTTTGAGTTATTCAACTCAGCGGACTTATACAGAGTATTGTATGTTGTCCAGTATCCATCAGGACAAAAGGGTAGGTCCTCGTACTATGTTCTGTTTACTTATGACTTCTCTATTTAGACAAGTGTTTCGTAGAAATACAAGGTCTAAGTTTTGAGAAGTTGTGGGTATAAGAATAAAGTAGAGAACCAGGTGTCACAAGTATCGGGATTCTTCAAAGAGATCGAAGATGTAGATTCTTGTGATTGGTATTCAGATGATAGTAATGGTTTTGAGAAACTTGTTTCTCTTTCAGGTTACTCATAATTGGATGGATTTCTAAGTTGAGTAAATGCTGATTAGCCTCTTTCCATTAAGTTGATATGCACTGGAGACAGCTGTATGTTTTGAATCTGGTTCCAATTAAATAAGTGCCAAAGTTTCTATATTGGATATAGAATGGTTCATACCTTAAAAGATGTTAAGGTACGGGGAGTTGTCCAGCTTATGCTTAAAACCAGACTCTGGATAACTCGGGGCATGTTTCTGTAATGGCTGTTTGTGGGTTGACCCTGGCTATGACGAGGGTTGATATTCTACCATTTGGAATATCAATAGTGATATTGTTCTTAACTCGCCACAGTTTTAGTAAAATGGACTTTTTTAGAAAACAGTAGTGGGAGTATGGCAGAACTGGAAGTGATTCCAGAACCGCAAACGATTACGGAAAATTTAATAGGACCTATATATTCAATCAGGTTTGACATTCTATTAGCCACTCCGCAGATATGGTGGGTAACCTCAGACACCCGAGAGGTACTCCGGTAGCCTCAAGGACGGTGACAGGGAGGTTCATATCTACCCAGACTTGACACTGCTATTGTTCCAGGCTATGAGACCCGGTAGGAGGGTTGTCGTATTCAGTGGGAGCATCGGAATCATAGTGGGCAAGATACTTATGTCTATTTATAGACTTGAGCAGTTATAGCGGAGATAGATCATTTAATTTTGATGTGACAGTCATGGGTTTGACTTCAATCAGAATAGGGGATGGATCTGTTAAGAAGGTAGTAGGGTATGATGTCATGGTATTTGGATGACAAACACAGAGTAGGAAGTAAAATTCCAATACTACGATCGGTTGTACTGTGGTCGTCACACAGTTGTTTCTCCAGACAGGATATGGATATAATATTTGACATTCTGGTTTCTAGATCTATGGTTTTAGATCTGGATTTGGGTAGTTTCCCAATGTGGGTACTTTGACAGTATTCTAATGGTTTTTAGAATAGATGACTCCTAGCATGGTGGTGTACCTGCAGGTGATGGAGTCACCCTCTCTAAAGATGTCTTACAGACTAAAGGGGAGAGGGATGTGCATGATTGGCAGATCACTTGCTTAGGCATTTGAGTCAATCGTGAGATGTCAAGTACCACACCAGATGTTGTTTTTGCACTAGATGCAATAAGTTTGTATTAATCCAATCCTGGAGAAACAAAAGGAAGCAGTTTTAGAACATAAGTGCATGTTCTACGGATTTGATGACGGCAGCCTCCTTCGGGAGACGATTATCATTCCAGGCTTCAAAGGTGACATAGTTGACAGAGTGATTGTCAAAGTTATATTTTTTCCTCTGACGAGGGACAGTATTATGGACAGGTGGTCCAAGAGGATACTGTGGGAGGCTTGGTGCAGGATACTGATTAGGTTCAGTGATCGATACAGTCTAAGAAGTTTGGATTTGGAGTTCATTTATGAACTAGGTCCCATCAGATATTCAGACATATTCTAAGACAGGTATTACTCAATTCGGGAGATGGCTTTCTCCGCGAACTTGAGATTAAAAGAGATATAGAAAGAAACATCTAGGCGGATCCACTCACTGAGGCTATTTCTCGAACACAATAGTTTTACAAACGGGCTTTGTGAAACTGATTAGTAGAGGAGTTGGATGTTCGGTTTCACACGGGCTGTGAGTAGTCGACATCGCAATAATTAGCCTTAAGTGCAAGTGGGAGATTGTTGGAGATAGTGCCCTCAGAGTCAATTATTGGATCGCAGGTACGTGATTGCAATGATTGCGGAGGACCTATACCGGTAGGACAGTCTTACTCGAGATGATAGTATGCTATCTGGTTTGCCTTTATCGGTCGTGTATAGTTTCAGGTGACTGATCACTGTTACACTTTGATAGAGCCCTTAGGATCTTGCTTTACTACCAACAGTATGATGGCGATCATATACGTGAGAGTTGTGTAGTTTATATGCATATTCTTAATAGTGGTCCCTAGTCGTGGGAGTTTCGAGACAGGGCATCAATACTCCGGAGTAGACTAGTGTATACAGTCGAGACCCCAACGTGGGGCGGTGGCCGGTCTCACAAGCCACTGGTGTCAGTTGGATCACCAAAGATGTATACAGGTGCTCATTGGGTTATGAGTACACCGGACAGGACTCGCCGGGAATCTGCTAGTTGGTATTATACATATCGTCAGGTAGCAGTTCCCTGGTGACATATGTACTGGTTAGTTCATCGACCTGAGGTCGTTATTTGTCTCGTGTGAGTTCCCACTGTGCTTTGATTTCTACCCTACCACGGCTCAAAGGAGTCGTGCAAACAGGTAGTTTTTGGGTACAGTCCCGAGCCACATGGAGGCACGTGAGCGGATCGGCAGGGGATTCGGCTCTCCCGGTATTGGGGGCGAGATCGTGCTGTGTCTAGGAGAGCCATTACACAAAGCCCACGGCCGTGGCTGGAGATTTACTGGCAGGTACTCCAGTAGTATCTCAGGGTGTTATTGGGCTACACTCTGACACGACTTATACTGCTATTGGGGGTCTGACGTTACTAGCCCCTTAGGCAGATATGCGATACTCATAGACGAACGGACCGGACTGTATATATATTGTCACTGTTAGGCTCACTAAGGTTTCTGGATGAGTTCGCTCATCAGCCTCCCTTGAGGTCAGTCCATGGGCAGCCGTTACGCATAGCTAGTGCCGTTGACGGTTTATGGTTAAACCCACTGCCAGGGTACTGACGAGTCATTAGAGTCCCCCACAGACAGTTTCCCAAGTTCGGGTGAAACGTTGTAGAGGCCGTATGGTTTTATGGCAGGGTTCGGAAAATGCACGTGCGTTTACGCACGTGTCATTTTTCGGGCAGATAATACTGGTCGGCTTTGGTTTAAGCCGGATCCGAGTATTATATTGAATAGATATAATATCTTTGTCTCAGTTGCATTTGTATTCGGTCGTAATACAAATGCGTGTATATTTATACAGTTACGGGGTTATCCTGAAATTCGTTTCGGGATCACTTTTGGAAGTTTTCGGTTTCCAGTTTTCTATCAGCCGTCTTTTAACATTCGGTTAAAGACGGATTTATCTTTTCTTGAGATGAGTGTGGAAGGTTCTAGAAGTTTCTAGAAGAGGTGACTAGGTTGAATGGTGTTGATGTTTCATTGGTTGCATTTAATGTATTCATACTTTGTGTTCACACTTTGTGTTCACACTTTGTGTTCACACATGATATTTGTTCTTGTGGTCACCTCCCTCCTCCTACACTCACCCCCCCACCTCCTATAAGATGGCCGGCCCCCTCCCCTCTCTCTCTCACACTTGGTTTTTCATTTGGTGAAAAGATTATGATAGTTTTGGGGTGAATGGAAATTTCATTGCTCATTTCATTCCATCACCCGACTTAATTGGCAACTTTCATTAACCGTTCGTCCATAACTTTGGACGGAACGAGATAAAGTCTTCTACTCATTCTCTACATTAATCTTGGTCATCTCTTTTAGCAAACTTGACGACCAAGTTGCCTCGAGTCAGAGGCGGGAGCCCGTTTAAAGAATCGTTGACGTGGTGCCACCTGGACGAGCAGATCGGAGATCGACGAGGTCGGAGCAGCCGCAACGGAGCGTGGGATGATGGTTAAAGAACGAAGGACTCGGATCGTTCGGTATAACCTTTCTACTCTCTTTACAGTTTGTTAGTTTGGCAATAATGGCAGATCCGGGTTAAAGTATACGATAGCGCCAGTTAAAAAGTTTTTTTTCCGCATTTGCCGTCTGTTGACGGCCGGGGCGCTACCGTAGACTTATATTTCTAGATCTATATTAAGCAATAATGCAAAAATATAAATCTAGATTATTTTAGAGATGTAGACAATATAATAAGAGGGTTTGTAGGATTCGTTAAGATTTAGTAGTCATGGACGACTAATTAAAAGTTGCCCTTTTTATCCATTAATAGATTTATAACTAGAACGACGGTGATGCGTGTAGATTATGGTTTCTGGAGGGAAGAGGAATCCCACTCTTAACCCTTACCTCGACACGGAACTCCGTTCATATCTAGCCTTTACCAAAACAATCATTAATCTAATCTCTAATCACGGTCGGAACTAACAAAGAATTGTTAGCGCGCCAGATTAGGATGTTAATGATTCTTTTGATAAAGTTCATAAACTTTATAGGACTTAAAAAGGGTTTAGAGATGTTCATCGTCCATTAGCCTACCCTAATCCTACGAACCCTAACAAGCGGAGAATTACTCGCGCATGTTGGGAGAAGAAGATGAAAAGACAGAGAGGGAAAACATAATGTAAAATGCAAAAGAATAAAATAAAACAACTACCTTTATTAATCAACTTGAACAATGTACACGTTATTCCTTAGAAAATGATTACAAAACTAGTTGCTTCTCAATCTCTTCCAAGAAGGTAGATGAACCGTTGATGATCAGCCTGGATGCGTGAGCCGTCTGGGACTTCGTGATCGCGTCGGCTTGATGATTTTTTCCAAGAGGCTCTCGGTGCCTTTTTATAGTGCAAAGCCAGAATCTTTTGTCTCAAAAGTTGGTAAAATATAGAATATATTCATACCCAAAAATCTCCAACTCTATCTCCTCTATACTGCCGCAGATCCGCGGCCCAAGGGGGGGTTTGGCCGCGGATCCGCGGCCAAAGGTCAGGATCAATTGATGAAATTTTTAGGGCTTGCTTCTTGTGACATGTGGCAATCCTGGGCACCTTCAGAATCTGGAAATCTTCTCGTGGTTGCTGCAAGACTTGGTCTCTAAGTTTTGCTTCTTAATTAGGCAAGTCTTTTTGAACAAATTGATCTCCTTGATTCTAGTCTTTGCAAAATTCTGCACACTTGGAAAATTTTCTGCACAACAATCTTAAATAATATTTAGTAGACTTTGTTCTACTAGGATTAGGTTAATGAATTTATTTGCATATATTTCCCTACCAAATGCTAATTATAATATATCGACACATGGAAAATAGTATTGTTACACATAAACCCTCATATGTATGATATATTATAATAAAGTCCTTTTTAATATGAAAATGGTAGGAAAAATGTAATAACAAATGTGCAGTTTTATCAACTGAACAGGTGGGTTCAAATTAACCTGGAGAATGACGGTTAGAACTTGACATGTGACTTATGATTTGTTGGCCAAAGTCAAGGTCATAAGAGCATGGGGCAAAAATCCACATCGGGAGTTTCTAAAGAAACTGAAACTTGCTAGCGTTGCATACCATTTGGAGTGTGATGATTCTGGTAGGATTCCTTCAGTTTTGTCATGCGATGATATTTGGATCCCAATCCTACTATGAGTATATTCTACTCCTCGGGAAATTTCTCACTTAACGATCGATGCTATAAACCAAGTAGGTGTCTAGAAAGGTGTTAGCAGGGCTATGGCCCCAGGGAAAAGAGGTTATTAAATTAAGGAACTTCGCGAAAGCGTTGGAAAACCTCCTTCGAAGTACCGACACTGGCCTGGCTGAACGGTTAAGCAAGTATTGTACGGTGAGATTAATCCCGACCAATTCTTCCCTTTTGGTTTTAGGAGGGATTCGAGAAACAGTGGGAGCCATCCTGTTTAGACAAACTAAAAACCACTCTAAACTTGCAAGTGCATGATGCTAAAGTGTTTCTTCTCTCTCTCTCCTAATTGCAGCGACCAATCATCATGACCGGACTTAAGTTACTACTAGATAAAAATATACTGACAGGGCCAAACTACAAAGATTGGCTCAGGAATGTCAAAATGGCAATCACTTATGACAAGTTGGGGTATCTCCTTACCACCAAAGCTCCCCCTGTCCCAGGTCCCACCTCCAGCGTCGCAGATATAGAAATCCGTAAGACATGGGAGATCAACTGCGCGAAGGCCAAGTGCCTCGTGCTTGCCTCTATGGACAATGAGCATCAGAGGAGGCACGAAAATATGGACCTCGAATCCATATTCTCCATACTAAGGATCTGTATGGGGAGCAATCCCGTATCGCCAGATACGAAGTCTCGAAAAAGTTGTTTTCGGCGAGATTGGCCATCGGATCATCCGTAGCGGAACACGTGCTTAAGATGATTGGCTTCATTGAGGAGCTCGCGGACCTTAGGACCACGTTAGAGAACGAGCTCTACACGGACTTGATTCTCCAGTCCCTTCCTTCCACTTATGCCCAGTTTATCCTGAACTTCAACTTGCAAGGAAAAGAAGTTGAACTTCCGGAGCTCCTCAACATGTTGAGGGGTGCAGAGAGCACCCTACAGAAAGGTAGGGAAACATCCACTTTGTTTGTAGGGAAAGAAGAAGAAAGCCCCCGCCAAACCAAGGGGCGGTGTTAGTAAAGTGGAAACGAAGGGAAAGGTAAAAGAAACAAAGGTAGCGGGAAAGCTTGTGGGAAAGGAAGAGTGCTTTTACTGTCACAAGAGTGGACACTGGAAAAGGGATTGCAGGGCTTGGAAGGCCAGAAACCAGGATCCGAAGCAAGTTGTGGCTTCGACTTCAGGTGTGTATTTTATTGAAAACTGTCTATCAATAAACTCTACTTCCTGGGTATTGGATACCGGATCAGGATCTCATATCTGTAATTCTTTGCAGGCACTGAAAAGGCGTATGGTTTTGAAGGCAGGTGATATGACCCTCAGAGTTGCAAACGGAGCCAGCATGGATGCTGAGTCCGTGGGGGACTATCACTTAGGATTGTCAGAGGGGCATGTTTTGGTTTTGCGTGATTGTTATTTTGTACCCAATGCAACTTATAATATCATATCTGTATCTTTGATGTCTAAAGAAGGTTATGAATTTGCATTCGTAAGCAATGTTGTAAACATTCACCTTAATCAAGTTCTGATTGGGTCAGGTACATTAAGCAATGATATATACGTTTTAAACCAACCACAAATTTTCAATGTCCAGAATACACACAAAAGAAAGTCTCCAGAAATAAATCATGCTTTCTTATGGCATTGTAGACTGGGTCACATCAATGAGAGAAGGTTGACTAAGTTACATATTGAAGGATATTTGGATCCGTTCGAATATCATTCATATGCAACTTGTCAATCCTGTCTCAAAGGAAAGATGACAAAGACTCCGTTCACTGGACACGGAGTAAGAGCGAGCGAGCTCTTGGGGCTCGTATATACTGACGTGTGCGGTCCAATGTCTACACACGCGCGAAGCAGTTATTCTTACTTCATTACTTTTACGGATGACTTTTCAAGGTACGGATACGTCTTCTTAATGAAACATAAATCTGAAGCCTTTGAAAAGTTCCAGGAATACAAGAATGAAGTAGAAAAACAAACAGGCAAAATTATCAAGACACTGAGATCTGATCGAGGTGGTGAATACTTGAGTGCCGAGTTCCTGGATTACTTAAAAGAGAATGGAATTCTCTCTCGGCTTACTCCTCCATACACTCCGCAGCATAACGGTGTATCGGAGGGACGGAACCGAACCCTATTAGATATGGTACATTCCATGATGAGTATCGCTGAGTTGCCGTGATCATTCTGGGGATATGCGCTAGAATCAGCTGCATACCTTTTGAACCAAGTTCCAACTAAGACTGTGCCTACTACACCATATCAGATGCAGTGTGGGAAGAAACCCTATCTTAAACACATTAAGACATGGGGATGTCCATCTTTTGTCAAAAAGCAGCATGCGGACAAACTCGAGGTACGCTTAGTACAGTGCAAGTTTGTGGGAAATCCAAAGAACTCCAAGGGATATTCCTTCTATTGCGAAGAGGAATAAAAAGTTTTTTGTTTCTCGTCATGCCCACTTCTTGGAAACTGAATTTTTGGAAAATCGGATAAGTGGAAGCGCAATAGAGCTGGAAGAAATTCCAGAACCACGAGCTATTACTAAAAGCTTAGTAGAACCAGAGGGTTCGAAAGAACAGGGCATTCCTGCGCCGCTCCGCAGGAGTAGTAGGCATTCTCATCCGCCCGAGAGATACTACGGTATTCTCATAGACGGGGATAGAGAGGATTGCATCATTGATAATGATGAGCCGACTAGCTTCCAGCAGGCCATTCAGAGCGTTGACTCGGTAAAATGGTTGGATGCAATACGGACCGAAATGGAGTCCATGTACACCAACAAAGTATGGACTTTGGACGTTGCTCCAGAAGGGGTAAAACCCGTGGGATGCAAATGGATCTTCAAGAGGAAGATTGGTGTAGATGGGCAGGTTGAGACCTATAAGGCTAGACTTGTTGCAAAGGGTTTTCGTCAAAGACCTGGTTTGGACCATGACGAAACCTTTTCTCCAGTGGCTATGCTTAAATCCATTCGGATCCTTCTTGCCATTGCTGCCTTCCACGATTATGAGATTTGGCAGATGGACGTAAAGACCGCTTTTCTAAATGGAAATTTAGATTAATGTGTCTATATGGACCAGCCAGAGGGTTTCATTCAGAGTGGGAGCAGCGGAAAGGTGTGCAAGTTGCTTAAGTCCATCTATGGACTAAAGCAGGCATCGCGGAGTTGGAACATCTATTTTGATGAGACAGTCAAAGATTTTGGCTTTATCAAAAATCCAGATGAACCATGCATCTATAGTAGATTTGTAGCAAGAACTGTCGTATTCCTCGTTTTATACGTGGATGGCATTCTTTTGATAGGACATGACATTCATATGCTACAATCTGTCAAAGGGTTCTTGTCACACAGGTTCTCCATGAAAGACCTGGGTAATGCAACTTACATTCTGGGGATCTGAATACATCGTGATAGATCCAAGAGGATATTAGGACTTTCACAGTCCAGGTACATCGACACCATACTGAAAAGATTCAATATGGAAGATTCCAAGCGCGGTAATCTACCGGCTTGTCATGGGATCACCATCTCCAAAGAGATGTCTCCCAAGACTGATTTGGAAAGGGATCGCATGTCTATTATACCCTACGCTTCTGCGGTAGGCTTTATAATGTATGCGATGTTGTGTAACAGACCAGATGCTGCTTATGCACTGAGTGTGGTAATCCGGTATCAGTCAAACCCTGGGGAGAAGCACTGGATAGCGGTAAAGAACATTCTCAAGTACCTGAGAAGGACTAAGGAGATGTTCTTTGTGTATGGCGGAAAAGACCTCCAGATTGAGGCCTTTGCTGACTCCAGCTTCCAGAGTGACAAAGATGATTCCAAGTCCATGTCGGGTTATGTCTTTACCCTCAATGGAGGGGCGGTGAGTTGGAAGAGTTCCAAACAGGAAACCGTTGCTGACTCGACGATGGAAGCGGAAGAAGCCGTCTGGATGAGGAAGTTCTTGAAAGAACTTCAGGTGGTTCCGTCCATTGTTAATCCAATACCTCTGCATTGCGACAACAATAGGGCTATAGCTTTAGCGATAGAACCCAGGTCCCATCAGAAATCCAGACACATCTTAAGGTGGTATCACCTGATCAGGGAGATCGTGGATCGCCAGGAGATCGAGGTTCGGAGGGTTGCTTCAGAAGATAACACTGCAGATCCATTCACGAAGGCCTTACCCCAGACTCAGTTCGAGCGGCTGATCGAGATGATAGGTCTTCGATACGCCAGTACATGGCCTTAGTGCAAGTGGGAGATTGTTAGTGTATATGCCCTAGAGGCCATTACTGTATCATAATAGTTTGTATATTACTTGATGGAAGCTTGGGATATTCACAGTTGTATAGACAATCTTGCTCGAAATGGTAGTATGCTACTTGGTTTGTTTCTGCTTTAATATGTGCATGTGTTTCTTTTAGCATATCGCTTATACACATTAGTGGAGCCCTTAGGATCTTTGCTTGATTACCAGCGTTGTGATGGCAGTCACACTAGTAGGGGCTGGGTAATCTACAAGCACATCCTTATACAGGTCCCTAGTCGTAGGATTATCGAGACGGGGCATCGATACTCCGGAGTAGACTAGTGTATGCGCTTCTCATCCCAGCAGGGGAGACGGTCTGTCCAACAGCCGTCAGTACGTCGTAATTGAGATAGTATGCGGGTGCTCGTTAGGTTACGAGTACACTGGACAGGACTCATCGGGAACTGTTGGTTGGTACTATACCTATCGTCAGTTATCAGTTCCCAGGTGACATGAGTACGGCTTAGTCCGCTGACTTGAAACTGTCACTTCGCCTCGAATGTGTTCCAACTGTACTTTGAT
The DNA here is from genome assembly GCA_030015575.1 of Agapanthus africanus. Taxonomy (NCBI): domain Eukaryota; kingdom Viridiplantae; phylum Streptophyta; class Magnoliopsida; order Asparagales; family Amaryllidaceae; genus Agapanthus; species Agapanthus africanus. Next base: position 297,399,139 of record JASDDO010000008.1, read on the forward strand.
TGCTACCCTACCACGGCTCAAAGGAGTCGTGCAAACAGGTAGTAGTTGGGTGCAGTCCCGAAGCACTTGGAGGCAGTGACGGTTAGACAGGATTCATCTCTCCCGGTATTGGGGGTTGATATCGCGCTGTGTCTAGGAGAGCCATTACACATAGTCGTCCCTGGCCAGGGCAAGCGAGATACACCAGTAGGTTTCCAGTGTTATCTCAGGGTGTTCTGGGATACACTCCGACACGACTTGTACCGCTATCAGGGGACTGACGTTTACCACTCCCTAGGCCCGCCATGCGATATTCTCAGACAAACAGACCGGACTGTATGGAGATTGTCACATACAGGCTCAGTAGGAGTTCAGATGGGTTCACCTCATCAGTCTTCTTATCGGCATCTACCTGGGGACCGTTACGTATAGCTAGTGCCGCTTGCAGTCTGTGATTAAACCCACTGCCAGCAGAGTGTCGAGTCTTTAGAGTCCCACACAGAGGGTTATTCGCTTTTGGGCAAAATAGAGTAGAGGTCGCATGGTTTTGCGACGGGGTTCATTCACATCCGCGCACTTGTGCACGTTTGGTGTCCGGACAATTAATACTGGCGGGCTTTGGTTTAAGCCGGATCCTAGTATATGCTTTGGGGTTAGTTTTATCTCATTGTATTCGTGTTCCTCGGAACACGGATGCGAGTGTGTATGCACAGCTGACTGAAGCAGAGGCAGAGGATTTTCATTAAGGTTGATGACAGTTGTCTTTTTCCAAACCCTAATGAATATGTGAAATATCATTTATAATGTTAATTAAAAGGAAATTGAGTTATGGTTAGGGTTGTTGACCTTTTGACCAAGGTTGACTTGTTGACCAAGGTTGAAACTTTGACCTTCATCATTTCACACCAAAGATGCTCTTTGATCTTAGCAAAATCATTAAATGTGAAATGATAATGGTCTTATCAAACCAACCATCACCTTTTTCATTTTGATTAATATTATTAATTTGATAATTCACATATATGTGATATGGTTGTAAATTTCTTATGATAATCTCATTCTCTCTCATCCTTTGCTCTCCCTCTTCCCCTAGCTCAAGGCAAAATCTCTCATGAGTTGAGAACCATTTGCCTTGGAGATAAAACACCAAAACTCATCTCTACTCATCCTATGGTTGAAGGTTTAGAAAACCTAATACTTTAGTTACCTCAAGTTCGAGGAAGGAGCTCAAGGTAGAGGCCCTCGGGTGGATCTTTCTTCGGCAAGGGAAGGCGACGAGGAGAACCATCCAACCCACTCCAAGGAGAAGAAGAGAAGGAGTTCAAGACTAGGTATAACCCCCTAACCGAGTAGGTAAAGCTCGTACTTGTTGCTAGTGTGTTGTTTAGCAAAGATCCAGGTTTTCTAGTCCATGTTACCATAAACCCTAAAAATCGTTTTTCACCATTTCCACAACCCCGAAAGAACCGGGAGAGGTAACATGGACTTACATCAAAGTCTACAACGAATTACTCAATTACTGCCCAGGCTCCACTCGACTCCAAAAGTATACTAGGATGACCTTAATGAACAAGATGATAGACTGATCTAGAAACGACCTGAATATCCGGTTCATCCTATCCATAAACGTTGCTGGGGCATTGGTGAGCTCAAACGACATCACCAAAACTCATAACGCTCATAATGTGTGTGAAAAGCAGTCTTCGGAATATCATCCTCTCGAACTCATAACTGGTAGTAGCCTGACCGCAGTCAATCATCAGGAAATGTCCCGCACAGTAACCCGATTCAACTGATGATAATCAATACATAAACGCAAACTGCCGACTTTATTCTTGACGAACGGGACAGGAGCTCCCCAAGTGACGCGCTTGGACGAACAAGCCCTTATCCAACAAATCTTGCAACTGATCCTTCAGTTCTTTACGCTCCGCCGGGTCCATCCGATATGGCGGTATAGAAAAAGACTCCATGCCAGGAATCAAGTCAAAGCAGAACTCAACATCGCACTCTGGCAAAAAACCAAGCAACTTGTCAGGAAAGACATCTTGAAATTCCCACACAATCGGGATCTGGTCCAAAAAGACCTCTGCGGCACTTAACATCACAAACATATGCCAAGAATCCCTGACATCCTTTCCTCAAGAACGGAGTAGCGCGAAGAGAAAAATTCAAACTGGGAAGGGTGGCGCTACAATCTCCCCGAAAACAAGAACTGGCACACCCAGAAAACTAAATCTGACTGCCTCCTTACGGCTGTCCACGGACGCGCAACACGTGGCTAACCAATCCATGCCCAGAAAAACTTCGAAGTCAAACATATTGAGAAGAGACAAATTGACAGAAGAATCCATATCTCTGATAAGAACAAAATAAACACGAATGAAAAATATATCGAGCAACAAAAGATTAGCCTACGGAAGAATTCACAACAAGCGGCTGATTTAGTAAGGACCACAATTGACTAGACTTCGATACAAAGTATGTGGATACCATTTCAAACGACACCAGAAAGAATATCCGCATCGGAAGAAAACACCGAACAAAAACCTGTCACAACGGCGTTTATCTAGCTGCCTCTGAGCTGGCATAACGGTATGAATCCGATTCGGTCCAGAAACGATTGAAGTCTCAAAAATGCGCTCCTTTAACAATCTTGTTGCGTTCATAGCAGCGGCGTAAATGTCAAAATGCTGGGCGCCAATAGCAAGAAATAACTGTATGTCCAATCTCCACACGAACATCTTTATCTGTTTCTCTTAAGTGTCCTCCAGGTAAGGAACATATCGGACCACTGAGTAGACTAACTGTCGTATTCGGACTCTGTCATCCCTGGAGTCATTGCACAAAGACTCAAAACTATGAGATCGGGCATCTCAAACACTCTTCGGAAGGAAACGAGCAAGAAATACAGCTGTGATCTCATCCCAAGTCATAGGAAGTAGATCTGCAGCTCGGCCTCTCTCAACTGCATCGCACCATGTCTGAGAAAGACCTCTCTAGACGGAAACTCGCAAGCTCAATCCATATCTCGTCAGAACATCTCTGTGAATGACAACTCCTAGCCATCCTGTCAAGGATTGTCTACGGATCCTTCACTGCATCTGTGCCTGTAAAAATTAGAGGCTTCAGCCTCAAAAACACCTGTAAGGATATGGAATTAATCTCGGTAACAACAGAAACAGCTGCCTGAGCAGCAGGTAAAATCACAGTCGCTGAAATAAGAGGGACATCATCGGCTCTCGGAGCTCGACTAACCACCACTAACAATCTAATCATCCGTCACACGTCCTGAATACTCGACTCCAGCCTAGCCATCCGTCCTGGAAAAAGGCGGACCACTCTGTCCCTGAGTGGTAGGCGTACTACCCTGATCGGTCCATGTCTCAAACGAGCCTACTCTAATCTCATCCCTGACGGTAGCCCTCTGGCCCTTGATATCTTCAGCGGCATAGTGGCTGGAATGAGAAACATGATCGATAGCAACATTGCGATTGAATCAAAGGATTTCCGGAATCAAGGAAGGAATACAACTAAATATATATATCCTAAGGTCATTTAGGCGGAGTATCGTATCGTAAGTATGCCGTGAAACATGCACACGCTGCGTCACTTTGCTCAAATCACCTACTCCATCTACCAAGGGTCATCTTACACTCTGAAAGGTAAAACCTATCATGCTGATACCAAATTTGTCACGACCCGAAGGTACGGAATGTGACTGGCACTTAAATTATGAAACATCTCAAAGCGTAACGTAACCTAAGTAAGCCAAAGCCCAGAAATCTAAACGAAATAAAGAAATAGAGTGAAGGAAAACTTAGTGAAAGAAAGCAATTTTGAACAAATTAAGTCGCAAAAAACATTTTAAAAACATCAAAATTTCTCGAAAATTTCGGCAGAGTCTCTTTTGCAAATACTGGCCCCCAAACGGGTACAACACATGAAAATACATACATACATACACACACACACACACACACACACACACACACACATATATATATATAAAGGCATCCCTAAGCGGGAGCTAGCTCTTCGCCAATGGCGGAATCACAACCACATGCAATATATATCATCAAGTGTCAAAATAAGCATATAAAAGCATGAAAGTAAGAAAACAACTCATCGGCTCAAGTGAGCATCGACACCAGAAATAGAATACATACAAATCCCACAAGCTTTCCATCTAAGTCCAATGTACGAAAGGTAGATGGAGTATACTAGATACAATAAAATACACGGTGGGAGAAAAAGAAAATCCTCCAAAACCTACCTATGAGCAAGCTGCAAGTCGAAGAAAACAAAGCGGAATAGAAAGTATGCCCGCCGCTACTATGCTGATGGGTCAGACCTGCAAGATAGTGTGGTACAACGGGGTTGAGTTTCCAACTCGTGAGTAGTAAGTAACATTTAATAAGGCTATCGTAAGTATGCACGCAATGCGTCACAGCCTACATATACCGATATGATGCAATGCACTAGTATGTGTGCAACATGAATACATAATCACATGAAACCTGAATATGTTTGGTACGAGAAAATCTGTATTCTTATCTTAGTTAAACTTTTGTGAAATAACTGAAGTATCATTAATGAAATCAACTAAAATCCATGTCAAGCATCGACACTAAATTTGTATATCTCAATGCCTCAATATCTCAATTTCTCGACATCTCAATGTCACAATATCTTAATGCCTCAATATCTCAATATCTCGGGCTTCGTCAGTCCGAATTGGCCAATATCATCAATCTCACGACTACGGTCGGTATCCTCCGGATATCCGCCGCGCCAAAAATAACCGGTAGGTAATGCTCCCCTGCCGGGCTCATCGTCATCCCCACGAAAACTATCTCGCCTCGGGGTACCATACTGGGTCCACCATGTACCCGTAGATGGTGCATCCCCTTCTTCGAATCGGGTATATGATACAGCTCAAGAACAGAGAAAACTCATGGTGGACACCACACACATCATATCACGAGAAAACCACAAATTTCTATTTTTAAAGCGATAACAGGTTTATAAAATTCTTGCGGTTTTCCCAAAAATCCAGAAATCTCATCAATTCTGAAATCTTCGAAAAGAATCACAATATATAAACATGCCGGTGATGATGGAAATCTATGATACGGTAGTATATACCATGCGAAATACGGCCACAAGCTATGCATGAATCATGATGCAGTGAGATATTCATATATAACTAACAATCTTACATAACCATTTAGTGAAATGAACATACAATTATAAGTCTATTGATCATATATGATGCAAATGGACCGTTAACGATTTTAAACAAGTTCTATAGTGTTCGTGACATAGCAATTACGAAAGGCGTGTGTGTTAGCATGAATAGTGCACGTGCAGTATGAACCAATGGTAATGGTGCAAGTGTCCTATGATGAAGTCACACACACACACACACACACACACACACACACACATAAGATGATGCAATGCAATGAAATGCATAACTAGGAAACCACGCATATAATGAAAATACTACAAGTAATGCTAAATCATCGGGCGCCTCGCGCCATCCAGACGATCCCCCCATAGATGTGTACATCTACTCACTGGGACCCCTCGGCTAATTTGATCCGATCTCAGCCATGTCTTTTCCGCACCACATCCGAAGCATCTGCATACGATCCTAGGATCGCACATAAGCAATTAAGAGGATAAATAAATGATAGTCGCGGAACAAACGACACAAATCAATCATGTGCACTAACTAGACGCGCACACACTTGGTACACAGAACGCGCTCGCGACAACGCCACAACTACAACTAGGGTCATTCTACGTGACAACTACCAAGTCTAGAACCCAATCGCGCATTCACAACACGTTAATTATTATATGAAATGTGTTATAACTCATCAAAACCTCAAACTTAATTAGAATCAATTTATTCCAAAAACCTAGTAAGCATCAATTACCATTTTAGTTCAAATCTTGATGTTTTAACAAAATTAGTGGCCACAATAATTACTTAATAACTTAATTAAGCTACACAAACCTTAACTAGATTTTAATCTCACCTATTTATATTAATAATCAAAATCTAGTTTGCAAATTATATAATTTCGAAAATTTTAAATGTCACAATTAGTAATTTAACAACTAGATTAAATTTTGAATGCCTTAAGGCGTTAAACTACACTTTATAACCATGAACAAGTGATAAAAACCCTAACTCAATTTCAAACCCTTTTCTTTAATTCATAAACTAGCAATTAGAACCAAATTATGATTTGAATAGTTTAGATTAGAGTAGTTAATCAAAAAATTAGCCATTAGGTTAAGAATTATACCTCACAAGTTTAAAGATCTACTTGCAACTTAACCTCCAAAGATGGTTTCTTGCTCTAGGATCCTTGCTAGAATAGACCAAGGAGAATTGGAGGAAGAATTAGCTTTGAATTTGTGAGTTTTTGTTTGGATTTTTTGATGAATTTGGAGTGAAAAGAGATGGAGAATTAGGGGGAGCAACTGCTGAATTCTTGGCCAGAGAGAGGGAATGGGTGTGTGTGTAAGTGTGTAGAAATTTCCATGACAATAAAAACCCCTCAAGTCTCATTAATGCAACTTACGTCATTTCATATTTTTATTTTCTTTTATTTCAATTTCCTTTCTTTCCTAGAATGAGCTAGAACCTTGGAAACAAATGAGAAAAGAATACAAGTTACAAACTAGGTTTAAAGTTGTCATGGTTCATATTTGAGTAATTAACCCATTCTTATTTGTAATTATCATTAATTAAAAGTATTAGCGAAAGCTTATAATAATATTTAAAATAAATAATTAAGGAAAATTATTTAAGTAAAGCAGCAATTTACAAGTGACTAAATAAATACGAAATACTAGCACTTTCGTAGTTAAAATAGGTGTATTTAAGTCTATATTGAAAAATAATTATAGTTAAATTTTACGGAAAATGTGATTTATATTACCGGTTATCCGAAATTCACCTAAAGGATTTATTTATTTAATTTTAAAATGTTACAGGCTCGATACTCCCACGACTAGAAACATTTGAAGGATGTACTTACCGACTACCCTGTCCCCACTAGTATGATCTGCATCATATTCCTGGTAGTCAAGTACTCATCTTAAGAGCTTTATCAACATGTAATAGAGAGACAATAAATATACATTTTAAGATAAAGTGCAACCAGATAACATGCTATTATGTCGAGCAAGAAAGTCCTCCCTATATATGTCCAAGTATCCACTACAATATGCATCGCATGTACAGTAATGGCCTCTAGGGCGTACATATAACTAACAAATGCTTCAACTTTAGGTGTGTTTGTAATCAAAAACCGTTTTTCAGTAAACTCTACTTTCTGGGTATTAGATATTGGATCAGGATCTCATATCTGTAATTGTCTAAAAGCGCTGAGAAGTAGCAGGATACTGAAGAAAGGAGATATAACCATGAGAGTTGGAAACGGCGCAAATGTTGACGCAGTTGCTGTTGGGGAATATCACCTTGGTTTACCAAGCGGCAAAACTTTGATTTTGAAAAACTGTTATTTTGTACCATCCATGCTATGTAATATTATTTCTATTTTCTTATTAGATAATGATGGATATAATTTTGTATTGGAAAGTAATGTTATGAACATTCACCTTAATTAAGAGTTGATTGAGTCTGGTACACTAAATAATGGTATATACGTTCTAAATCAACATACAGCTTTTAATATTGTAACATTTCAAAAAAATAAAATATTATTTTTGGGAATTTTTATAATTTAATATTATTTTAATGAAATTTTAATATTTCGGTATAATTAAATACCGATAAATTGGGAAATTTTTTGAAAATTAAGGAAATTATTTAAAAGAGGGTGTTTTATGTAAATTTTAAGTTTTTATGTTTAATTATATGCTAATTTAGTGCTAATCGCGATTTAAACATGTTTTGTGCAAACATGCACCATATCTTTTTTTTTTACACTTGTGCATTTTCTACCATGATTTGTTTTTGGTTTACTATTGAGGAGAGAAGGAAATTAGATGGAAAAGAAAAGAAAAGAAAAAGAAAGTAAAAGTCAAGAGGTATGGAGGGGGGGTAGTTAGGCGGCATGGGCATTGACCTTGCACACACTCTCTCTCTTTCCCTCACTCCCTCCTTGGATGCTCGGCCAGAGCACAGCCCCTCCCCCTCATCATCTTCTTCTTCTTCTTCTCTTCACTCAAAACTCCATGAAAAACCCTCCAAAACCCCATTCTCACTTCACAAAAGTTGTGCGTAACCTCACAAACTACCCACTGGAGCAAGAAAAATACGTTTTTGGCGCAGTAGGAGATTCTCGGGAGCTGGATGAGGTAACCCCTTTCACAATTAGTGTAGTGTTTCTTGTGCTTTAGCCTCATTACAAGTTTAACATCGTTTTGGAGAAGTTTTGTGGACTTTGGAAAAGCCTAGAAAGGGTTTAGCTTATTTTGAGTTGGATTTGTGCTAATAAGCCTTATTAGTGACCTATAAACCCCCAGGACGGTAGAAAACCAAGACCAACCAAAACTGAAACCCAAAAATACGAAATTTCAGAACTTTCATGTCGGTTTATGAACTTTGAGTGTGCAGGCAAATCTGGAATGAACTGGGATGTTTACTGGAAAAATAAACATCTCCAGAGACCCATTTGAGACCGTAGGAACCCACTGTAGCAAGACGAACCACAATGGAGACCCCTTGGCCGGCGAGACCGGTTTTGCATGAGGAAGGGCTCGGCCACTTAGTGAGGGTGTGGGTCCAGGTTCCTTCTACAGGTCACATATACCCTATATATCACCCTAGTGTTGTTTGCTCACTTGGTTATCGCCCTAATCCAAATCTGGGACCAATTTCCTACAATGTAGTATTACGACTTTGCCACGACTTAAACTTTTTATACCAAATCTTGGTTTATGTGTTGGATTGGGAGCCAACAGGAAATCTGGAGTGACCCTAGACACTTACTGGAAAAACTAGCAGGACCAATACCCTATATTGACTACCAGGAGACTACCCTACAGACTTGACACCCCAATTCCCTAACAGGGCCGGCATCGCCGGAATTCTAGGGTAGGAGACCGGCCACCTTGTGGCGTCAGGAATCCTAGTTGCTTTCATAGCTCATTTACACTTTATACATCACTCCAGTATTGTTTTGGAACATTGTTTCCACCTTATACAAAATCTTTACATGTGCTGCTATTTCGATTCGAGTTGTGGTTTTGCGTATTTAAATTCTGGATTTTTGTATTTGTGCTTTATATCGATCATGTGACGTTTGTACGTCTATATCGAGTGATATCGGGTTGTTTTGCGAGAGCAAACCATAGGTTCTAACCTATAGGCTTTTAAGCGTGTTGTTTTAGTTTTGATTTGGTTTTAACGCGATGCGATACGTTACGATGTGTAGGTACCCCACGTAGACTTCGAGACGGCAAGCAAGCGCGTGGAAGCGTCGGCAACGGAATGCGAAAGCAAGGTGAATAGATTATATCTATGGGGGAAGTCGGGTGGATGGCGTATAGCACCCCCGCAGTCCGATATTTAGTATAGTATATATATACTATTTATGATAGCTTATTGTGTGTCGTGGATATTGAGATGAGATTAGGTGTACTATGATTAGATTAGGGCATAGAAGTAAACTAGTATAGTTCCTAGTTGCGACCCCTAGAATAGGTTTACACCCACACACACACACATGCATTTTTATAGATGGTATCAGTTGTACTAGACTTAGATCAATACCCCAGTTCATGAGATATGATGATTATGATACCTGATATTTGATGAGAGGAATGTGATATTGACCCGTACCCAGCTTTTGGGATGCCGTGCGATGATTTACCGTACGAGCTTCATATTGATGATAGATCCGCACTCATGACTCGAGGATGTCATATGATATTGTATCATACGCGGTACCATTGAGGCGGGATCACCGACTATTATATATATATTTATATCGACTCAGATTTAGGTGGTTTCTATACCCCTCCTGATTGACTTGTTAGTTAGAGCTGTAGTTTTGCTAGTAGATGTTAGGCTAGGTTGATGTCATACATATTTCAAAAACTAACGAATCAGGAGTATGATAAAGACAGGCAAGGGATTCTACGGATATTTTCAAAAGACGCATCTTTTCTTAAAAACACCGTAGCCCTTATTTTACTAAAACCCCGATTCGTCTTCTTTCAAATGGCAAAACAGTATGATATGGATGCATTGTTGTAGCTTCTACACTGTTGTGTTTATTATTCATTTGTTGCATATGCTTATTGTTTGCATCGCATTGCATGATAAATATGTTTATTGTTATATCAAAACCATACTGTTAGGACACCAGCACCATTATCGATGATACATATGTTCCACGTACACCTGCTTGCCGGCTCACACACTTCATCATCGATAATTGCCATGCCACTACACTGTAGTACTGTTGCATTCAGGGTATGACCCTTGCATGGCATACTTGTGTACTTACATTTTGTACACCCATACTTGTACACATACTCATTTGCACATGCATAGATGATTTCTCGCTTGATTTAGAGATTCGGGAACCGCAAGATACTCTTTAAACTGATTCATTTTAAAAGAGAGGTTTCCCTAAATATGTGCATATTACTATTCCATATTGCATGATATACTGATATGCTTACATTTCTTTTACATGTCGCATACATCATGCTTTTGATTATACACATTGAGATATGTTGTTACCATGATATTTCTGGATTTAGGAACCGTGGATATTTCAAAAGAAAGTATGTAATTCTTTTAAAAACCCGGTTACCCTTGATTTGATATTTCAGTGCGTCCACCATGTGTTTTCTCGGTGCTGAGAGCGACATGTGAAACCCGATTCGAGGAGGCGGATGAGGCCGATTGCGGGTACATGGTGGACCCGGTATGGTACCCCGGGGCGAGAACGGATCGCTGTGTAGTAGACGGTAAGCCTTGCAGAAGGACTACTACCTACCGGTGATAGTATTTGGGCTCGGTGGATATCCGGAGGATACCGACTGGAGTCATGAGATGGATATGAGGGCCGACCAGGGTGTGCGGCGCCTGAGATATATGAGGATTTATGTGCCGATGATGGGCACGGTTTTCATGATGTTTTCGAGTGTTGATGATAGACACTCAGGTTCCATGATTTTGATATGTCGCGAGCGACACATGTTGATTTACATCCTCATACTTCCATGCATATGCTTTATGATGTTTACATGCATGATGCTTATTGTCATTGGGCGACACGTGGACGATTTCCACATACATATATTGACATTGATGACATTGATCACATAGTTGGATGCTATCCGCTTTTTCATTGACTTCATGATATAGTCGACATTGATCATACCTCATATTTATGATATGTTACTACCTGAGGCACTGACACGAGCACTTGGTATTACACATAGTATAGATGTTTACCCTAGCCACCTTATCATGCTTCAGACTTATTCATATTGAGGATATATTATTACTGATCGTATTGACTAGGATTATGTCATACATACGATTTCTGCTCTGTGATGTTTTCTATTCATGAGTTGGCAACTCACCCCCGTTGTACCACAGTTCTTGCAGGTTTTGCCGTACAGGTTCCATTGCGGCTTTTCTGGCACACTGCTCCCTTTCTGGGTGATTGCATTGGTAGGTGGGTTCTTTTGCATCAGAACCACCCTCGTATATGTATTATTCAGTTGTATCTAGTAATTCCATCAACCAAAACTTGTATATTATTTCAGACTTAGAAAACCAGTTATGTTTTACTTCGATCTTAGAGTCGCGCGTTGTAGTATTATGGTTTTCATGTTGATTTTGAGTTTATTTTTGAGTTTTGATCCTCACCCTTTGGCGTTGTATATTATATTGCTTGTGTGGTTGTGACTGTCGATTGACGAAGAGCTAGATCCCGCTTGGGGATGCCTTTTATCATTGCATATATATTATTCTTGTTGTACCCCGTTCGGGCCCAGTATTTACAAAGGAAACTCTGCCGAAATTTTAGAAAAGACTATAGATTTTTAAAAAATGCATATTCGGCTTACTTATTTAAAAACCTTGTTTTAAAAACATGTTTTCTATACTTCTTTAGAACTAGTTTTTCTTATTTACTCCTTAAAATGGTTTTAGATTTCAGGGCTTTTGGCTTACTTGGATTAGATGGGGTCCTATAGACTTCATATGATTCAAGTGCCTGTCACGGGCTATTTCGGGTCGTGACAAATATACAGAACACCCATAAAAGGAAAGCTTCAGAAATGAATGAAACATTTTTATAGCATTGTAGATTTTGTCATAGTAATGAGACTAGACTAAGCAAGCTACATAAAAATTGATATTTAGATCCATTCTTTTTTGAATCTTATGAAACTTACCAATCTTGTCTTAAAGGGAAAATGACCAAAATTCCGGTTACTGGACACGGAGACAGAGTTACTGAACACTTAGGACTCATACATAATTATGTATGTTGTCTAATGTCTACACATGCAAGAAGTGGGGACTCCTACTTCATTACTTTTACCGATGATTTCTCAAGGTACGGACACGTGCTCTTGATGAAGCATAAGTCCGAAGCCTTTGAGAAGTTCAGAGAATATAAGAATGATGTGGAGAACTAAACGGGAAAAAGTATCAAAATACTTCGATTTGATCGAGAAGGGGAATAGATAAGCACCGAGTTTCTTGAGTACCTAAAAGAGAATGAGATTCTTTCTCAGCTTTCTCCTTCGTAAAAACCACAACACAATAGTGTATCAGAGAGAAGAAATCGCATCCAATTAGATATGGTATGTTTTATGATGAGTAGTGCTGACTTACTTCTTTCATTCTGGGCTATGCGCTAGAGTCAGCAGCATACGTATTGAATGGGGTTCCGACCAAGTCCATGCCAACCACTCTATATGAGACGTGGAGTGGAAAGATACAATGTCTTAAGTTTGTTAAGATATGGGATTGTCCTGCTTATGTAAAAAAGCAGAATACGGACAAACTTGAAGCACGGTCAGTTGTGTGCAAGTTTGTGGGATATCTAAAAAATTCACGAGGTTATCTATTCTACCATCTTGAGGAACAAAAAGTGTTTGTTTCTCGACATGCCATCTTTTAAGAAAAAGAATTTCTTGTTAAAGAAATTAGTGGACGTGCAGTAGAACTGGAAGAAGTTCCAGAACCATAAACTTCCCCTGAAAACTTGATCGAACCTGAGCTTTCAATAGAGCCTGACGAACCTTAGCCACTCCGTAGATCTAGTAGGCGTCATCACCCACCCGAGAGATACTACAGTTTCTCGTAGACAGTGATAGAGAGGAAATCATCATAGAAGATGATGACCCTACTAGTTTTCTCCAGGCCACCACTAGTGGGGACTCAGTGAAGTGGCTGGATGCTATGAGATCCGAGATGAATACATGTACATTAACAAAGTATAGACATTGGAGGTTACTTCTGAAGGGGTAGAACTCATTGAGAGCAAATGGATCTTCAAAAAGAAGATCGATGTAGATAGAAAGGTGGAGACTTATAAAGCTAGACTTGTAGCAAAGGGTTTTCATCAGATACCAGATATTGACTATGACGAAACTTTTTCTCCAGTGGCTATGCTTAAATCTTTCCGGATCCTACTTGCCATTGCGGCCTTCCATGATTATGAAATCTGGCAGATGGATGTTAAAATCGCTTTTCTAAATTGGGATTTACAAAAGTCTTTTTATACGACTGAGCCAGAGGGTTTCGAAGACAGTGGGAGCAGTGGAAAGGCATGCAAGTTGCTTAAATCCATTTATGGATTAAAGCAAGCATCACGGAGTTAGAGCATCTGCTTTGATGAGAAAATCAAAGTGTTTGCCTTTATCAAAACGTAGATGAACCTTGTATTTATAAAAAGGTTGTAGCGAGTGCTGTCACATTCCTCATATTGTATATGGATAACATTCTCATGATAGGAAATGATATTCCTATGCTATAATCGGTCAAACTTTTCTTGTCACAAAAGTTTTCTATGAATGGCCTGGGTGATGCTTCCTATATTCTATGAATTAAGATATATAGGGATAGATCTAAAAGGATGTTGGGACTGTTCTAGTTCATGTGCATTCCCACCATACTAAAGAGGTTTAGTATGGAAAATTCCAAGCACGGTAATTTTCCCGCTTGTCACGGAATCACCCTCTTTAAAGAGTTGTCTCCTAAGATTGATAAGGAGAGGGCTTGCATGCATGTTATATCCTATGCTTCGGCGGTGGGTTCTATCTTGTATACGATGTTGTGTACTAGACTAGATGTAGCTTACATATTTAGTGTGGTAAATAGGTATCAATCAAACCTAGAGATGAAGTATTGGATAGCTGTGAAGAACATTCTTAAGTACTTGCAAATGACTAAAGATATGTTCTTGGAGTATGGTATTAGTGACCTCCAGATGGAGGGCTTTACCGATTCGAGCTTCAAAAGTGAAATAAATAACAAGTTTGTCTTGGGTTATAGTTTACCCTCTACGAAGGGACGATCTGTTGAAAGAGTTCTAAACAAGATTCCATCGCAGACTCGACGATGGAGGCTGAATACATCACCGCCAATGATGCTGCTAAAGAAGAGGTCGGGATGTGGAAGTTTATTTCAGAGCTTGGAGTGGTTCCAGAAATTATTGATCCAATACCCTTATATTATGATAACAATAGGGTTATAGTGTTAGCGAAGGAATACCAGTCCAATCAGCGATCCGGGCACATTCTGATGTGGTATCACTTGATCTGAGAGATAGTTGATCGCCACGAGATTAAGATTCGGAGAGTAGACACAAAGGACAACACGACAGATGTTCACACCAGAATATTGCATTTAATACCGCCCATTCTTCTACTCGTTTATATATAGGTAGGTGCTTTTGATCCATGTTTGCTACATGATTACAGGTTATAGTTCCCAGTCCAAAATAACGCAAATCATGCAAAAACCGTTCACGACATCCCTTGCTTTTCGCTGCGAACGGTTCCTCGGGGAGGAGTAGAAGCACTGGTCCCCTTCGGTCAAGTGCTTGTGCCTGCCTCCAAAATTATGCCAAAATCCAGAACATCTGTCAAAAATAGATAAAATCTGAGTTCCGGTCATCTACACCCGTCCAGTGCCGCTTACCAGTTCAAGAGACAAGACAAATAACAGTGGTCATTCGTGTCTCGGACAAGCATAGAGCACGAGAGGGGCAGCCAAAGATCAAGAGGTGCGCGGAGCTTGAGAGAGATAAAGGTCAAAAGGATTAAAAGTATAGCCATTTTGGACTGTTGCAAATCTGAAGATATTTTTGGGCTATTTTACAATTTTGGACCTGTCAAACATAAGTACAAAGAAATACAAGGAAGCCCAGAAAAAACGACACACCAACCTTTCTAAACGACCGCGGAACCGCGACCAATAGGCCCTTTGGGCGGCGGTTCCGCGGTCATCTCTTGTCAACTCCAGATCTTATTTTAGGGGTAGTTGGGTAATTGCATAGAGGCTCAGAATATGGCCCTAGGGTTTCAGTTCTCTGCCTATAAATACTCCAGTTTTGAGCCAAGCCAAGGATGCTTTTTCTTTATTAGGATTTAGTGTAGTTTAGTTTGTAGTTCTTCTTCTTCTTTCTCTATTCTTCATGAAAATTGTAGTAAGAGCATTTTGAGTGGAAGATTAATGAAGATGAGGGTTTTTCTTATCTTGTATTTTTATTTAATTGCATTATAATTTTAATTCCCAGTGTAACTTTTATTATTTGTTGTTAAGTATTTGTTGGTTTTCTTTTCTTTTCTTGTTTTGTTTTCCTACTCTTCTAAACCGTATTTTCAAGCCATGATACTCGATGGAGTCCCTTGCTTAGGTGAGAGCCTAAGTAGTTAGCTTGCAATCATTTTTTAAAACCGTATTTTCCTTTCTTTCTTTTCGTCTTTCTTGTTTTGTTTTTCTTTTAAATGTGTGAATAATTCCATACTTGTTAGGGCTAAGTAAGGTTAGTATGAGGGACGGAAAAATCCCTTGTGTTTATCTTCGCCAAATATCTTAAAATGAACCTAGACCAAAAAAACACTACCCCCTAACTTAAGCGTGCTATACGTGACATATAGCCGCGACTTAAGTCGACAATTCCTTTGGGCACACTACAACGTGGCATGTAGTTGTGACTTAATTGGATACATGGTTGCGTGTGTTTGGCCTAGGGTTAGAAATAAGCACATGTAGTGGACGGACAAGGGGCACTGGGAATGGATTTAGAGTTGGAAAGCTTTCTTAAACTCGCAAATCCCATTCTTATGTCCTCCTAATTCCCGTTACCTCTGATTATCCCAACATCATTTCAAGAATGATAAAGGACAAGCACAAGACTAATCCTAACTCTACTAACCAACCCTAACCCTAACAAGTTTACTTGAACATAAAATATGAACACTTAGGATAGATTTGAATATACACATATACATTCTTTAATTGAATCGTCTAAGACAAGAACGGACAAACGAACCATCTCCCTGCGGACGATCCGTACTCAACCGGCTAGCTACAAGCAAAACTGTCTTGATGATATGCATTTGAGCGACTATTCGAGATGTTGGGTATGTAATACTACAATAATTGGTCTTAGTGTAAGTGGGAGATTGTTAGATAAAGGTGCCCTAGAGGCAATTATTGTTCTACTTGGACCTATATATATAGAACATTCTTGCTCTATATGATAATATGCTATTTGTTTTGCTTTATCTTTCATGTGTATATATTTTACTTAGTATTACGTCTCACTATTATATATTGATAAAGCCTATATGATCACTACTTTACTACCAGGATTATGATGTGATCATACTAGTGGGGCCTGGGTAATCCATAAGCATATCCTTAAATGTTCCTAGTCATAAGAGTATCGAGACTGGGCATCGGTCGTCTAAAGTAGACTAGTGTATACGTTTCTTGACCCTGACCCGGGCGATGGTTGGGCCTACAGCCATTAATGTTTAACACCAAAAATTATATACATGTGCTCATTGGAGAATGAGTACACTGAATGGACATTTCGAGAACTCCTAGATGGTATTATACCGATTGTGAGATAGCAATTCTGTTGTGAAAATAGTACAGGGTAATCTTTTGACCTGAGATCATCATAGTGTCTTGTGTGTGTTCCCACTTTACTTTGATTACTACCCAACCATGGTATTAAAGAATCGTGCATATAGGTTTTAGTTGTGTATAGTCCCGAAGCATATGGAGGCAGTGAGCGGTCGAGATGAGATTCATCTCTCTCGGTATAAGGAGTTGATGTCGTGCTGTGCATGATAGACTATAACCATAAGTCCCTAGCTACGGCGGATGAGATAAACTGATAAGGGTTATCAATTATATCTCGGATGGTTATGAGTTTGACATCGACATGACTTATTAAGTTATTGGGGGTCTGACAGTATCCACCCCCAGACCTAGTATGTGACACTCTTTGAAGAAGAGACTGAATTGTACGGAGAATGTAACTGATAGGTTCCGTTAGGTATGGATGAGTTTTCTTGTCGACCTTTCATTTGACATATATCTGGGTGGCCGTTACATACAGCTAGTGTCGCTGACGTGCTTGTGGGTTAAGGATATGATCCAGTAACTCACCACCAGCGTATTGTAGAGTTTTTAGAGTCTCACACAGAGGGTTTTCTCGCTCATGCGAAATGATATAGTGTTCATATGGTGATATGTGTGGGAATTCGATAAACACGTGTATATTAATCGGACACTTGATAATATTAGTCGGTTTATTATAAAGCCGTATTATTAAATCAAGTGTTGATTTAATAAAACATATATGATATGTATTCTAGTATTATGTCACTCTATCTCTTACATGTGTATATGTATATGATACATATACTAATACATGTATATGATACATATACCCTTCTTGTCTCCTAGTGGCATTCATGTGAAGGGGTATGGGAAAGTGGGGGCCACTTGGAGAGGAGCATCCCCCCTCTCTCTACTATATGATAGAAGAAAGAAAAGGGATGAGATCTTTTTCATTCTTCATATCATTTTCTCCCTCTTCTAAAAAGAGAAAAGTGAAAGAAAGATTGAAAAAGATCGAGAGCTTACTGCATATTCTTACTCTCCATTCTAGCAGATTGTGAGAGCAAGTTGCTTCACAAAGAAGAGTTCTTTTGTGAAGTTGAAACTTGGGTTGGGGTTTCTTTTAAAGTTGTTCATTTTCAGCAAGGAGGTCCATGATCAAGCTCGATCCCACAACTTAAGAGCCTAGCTAGGGTATTCTACTTGAGTGTAGACACGCTTCAAAGGTTGTTACCCCCTCTAAAACTCTAGCTTGTTTTATTTAGCTCTCTTGAGTTTTGCTTCATTAGTAAATGGATGATTTTGGGTGTGGTTTGTAGTGCTATGTTTAGATTTTTATTGTTCTATGTTTTCGCCGCAGTCCGCAGTGTTGCGATCCTAACACCACACACTTACATATAAATACCCACCGTTTCATCCAAATACCAGATGAATACCTATTCAAAATGTGATAGTTTTAATATCTGAAGGGTTGTTTCTTTTGGCACTTTTCTACCTATCTGTTCTCTAGAAATATGTAAATTCCCTTCTAAATATCCATATGCTTCTCACACAACTTTTTTTTAGATTTTTACTTGGTATTAAAATTAGGGTTATTTTCATATACCCCACCAAAAAACTTCATATTTTGATAAAACACACTAAAACTTTGGTATTGCTAAATACCACACCCAAAAGTTAAAATTAAACTAAAAACAACATTCTGGTTAAGTTCAGTTAGTTTTCCGTTAAGCCACCGTTAAATATAGCCATTAAAGGAATTAAAATACCAAAATACCCCTTAAAGGGAAATATCCCGACTTCAACGTATCGTAGTCTCCTCTCACTCTCATCCGCATGCTTTTCTCTTCCTCCTACTATTATTGCCGCTTTTTCAAATCTCTCTTCCCCATTGTTCTGCTCTCTCTCTCTCTCTCGCTATACACACACACACACAAAGTTGGGTTCGTCAAGGAATCTTTTACAAGTCAAAGTACTAATTTTGGCCTATCCCTTTTTGTCCTTCTCATTACCTATATTTATTTGCATATTGTTTGCATATCTAATCAATATCCTGAACCAAACGCCCATAGAAAGATAGGTCGGCCCAACAAGCATTGTTCATGCATAAGCCTCAACAGAGCGGGTCGAATAGAGAGCTCAGGCTTGGCCCATTAGGTCAGAACTTAAGCCCCAAGTAAGCTAGAGTTTATAATAGGTCACTCAAGAGCAATGGGAGCGGCCTGAACAATCAATTTCATAAAAACCCTAGCTTAAAATTACCCCTAGTTTCTGGCATAGACCTAGTTCTTTCTCGGCTAATATGGCCATAGAATCAGCTGATAGCTGATCCTCGATAGCTGCCACTATCAAGGCCCTGCTCAGGATCGAGAAGTCTAGCCTTTCCCGACCGGTAATGCTTCTTTCCTCCCTGATCTACCATCAGAAACACAAAATGAGACAATCTTCAGCTTCAACGCCGATGTACGACCAATTCATAGTCAATTACGTCGGTGTAGATTTAGCCGAAGGATCTAGTAAGCAGGACCGAACAGATCCATCATCAAGGGCAACGCAGATGTCCAGCCCTGTACCCTTAGTCGATGGAGATGGTCCGAACCTCATCAGGGATCAGGTAACTGGCACATGCTCGACCTCTCAGAGCATCCACGACCGGCCCAGGGTTATAGTTTTTGAGGTCAGACGAGTGATCAGAGGTCCAATTCTGCATTCAGATTAGTTGAAGTAAGACCGAGTATGACGTCAACGGACGAGCCGTTATCTGCAGCTTGCTCTTTCCCGTAATTCAGATGTCCAGTACTGGACGTGCATGCATTCTGCAGTTGATACCTTGGCCGGCTACTAAAAATGGTCCATGAGAAGTAAAAAGGGAACACGTGATATGATATCCATGGAGCTTTTATATGGAGGCCGAACGCCCCCAAAATAATGTGGTAGAAACATGTTCGGCCGATATCTTTTCTGTAATGTCTTGCACCTCCTATTGAGGAGTTGACTATTTGTAATAGCCGACTGTTACCGGTCCGATGAATATGATGGTTATCTGTAATAGAAAGTTGAATCATTGTGATGTTTAATAGATCATACTTTTATGGGCCGATGTTTTGAACTCGATATGTGTGTGTGTGTGTGTGTGTGACAATGTTACTGAAATGAAGCAGGCCGACCGATTGGTTCGAAGCCTATTCTATTTTTGTGATTGTGAATAATTTACTATACTTGCACATTACCGGGTTAAAATCCTTTTTTCCATCATTTTAGGAAGCATGTTTTCCCCTTCCTCTAAAAATGAGATCAATCATTTAGGGAGACATAATTGCTGAGTTTGGTCTTTTTCGGTTTAATGCAGGCCCTTTAGAAGACCGATAAAATAACGCAATATCTTTCTTGCACGCCCAGTAGGACCTTGGTAGTGTATGGTAAATACTAGATCCACTTTCTATGACAACGATCCAGAAAACATAGATAGGGATCGTGCTGAAACTAGCCGATCTACCCGTCTGGAATAGAAACAGTCTTCGTAATCTGATAACCATGTCCTAATCACTTTGCCAAGAAACGAAATTTTGTTGTCTCCACGATTAGCAAAACAAATTAACAGAATGGCTAGCCCTAGCTTAGATCTAACAGGACTGGGTTCAATACAAGAGGCTAATTCATCAACCGAGCAGGAAAGAGTATCAACCCAGACTAGTCCCCCACTCACGGAAAACAACCCGTTACCTCCAAGACCTACAAAACGAGAAGACCCCATTATGGTACAAGTGATGAATAGTTTCAATGCTATCGCAGAAGGCATCGATCGACAGCTGCTCGAAACAAGTCAGAGGGCTTTTAAAAATATGACAACTCTCTTAGCTCAGGTGTTAAATGCAGGGTTACCTAGGTCGTCGATGGGTTTTGGGAAGCATCGACCATGTCGTTTTTAAAAAATTGGCGCGCTGAAGAACCCTAACCTAGAATTTGAACTAGATAATTAGACGAAACTAGAATGTAAATATATTTACATCTAAGTGAACAAGGAATACAACCTTTGTAGACCGGTCCTTCACTTCAATAGCTCCGTGCAGTAGTCCCTTTGCTCCAAGTAGTGATCTCCCGGACTCTAGTAAGGCTCCACAAGGTGAAAAGAACAAGCTTGTTTGAAGTCTTCGAGGCCGAAGATGATCTACATCGAGGAGACACCAACTCAAGCTACCTCTTCACTAATATGGAATTAGTGAAGCAAACACCCTAAATTAAATGGCTAATCTAGTAGAGGATAATGAGGTAGGAATTTTTCTCACTTTAGAAATTATTTTCTCACTCGTTTTCTTCACTTCCTAAAAACCAAGAGAGCTTGAGGAAGGAGATAAAGAAAAGTTACCAAGGAAAATGTCAAGTGTAGAATGAATCAAGTGGTGAGAATAGCATCCATGGGTGACATAATATCTCATACTAACTCTTGTATAGACTTAACCATGGCTTAAGGTAATGGTTGGGTTAATAAATATCTAATGTAAGACAAAGTTAGTAGACTAATTCAATGGGCTCTACAAGCTTCCAGTAAGCTTGAACCATGTGACTAATTTCCAATTAATTTTGATTTACTTTAAATAAATAAAACCCATCATTATGATAAGCATGGTGTGAGTCTCATACACCCATGTCACATATATCATCTAGCATGACACAAAAGAATGTACATTAATATATATCACATATATACTGAGTATACACAACTGAGAAAAAGAAATACTTAAGTGTGCTAATATTAGTTAATATATCAAATATATAATTTTACATTAAATTATTAAATCAACACTTGATTTAATAATCCGGCTATATCACATACAACCGACTAATATCAAATGTATCAACTTATCGAATCAACACTTGATCCGATAACCTGGCTATATCACATATAACTGACCGATATCACATATCCCGAGAATAGAATGCGGTATCACATACGCGCATTAATCTCGGTCCCGCACATATCACATATGTGCTCCTACTTCGTTTCGCTTGAGCCAGGAAACCTCTGTGTAGGACTCTAAAGACCCGTCAATATGCCGGCAGTAGGTGGTGATTATATCAGTCACCCACAAACCGCAAGCAGTCTGCTAAATGTAACGACCACCCGGGTATTGAGCGATCAGAAGATCAACAAGCAAGCCTGCTCATACTCCTGCGAATCCAATAAGTAACACTACCGTACAGTCCGGTCTCTTCGTCAGATATGTCGCATATCACAGCCTGGGAATGGTAAACGTCAGACCCCAATAGCCTGATAAGTCGCCAATATGAGGCTCATAACGCTTCGAGAAACTACTGATAACACTTACCAGTAAATCTTAGCAACCCTGGCCAGGGATTTCCTGTTATGGCCAATCAAGCATAGCGCAACATCAACCCCCAATACCGGGAGAGACGAAATCCCCTCCTATCGCTCATTTCCTCCATGTGACTCGAGACTTTACCCAAAAACCACCGTTTTGCATGATCTCTTAAACGTGGTAAGATGGAAATCAAAGCACAGTGGAAATCACACAAAACTCTATGACGATCTCGGGTCGATAGACTGTAGGGTTCCTAGGCACACCCATGAGGTTCCACAACAGATCAAACATGGCCAATTCAAAAAATTTCTATGTGCCAAGTAACCCTAAGCAAGATCGTAACTTGAGTTATAGGCGAAACAACAAGTTAACAACTTAACTAGATAGTGAAAGGGGCTACAACCTTTGTAGATCCGGTCCTCCACTTCCTTATCTCCATGATGATGTCCCTCCGCTGCGATCATCGGATCCTTGACTCTAGCGATGGTTTCGTCGAAGAAATGATCGGGCTAGGTCGTCGACTTCGATGCCGAAGACGATCTACGTCGACCCAACTCAAGATCAAGCTCCAACTTCACCAAGTCATGAAACTTGTGAAGAAAACACCCTATACAACATGGCAAGTGGTAGAGGATGAAGAAATAGGAAGTGGGTTCACTTTGGATTTGGATTTCTCACTTGGATTCATCACTTGATAATTTCTAGCAAGGGTTTTTCTTTCTTCTTCAAGAAGAAGAAGAAGAAAGAAAATGGAAAAATGAATTAACTAAAATAGAAAATCAAGTGACCCTTATCATATTTCAACCATGGTTAAGTGTAGAGAATAAACTAGGGTTTAGTTAAATGGTTAGGGTTAAGGCAAAAGACAAAATGGCTAGACTTTTCAAAACTTCAAGAAGCTTCATGTATCAAACAAAGAAAGCCACCATGTTATATTTTGTCAAAATGAATAAGTAAAATAAATAAAACAAATGAAACCCTTAACCATTAACCTAATCATAGTTTAAAGTAAACACACACCCAAGTTTGCATGTATCATCAAACATGATACAAACAAGTGCACAAAAATATATCATATATATAATGTGCACAATCTAGTGAGAAAATAATCTTAAGTGAACCAATACTAGTTAATCTAAAGTAATATATCAAATATATAATTATACATTAAATCATTAAATCAACACTTGACTTATTGATCCGGTCATACTGCATATAACCGACTAATATCAAGTGTATCAATGTATCGAATCAACACTTAATTCGGTAACCCGGCTATATCTTATATAACCGTCCATTGATACAAATCGCGAGAATAGAATGCAGTATCACATACTGGTATTATTCTCGGTCCCGCACATATCTCATATGCTCTCCTATTTCGTTTCGCTTGAGCCAGGAAACCTCTGTGTAGGACTCTAAAGACTCGTCAATACGCCGGCAGTAGGTGATGATCATATCAAGCACCCATAAGCCGCAAGCGGTCTGCTAAACGTAACGGCCACCTGGGTATTGAGCGATCAGAAGATCAACAAGCAAGCCCGCTCACACTCCTGTGAATCCAACCAGTAACACTTACCGTACAGTCCGGTCTGTTCGTCTGATATGTCGTATATCTCCCCTAGGGGTGATAAACGTCAGACCCCAGTAGCTCGATAAGTCTTGTCGATATGAGGTCTATAACAGTTCGAGAAACTACTGGTAACACTTACCAGTAAATCTCAGCAACCCTGGCCAGGGATTTCCGGTTATAGCCAATCGAACACTGCGCAACATCAACTCCATATACCGGGAGAGACGAATCCCCTCCTATCGCTCATTGCCTCATGTGATTCGGGACTGTACCCAAAAACCACCGTTTTGAATGCCCTCTTGGACGTGGTAAGGTGGAAATCAAAGCACAGTTGGAATCACACAAGACTCTATGACGATCTCGGGTCTACAGACTAACATGTACCAGTGTCACCAGAGAACTGCCATCTGACGTAAGGTATAATACCATCTGGGAATTCTCGGCAAGTCCGTCCAGTGTACCCAGTCTCTACTGAGCACCTGTATATCATCTATGATGTCAAACACCAATGGATATGGGATCATCCATCGCCCATCTGTATGGGTCGAGAAGGTATACGCTAGTCTAATCTGGTATATCGATGCCCCGGCTCGATACACCCACGACTAGGGACCTTGAAGGATGTACTTATAGACTACCATGTCCCCACTAGTATGATCCGAATCATAGTCCAGGTAGTCAAGTACACATCCTAAGGGCTTTACCAACATGTAACAGAGAGACAATCAGTATACACGTTAAGGTAAAGAGTAACCAGATAGCATACTATCATGTCGAGCAAGAAAGTCCTCCCTATATATGTCCCAGCATCCACTACAATATACATCCAATGTACAGTAATGGCCTCTACGGCATACATATAACTAACAATCTCCCACTTGCACTAGGGCCATCTGTAGCAGTGGTTGTAGTATCTCATACTCAACCATCCCATAAAAGTCTCTCTCTGGGAAAAGGCCTTTGTGAGTGGATCCGCCGTGTTGTCCTCTGAGTCTACTCTCCTAACCTCGATCATCCTGGAGATCAACAATCTTCATGATCAGGTGATACTGCCATAGAATATGTCTGCATCACTGATGGGACGGGCGTTCCTAGGCATAAGCCACAACTCCATTGTCACACAATGGGAGGAACCAAGTTCATCTCATGAACTATTATACACCCAGACTGCCTCTTTGGTAGTATCTTAAGTAGCGATGCACCCAGCTTTTATCGTCTAGTATGCCACGGTATCTAGCTTGGAACTCTTCCAACATACCGTCCCTCCACTGAGGGTAAAGACAATGCCTGTGACTGACATTCAGTCGTCCTTATCACCCTGGAACCTTTCCAGTGATTCTCCCCAGGATCGATTTATACCATCTCACTACTACTAGTGAGAATCCTAGCATCCAATTACATCTATCTCATAGATGAAAACTCAGGATATAGGAGGTATCACTTTGATCCTATATGGAAAATCCTTATGATAAGCGGAGATTGACCGAGCGTAGCATAGCAAACTCCTTCCCTATCAAGAGTATGTCATCCACGTACTCTACGAGGATCACTACCATACTCCCTACTACCTTTTTTGTATATACAAGGTTCATCTACCATTTTGATGATGTCAAACTCTTTGACTAACACATCAATACAGACGTTCCAACTCCGCGATGCCTGCTTTATCACATAAAACATCTTGCTCGTGTTTCCGCTGCTCCCACTGTCTACGAGGCCCTCTGGCTGTGTACTTATAGACGCACTCTTCTAAATCAATATTTAGAAAAGCAGTCATGACACCCAACCACCAGATATCGTACTCATGGTATGTAGCCGTGGCAAGTAGGATCTGGATGGACTTAAGCATAGCTACTTAGAAAAGGTTTCATCATAATCCATACCTGGTCAATGATGCAAACTTTTAACAAGTCTAGCTTTGAAAGTCTCAACTTTTCCATGTACACCAAGTAATCTTCTCAAGATATACTTGCTCCTGATAGGGATTTAACCCTTCAGATAAAGCAACTAAAGTCCATACTTTGTTGGTGTATAAGGATTCCATCTCAGATCGCTAAGCATCCAGCCATTCTTACAGAGTCCCACTCTTGATGGCCAGCTCGAAACTAGTTGGGTCATCATCTCATGATGCATTCCACGCTCCCACTGTCATAGAGAAACAGAAGTATCTCTCAGGTGGGTGAGGAACCCTACTAAATCGGCGGAGAGGCTGAGGTTCGTTGGAAACAATTGAATCCTTTGGTTCTACCAAATCATCAGCTGCAGTTTGTATTGCTGGAACATTTCCAGTTCTACATAACAGATCTTGCCTCGAGCTTGTCCGGATTTTGCCTTTCAGACATAGGCCGGACAACCCCAAATCTTAACAAACTTAAGATATGGGCTCTTCCCTTTCCATATCACATATGAAGCGGTAGGCAACTGTTTTGATTTGAACCCTATTCAATAGGTATGCAGCTTCTCAAGCGTATAACTCCCAAAAGGAAATAGGAAACTCAGTAGCACTCATCATAGAGCACACCATATCAAATAGGGTGCGATTGCTCCACCCCGATACACCGAGGTGCTGAGGTGTATACGGAGGAGTAATGCTGAGATAGAATCTCATTCTTAGAATAGTCCAGGAATCCTGTGCTCAAGTATTCTCCTCTTTGATCACATCAAAAGACATAATACTTATACCCGTTGTTGGTTCTCTACTTCTAACTTATATTCTGTGAATATCTCAAAAGGTTAGGACTTGTGTTTCAACAGGAACATATGTCTGAATCTTGAGAGATTATTAGAGAATTTAATGAAGTACAAAGAACCGGTCTTGGCATTTGTAGACAGGGGACCTTACATACATCAACATGTATCAATCCCAAGAGTTCACTAACTCTTTCTCTGTTTCCAGTAAACAGAGCTATGGTCATCTAATCTTTGTGACATGACTGGCAAGTTACACAAGATGTAAATTCAAACTAATTTAAATATGCATCTAAATGTAACTTCAGCCAGTCGGGTCGCATTGATATGACCTAGTCTACAATACCTCAAGAAGGATTCATTCATTTCTGAACTCTTCCTCTTGTGTGTGTTCCGTATACTAAGAACTGTAGTTTGATTTAGAACATCAATGCTTTTAGATAACATGCCTGAACCGATCAACTTTTGATATAGGAAATGTTCAAAACATTATCCAACAATACAAAATTTTATCATTTCTTTACTAACAAAGAGACTGATATGATTTTGTATATCAGGTTCGGTATCTAATAATATTCGTTCAGAATCAATGTATTTGGAATACAGGGTGACAATGACCAACAGACTTGGCTGCAACACTTGCACCGTTTTCTGCCTCATGAAACTTATCACCCGTTCTCAGTTCTCTACCTTTCTGTAGCCCTATGTAACAGATTACATATCTGGGATCCTGATCCGGTATTACATACTCAGGATGTAAAGGATACTGAGAAACAGTTCTATGTAATGAACGCACCCGAAGATGATGCATCAACATGCACTTTCTTCGTTTGTGCGGCACGGGAAATATGGTATTCCTCTATTTCCTGCTCTGTCTTATAACATTTATAAGTTGGAGCGGGACCAACGTTCCCCAGCTCAGTATAACAAGCGGGTTCGGTCAAATATCCGTATTATTATCTTGATTAAGGCGTGATCTGGTCGCTACCTGGAGAGAGAGAGAAGAAAACGCTCTGCGTGCGCTCTTGCAAGATTAGATTGGTTATTATTTTATCTAATCAGGATGGCTCCCACTGTTTTTATCAAATCTTCCTTCAAACCCTAAAAGGAAAGACTAGCCGGGATTAATTACACGCTACAAGTTCGCCAATCTTTCAGCCAGGCCAGTGTCGGTACTTTGAGGGAGGTCCCCCGTGCTTTCGCACGAACCTAATTACAGTAAACCTCATTTTCCTAGAGGCGTAACCCCATTGACACATTTCTAGACACCTACTTGATCGGCTAATTGTAATGTGTAAAACTCTCCCAGGAGTAACTCTTACTCGCAGCGGGTATTGGGATCCAACTATCTCATAGAAGGTATGCAATCTCATTGCAAATTTCTACACTTGAAACTCCCGATAATTTTGCCCCTAACACCCTATGACCTTGACGGAGGTCAACAAACCATAGGCTACTAGTCAAGTTCAACCCGTCATTTCTTGATTGAATCAAACCCACCCGCATGACCCTTGACGGAGGTCAACAAGGCCGTACGACTACCCTAGCCCAATCTGCATCATATGCATAAGCAGATAAATACTAGTTAGCTACCTCACACTACGCCTTGACGAAGGTCAACAAACGTAGCACGAATACTAAGTTGGACTTATCTGAAATGACGGAGGGCTACGACAGGTTTTTCTGAAAACCTATTGCGTAATGAACTTGATATCGTTGTAGAATCAAATGATTTTAAAATGGAGTGTTTTTTAGGCTTTTCTAGTTTTGCTAAAGGGGTCACTCCTGGTGAAGGGATCGTCGGCCCTTTCCTCATCGAATAAGGTGCAGGATATATCAAATATATCGCTGTGCAAAGCAGAAACTATAGAAGCAATCAAAAGAAAAATCGAGAGTTGTAGCATCTGCCAGTTATTGCTAAAGGAGTCACTCCCGGTGAAGGGATCTCGGTCCTTTCCTTATCGAATAAGGTGCAGGATGTTCTACAAGGAACACCGCGATGCAAAGCAAGAACTGTAGCTACCTGTTTTATTTTAAAATTCGATTCAACAACATCTTTTAGGTTTATTTTCTTTCATTAATCTCATTAATGAATATCCCATCATTTAAGTCCACCTAAACATCACAGATAAATACGACGTACACTTATGCCATCCGCATTCGCCTCGATGTCCCCTCGTGCACCGTTAGGTTAGGTAACTAACGGCAGAGCGCGGCAGGGCTAGCGCGGGTGTAAAACATAAGTAACGTCTATATAATATATCATATATACTATATACAGTATTTATCACAGAACATCAAATGATCACATCACAGATATCGCAGCAGAAGAAACATATGAAACATTGGATATACTAGGACGTCCGTGTTTTTAATACGAGCCAGTATAAAACACGGATTCCACGGTCGCGATGAATAGCCAAACCCACACCCCTAGACCCCTACGAGAGCGGCAAGCAACCCTACAAATTCTAGAGTTAGGAGACCGGGACTCGACTCCTCGAGTTGGTCTCCCACTGTACTCTAGAGCCCGGTTACTTGTGCTCTCCTCCTTGGGTCTATCCTAGTGCGGAAAAGTAAATAATATACAAATGGTGACATCTTCAGCAACCTGGAAGTGCCCCAATAAAAGAATATTACATACAAGTTTTTACATGAATGAAAATGAAAAACACTCATCTCACATAAAAAAACCCCGGCTATTCAAACACGACGATCCAATATAACATATCCAGCAACACATAACATCACATGTCATCAACGTAAGTAAATATGCGCATCCCAATTGTCGTTGACATATAGCAACGAAACCGGCGATATCACATATTACACTTACGGTCGCAGAAAAGAAAGTGTAAAACTACAACAGTTGGAATCCGCAACCTCCTTAGACATCGCATGCCTAATCAAATGAATTACTTAGACATCGCATGCCTAACAATTATAAACCCCGCATTTTAGTTTCATTATCGAAAACTCTTTTCAATATCAAGTCGGGCAATTCAACAGGATTCCCGACATTCTGATCGAATGCTCGTCGCAAACTTTAGTAGGCGGCCGCACCCCCGATACCGTCGACGAAGTGCACCAAGGCGGAACACCGCTACCGCGAGCACCCGAACGGATGCTTTCGGCGACGGGGTTCTCCTACAGTCACTTGGTCGGGGCTAAGGGGTGTAGCTGTCTATTAAGTTTATCCGGCGAGTATCCGCGTACGCTACGTGATTGCGACGGACTTTTGATCACATCAAAATTTCGTGGCAACCGATCAAGTGAGACTAAAGTGCTATGTTTATAACATCCAAATCAGTTATCTCATAACTACTTGTGGATTCCAAGTATTGTATCCCATTCCAGATAAATAGAAAATGTTAAACTTTCCGATCGAACATTCAAATACCCAAGTTTTCCCGAAACAGCTCAACACATGAAATAAGTTTAAAAATATCCAGTTCATGCCTCAGTAGCAACGGTCCAGCCATAGAAGGGTCAAGCCAACGCCTCACATGTGGCACGCCGTACTACCCCAAACCCGAAGGTTCAAAGGGCAGTTCAAGACGGTCACATAATCGAGTTAAGGTTTGTTGTCTTCTAGAGGGTCCATCGCGTTACTTGCACTACTTAGAACATCATTAAACTACGGAAAAATCCAACAATTGGAAATTTCCCGGCTGGGGAAAAAGTGGGTATTTATATCCATTCGAACTTTTTAACATGTTCTAAGAATACCCGGAAAACAAAGTAAACAAAGTTAAATAATCCGATCGAATCATCGAGTCCCTAATACAACCCCAGAACACTCAACTCTTTAGTCAACATTAAAAATTCCCAGAAAATACAGCATGTACACAAAGAAATTACTGTGCAAAATTAAATGGATTACGTCATCATTTGGCCGCGGAACCGCCGCATAAGCCAGCTCGTGCCGCGGTTCCGAAGCGCTTTGGGCGTATCATTTTGTCGTTTTGCACTGTATTTCTTAAAACTCCCTGCTGAATTTTTTAAGCATTTTAATCTGGAAAAATCCACAGTTTTCAAAAATGTACAGAAAGGGGTTGCGGATTAGGGTTTCGGGTTCGATCGGGTTTCTAACTTCGTCTACACATCTCCTAAGGCTCTAGCTAGGCTCTGATACCACTGTAGGGTTCCTAGGCACACCCATGAGGTTCCACAACAGATCAAACATGGCCAATTCAAAATTTTTCTATGTGCCAAGTAATCCTAAGCAAGATCGTAACTAGAGGTATAGGCGAAACAACAAGTTAACAACTTAACTAGATAGTGAAAGGGGTTACAACCTTTGTAGATCCGGTCCTCCACTTTCTTAGCTCCATGATGATGTCCCTCCGCTGCGATCATCGGATCCTTGACTCTAGCGATGGTTTCGTCGAAGAAATGATCGGGCTAGGTCGTCGACTTCGATGCCGAAGAGGATCCACGTCGAGGCAACTCAAGATCAAACTCCAACTTCACCAAGTCATGAAACTTGTGAAGAAAACACCCTATACTACATGGCAAGTGGTAGAGGGTGACGAAATAGGAAGTGGGTTCACATTGGATTTGGATTTCTCACTTGGATTCATCACTTGATAATTTCTAGCAAGGGTTTTCCTTTCTTCTTCAAGAAGAAGAAGAAGAAAGAAAATGGAAAAATGAATTAACTAAAATAGAAAATCAAGTGACCCTTATCATATTGCAACCATGGTTAAGTGTAGAGAATAAACTAGGGTTTAGTTAAATGGTTAGGGTTAAGGCAAAAGACAAAATGGCTAGACTTTTCAAAGCTTCAAGAAGCTTCATGTATCAAACAAAGAAAGCCACCATGTTATATTTTGCCAAAATGAATAAGTAAAATAAATAAACAAATGAAACCCTTAACCATTAACCTAATCATAGTTTAAAGTAAACACACACCCAAGTTTGCATGTATCATCAAACATGATACAAACAAGTGCACAAAAATATATCATATATACAATGTGCACAATCTAGTGAGAAAATAATCTTAAGTGAACCAATACTAGTTAATGTAAAGTAATATATCAAATATATAATTATACATTAAATCATTAAATCAACACTTGACTTAATGATCCGGTCATACTGCATATAACCGACTAATATCAAGTGTATCAATGTATCGAATCAACACTTGATTCGGTAACCCGGCTATATCTTATATACCTGTCTATTGATAAAAATCGCGAGAATAGAATGCAGTATCACATACTGGTATTATTCTCGGTCCCGCACATATCTCATATGCGCTCCTATTTCGTTTCGCTTGAGCCAGGAAACCTCTGTGTAGGACTCGAAAGACTCGTCAATACGCCGGCAGTAGGTGATGATCATATCAAGCACCCACAAGCAGCAAGCGGTCTGCTAAACGTAACGGCCACCCGGGTATTGAGCGATCAGAAGATCAACGAGCAAGCCCGCTCACACTCCTGTGAATCCAACCAATAACACTTACAGTACAATCCGGTCTGTTCGTCTGATATGTCGCATATCTCGCCTAGGGGTGGTAACGTCAGACCCCAGAAGCTCGATAAGTCGTGTCGATATGAGGTCTATAACAGTTTGAGAAACTACTGGTAACATTTACCTGTAAATTTCAGCAACCCTAGCCTGGGATTTCCGGTTATAGCCAATCGAACACAGCGCAACATCAACTCCCTATACCGGGAGAGACGAATCCCCTCCTATCGCTCATTGCCTCCATGTGATTCGGGACTGTACCCAAAAACCACCGTTTTGCACGCCCTCTAGGACGTGGTAAGGTGGAAATCAAAGCACAGTGGGAATCACACAAGACTCTATGACGATCTCGGGTCTACAGACTAACCTGTACCAGTGTCACCAGAGAACTGCCATCTGACGTAAGATATAATACCATCTGGGAGTTCTCGGCGAGTCCGTCCAGTGTGCCCAGTCTCTACTGAGCACCCGTATATCATCTCTGATGTCAAACACCAATGGATATGGGATCATCCATCGCCCATCTGTATGGGTCGAGAAGGTATACGCTAGTTTACTCTGGTATATCGATGCCCCGTCTCGATACAACCACGACTAGGGACCTTGAAGGATGTACTTATAGACTACCATGTCCCCACTAGTATGATCCGCATCATAGTCCAGGTAGTCAAGTACACAAACTAAGGGCTTTACCAACATGTAACAGAGAGACAATCAGTATACACGTTAAGGTAAAGAGTAACCAGATAGCATACTATCATGTCGAGCAAGAAAGTCCTCCCTATATATGTCCCAGCATCCACTACAATATACATCCTATGTACAGTAATGGCCTCTAGGGCATACATATAACTAACACAGACTAACCTGTACCAGTGTCATCAGAGAACTGCTATGTGACGATAGGTATAATACCATCTAGGAGTTCTCGACGAGTCCGTCCAGTGTACCCTGTCTCTATTGAGCACCCGTATACCTTCTCTGATGTCAAACACCAATGGATATGGGATCATCCATCGCCCATCATATGGGTCAAGAATCGTATACGCTAGTCTACTCTGGAATATCGATACCCTGTCTCGATACTCCCACGACTAGGAACAATTGAAGGATGTACTTACCAACTACTTCTGCCCCACTAGTATGATCTGCATCATCATCCTGATAGTCAAGTACTCATCCTAAGGGCTTTATCAACATGTAAGAGAGAGACAATAAGTGTACATGTTAAGATAAAGAGCAACCATATAGCATACTATCATGCCGAGCAAGAGAGTCCTCCCTATATATGTCCAAGCATCCACTATAATATACATCGTATGTATAATAATGGCCTCTAGGGTATATATATAACTAACAATCTCCCACTTGCACTAAGGCCATTTGTTGTAGTATCTCATACACAACGCCCCATAAAATTCTCTCTAGGTAAAGGCCTCTGTGAGTGGATCCACCGTGTTATCCTTTGCGTCAACTCTCCTTACCTTAGTCCCTTGGAGATCAACCATCTCCCTGATCAGGTGATACTGTCCTTAGAATATGTCTGGATAACTGATGGGACCGGCGTTCCTACGCCAAAGCCACAACTCCATTTTTGTCACAATAACAGTTATTGGACACTCATTGGTAGGAACTATGTTCATCACATGAACAAGAAATATCCCGACATCCACTTTATTAGCATCGTTGGTAGCGATGTATTCAGCCTTTATCATCTAAATTGCCACGGTATATAGCTTGGAACTCTTCCAACATACCGTCCCTCCACTAAGGGTAAAGACAAAGCCCGAAACTGACTTTCAGTCGACCTTATCACTTTGGAAGATCGAATTTGTAAAGGACTCCCACCGGAATTCACCGTTACGAAACCCCAAGGACATTTCTTTAGTGCTTCTCAAGTACTTAAGAATGTCCTACACAGCTATCCAGTTATTCACCTAAGATCCGATTGATTCCTAAGAACTACACCTAGTGAGTTAGCTACATCTGGTCTGGTACATAACATCGCATACATGATAGAGCCTACTGCCGAAGCATAGGTTATCCCTTACATGCGAGCTCTCTCCAAATCAGTCTCGGGAGACATCTTTTTGGAGAGTGTGATTCCTAAGTAAGTGGGAGAACCACCACGCTTAGAATCTTCCATACTAAACCCCTTTAGTATGGTGTTAGTGTACCTGGATTTGGGACACTCCCAACATCCACTTAGATCTATCACCATAGATCATAATCCACGAGATGTGGTAGGTATCATCCAGATCTTCATGGAGAATCCTCATGATACGAGGATCTTGACCGAGTGTAGCATAGGAAACTATTTCCTATCAAGAGTATGTAATCTACGTACAATACGTGGAAGACAACCTTACTCTCTACAACCTTATTGTATATACAAGGTTCATCTACCTTTTTGATGAAGTCAAAATCTTTGACTGCCACATCAAAACAGATGTTCCAACTCCGCGATGTGTGCTTTAATCCTGATGGACTTAAGCATAGCCACTAGAGAAAATGTTTCATCATAAACCACACCTGGTTATTGAAGATAGCCTTTTACCACAAGTCTAGCTTTGAAAGTCTCAACTTTTCCATCTACACCAAGAATCTTCTCAAGATCCATTTCCTCCCAATGGGTTTTACCCCTTCAGGTGCAACATTCAAAGTCATACTTTGTTGGTGTACATGGATTCCATCTCTGATTGCATAGCATCCAGCCATTTCAAAGAGTCCTTACTCGTGACAGCCTTCCTGAACCTGGTTGGGTCATCATCTACTATGATGCAATCCTCGCTCCCACCGTTATCAAGAAAATCGTAGTATCTCTCACCGGGATGAGGAACCCGACTAGATTCGCGGAGTGGCCGAGGTTCGTCAGAGACTATTGAATCTTTTGGTTTCACCAAATCATCAGCTGTTAGTTTGTCTACCCGGAACTGGTTCCACTTCTACCTCATGACCACTAATTTCTTCATAAGAAATTACTTTTCTAAAATGGTGGCATACTGAGAAACAAAACACCATTTTCCCTCAGCGTGGTTGAAGATATTCCCTAGCAAATGTCTGGGATATCCAACAAACTTACAGAACTGACCTTGCCTCGAACTTGTCCGGATTTTTCTTTTCAACATAGGCCGGACAACCCCTTTATCTTAACTCGTTTAAGAGATGGTCTCTTCCCATACCATATCTCAATGGAGTGGTAGGCACTGATTTGGTTGGAACTCCATTCAATAGGTATGCAGCTTCTCAAGTGCATAACTCCAAAAGGAAACAGGAAACTCAGCAGTACTCATCATAGAGCGCGCCATATCACATAGGATGCGATACCTCCACCCCGATACACCGTTGTGCTATGGTGTATACGAAGGAGTAAGCTGAGAGAGAATCCTATTCTCTTTTAAATAATCCAGGAACTTCGTGCTCAATTATTATACTCCTCGATCTCATCGAAGGACTTAATACTTCTACCCGTCTGGTTCTTAACTTCAAGCTTATATTCCTTGAATTTCTCAAAAGTTTCAGACTCGTGTTTCTACAGGAACACATGTCCGAATCTTGAGAGATCGTCGTTGAATGTAATGAAGTACAAAGAACCAACTTTGCATTTGTAGACATAGGACCGTATACATCATCATGTATCCGTCCCTAGAGTTCAGTAACTCTATCTTTGTTTCTAATAAACGGAGTATTGGTCACTTTACCTTTGTGACAAGACCGGCAAGTAGCATAAGATGAAAATACGAACAGATTCAAATATTCATCCTTAATGTAACTTAGCTAGTCATGTCGCATTGATATGGCCTAGTCTGTTAGTTATATGTATGCCCTAGAGGCCATTACTGTACATTGGATGTATATTGTAGTGGATGCTGGGACATATATAGGTAGGACTTTCTTGCTCGACATGATAGTACGCTATCTGGTTGTTCTTTATCTTAACATGTATACTTTCTGTCTCTCTGATTACATATTGATAAAGTCCTTAGGATGTGTACTCGACTTCCTGGACTATGATGCAGATCATACTAGTGGGGCCTGGGTAGTCAATGAGTACATCCTTCATTGTTCCTAGTCGAGGGAATATCGAGACGGGGCATCGATATTCCAGTGTAGACTAGCGTATATCTTCTCGACCCATGCGATGGGCGATGGATGATCCCATATCCATTGGTGTTTGACATCGAAGATGGTATGTGGGTGCTCAGTGGAGACTGGGTACACTGAACGGACTCGCCGAGAACTCCCAGATGGTATTATACCTCACGTCAGATGGCAGTTCTCTCGTGACACTGGTACAGCTTAGTCTGTTGACCCGAGATCGTCATAGAGTCTTGTGTGTCTCCCACTGTGCTTTGATTTCCACCCTACCACGGCTCTACTGAGTTGTGCAAACAGGTGGTTTTTGGGTACAGTCCCGATTCACATGGAGGCAATGAGCGATAGGAGGGGATTCGTCTCTCCCGGTATTGGGGGTTGATGTTGTGCTATGCTCGACTGGCCATAACAGGAAATCCCTGGCCAGGGTTGCAGTGATATACTGGTAAGAGTTATCAGTAGTTTCACGAATGTTATGGACCTTAAGTCGGCATGACTTATCGAGTTATTGGGGTCTGACGTTTACCACCCCTAGGCGAGATATGCGGCATATCAGACGAACAGACCGGACTGTACGGTAAGTGTTACTGGTTGGATTCACAGGAGTGTGAGCGGGCTTGCTCGTCGATCTTCTGATCGCTCAATACCCGGGTGGCCGTTACGTTTGGCAGACCGCGTGCGGCTTGTGGGTGTTTGATATGATCATCATCAGCTGCCGGCGTATTGACGAGTCTTTAGAGTCCTACACTGAGGTTTCCTGGCTCAAGCGAAACGAAATAGGAGCGCATATGAGATATGTGCGGGACCGAGAATAATTCGAGTATGTGATACCGTATTCTATTCTCGCGATGAATGTATCGAACGGTTATATGCGATATAACCTAGTTATCGAATCAAGGATTGATTCGATAAGCCGATACATATGATACTAGTCGGTTATATCCGATATGACCGGATCGTTAAATCAAGTGTTGATTTAATGATTTAGTGCATATTTATATATTTGATATATTACTTTGCATTAACTAGTATTGGTTCACTTTAAAAGGATTTTCTCACTTGAATTGTGCAAGTTGTGTATGTGATATACTTTTGTGCACAAGATTGTATCATGTTTGATGATACTTGCCCTTTTGGGTTTGTGTAAAGATTAAACCATGTTTAGTGAATGGTTAGGGTTTCTTTTCTCTTATTTATTTATCCATTTATTATTGTTTTGGAAAAGATAAAGAGAAAGAAATGGTGGCTTAGTTTGTTTTTTCTTTAAAGCTTCTTGAAGCTTTGAACAAGTCAACCATTCTTGTTTCTTCTTTAACCCTAACCACTCATCTAAACCTTGGTTAAATCTCTACACTAAACCATGGTTGAAGTTATGATAAGTATTCTTTTTATTTTCCTTTTTAAATATAACACTTAACATATCTTCTTCTTCTTCAACAAAAGAAAAGCTTGCTAGTTCAATGGCAACATGAGAAAACAAGTGAGAAATCCAAAACTAAAGTCTACCCACTTCCTATTTCTTCATCCTCTACCTCTTGCCAAGTAGTATAGGGTGTTTCCTTCACAAGTTTTCAAAGCTTGATGAAGTTGGAGCTTGTTCTTGTGATACCTCGACGTAGATCATCTTCGGCATCGAACCGATGATCAAGCCCGCCCATTCTTCGATGATACCGAT
Source organism: Agapanthus africanus (assembly GCA_030015575.1). Taxonomy (NCBI): domain Eukaryota; kingdom Viridiplantae; phylum Streptophyta; class Magnoliopsida; order Asparagales; family Amaryllidaceae; genus Agapanthus; species Agapanthus africanus. The sequence goes on from JASDDO010000008.1 coordinate 297,437,058, forward strand.
GCTAGAGTCATGGGTTCGTTTTGGACAGTGGAGGGACTTCATCACGGAGCCTAGGAGGTGGTGGACTGGATCTACAAAGGTTGTAGTCACTTTCCCTTAGCATTTAATTCGATTACTTGCTTGCTTTGCCTTGTTTTCTAGTTAACGATCCGTTCTAGGTTTTCTCGGCACCATAATTTTTAGAAATTTGCGTGTTTCATCACTTGTGAGACTTCACTAGAGTGCCTAGGAACCCTACAGTGGTATCAGAGCCTAGCTAGAGCCTTAGGCGATGCGTAGACGGAGTTAGAAGTCCGATCGACCCGAAACCCCGACTTGAAAGTGCTCTCTGGACATTTTCTGTTTTCGTGGATTTTTGAGAATTAAAAATATGCAGAAAAATCAGCAGGAAATTCTAAGAATTACGGTGCAAAAAGTAACTAATGATCTCTCAAACGTGCGGCGGAACCGCGGCATTAGCATGCTAATGCGGCGGTTCCGCGGCCGTTTTGTCTTATTAGGCATTCAATTTTGCACAGTAATTCCTATTTTGCAGTGCTGGTTTTCCTGGGAAGTTTTTTTATCTGAAATCAAGAGTTGAGTTTTTTTTGGGTTGTATTAGGAGTTCGTACATTCGATCGGATTGTCTAATTTTGTCTATTTGTTTTTCGGATATTTTAGAATATGTTAAAAATTTCGACCGGACATAAATACCCACTTTTTCCCCTGCCGGAAAATTTCCAAGTGTTGGATTTTTCCGTGGTTTAAGGACGTTCTGAGTAGTGCAGGTAACGCGATGGTCCCTCTAGAAGACAACAAACCTTAACTCGATTATGTGACCGTCTTGAACTGCCCTTTGAACCTTAGGGTTTGGGGCAGTACGGCGTGCCACATGTGAGGCGTTGGCTTCACCCTTCTACGGCTGGACCGTTGGTACTGAGACATGAAGTGAATGTCTATGAACTTATTTCATTCGGTTGATCGGGAAAACTTGGGTGTTCGATTGTTCTATCGAAAAGTTTAACATTTTCTATCTTATCCGGAATGTGATACAATAATTGGAATTCACAATAAGTTATAAGATAACTGAATGAATGTTATAAACATAGCACTTTAGTCTCACTTGATCGGTTGCCACGGAATTTTGATGTGATCAAAAGTCCGTTGCAATCACGTTGTGAACGCGGATACTCGCCGGTAAACTTAATAGACAGCCTCACTCCATAGCCCCGACCAAGTGACTGCAGGAGAACCCCGTCGCCGAAAGCATCCGTTCGGGTGCTCGCGGCATCGGTGTTCCGCCTTGGTGCACTTCGTCGACGGCATCGGGGGTGCGGCCGCCTACTAAAGTTTGCGACGAGCATTCGATCAGGATGTCTGGAATCTTGTTGAATTACCCGACTTGATATTGAAAAGAGTTTTCGATAATGAGACTAAAATGCGGGGTTTATAATTGTTAGGCATGCGATGTCTAAGGAATTCGTTTGATTAGGCATGCGATGTCTAAAGCGGTTGCGGATTCCAACTGTTGTAGTTTTACACTTTCTTTTCTGTGACCGTAAGTGTAATATGTAACATCGCCGGTTTCGTTGCTATATGTCAACGACAATTGGTATGCGCATATTTACTTACGTTGATGACATGTGATGTTATGTGTTGCTGGATATGTTATATTGGATCGTCGTGTTTGAATAGCCGGGGGTTTTTATGTGAGATGAGTGTTTTTCATTTTCATTCATGTAAAAAGCTTGTATGTAATATTCTTTTATTGGGGCACTTCCAGGTTGCGGAAGTAGTCACCGTTGATGTATATTATTTACTTTTCTGCACTAGGATAGACCCAAGGAGGAGAGCACAAGTAACCGGGTTCTGGGGTCCAGTGGGAGACCAACTCGAGGAGTCGAGTCCGGGTCTCCTAACCCTAGAATTGGTAGGGTTGCTTGCCGCTCTCGTAGGGGTCTAGGGGTGTGGGATTGGCTATTCATCACGACCGTGGAATCCGTGTTTTATACTGGCTCGTATTGAAAACACGGACGTCCTAGTATATCCAATATTTCATATGTTTCTTCTGCTGTGCTTTATCTGTGATGTGATCATGCGATGTTCTGTGCTCTGTTCAGATAGATGTAGTATATAGTATATATGATATATTATATAGACGTTGCTTATGTTGTACACCCGCGCTAGCCCTGCCCCGCTCTGCCGTTAGTTACCTAACCTAACGGTGCACGAGGGGACATCGAGGCGAATGCGGTTGGCATAAGTGTACGTCATATTTATCTGTGATGTTTAGGTAATTTAAATGATGGGATATTCATTAATGAGATTAATGAATGAAAATAAACCTAATAGATGTTGTGGAATCGAATTTCAAAATAAAACAGGTAGCTACAGTTCTTGCTTTGCATCGTGGTGTTCCTTGTAGAACATCCTGCACCTTATTCGATAAGGAAAGGACCGAGATCCCTTCACCGGGAGTGACTCCTTTAGCAATAATTGGCAGATGCTACATCACTCGGTTTGTTTTTTGATAGCTTCTATAGTTTCCGCTTTGCACAGTGATATATATGATATATCCCGCACCTCATTCGACGAGGAAAAGGCCGACGATCCCTTCACCGGGAGTGACCCCTTTAGCAAAACTAGAAAAGCCTCAAAAACATTCCATTTAAAAACCATTTGATTCCGCAACGAGATCAAGTTCAAAGCGTTAAAGGTTTCCACAAAAACCATACGCAACCCTCCGTCATTTTAGGAAGTAGAGTACTTAGTATTCGTGCTGTGTTTGTTGACCATAGTCAAGGCACAGTGTACGGTAGCTAAGTGATGTCTTCCTATACCGCATATGATGCGATTAGTTAGGACAGTCGCGTGACTTTGTTGACCTTAGTCAATGGTCATGTGGGTGGGTCTGATTAATCACGAAATGACGGGTAGAACTTGACTAGTACTTATGATTTGTTGACCGTACTTAAGGTCATAGGTGCTAGGGGTAAAAACCTTAATCGGGAGTTTCAAGTGTTGGAATTTGCAATGAGATTGCATACCTTCTATGTGATAGTTGGATCCCGATACCCACTGCGAGTAATTGTTACTCCTGGGAGAGTTTTGCACTTTGCAATTAGCCGATCAAGTAGGTGTCTAGAAAGGTGTCAACGGGGTTACGCCTCTGGGAAAATGAGGTTTACAGTAATTAGGTCCGTGCGAAAGCACGGGGAACCTCCCTCAAAGTACCGACACTGGCCTGGCTGAAAGATTGGCGAACTTGTAGAGTGTAATTAATCCCGGCTAGTCTTTCCTTTTAGGGTTTGAAGGAAGATTTGATAAAAACAGTGGGAGCCATCCTGATTAGATAAAATATAACCAATCTGATCTTGCAAGAGTGCACGCAGAGTGTTTTCTTCTCTCTCTCTCTAGGTAGCGACCATATCACGCCTTAATCAAGATAATAATATGGATGTATTGACCGAACCCGCTTGTTATACTGAGCTGGGGAACGTTGGTCCCGCTCCAACTTATAATTGTTATAAGACAGAGCAGGAAATAGGGAAATACCAGAATTCCTATGCCGCCCAAACGAAGAAAGTGCATATGATGCATCTCCTTCGGGTGTGTTCATTATAAAGAACTGTTTCTCAGTATCCTCTGCATCCTGGGTATATGATACCGGATCAGGATCCCAGATATGTAAGCTGTTACATAGGGCTACAAAAAAGGTAGAAAAACTGAGAACGGGTGATAAGTTTCATGAGACAGAAACCGGGGCAAGTGTTGCAGCCAAGTCTGTTGGTCACTGTCACCCTGTACTACCAGTACATTGATTCTGAACAAATGCTATTAGATACCGAACCTGATATACAAAATCATATCAGTCTCTTTATTAGTAAAGAAAGGATATAATTTTGTATTGATAATGTTTTGAACATTTCCTATATCAAAAGTTGATCAGTTCAGGCACGTTATCTAAAAGCATTGAAGTTCTAAATCAAACTACAGTTCCTAGTATACAGAACACACACAAGAAGAAGAGTTCAGAAATGAACGAATCCTTCTTGAGGCATTGTAGACTAGGTCACATCAATGCGACCCGACTGGCTAAAGTTACATTTAAGATGCATATTAAAATCAGTTTGAATTTACATCTTGTGAAACTTTCCAGTCATGCCACAAAGATTAGATGACCATAGCTCTGTTTATTAGAAACAGAGAAAGAGTTAGTAAACTCTTGGGACTGATACATGATGATGTATGTAAAGTCTCCTGTCTACACATGCCAGGACTGGTTCTTTATACTTCATTATATTCTCTGATAATCTCTCAAGATTCAGTCATATGTTCCTGTTGAAACACAAGTCCGAACCTTTTGAGGTATTCACAGAATATAAGTTAGAAGTAGAGAACCAATAACCGGGTATAAGTATTATGTCCTATGATAAGATCAGGGAGGAGAATACTTGTGCATGGCATTCCTGGACCATTCTAAAGGAGAATGAGATTCTCTCTCCGTACTACTCCTCTGAATACACCATAGCACAATGGTGTATCAGGGCGGAGCAATTGCACAATATTAAATATGGTGTGCTCTATGATGAGTATTACTGAGTTACCTATTTCCTTTTGGGAGTTATGCACTTATGAAGTTGCATACCTATTGAATAGGGTTCGATTCAAATCAGTGCCTACCACTCCATATAAGATATGGTGTGGAAAGATCCTATCTCTTAAGCGAGTTAAGATTTGGGGTTGTCCGGCCTATGTTTAAAGCAAAATCCGGACAAGATCGAGGTAGGATCAGTTCTGTTGAACTGGAAAGGTTCCAGCTATACAAAACTGCAGTTGATGATTTGACAGAACCAAAGGATTCTATAGTTTCCGACGAACCTCTGCCTCTCCGCCGATCTAGTAGGGTTCCTCATCCGCCAGAGAGATACCTCGGTTTCTCGAAGATAGTGGGAGCAAGGATTACATCATGAGATGATGACCCAACTAGTTTTGAGCAGGCCATCAAGAGTAGGGACTCTGTAAGAATGGCTGGATGCTTAGCGATCTGAGATGGAATCCTTATACACCAACAAAGTATGGAATTTGGTTGCAATATCTGAAGGGTTAAATCCCCATCAGGAGCAAGTAAATCTTGAGAAGATTACTTGGTGTAGATGGAAAAGTTGAGACTTTCAAAGCTAGACTTGTTAAAAGTTTTCGTCATCGACCAGGCGTGGATAATGATGAAACCTTTTTCCAATAGCTATGCTTAAGTCTATCCAGATCCTACTTACCATGGCTACATACCATGACTACGATATCTGGCGGTTGGGTGCCATGACTGCTTTTCTAAATACTGATTTAGAAGAGAACGTCTGTAAGTACACGGCCAGAGGTCTTCGTAAACTGTGGGAGCAGCGGAAACGTGTGCAAGTTGCTTTACATAATGAAGCAGGCATCGCGGAGTTGGAACGTCTGTTTTGATGTGATAGTCAAAGTGTTTGACTTCATCAAAATGGTAGACGAACCTTGTATATACAAAAGGGTAGTAGAGAGTAAGGTGGTCATCTTCGTATTGTACGTAGACAACATACTCTTGATAGGAAAAGAGTTTCCTATACTACGATCGATCAATCTCCTATTATCACAAGGATTCTCCAAATAGGATCAAAGTGATACCTCCTAAATCCTGAGTTTTCATCTATGAGATAGATGTAATTGGATGCTAGGATTCTCACTAGATGTAGTGAGATGGTATCAATCGATCCTGGGGAGAATCACTGGAAGAGTTCCAGGGTGATAAAGACGACTGAATGTCAGTCACAGGCACTGTCTTTACCCTCAGTAAAGGGACGGTATGTTGGAAGAGTTCCAAGCTTGATACCGTGGCAAACTAAACGATAAAGGCTGGTAACATCGCTATTAAAGATACTACCAAAGAGGCAGTTTGGGTGTATAATGGTTCATAGGATGAACTAGGTTCCTGCCATTGTATGACAATGGAAGTGTGGCTTCGGCCCTGGAACCCTAGTCCCATCAGTGACCCAGACATATTCTGAGGAAGCATCACCTGATCATGGAGATAGTTGATCTCCGGGGTGATCGAGGTTAGGAAAGTAGACTCAGAGGACAACACGGCGGATCCACTCACGAAGGCCTTTTCCCAGAGAGAGACTCATATGGGATGGTTGAGTATTAGATACTGCGACCACTGCTACAGATGGCCCTAGTGCAAGTGGGAGATTGTTAGTTATATGTATGTCCTAGACGCCATTACTGTACATTGGATGTATATTGTAGTGGATGCTGGGACATATATAGGTAGGACTTTCTTGCTCGACATGATAGTACGCTATCTGGTTGTTCTTTATCTTAACATGTATACTTTCTGTCTCTCTGATTACATGTTGATAAAGCCCTTAGGATGTGTACTCGACTTCCAGGACTATGATGCAGATCATACTAGTGGGGCCCGGGTAGTCAATGAGTACATCCTTCATTGTTCCTAGTCGAGGGAATATCGAGACGGGGCATCGATATTCCAGTGTAGACTAGCGTATATCTTCTCGACCCATGCGATGGGCAAACAGGTGGTTTTTGGGTACAGTCCCGATTCACATGGAGGCAATGAGCGATAGGAGGGGATTCGTCTCTCCCGGTATTGGGGGTTGATGTTGTGCTATGCTCGACTGGCCAAAACAGGAAATCCCTGGCCAGGGTTGCAGTGATATACTGGTAAGAGTTATCAGTAGTTTCAAGAATGTTATGGACCTTAAGTCGGCATGACTTATCGAGCTATTGGGGTCTGACGTTTACCACCCCTAGGCGAGATATGCGGCATATCAGACGAACAGACCGGACTGTACGGTAAGTGTTACTGGTTGGATTCACAGGAGTGTGAGCGGGTTTGCTCATCGATCTTCTGATCGCTCAATACCCGGGTGGCCGTTACGTTTGGCAGACCGCTTGCGGCTTGTGGGTGATTGATATGATCATCATCCGCTGCCGGCGTATTGACGAGTCTTTAGAGTCCTACACAGAGGTTTCCTGGCTCAAGCGAAACGAAATAGGAGCGCATATGAGATATGTGCGGGACCGAGAATAATTCGAGTATGTGATACCGTATTCTATTCTCGCGATGAATGTATCGAACGGTTATATGCGATATAACCTAGTTATCGAATCAAGGATTGATTCGATAAGCCGATACATATGATACTAGTCGGTTATATCCGATATGACCGGATCGTTAAATCAAGTGTTGATTTAATGATTTAGTGCATATTTATATATTTGATATATTACTTTGCATTAACTAGTATTGGTTCAATTTAAAAGGATTTTCTCACTTGAATTGTGCAAGTTGTATATGCGATATACTTTTGTGCACAAGATTGTATCATGTTTGATGATACTTGCTCTTTTGGGTTTGTGTAAAGATTAAACCATGTTTAGTGAATGGTTAGGGTTTCTTTTCTCTTATTTATTTATCCATTTATTATTGTTTTGGAAAAGATAAAGAGAAAAAGAAATGGTGGCTTAGTTTGTTTTTTCTTTAAAGCTTCTTTAAGCTTTGAACAAGTCAACCATTCTTGTTTCTTCTTTAACCCTAACCACTCATTTAAACCTTAGTTAAATCTCTACACTAAACCATGGTTGAAGTTATGATAAGTATTCTTTTTATTTTCCTTTTTAAATATAACACTTATCATATCTTCTTCTTCTTCATCATCTTCTTCAACAAAAGAAAAGCTTGCTAGTTCAATGGCAACATGAGAAAACAAGTGAGAAATCCAAAACTAAAGTCTACCCACTTCCTATTTCTTCATCCTCTACCTCTTGCCAAGTAGTATAGGGTGTTTCCTTCACAAGTTTTCAAAGCTTGATGAAGTTGGAGCTTGTTCTTGTGATACCTCGACGTAGATCATCTTCGGCATCGAACCGACGATCATGCCCGCCCATTCTTCGATGATACCGATGCTAGAGTCATGGGTTCGTTTTGGACAGCGGAGGGACTTCATCACGGAGCCTAGGAGGTGGTGGACCGGATCTACAAAGGTTGTAGTCACTTTCCCTTAGCATTTAATTCGATTACTTGCTTGCTTTGCCTTGTTTTCTAGTTAACGATCCGTTCTAGGTTTTCTCGGCACCATAATTTTTAGAAATTTGCGTGTTTCATCACTTGTGAGACTTCACTAGAGTGCCTAGGAACCCTATATAGTCTACATTGCTACAAGAAGGATTCGTTCATTTCTGAACTACTCCTCTTGTGTGTGTTCTATATACTTTAAACAGTGGTTTGATTTAGAACGTATATGCCATTACATAACGTTCCCGATCCAATCAACTCTTGATTAAGGAAAATGTTCACAATATTGTCCTGTAATACAAAATTACATCTTTCTTTAACTTAATAAAGAAACTGATGTAATGCTGCATATCAGGTTCGGTATGTAATAACATTTGTTCAGAATCAATGTATTTACCATTTGGTAATACAAGGTGATATCTGCCAACTGATTTGGCTGCAACAATTGCACCATTCTCTAACACTTAGAGACATATCACCCAATCGCAGTTCTCTACCTTTCTATAGCCTATGTAACTCTTATATATGTGGGATTCTGATCCGGTATCTCATACCTAAGACGTAGGGGATACTGAGAAAAAGTTCTTGGTAACGAACACACCCGAAGAATATGCATCAACATGCTCATTTCTCGATTGGGTCACGAAGGAATCTGGATATTCCCCTATTTCCTGCTCGGACTTATAACAATTATAAGACCGAGCGGAACCAACGTTCTCTAGCTCAGTATAATAAGCAGGTTCGGTCAATACATCCATATTATTATCTTGATTAAGGCATGACATGGTCGCTACCAGGGGGGAGAGAGAGAGAGAGAGAGAGAGAAGAAAATACTCAGCGTATGCTCTTGCAAGATTAGATTGGTTATTATTTTACCTAATCAGGATAGCTCCCACTGTTTTTTATCAAATCTTGCTTCAAAACCTAAAAGGTAAGACTAGCCGGGATTAATTACACTCTACAAGTTCTCCAATCTTTCGGCCAGGCCAGTGTTGGTACTTTGAAGGAGGTTCCCCGTGCTTTCGCACAGACCTAAAAAAAATAAACCTCGTTTTCCCAGGGGCGTGACCCCGTTAACACCTTTCTAGATACCTACTTTGATCGACTAATTGTAATGTGTAAAACTCTCCCAGGAGTTACTTTTACTCGCAGTGTGTATCGGGATCCAACTATCTCATAGAAATTATGCAATCTCATTGAAATTTTCAACACTTGAAATTCCCGATAATATTTTGCCCCCAGCGTCCTATGACCTTGACAAAAGCCAACAAACCATAGTCCGCTGGTCAAGTTCAACCCGTACATTTCATGATTGAATTAAACCCACCAGCATGACCCTTGACGAAAGACAACAAAGTCGTATGACTACCCTAATCCAATCGCATCATATGCAACAGATAAGCAGAAAGTAGCTACCGCATACTACGCCTTGATGAAAGCCAACAAACGTAACACGAATACTAAATACTACTTATCTGAAATGACGGAGGGCTACGATGGGTTTTTAAGGAAACCTTTTGCGTAATGAACATGATATCGTTATAGAATCGAGTGATTTTGAAAATGGGTGTTTTTGAGACTTTTACTAGTTTTGCTAAAGGGGTCACTCCCGGTGAAGAGATCTCGTCTCTTTCCTCATCGAATGAGGTGCTGGATATTTCACAAATATCCCTATGCAAAGCATAAACTAAAAAAACAATCAAAAGACAAAACCGAGTGGGTTGTAGTATCTGCCAGTTTCGCTAAAGAGGTCACCCCCGGTGAAGGGATTTCGGCTCATTACTTATGTTAGTTTTATGTATACCCTAGAGGCCATTATTATACATGTGATGTACATTATAGTGGATGCTTGGACATATATAGGGAGGACTTTCTTGCTCGACATGATAGTATGCTATTTGGTTGCTCTTTAGCTTAAATTGTACACTTATTGTCTCTCTCTTACATGTTGATAAAACCCTTAAAATGAGTACTTGAATACCAGGATTATGATGCAGATCATACTAGTAGGAAAGATGTAGTCTGTAAGTACATCCTTCAATTGTTCCTAGTCGTGGGAGTATCGAGATGGGGCATCGATATTCCAGAGTAGACTAGCATATACGCTTCTTGATCCATATGATGGGAGATGGATGATCCCATATCCATTGGTGTTTGACATCAGAGAAGGTATACAGGTGCTCAGTGGAGACTGGGTACACTGGACGGACTCGCCGAGAACTCTTAGATGGTATTATACCTATCGTCAAATAGCAGTTCTCTGGTGACACCGGTACAGGTTAGTCTGTCGACCCGAGATCGTCATAGAGTCTTGTGTGATTCCCACTGTGCTTTGATTTCCATATTACCACGTTCAAGAGATCATGCAAAACGGTGGTTTTTGGGTATAGTCCCGAGTCATATGGAGGCAATGAGCGATAAGAGGGGGTTTCGTCTCTCTCGGTATTGGGGGTTGATGTTGCGCTATGCTCGATTGGCCATAACAGGAAATCCCTGGCCAGGGTTGCTGAGATTTACTGGTAAGTGTTATCAGTAGTTTCTCGAACTATTATGGACCTCACATCGGCATGATTTATCATGCTATTAGGGTCTGACGATTACCACCCCCAGGTTGTGATACTGATTGGATTCGCACATCAGGCGAAGAGACCGGACTGTATGGTAGTGTTACTGATTGGATTCGCAGGAATATGAGCAGGCTTGCTTGTTGATCTTCTGATCGCTCAATACCCGGGTGGCCGTTACGTTTAGTAGACCGCTTGCGGCTTGTGGGTGACTGATATGTCACCACCTACTGCCGGCGTATTGACGAGTCTTTAGAGTCCTACACAAAGGTTTTCTAGCTCAAGCGAAATGAAGTAGGAGCACATATGTGATATGTGCCGGACCGAGATTAATACGTGTATGTGATACTGTATTCTATTCTCGCGATATGTGATATCGGATGGTTATATATGATATAGCCGGGCTGTCGAATCAAGTGTTGATTCAACAAATTGATATATTTGATATTAGTCGGTTGTATGTAAAATAGCCGGATTATTAAATCAAGTGTTGGTTTAATAATTTACTGTAGAATTATATATTTGATATATTATATTACATTAACTAATATTAGCTCACTTAAGTTTTCTTTTTCTCACTTGTGTACACTTGGTATATATGTGATATATATTAATGTACATCTTTTGTGTCATGCTAGATGCCACATGTGACATGGGTGTATGAGACTAACACCATGCAAATAATAATGAAGGGTTTTATTTATTTAAAGTAAATCAAAATTGGTTGGAAATTTGTCATATGGTTGAAACTTGTAGAACCCGTTGACTTAGTCTACTAATTTTGTCTCACTCTAGATATTTATTAAGCTAACCATTATTGTTAGACATGTTTTATTCTCTACATGAGTTAGTGTATGACACTAACTCACCCATGGTTGCTATTCTCACTACCTGATTCATTCTTCACTTTCTTCATTCTATGAGAGCTTTCTTCATCTCTTTCCTCAAGCTTTCTTGCTTTATGAGAGGCGAAGAAAATATAGTGAGAAAATTATTTCTAAAGTGAGCAAAATTCGTACTTCATCAATCTCTTCTCTACTAGCCATTTAGATTAGGTTGTTTCTGTAAGTCGACGTTACACACCCCACTAGATGCGGGGAGGCGGAATAGGTAAAACAATCATTTTGTTCAAGATAATATCGACTAACTTTACGGATCTTTGCTAAACCCTAACTAACAAACTATTTAGAAGTGCTAAACTACTATGATAGATGATTATACCTCAAGATACTAGTCCTTCTTGTTCTTGTTGTTCACCTCCTCGTCGGCCTCCTCGATGTTATAGAAGATCCACCCGAGAGTTCCTGCTCTAAGCGTTAATCTCTAACTTGAGGTAACTAAGTGGATAGGATTGCTAATCCAAGTGACCTAGAAGATATAGAAGTGGATTAAGGATCTATTAGTCTTTCTAACCCTTGGGATCTCAACACATGAGAGGATTAGGCTTAGGCAGAAGAAGAGGAGAGCTTGAGGAGAGAGAGTGTGTTTCTTAATTATGAATTGAACCCTTCTCACTTTGAAATATATGAAGCATAACAAAATATCTTGCACAAATATCATCCATGCTTCATTTAATTCTTGAGATGAATTATCTCATGAGTCATGGTGCAATTAATGATAATAACACATAAGCTCTCCACCTCATTTAGTTTAATTCATAAATGAATTAAAACTAAATGAGTCACCTTTCTTCTAGAATCTTCTCGAGTAATTACGAGAATACCCCTCCTATCCGAAAAACACGGATATACTGAGACTGCATAAATCCAATAATCCAATACTAGAATCTGGCTTAATCCAAAGCCTGCTAGTATAATCTGTACGAACATCTTACGTGCACAAGTACACGTATATGTCCGAACCCTGTCCTAAAACCATACGACCTCTATATCGTTTCGCCTGAAGCAGGGAAACCCTCTGTGTGGGACTCTAAAGACTCGACACTACGCTGGCAGTGGTTTTAACCACAGGCCGCAAGCGGAACTAGCTGTATGTAACGGTCCCCAGGTAGATGTCGATAAGAAGGCCGATGAGGAAACCCATCCGAACACCTATTGAGCCAGATGTGACAATCTACGTACAGTCCGGTCTGTTTGTCTATGACTATCGTATATCGGGCCTAGAGGGGGCAAGAGTCAGTCCCCTAAAAGAGGTATAAGTCCTGTCGGAGTGAAGCCCATTACACCTTGAGAAACTACTGAAAATCCTACCAGTAAATCTCGCTTGCCCTGGCCAGGGACATTGCGCAATAGCTCTCCAAACACAGTGCGATATCAACTCCCAATACCGGGAGAGACGAATCCTTTCTAACCGCCACTGCCTCCAAGTGCTTCGAGACTACACCCAACTGCTACCTGCTTGCATGACTTCTTTGAGCCGTGGTAAGGTAGCAATCTAAGAACAGTGGGAACACACTCGAGGCGAAGCAGCAGTGTCAAGTCTACGGACTATGCTGTACTCATGTCACTTGGAACTGTTTAACTGACGACGGGTATAATATCAACCAACAGTTCCCTGCGAGTCCTGCCCGGTGTACCCGTAACCCAATGAGCACCTGCATACTATCTCCAGTACGACGTACTGATGGCTGTGGGACAGACCATCTCCCCAACTGGGATGAGAAGCGTACACACTAGTCTACTCCGGAGTATCGATACCCTATCTCGATAATCCTATGACTAGGGACCTGAAAAAGGATGTGCTTGTAGACTACCCAGCCCCCACTAGTGTGACTGCCATCACAACGCTGGTAGTCAAGCAAGATCCTAAGGGCTCTATCAATATGTATCCGTGATATGCTAAAAGAAACATATACTCATATTAAGATTGATATAAACCAAGTAGCATACTACTATGTTGAGCAAGACTGTTAATACAATTGTGAATATCCCAATCTTCCATTAAGTAATATACAAACTAGTATGATACAATAATGGCCCCTAGGGCATATACACTAACAATCTCCCACTTGCACTAGGGCCATGTACTGGCATATCGAAGACCTATCATCTCGAATAGCCTCTCGAACTATGTCTGAGGTAAGGCCTTTGTGAATGGATCTGTAGTGTTCTCCTCTGTAGCAACTCTCCGGACCTCGATCTCCCGGCGATCTACGATCTCCCTGATCAGGTGATACTGCCTTAAGATTTGTCTGGACTTCTGATGGGACCTGGGTTCCTTCGCTAAATCTATAGCGCCGTTGTTGTCACAATACAACGGTATTGGATTAACAATGGTAGGAACCACCTGAAGTTCTGTTAGGAACTTCTTCATCCAGACTGCTTCTTTTGCTGCATCGCAAGCAGCGATATACTCCACTTCCATCGTCGAGTCAGCAACGGTGTCCTGCTTGGAACTCTTCCAGCACACCGCCCATCCATTGAGGGTAAAGACATAACCTGACATGGACTTAGAGTCATCCTTGTCACTCTGGAAGCTGGAGTCAGCAAAAGACTCGATCTTGAGGTCTTTTCCACCGTAAACTAAGAACATATCCTTAGTCCTTCTCAGGTACTTGAGAATGTTCTTTACTACTATCCAGTGCTTCTCCCCTGGGTCTGACTGATACCGTCTTACCACACTCAGTGCGTAAGCTACATCTGGTCTGGTGCGCAACATCGCATACATTATAGAGCCTACCGCAGAAGTGTAAGGTATAATCGACATATGATCCCTTTCCAAATCAGTCTTGGGAGACATGTCTTTGGAGAAGGTGATTCCGTGATAAGCCGGTAAATTACCGCGCTTAGAATCTTCCATACTGAATCTTTTTAGTATAGTGTTGATATACCTGGACTGCGAAAGTCCCAACATCCTCTTTGATCTATCACGATAGATCTGGATCCCCAGAATGTAAGAGGCATCACCTAGGTTTTTCATGGAGAACCTGTGTGACAAGAATCCTTTTGACAGATTGTAGTATAGGAATGTCATTTCCTATCAAGAGAATGTCATCCACGTACAAGACGAGGAATACGACAGTTCATGCTACAATTTTACTATATATACATGGTTCATCTGGATTTTTGATAAAGTCATATTCTTTAACTGTTTCATCAAAACAGATGTTCCAACTCCGCGATGCCTGCTTTAGTCCATAAATGGACTTAAGCAACTTGCACACTTTCTCGCTGCTCCCACTCTGATTGAAACCTTCTGGCTGATCCATATAGACGCACACTTCTAAATTACCATTTAGAAAAGCCGTCTTTACGTCCATCCGCCAGATCTCATAATTATGGAAGGCAGCAATGGCAAGAAGTATCCGAATGGATTTGAGTATAGCCACTGGAGAAAAAGTTTCGTCATGGTCCAAACCAGGTCTTTGACGAAAACCTTTTGCAACAAGTCTAGCTTTATAGGTTTCCACCTGTCCATCTACACCAATCTTCTTCTTGAAGATCCACTTGCATCCTATGGGTTCTATCCTATCTAAAGCAATGTCCAAAGTCCATAGTTTATTGTTGTACATGGACTCCATCTCGGTCCGCATTGCATCCAGCCATCTTACTGAGTCGCCGCTCTGGATGGCCTGCTGTAAGCTAGTAGGTTCATCATTATCAATGACGCAATCCTCTCTATCCCCATCTATGAGAAACCGTAGTATCTCTCAGGCGGATGAGACGGCCTACTACTCCTGCGGAGGGGTGCGGGAATGTCCTGTTCTTCTGGAACTTCTGGTTCTACCAAACTTTCAGTAGTAGCTTATGGTTCTGGAATTTCTTCCAGTTCTATTACGTTTCCACTTGTTTCCTTTTCTAAAAACCGTTGTTATAGAAAATGGGCATTACGGGAAATAAAAACCTTTTGTTCCTCTGCGTAATAGAAAAAAATACCCCTTAGGGTTCTTTGGATATCCCACAAACTTACACTGCACTGAGCGTGCCTCCAGTTTGTCCGCATGCTGCTTTTTAACAAAAGCTGGACATCCCCATATCTTCAGATATTGAAGATAGGGTTTCTTCCCACTCCACATCTGATATGGTGTGGTAGGCATAGTCTTAGTAGGAACACTGTTCAAAAGATATGCAGCTAATTCTAGTGCATAACCCCAGAAAGATCGCGGTAACTCAGCATTACTCATCATGGAACGTACCATATCTAATAGGGTTCGGTTCCGTCTTTCCGATACACCGTTATGTTGTGGAGTGTATGGAGGAGTAAGCTGAGAGAGAATTCATTCTCTTTTAGGTAACCTAGGAACTCGGCACTTAAGTATTCACCACCTCGATCAGATCTAAGTGTCTTGATATTTTTGCCGGTTTGGTTTTCTACTTCATTCTTATATTCTCGGAATTTCTCAAAGGCCTCGGATTTATGCTTTATCAAGAAAACGAATCCATTCCTAGAGTAATCATCCGTAAAAGTAATGAAATAAGAAAAACCGCATCTTGCATGTGTAGACATTGGACCACATACATCGCTGTGTATGAGTCCTAAGAGCTCGCTCGCTCTTACTCCATGTCCAGTGAATGGATTCTTTGTCATCTTTCCTTTGAGACATGATTGACAAGTGGCATAAGATTGATATTCGAACGGATCCAAATATCCTTCTCTATGTAACTTAGTTAACCTTGTCTTATTGATGTGACCCAGTCTACAATGCCATAAGAAAGCCTGATTTATATCTGGAGACTTTCTTTTTAGTGTGTTCTGGACATTGAAAATCTGTAATTGGTTTAACACGTATATACCGTTATCTAGTGTACCGGACCCAATCAAACCATGATTAAGGTGGATGTTAACAGCATCGCTTACAAACGTGAAATCATAACCTTCTTTTGATAACAACGATACTGATATGATATTACATGTTAGACTAGGTACACAAAAACAGTTGCGCAAAACCAAAATATGTCCACTCGTCAATCCAAGGTGATAATCCCCAACGGACACAACATTCATGCTAGCTCCGTTAGCAACCTGGAGGGTCATATCACCAACCTTCAGCACTCTATGGTTTCTCAGTGCCTGCAATGAATTGCATATATGAGATCCTGATCCGGTATCCAATACCCAGGAATTAGAGTTGAATGACAGACACTTTTCAATTACAAACACACCTGAAGCCGAAGCCACAACTTGCCTCGGGTCCTGGTTCTTGGCAATCCAAGCTTTGCAATCCTTCTTCCAATGGCCATTCCTACGACAGTGGAAGCACTCGTCCTTTGCCACTACCGGCACCGCAACAATTGCCTTTCCCTTGGCTTCCACCTTACCAACACCACCTTTTGGTTTGGTAGCGGCCTTCTTCTTCCTTCCTTTGGCCCTTGTATTGGACCTGGAAGTGGAAGCACCACGAACAAACATAGTGGGTGTTTCCCTTGCTTTCTGCAAGGTGCCCTATGTCCTCCTCAACATGTTAAGGAGTTCTGGAAGTTCAACCTCTTTACCTTGAATGTTGAAATTCAAGATAAACAGGGCGTAGGTGGAAGGAAGGGACTGAGGAACCAAGTCTGTATACAGCTCGTTCTCTAATGTTGTCCCGAGGTCTGCGAGCTCTTAATTATAGCCAATTATCTTAAGGACATGTTCCCCTACAGATGATCCGACGGCCATCCTCGACTGAAACAAGTTCTTCGAGGTCTCGTATCTAGCTATATGATATTGCTCTCCATACAGTTCCTTGGTGTGGAGAAATATGGATTCTAGATCCATATTCTCGTGCCTCCTCTAATGTTCATTATTCATAGAGGCAAGCACGATGCACTTGGCCTTCGTGCAGTCTAACTCCCAGGTCTTGCGGATTTCCTTATCCGTGACACTGGATTCAGGACCTGGGACGGAAGGGGCCTTAGTAGTAACGACATACCCCAATTTGTCATAGATAATTGCCATCTTGACATTCCGGAACCCAATCTTTATAGTTTGGCCCTGTCAAAATATTTTTATCTAATAATAACTTAAGGCCTGTCATGTTCTGGGTCGCTGCAATTAGGAGAGAGAGAGGAAACACTTTAGCATGATGCTCTTACAAGTTTAGAGTGGTTTTTACTTTATCTAAACAGGATGTCTCCCACTGTTTCTCGAATCCTTCCTCAAACCAAAAAAGAAGAGCTATTCATGACTATTCTCACCGTGCAATACTTTCTTAACCGTTCAGCCAGGCCAGTGTCGGTACTTCGAGGGAGGTTTTACGACGCTTTCGCGAAGTTCCTTAATTAAATAACCTCTTTTCCCTAGGGGCGAGCCCCGCTGACACCTTTCTCGACACCTACTTGGTTTATAGCATTGATCGTTTAAGTGAAAGAATCTCCTGATGAGTAGCATATACTGACAGTAGGATCGGGATCCAAATATCATCGTGTGATAAAGCTGAAGGAATCCTACCAAAATTATCACACTCCGAATGGTATGCAACTCTAGCAAGTTTCAGTTTCTTTAGAAACTTCCGATATGGATTTCTTCCCCACGCTCTTATGACTTTGGAGTTGGTCAAAATGTCATAAGTCACATGTCAAGTTCTACCCCTCATTATCTTGTTAATTTGAACCCACCCGTACATACCCCTGACGTTGGCCAAATGGTAGTACGACTGTCCCAAACCAACTCATCTATCTATGCAACAGATGAATACCCAGCAGGTACCAAACATTATGCCTTGGCGTTGGTCAAAATACATAGCTTGAATACTACTGAATACCCAAATGAAATGACGGAGGGCTACGAATGGTTTTGGCGAAACCGTGAACGTAGTGAACTTGATATGATCGAAGGAACCTGATAGCTTTTAAAAGGAGTGGTTTAAGCTCCGCAATTAAAAATCTGCTGTTTTTTTTAAAATAACCGAGTGGTTTCTTTTAAATTGTTCCAACGATTCAACTTTGGTTTATTTTCTTTGCATTAAAATAATGCGTCCCATCAATTAACCTATCATTGCAGAAAACAACGAAAATACAACGTCCTCTTATGCCATTCGCATTCGCCATTGGGCCCGTCATTCACCCGTTAGGTTACTTAACTAACGACAGAGCGGGGGCTGGGCTAGCGCGGATGCAAAACATAAGCAACGCCTACTAGATATTATATATAGATATTGTACATTCGTCAGATGCAATAATAGGTATTCCAGATCACAGATGAACATATTGGATATTCTAGGAATCCGCATTCCCTTTGAGCCTGCAATGAAATACGGATTACACAGTCGTGATGAATAGCCAACCCCACCCTAGACCCTTACGGGTACGGCAAACTACCCGTCAAGTACCCGAAATGAAGTGGTCTTCCTCAACAACGTGAGTAGGCCACTAAACACTTCAAAGTACCCGGTAGTTTGTGCACCCCACCTTGGGTCTATCCTAGGAGCAGAAAACAGTTAATGAAATAATACAACGGTGGCTACAACCTCAACCCGGATGTGCCCTGCAAAAGAATATTACAATAAATTACAACTTACATTTGAATGAAAGAAACACTCGTCTCACATCCCCAGCTATTCATTCACGACAATCCAACAAGTTCACATTCACAAACCAGTAAACACCATTACAGAAATGTGCAACCCTCTGCTAACCGACATACTAGCAGTTAGGGGAGGTTTATGAACACATTAATCACAACACAGATATAATCCAGTTAGCCAAAGTTCTTAGAATATCGATCAAGCAACACATATGAATCTACTCCAAACAATACTCTGTGCACATAAAACCTGAGTAGAAACAAAACATCCCAGAAAACACAACATCAACACAGAAGAATAACTGATCAAATTGGGGTTGACTCGGTGTCAACTCGGCCGTGGATCCGCGGCGGATTTCTTGGATCGTCCGCGGTTCCGTGGTGGTTTGGAAAAGTCACGATCCCAAATTTCTTCACAATTCTTAAAAAAGCCTGCTTGTATTTTTAAGGGTCCCTGAAAAATTTTTAGATCCCAATTTAAAATCGGCAGAAACTTAGTGAAAACGTCGGTTTTTCGGGATTATTTTGCGATTGAATTTCTAAAGACGGAATAGGTAAAACAATCATTTTAAATTCAATCGCAAAATAATCCCGAAAAACCGACGTAAGTCGATGTTACAAACCCCACTAGATGCGGGGAGGCGGAATAGGTAAAACAATCATTTTGTTTAGAGTAACATCGACTAACATCACGGATCTTTGCTAAACCCTAACTAAAAAATTATCTAGAAGTGCTACACTAGTATGATAGATGATTATACCTCAAGATACTAGTCCTTCTTGTTCTTGTTGTTCACCTCCTCGTCGGCCTCCTCGATGTTATAGAAGATCCACCCGAGAGTTCCTCCTCCAAGTTTTAACCTCTAACTTGAGGTAACTAAGTGGCTAGGATTGCTAATCCAAGTGACCTAGAAGATATAGAAGTGGATTAAGGATCTATTAGTCTTTCTAACTCTTGGGATCTCAAAATATGAGAGGATTAGGGTTAGGTTGAAGAAGAGGAGAGCTTGAGGAGAGAGAGTGTGTTTGTTAATTATGAATTGAACCCTTCTCACTTTGAAATATATGAAGCATAACAAAATATCTTGCACAAATATCATCCATGCTTCATTTAATTCTTCAGATAAATCATCTCATGAGTCATGGTGCAATTAATGATAATAACACATAAGCTCTCCACCTCATTTAGTTTAATTCATAAATGGATTAAAACTAAATGAGTCACCTTTCTTCTAGAAGCTTCTCGAGTAATTACGAGAATGCCCCTCCTATTCGTAAAATACGGATATACTGAGACTGCATAAATCTAATAATCCAATACTAGAATCTGGCTTAAACAAAAGCCAGCTAGTATAATCCGTCCGAACATCTTACATGCACAAGTACACGTATATGTCCGAACCCTGTCGTAAAACCATACGACCTCTATATCGTTTCTCCTGAAGCAGGGAAACCTTCTGTGTGGGACTCTAAAGACTCGACACTACGCTAGCAGTGGGTTTAACCACAGGCCGCAAGCGGTACTAGCTGTACGTAACGGTCCCCAGGTAGATGTCGATAAGAAGGCCGATGAGGAAACCCATCCGAACTCCTACTGAGCCTGATGTGACAATCTCCGTATAGTCCGGTCTGTTCGTCCAAGACTATCACATATCGGGCCTAGGGGGGCGGCAAGCGTCAGTCCCCTAAAAGCGGTATAAGTCGTGTCGGAGTGAAGCCCATTACACCTTGAGAAACTACTGGAAATACTACCAGTAATTCTCGCTTGCCCTGGTCAGGGACTTTGCGCAATGGCTCTCCAAACACAGTGCGATATCAACTCCCAATACCGGGAGAGACGAATCCTTTCTAACCGCCACTGCCTCCAAGTGCTTCGGGACTGCACCCAACTGCTACCTGTTTGCACGACTCCTTTGAGCCGTGGTAGGGTAGCAATCTAAGAACAGTGGGAACACACTTGAGGCGAAGCAGTAGTGTCAAGTCTACGGACTATGCAGTACTCATGTCACCTAGGAACTGTTTAACTGACGACGGGTATAATACCAACCAACAGTTCCCTGTGAGTCCTGTCCGGTGTACCCGTAACCCAACGAGCACATGCATACTTTCTCCAGTACGACGTACTGATGGCTGTGGGACAGACCATCTCCCTAATTGGGATGAGAAGCATACACACTAGTCTACTCCGCAGTATCGATGCCCTGTCTCGATAATCCTACAACTAGGGACCTGAAAATGATATGCTTGTAGACTACCCAGCCTCCACTAGTGTGACTGCCATCACAATGCTGGTAGTCAAGCAAGATCCTAAGGGCTCTATCAATATGTATTCGTGATATGCTAAAAGAAACAAATACTCATATTAAGATAAATATAAACCAAGTAGCATACTACTATGTTAAGCAAGACTGTTAATACAACTGTGAATATCCCAAGCTTCCATTATGTAATATACAAACTAGTATGATACAATAATGACCCCTAGGGCATATACACTAACAGTTTCTTCACCAAGTTCATCACTTAGTGAAGAGGTAGCTTGAGTTAGTGTCTCCTCGACGTAGATCATCTTCGGCCTCGAAGATTTCAAGCAAGCTTGTTCATTTCACCTTGTGGAGCCTCACTAGTGTCCGGGAGATCCCTACATGGAGCGAAGGGACTACTACACGGAGCTATTGAAGTGAAGAACCGGTCTACAAAAGTTGTATTCCATATTCAATTAGATGTAAAGATGTTTACATTGTTGATTCGTGTAAATCTCTAGTTAAAGATTCTAAGTTAGGGTTCTCTAGCGCGCCCAATTTTTATAAAATGGCATGGACGATGCCTCCCGAAACCCAGCGGCAACCTAGGGAACCCAACAATGGCATCAGAGCCTTGCTAGAGAATTAGACAATATTTGTTAGATTACGAAACCGAAACTACTCCGAAACATGCAACACTAAAACCTAGTTTCTTTCGATTTTTAAATGGCCTCTAAATTTTTTTAAGCAATTGTAGAATGTTGTATGTGATATAACATGAACACCACAAAAATTTGAGAGCACTTGGCCAGATTTTGGCCGGCGACAATAAGGAAATATCCGAGCTCGCCGGATTTATTAGGGTATTTTGGCTTAAAAATTTTGAGGTGTTCTAGTCTCTGGGTTTTGGTGTTTCAGGAGTTGCTTGTTTTTTCTAAAATTGCATGTGATGTGGTTTTACTGTATTGGCAATTCGGAGTGTTTAGTATTCGTAATTTTAACATTGCTTCGGGTTATTTAGACGACGTTAAAAATTTCGAACGGATATCAATAACCTAACTTTTCCCTCAAAGGAAATTTTCCAAGAGGTGGATTTTTCCAAGTTTAAGATCTTCAGAAAATCATGCAGGTGATTCTGTGGACCCTCTAGAAGAACGAAACCCTAACTTGATTCTGTGACCGTCGGAACCGCCAACAAACCCTAGGGTTTGTGGTAGTTCCGTGGCACCATAGGTGAGGTAAGGGTTGACCCTTCTACGGTTGGTCCATAGGTGCTGTGGTATAGTCTGGGTACTTTTTAAACTTCGTTTAAGTATTGAGCTCTTTGGAAAATTTTGGGTGTTTGTTTATTCGATCGAAAAGTTAAACATCGTCTAGCAATCTGTGATTATGATATAATATTTGGAATCCACAATAATTAGTTTTATGAAAACTAATTTGAATTTTATAAATCTAGCAATTTAGTCTTATTTGATCGGTTGCCGCGGAATTTTTGGATCAAAAGTCCATTGCAATCACGCAGCGTATGCGGATACTCGCCGAGTAACCTTACTAGATAGCCGCGCCCCATAGCCCCGACCAAGTGACTGTAGGAGAACCCCGTCGCCAAAAGCATCCGTTTGGGTGCTTGCGGCCGCGGTGTTCCGCCTAAGTGCACTACGTCGAAGGCATCAGGGGTGTGGCCGTCTTTTAATGTTTCCGACGAAAATTCGATCAAGTTGTCGGGAATCTTGTTGAATTACCCGACAGTTTATTGGAAAGCGTTTTCAATATCGAGACTAAAATGCGGGGTTTATAATTTTTAGGCATGTGATTTCTAAGGAATTCATTTGGTTGGGCATGAAATCCAAAGTATGTGATACATTGGGTTTATGATGTCTAAGGTGGTGGCAGATTCCAACAGTTGTAGTTTTTTACATTCTTTTCTGCGACCGTAAGTGTAATTTATCGCCGGTTTCGTTGCTATATGTCAACGAAAATTGGGATACGCATATTTACTTACTTTGATGACATGTGTTGTTATGTGTTGCTGTGATATATTATATTGGATCGTCGCGTTTTGAATAGCCGGGTTTTTTTATGTGATGTGAGTTTTTCATTTTCATTCATGTAAAAGCTTGTATGTAATATTCTTCTATTCGGGAACTTCCGAGTTAAGGATGATGTCACAATTGATGTATATTATTTACTTTTCCGCATTAGGATAGACGAAGGCGGGGAACACAAGTAACCGGGTTCTAGGGTCCAGTGGGAGACCATCTCGAGGAGTCGAGACCGGGTCTCCTAACTCTAGAATTGGTAGAGTTGCTTGCCACTCTCATAGGGGTCTAGGGATGTGGGTTTGGCTATTCATCGCGTTCGTAGAATCCGTGTTTTTTAATGGCTTAATTTAAAACACGGAATTCCTAGTATATCCAATATTTCATATGTGTTCTTCTGCTGCTGATATTCTGTGATGTGATCACTTGATATTCTGAGAGGAATGCTTATATTATATATATAATATATAATAAATATTTCTGCTTTCGTTTCTTCAGTGATGCTTAGGAAGCATAAATGATGGGACTTCATTAATGAGATTAATGAAATAAAAGAAACCTAAAGATGTTGCAGAATCTTGTTTAAACAAATGGTAGCTCTAGTTCTTGCTTTGCATAGCGGTATTCCTTGTAGAATATCCAGCAACTTATTCGATAAGGAAAGAGCCGAGATCCTCTCACCGGGAGTGACCTCTTTAGCGAAACTGGCAGATGCTACAACCCACTCGGTTTTGTTTTTGATTGCTTTTTTAGGTCATGCTTTGCATCGTGGTATTTGTGAAATATCCAGCACCTTATTCGATAAGGAAAGAGCCGAGATCCCTTCACCGGGAGTGACCTCTCTAGCAAAACTAGTAAAAGCCTAAAAAACACTCCTTTTCAAAATCACTTGATGCAAGGAAACTGTCTGGTGAGCCCGGTGAGCCCGGACCGGTGAGTGGTTGCCCAGTAGGAAAGCACGAGCGAATAGACAGTTAAGTGAACGAGTGGATCGGCGCTTCGGTTGAACGAGTAGAACGACGCAAGGCATGAAATCTGTTTAAAGTCTCTATCCGGCCGGTGAGCCCGGACGAGAGAGTGGTTGCCAAAAGGCGACCACGAACGAGAAGGCAGTCAGTCGAACGAGTGGAGCGAAGGAAGGAACTGACGGAGCGGAACGATAGGGTTTTTGGTTGTTTGAGTTAATGAGTTAATTTGAAGCAAGTGAACGGAGTGAACGATTGAGTTGAACGAGTGCAGCAAGGCACCCGAGCGGAATGGAGAGGCGAGGGATACAACGATATCAAGTTCATTACGCAAAGGGTTTTCTTAAAAACCTGTCGTAGCCCTCCGTCATTTTTGAGAAGTAGTATTTAGTATTCGTGCTGCGTTTGTTGGCCTCCGTCAAGGCGTAGTGTGCGTTAGCTGATTAGTGCTTATCTGTTAAAGCATGTGATGCGATTAGAATAGGGTTGTCGTGCGGCCTTGTTGACCTCCGTCAAGGGTCGTGCGGGTGGGTTTAATTCAATCATGAAATGTATGGGTTGAACTTGACTAGCAGCCTATGGTTTGTTGACCTCCGTCAAGGTCATAGGACGCTGGGGGTGAAATATTATCGGGAATTTCAAGTGTTGAAATTTACAATGAGATTTCATACCTTCTATGAGATAGTTGGATCCCGATACCCACTGCGAATAAGAGTTACTCCTGAGAGAGTTTTACACATTACAATTAGCCGATCAAGTAGGTGTCTAGAAAGGTGTTAACGGGGTTACGCCCCTGGGAAAATGAGGTTTATTTTAATTAGGTCCGTGCGAAAGCACGGGAAACCTCCCTCAAAGTACAGACACTGGCCTGGCCGAAAGATTGGCGAACTTGTAGGGTATAATTAATCTCGGCTAGTCTTACCTTTTAGGGTTTGATGGAAGATTTGATAAAAACGGTGCGAGCCATCCTGATTAGATAAAATAATAACCAATCTGATCTTACAAGAGCATATGTTGTGTTATTTCTTCTCTCTCTCTCTTGGTAGCGACCATGTCACGCCTTAATCAAGATAATAATATAGATGTTTTGACCGAACCTGCTTATTATACTGTGCCGGGGTATGTTGGTTCCGCTCAATCTTATAATTATTATAAGTCCGAGAAGGAAATAGGGGAATATCCGGACTTCCACGCGACCCAATCGAGGAATAAGCATGTTGATGCATATTCTTCGGGTGTGTTTATTACCGAGAACTGTTTCTCTGTATCCTCTACGTCCTGGGTATGAGATACCAGATAAGGATGTCACAAATGTAATTTGTTACATAGGCCCGGAAAGGTAGAGAACTGAGTATGGGTGATATATCTATAAGTGTTAGAGAATGGTGCAATTGTTGCAGCCAAATCAGTTGGCAAATATCACCTTGTATTATCAAATAGTGGATACATTGATTCTGAACAAATGTTATTAGATACCGAACCTGATATACAACATTACATCATATTCTTTATTGAGTTAAAGAAGGATGTAATTATATTGGAGGATAATGTTGTGAACAATTTCCTGAATCGAGAGTTGATTGGATCAGGCACGTTATATAATGGCATATACGTTCTAAATCAAACCACAGTTCAAAGTATGCGGAACACACATAAGAGGAGTAGTTCAGAAATGAACGAATCCTTCTTGTGGCATTGTAGACTAGGTCATATCAATGCGACAAGACTAGCTAAGTTACATAAGGAAGAATATGAGAATCTTTTTGAATTTTCATCTTATGATATTTTCTTGTCACAAAGGTAAAGTGACCAATACTCCTTTTACTGGAAACAGAGAAAGATTTACTGAACTCTTGGGACGGATACATGATGATGTATACGGTCCTATGTCTACAAATGCCACGCTTGGTTATTTGTACTTCATTACATTCATCTACGTTCTCTCAAGATTCGGACATGTATTCCTGTTGAAATACAAGTCTGAAACTTTTGAGAAATTCTAGCAATATAAGCTTGAAGTTAAGAATTAGACGGGTAGAAGTATTAAATTCCTTCGATGTGATCAAGGAGGCGAATACTTGGGCATGGAGTTCTTGGATTTTCTAAACAAAGAATAGGATTCTCTCTCAGTTTATTCCTTCGTATACACCACAACACAACGGTGTATCGTGGTGGAGGTTTCGTGCCCTATGTGATAAGGTGCGCTCTGTGACGAGTACTGCTGAATTACCTATTTTCTTTTGGTTGTTATGCACTTGAGAAGCTGCATACCTATTGAATGGGGTTCCATCCAAATCAGTGCCTACCACTCCATATGAGATATTGAATGGGAAAAGACCATGTCTTAAACGAGTTAAGATATGGGGTTGTCCGGCCTGTGTTGAAAGGAAGAATCCGGAACAAACTCGAGGCAAGGTCAGTTCTGTATAAGTTTGTTTGGATATCCCAAACATTTGTGAGGGAATATCTTCTACCAAACTGAGGAGCAGAAGGGGTTTTGTTTCTCAGCATGCCACCTTTTTAGAAAAGGAATTTCTTGTGAAGAAATTTGTGGACATACGGTAGAACTGGAAGGTGTTCCAGCTAGAAAAACTAATAGCTGATAATTTGGTGAAAACAAAGTATTCGATGGTCTCCAACGAACCTCAGGCTCTCCGCGAATCTGGTAGGGTTCCTCATCCACTTGAGAGATACTACAGTCTTCTCGGTGACAGTGGGAGCGAGGATTACATCATGGTAGATGATGACCCAACCAGGTTCGGGTAGGCCATCACGAGTGGGGACTCTGTGAAATAGCTGGATTCTATGCAATCAGAGATAGAATCCATGTACACCAACAAAGTATGACTTTGAATGTTGCACCTGAAGGGGAAAAACCCATTGGGAGCAAGTGGATCTTGAGAAGATTCTTGGTGTAAATGGAAAAGTTGAGACTTTTAAAGCTAGACTTGTAGTAAAAGGTTTTCTTCAATAACCAGGTGTGGTTTATGATGAAACCTTTTCTCCAGTGGCTATGCTTAAGTCCATCAGGATTAAAGCACGCATCGTGGAGTTGGAACATCTGTTTTGATGTGGCAGTCAAAGAGTTTGACTTCATCAAAAAGGTAGATGAACCTTGTATATACAAGAAAGTTGTAGAGAGTAAGATTGTCTTCCATGTATTGTACATAGATGACATACTCTTGATAGGAAATGGTTTCTTATGCTACACTCGGTTAAGCTCCTCTTATCATGAGGATTCTCCATGGAAGAGCTGGATGATACCTACTACATCTTGTGGATTATGATCTATGGTGATAGATCTAAGTGGATGTTGGGAGTGTCGTAAATCTAGGTACATTAACACCGTACTAAAGGGGTTTAGTATCGAATATTCTAAGCGTGGTGGTTCGCCCACTCACTCACGAATCACTTTCTAAAAAGATGTCTTCCAAGACTGATTTGGAGAGAGCTCGCGTGCAAGGGATACCCTATGCTTCGGCACTAGGCTCTATCATGCATGCGATGTTATGTACCAGACCAGATGTAGCTAACTCACTAGGTGTAGTGATTAGGAATCAATCGAATCTTGGAAAAATCACTGGATAGCTGTATAGGACATTCTTAAATACTTGAGAAGCACTGAAGAGTTGTTCTTCGGGTTTTGGTAACGGTGAACTCCAGTGGGAGTCCTTTTCCAATTCGAGCTTCCAGAGTGATAAGGTCGACTGAAAATCAGTCACAGGCTCTGTCTTTACCCTCAGTGGAGGGACGGTATGTTAGAAGAGTTCCAAGCTATATACCGTGGCAAACTAGACGATAAAGGCTGAATACATCGCTACCAACGATACTACCAAAGTGGATGTCTGGATAATTCTTGCTCATGAGATGAACATGGTTCCTACCATTGAGCGTCCAATAACTGTTATTGTGATAACAATGGAGTTGTGGCTTTAGCCTAGGAATCCCGGTCCCATCAGCGATCCAGACATATTCTGAGGACAGTATCACCTGATCAGGGAGATGGTTGATCTCTAAAGGATCGAGGTTAGGAGAGTTGACACGAAGGATAACACGGCGGATCCACTCACAGAGGCCTTTCCCAATAAAGACTTTTATGGAACGTTATGTATGAGATACTACAACAAATGGCCTTAGTGCAAGTAGGAGATTGTTAGTTATATGTATGCCCTAGAGGCTATTATTATACATGTGATGTACATTATAGTGGATGCTTGGACATATATAGAGATGACTTTCTTGCTCGACATGATAGTATGCGATCTGGTTGCTCTTTATCTTAACATGTACACTTATTGTCCCTTTCTTACATGTTGATAAAGCCCTTAGGATGAGAACTTGACTACCAGGATTATGATGCAGATCATACTAGTGGGGCAGAGGTAGTCGGTAAGTACATCCTTCAATTGTTCCTAGTCGTGGGAGTATCAAGACGGGGCATTGATATTCCAGAGTAGACTACCGTATACGCTTATTGAACCATATGATTGGCGATGGATAATCCCACATCCATTGGTGTTTGACATCAGAGAAGGTATACGGGTGCTCAGTGGAGACTGGGTACACTGGATGGTCTCGCCGAGAACTCCTAGATGGTATTATACCTATCGTCAGATAGTAGTTCTCTGGTGACACTGGTACAGGTTAGTCTGTCGACCCAAGATCGTCATAGAGCCTTATGTGATTCCCACTGTGCTTTGATTTCCACCTTACTACGTTCAAGAGATCGTGCAAAACGATGGTTTTTAGGTACAGTCCCGAGTCACATGGAGGCAATGAGCGATAAGAGGGGATTTCATCTCTCCCGGTATTGGGGGTTGATGTTGCGCTTTGCTCGATTGGACATAACAGGAAATCCTTGGCCATGGTTGCTGATATTTACTGGTAAGTGTTATCAGTAGTTTCTTGAATCGTTATGGGCCTCACATCGACATAACTTATCAGGCTATTGGGGTCTGACGATTACCACCCCCAGGCTGTGATATGCGACATATCAGATGAAGAGACTGGACCGTACGATAGTGTTACTGATTGGATTCGCAGGAGTATGAGCAGGCTTGCTTGTTGATCTTCTAATTGCACAATACCCGGGTGGCCATTACGTTTAGCAGACCGCTTGCGACTTGTAGGTGACTGATATGATCACCACCTACTGTCGGCGTATTGACGAGTCTTTAGAGTCCTACACAGAGGTTTCCTAGCTCAAGCGAAACGAAGTTGGAGCACATATGTGATATGTACGGGACCGAGATTAATACGTGTATGTGATACCGTATTCTATTCTCGCGATATGTGATATTGGCAGGTTATATGTGACATAGCTGGGTCGTCGAATCAAGTGTTGATTCGACAAATTGATACATTTGATATTGGTCGGTTGTATGCGATATAAACGGATTATTAAATCAAGTGTTGGTTTAATAATTTAATGTATAATTATATATTTGATATATTATCTTACATTAACTAATATTAGCTCACTTAAGTTTTCCTTTTCTCACTTGTGTACACTTGGTATATATGTGATATATATTAATGTCTATCTTTTGAGTCATGCTAGATGCCACATGTGACATGGGTGTATGAGACTAACACCATGCAAATAATAATGAAGGGTTTTATTTATTTAAAGTAAATCAAAATTGGTTGGAAATTTGTCACATGGTTGAAGCTTGTAGAACCCATTGACTTAGTCCACTAATTTTGTCTCACTCTAGATATTTATTAACCTAACCATTATTGTTAGCTATTGTTTATTCTCTATATGAGTTAGTGTATGACACTAACTCACTCATGGTTGCTATTCTCACCATTTGATTCATGCTTCACTTGCTTCATTCCTTGAGTGCTTTCTTCATCTCCTTCTTCAAGCTTTCTAGCTTTATGAGAGGTGAAGAAAATATAGTGAGAAAATTATTTCTAAAGTGAGCAAAATTCCTACTTCATCAACCTCTTCTATCCTTTTAGATTGGGTTATTTCTTCACCAAGTTCATCACTTAGTGAATAGGTAGCTTGAGTTAGTGTCTCCTCGATGTAGATCATCTTCGGTCTCGAAGACTTCAAGCAAGTTTGTTCATTTCACCTTGTAGAGCCTCATTAGAGTCCAAGAGATCACTACTTGGAGTGAAGGGACTACTACACGGAGCTGTTGAAGTGAAGGATCGGTCTACAAAGGTTGTATTCCTTGTTCACTTAGATGTAAAGATGTTTACAATGTTGATTCGTCTAAATCTCTAGTTAAAGATTCTAAGTTAGGGTTCTCTAGCGCGTCCAATTTTCATAAAATGACATGGAATTTACCTCCCAAAACCCAGCGGCGACCTAGGGAACCCAGCACCTTATTGAATATGGTGCTGGATATTCTATAAGGAATACCGCTATGCAAAGAAAGAACTAGAGCTACCAGTTTTTAAAACAAGATTCTGCAACATCTTTTGGTTTCTTTTCTTTCATTAATCTCATTGATGAAGTCCCATCAATTATGCTTCCTAAGCATCACAGAAGAAACGAAAGCAGCAGTATTAATTATATATCATATATATAATATAAGAATTCATCTCGACATATCAAGTGATCATATCACAGAATATCAGCAGTAGAAGAACACATATGAAATATTGGATATACTAGGAATTCCGTGTTTTAATTAAGCCAATAAAAAACGCGGATTCCACGGTCGCGATGAATAGCCAAACCTACATCCCTAGACCACTACGATAGTGGCAACCATCCCTACCAATTCTAGAGTTAGGAGACCCGGTGTTGACTCCTCAAGATGGTCTCCCATAGGACCCTAGAACCCGGTTGCATGTGCTCTCCTCCTTGGATCTATCCTAATGCGGAAAAGTAAATAATATACATCAATGGTGACATCATCCTTAACCCAGAAGTGCCCCAATAAAAGAATATTACATACAAGTTTTTACATGAATGAAAATGAAAAACTCTTATCTCATGCAAAAACCCCCATCTATTTAAACACGACGATCCAATATAACATATCACAGCAACACATAACATCGCATGTCATCAACGTAAGTAAATATGCGTATCCTAATTATCGTTGACATATAGAAATGAAACCGGCGATACACCACATATTACACTTACGGTCGCAGAAAAGAAAGTGAAAAACTACAACAATTGGAATCTGCAACCACCTTAGACATCATAAACCCAATGTATCACATACTTTGGATTTCATGCCTAACCAAATGAATTCCTTAGACATCGCATGCCTAACAATTATAAACCCCGCATTTTAGTCTCGATATTGAAAACACTTTTCAATAACCAGTCGGGTAATTCAACAAGATTCCCGACATCCTGATCGAATGCTTGTTGGAAACTTTAGTAGACGGCCGCACCCCCGATGCCGTCGACGAAGTGCACTTAGGCGGAACACCACGGCCGCGAGCACCCAAACGGATACTTTTGGCGACGGGGTTATCCTAAAGTCACTTGGTCGGGGCTATGGGGCGTGGCTATCTGGTACGGTTACTCTGCGAGATCTGCGTACACTATGTAATTGCGATGGACTTTTGATCCACATCAAAATCCCGTGGCAACCGATCACTTGAGACTAAATTGCTAGATTTATAAAATTCAAATTATTTTTCATAAAACTAAATTTTTTGTATTCCAAATATTGTATCACAATCACAGATAGCTCGACGATGTAAAACTTTTCGATCGAATCAACAAACACCCAAAATTTTCCAAAGAGCTTAACACTTGAGCGGAGTTTAAAAATCACCCAGAACATGCTACAGCACCTATAGACCAACCATAGAAGGGCCAACCCTTGCCTCACCTATGGCGCCGCGGAACTACAACAAACCCTAAGGTTTGGTGGCGGTTCCGGCGGTCACAGAATCGAGTTAGGGTTTCATTCTTCTAGAGGGTCCATAGAATCACCTGCATGATTTTCTGAAGATTTTAAACATGAAAAAATCCAACTCATGGAAAATTTCCAACGAGGGAGAAAATGGGTTATTGATTTCTTTTCGAACTTTTTAACGTCGTCTAAATAACTCGAAACGATGTTAGAATTACGACTAAAAAACAGTCCGAATTGCCTTTACAGAAATATAACGCCACATGCAATATCAGTAAAAACAAGCAACACCTTAAACACATAAACCCAGGGACTGGAACACCATAAAAATTTGAAGCCAGAAGCCCACTAAAAAACCGGTGAGCTCGGATTTTTCATACATGTATCCGGCCATATTCCGTCGAGGAGGGTTCAATTTTCTAAGGTGTTCATGTTACATCTCATATAACATTCTGCTATTACTTAAAAAAATTGTAGACACCTTAAAAATTTCAACATAAACTTTGTTTTATTTCGAGTGTTTCGGAGTTATTTCGGTTTCTTAATTCTACAAAGATCGTCTAATTCTCTAGCATGGCTCTGATACCACTGCAGGGTTCCCTAAGTCGCCGATGGGTTTCGGGGGGCATCGACCATGCCCTTTTTAAAAATTTGGTGCGCTAATGAACCATAACCTATAATCTTAACTAGAGAATTAGATGAAACTAGAATGTAAGCATCTTTACATCTAAGTGAACAATGAATACAACCTTTGTAGACCGGTCCTTCACTTCAATAGCTCCGTGTAGTAGTCCCTTCACTCCAAGTAGTGATCTCCCGGACTCTAGTAAGGCTCCATAAGGTGAAAGGAACAAACTTGCTTGAAGTCTTCGAGGCCGAAGATGATCTATGTCAATGAGACACCAACTCAAGCTACCTCTTCAGTAATATGCAATTAGTGAAGCAAACACCCTAAACTAAATGGCTAATCTAGTAGAGGATAATGAAGAAGGAATTTTTCTCACTTTAGAAATTATTTTCTCACTCATTTTCTTCACCTCCCAAAAAGCTAGAGAGCTTGAGGAAGGAGATGAAGAAAAGAAACCATTGAAAAGGTCAAGTGTAGAATGAATCAAGTGGTGAGAATAGCAACCATGGGTAAGATAATATCTCATACTAACTCTTGTAGAGACTTAACCATGGCTTAAGGTAATGGTTGGGTTAATAAATATCTAATGTTAGACAAACTTAGTGGACTAAGTCAATGGGTTCTACAAGCTTTCAGTAAGCTTGAACCATGTGACTAATTTTCAACTAATTTTGATTTACTTTAAATAAATAAAACCTATCATTATGATAAGAATGGTGTGAGTCTCATATACCCATGTCACATGTATCATCTAGCATAACACAAAAGAATGTACATTAATATATATCACATATATACTAAGTGTACACAAGTGAGAAAAAGAAATGCTCAAGTGAGCTAATATTAGTTAATGTAAGTTAATATATCAAATATATAATTATACATTAAATTATTAAATCAACACTTGATTTAATAATCCGGCTATATCAGATACAACCGACTAATATCAAATGTATCAACTTATCGAATCAACACTTGATCCGATAACCCGGCAATATCACATATAACCGACCGATATCACATATCGCGAGAATAGAATGCGGTATCACATACGCGCATTAATCTCGGTCCCGCACAAATCACATATGTGCTCCTACTTCATTTCGCTTCAGCCAGGAAACCCCCGTGTAGGACTCTAAAGACTCGTCAATACGCCGGCAGTAGGAGGTGATCATATCAGTCACCCACAAGCCGCAAGCGGTCTGCTAAACATAACGGCCACCCGGTTATTGAGTGATCAGAAGATCAACAAGCAAGTCTGCTCATACTCCTGCGAATCCAATAAGTAACACTACCGTAAAGTCCGGTCTCTTCGTCAGATATGTCGCATATCACAGCCTAGGGCTGGTAAACATCAGACCCCAATAGCCTGATAAGACATGCCGGTATGAGGCTCATAACGATTCGAGAAACTAATGATAACACTTACCAGTAAATCTCAGCAACCCTGGCCAGGGATTTCCTTTTATGGCCAATCAAGCATAGCGCAATATCAACCCACAATATCGGGAGAGAAGAAATCCCCTCCTATCGCTCATTGCCTCCATATGACTCGGGACTGTACCCAAAAACCACCGTTTTGCACGATCTCTTGAACGTGGTAAGGTGGAAATCAAAGCACAATGGGAATCACCTAAGACTCTATGACGATCTCGGGTCGACAGGCTAACCTGTACCAGTGTCACCAGAGAACTGCTATCTGACAATAGGTATTATACCATCTAGGAGTTCTCGGTGAGTCCGTTCAGTGTACCCAGTCTCTACTGAGCACCCGTATACCATCTATGATGTCAAACACCAATGAATATGGGATCATGCATCGCACATCATATAGGTCAAGAAGCATATACGCTAGTCTACTCTGGAATATCGATGCCCCGTCTCGATACTCCTATGACTAGGAACAATCTAAGGATGTACTTACCGACTACCTCTACCTCACTAGTATGATCTGCACTATAATCCTGATAGTCGAGTACTCATGCTGAGTGCTTTATCAACATGTAATAGAGAGACAATAAGTGTACATGTTAAGATAAAGAGCAAGCAGATAGCATACTATCATGTCGAGCAAGAAATTCCTCCCGATATATGTCCAAGCATCCATTATAATATACATCACATGTATAATAATGGTCTCTATGGAATACATATAACTAACATTAAAGACTTTAGAGGAATCAAATTATGTGACCAGTCGAGCGCTGGACCAATTGGAAAAGAGTTTGGGAAAAACGCCGTTGTCATACATAGGAGCAAATCAATTGCCGGTGGCACCTGCTCCAAATACCTTTCAAGAAAGGGCCTCCACCCAGAATCCTAAATAGCAGCATCCTTTCCCTAATTCACATGCTAGGAGAATGGGAGGCATTTCCGATTCGGCCCATCAACTGGCGAACACACAGAGTCACAGTGTATGCTATCTGACAGGAAAAGGTTCGGGGCCTAACCAGATACCCAGAGGGAAGCAGCAGTATACTGCGTCCATGGATGAACAACAAAGGTTCTTTGGCCAAAAATTCCCATAAGCCTAGTATTATCCTTTCCATCAGCCGAATTATCATTATGAGCCTCAAGCCCCTCACGCTCAAGTTCCATATGCTCAAGCCCTTTATGCTCCGGGGTACCAGCAGCAGTATGCTGAAAGATCTTTTCTCTCAAAAAGAGTATTAAAAACATAAGAACGAGAGAGACAGAGTTTTCATGAAAAGATTAAAGAATTTAAATTCAAGAGTTCTTGAGTGAAAACTCTTTTGAAAATGGGTCCTTTATATAAAAAAATAATGAAGGGAGGTTGGGACAGTTAGAATAACTGTCCTTGAAATTTAGGACCGTTATTGGCAGTTTATAACTGTTGAAAGTTTGAATTTCAAACTAAAAATAGATTTTTGAAAAAGGGTACAACTGCTATGGACGTCTTAGTAGATGTCTGATGTCTGATATATCAGACATAGATGTTTAAAAGAATTTTAAAAAGGGTTTAGTTTTTTTTGAGAACTCTAATAAAAAGTTTAGATGTCTCTTTAAGTAAAGAGATCTAGTATAAAAATTTATAACTTGAAAAGAGATTCTAACCAATGAGATCGACTCTAAAATCAAAGAAAATAAAAGCTTCAATACTTCGTTGTGTGACTTATTCGATATTTCCAATGAAATTGCAATTTGGTCTTCAGAGTCTCTTGATATCACTGTGTTGGAGATAGTGCCGTCAGAGTCAATTATTGGATCACAGGCACGTGATTGTAATGATTGAGGGAGGACCTATGCCGGTAGGACAGTCTTACTCAAGATGATAGTATGGTATCTGGTTTACCTTTATCATCGTGTACTGCTTCAGGTGACCTTACAGGTCACTATTGCGCGTTGATAGAGCCCTTAGGATTCTTGCTTGACAGCCAGCAGTATGATGGCGATCATATACGTGGGAGCTGGGGTCTATAAGCAAATCCTTAAAAGGTCCTTAGTCGTGGGAGTTTCGAGACAGGGCATCGATACTCCAGAGTAGACTAGTGTATACAGTCAAGACCCCGACGAGGGGCGGTGGCCGGTCTCACAAGCCACTCGTGTCAGTTGGTTCACCTAAGATGTATACAGGTGCTCATTGGGTTATGAGTACACCGGACAGGACTCGCCGGGAACTTGCTAATTGGGATTATACCAGACGTCAGATAGCAGTTCCCTGGTGACATGTGTACAGGTTAGTTCATCGACCTGAGATCGTCATTTGTCTCATGTGAGTTCCCACTGTACTTTGATTACTACCCTACCATGCTCAAAGGAGACGTGCAAACAGGTTTTAGTTGGGTACAGTCCCAAGCCACATGGAGGCAGTGAGCGGA